>JAKVDI010000007.1:0-600000 GCA_022836835.1 Pythium insidiosum
TTCGCATTTTTGTTGGAAGGTGTTGTTGTTGTTTTTGTTGTTGGTTGTCGGTTTTCTATTTTGCGTGTTTGTCGTGTTGGGTTGCTATTGCGATAGATATGGGGTGCGTCGGTATGGATGGTAGTGTAGTATTGTTGTTGTCGTCGTGGTTTGTGGCGTTTGTTGTTGTCTGTGTGTGTATGTGTGTTGTAGTTGGTATGGCGTGCATGCAGATGCATGCAGTCGTATGTGTGTGTTGTATGGTGTTGTTTTTGTGTGTGAAGCGTGATGTTGGAGGTTGTGTGTGTTGGTTGCGTTTGTGATGTTTTGTTGTGTCGTTAGGGTTGCGTTTTGGTGTGTGATTGTGTCGTGTGTGCTTGTGTGTATGTCGTGGGCGTTTAGCTCAAATGGTAGAGCGGCCGCTTCGCATGCGGCAGGCAGGGGGATCGATACCTCCAACGTCCATTTTTGCATCCGCATCCACACCGACACACGAGCTTTGCACATGCTCTGTGACCGATCGTGGTCGTCTTTTCACCACTCTTCTTCTCGTCTGCCTCACTGCCATGACCATACTGATCGACCTCAGCACATCTGACACCACACTCATACGCACACCCAAGCCGACCCATCTCTCTGCGCTATCTTCCCTGTCCCTGTCCCCGTGTCCAGGTCCGCCGCTCACCGCCCTCCCATCTCACCTATATTACACTACATAGAATATGTGCATCCTTCATCCGCAGCCCACGCCCCACCTCCTGGAGCTGCCACCGACACGTCACTCACACCCACACACTTCACAAAGCCACAAAGACCACATAGCAGTCGATCTGCAACTCAACCAAGACGATGCGGATGCGCATACTGTATACATGCACACATATACAGATGACCGTGCATTCTCCCCCACATGCCACATCCGGCAGTTGCTTTGCCAACGATGATCCCATGCTGGGTAGCGTTGGTATGCTATGCTGGCGGTGTGTTTGTCCGTGCTTGTCGCAGCGATAGATGTGCTTGCTGTACGTCACTAGCCAGTGAATGCAGAATGCTGGATGTATCGAGTGGTGTCGATCCTGGTGCTGGATGATGGTCTTTCGCATTTTTGTTGGAAGGTGTTGTTGTTGTTTTTGTTGTTTGGTTGTCGGTTTTCTATTTTGCGTGTTTGTCGTGTTGGGTTGCTATTGCGATAGATATGGGGTGCGTCGGTATGGATGGTAGTGTAGTATTGTTGTTGTCGTCGTGGTTTGTGGCGTTTGTTGTTGTCTGTGTGTGTATGTGTGTTGTAGTTGGTATGGCGTGCATGCAGATGCATGCAGTCGTATGTGTGTGTTGTATGGTGTTGTTTTTGTGTGTGAAGCGTGATGTTGGAGGTTGTGTGTGTTGGTTGCGTTTGTGATGTTTTGTTGTGTCGTTAGGGTTGCGTTTTGGTGTGTGATTGTGTCGTGTGTGCTTGTGTGTATGTCGTGGGCGTTTAGCTCAAATGGTAGAGCGGCCGCTTCGCATGCGGCAGGCAGGGGGATCGATACCTCCAACGTCCATTTTTGCATCCGCATCCACACCGACACACGAGCTTTGCACATGCTCTGTGACCGATCGTGGTCGTCTTTTCACCACTCTTCTTCTCGTCTGCCTCACTGCCATGACCATACTGATCGACCTCAGCACATCTGACACCACACTCATACGCACACCCAAGCCGACCCATCTCTCTGCGCTATCTTCCCTGTCCCTGTCCCCGTGTCCAGGTCCGCCGCTCACCGCCCTCCCATCTCACCTATATTACACTACATAGAATATGTGCATCCTTCATCCGCAGCCCACGCCCCACCTCCTGGAGCTGCCACCGACACGTCACTCACACCCACACACTTCACAAAGCCACAAAGACCACATAGCAGTCGATCTGCAACTCAACCAAGACGATGCGGATGCGCATACTGTATACATGCACACATATACAGATGACCGTGCATTCTCCCCCACATGCCACATCCGGCAGTTGCTTTGCCAACGATGATCCCATGCTGGGTAGCGTTGGTATGCTATGCTGGCGGTGTGTTTGTCCGTGCTTGTCGCAGCGATAGATGTGCTTGCTGTACGTCACTAGCCAGTGAATGCAGAATGCTGGATGTATCGAGTGGTGTCGATCCTGGTGCTGGATGATGGTCTTTCGCATTTTTGTTGGAAGGTGTTGTTGTTGTTTTTGTTGTTTGGTTGTCGGTTTTCTATTTTGCGTGTTTGTCGTGTTGGGTTGCTATTGCGATAGATATGGGGTGCGTCGGTATGGATGGTAGTGTAGTATTGTTGTTGTCGTCGTGGTTTGTGGCGTTTGTTGTTGTCTGTGTGTGTATGTGTGTTGTAGTTGGTATGGCGTGCATGCAGATGCATGCAGTCGTATGTGTGTGTTGTATGGTGTTGTTTTTGTGTGTGAAGCGTGATGTTGAGGTTGTGTGTGTTGGTTGCGTTTGTGATGTTTTGTTGTGTCGTTAGGGTTGCGTTTTGGTGTGTGATTGTGTCGTGTGTGCTTGTGTGTATGTCGTGGGCGTTTAGCTCAAATGGTAGAGCGGCCGCTTCGCATGCGGCAGGCAGGGGGATCGATACCTCCAACGTCCATTTTTGCATCCGCATCCACACCGACACACGAGCTTTGCACATGCTCTGTGACCGATCGTGGTCGTCTTTTCACCACTCTTCTTCTCGTCTGCCTCACTGCCATGACCATACTGATCGACCTCAGCACATCTGACACCACACTCATACGCACACCCAAGCCGACCCATCTCTCTGCGCTATCTTCCCTGTCCCTGTCCCCGTGTCCAGGTCCGCCGCTCACCGCCCTCCCATCTCACCTATATTACACTACATAGAATATGTGCATCCTTCATCCGCAGCCCACGCCCCACCTCCTGGAGCTGCCACCGACACGTCACTCACACCCACACACTTCACAAAGCCACAAAGACCACATAGCAGTCGATCTGCAACTCAACCAAGACGATGCGGATGCGCATACTGTATACATGCACACATATACAGATGACCGTGCATTCTCCCCCACATGCCACATCCGGCAGTTGCTTTGCCAACGATGATCCCATGCTGGGTAGCGTTGGTATGCTATGCTGGCGGTGTGTTTGTCCGTGCTTGTCGCAGCGATAGATGTGCTTGCTGTACGTCACTAGCCAGTGAATGCAGAATGCTGGATGTATCGAGTGGTGTCGATCCTGGTGCTGGATGATGGTCTTTCGCATTTTTGTTGGAAGGTGTTGTTGTTGTTTTTGTTGTTTGGTTGTCGGTTTTCTATTTTGCGTGTTTGTCGTGTTGGGTTGCTATTGCGATAGATATGGGGTGCGTCGGTATGGATGGTAGTGTAGTATTGTTGTTGTCGTCGTGGTTTGTGGCGTTTGTTGTTGTCTGTGTGTGTATGTGTGTTGTAGTTGGTATGGCGTGCATGCAGATGCATGCAGTCGTATGTGTGTGTTGTATGGTGTTGTTTTTGTGTGTGAAGCGTGATGTTGGAGGTTGTGTGTGTTGGTTGCGTTTGTGATGTTTTGTTGTGTCGTTAGGGTTGCGTTTTGGTGTGTGATTGTGTCGTGTGTGCTTGTGTGTATGTCGTGGGCGTTTAGCTCAAATGGTAGAGCGGCCGCTTCGCATGCGGCAGGCAGGGGGATCGATACCTCCAACGTCCATTTTTGCATCCGCATCCACACCGACACACGAGCTTTGCACATGCTCTGTGACCGATCGTGGTCGTCTTTTCACCACTCTTCTTCTCGTCTGCCTCACTGCCATGACCATACTGATCGACCTCAGCACATCTGACACCACACTCATACGCACACCCAAGCCGACCCATCTCTCTGCGCTATCTTCCCTGTCCCTGTCCCCGTGTCCAGGTCCGCCGCTCACCGCCCTCCCATCTCACCTATATTACACTACATAGAATATGTGCATCCTTCATCCGCAGCCCACGCCCCACCTCCTGGAGCTGCCACCGACACGTCACTCACACCCACACACTTCACAAAGCCACAAAGACCACATAGCAGTCGATCTGCAACTCAACCAAGACGATGCGGATGCGCATACTGTATACATGCACACATATACAGATGACCGTGCATTCTCCCCCACATGCCACATCCGGCAGTTGCTTTGCCAACGATGATCCCATGCTGGGTAGCGTTGGTATGCTATGCTGGCGGTGTGTTTGTCCGTGCTTGTCGCAGCGATAGATGTGCTTGCTGTACGTCACTAGCCAGTGAATGCAGAATGCTGGATGTATCGAGTGGTGTCGATCCTGGTGCTGGATGATGGTCTTTCGCATTTTTGTTGGAAGGTGTTGTTGTTGTTTTTGTTGTTTGGTTGTCGGTTTTCTATTTTGCGTGTTTGTCGTGTTGGGTTGCTATTGCGATAGATATGGGGTGCGTCGGTATGGATGGTAGTGTAGTATTGTTGTTGTCGTCGTGGTTTGTGGCGTTTGTTGTTGTCTGTGTGTGTATGTGTGTTGTAGTTGGTATGGCGTGCATGCAGATGCATGCAGTCGTATGTGTGTGTTGTATGGTGTTGTTTTTGTGTGTGAAGCGTGATGTTGAGGTTGTGTGTGTTGGTTGCGTTTGTGATGTTTTGTTGTGTCGTTAGGGTTGCGTTTTGGTGTGTGATTGTGTCGTGTGTGCTTGTGTGTATGTCGTGGGCGTTTAGCTCAAATGGTAGAGCGGCCGCTTCGCATGCGGCAGGCAGGGGGATCGATACCTCCAACGTCCATTTTTGCATCCGCATCCACACCGACACACGAGCTTTGCACATGCTCTGTGACCGATCGTGGTCGTCTTTTCACCACTCTTCTTCTCGTCTGCCTCACTGCCATGACCATACTGATCGACCTCAGCACATCTGACACCACACTCATACGCACACCCAAGCCGACCCATCTCTCTGCGCTATCTTCCCTGTCCCTGTCCCCGTGTCCAGGTCCGCCGCTCACCGCCCTCCCATCTCACCTATATTACACTACATAGAATATGTGCATCCTTCATCCGCAGCCCACGCCCCACCTCCTGGAGCTGCCACCGACACGTCACTCACACCCACACACTTCACAAAGCCACAAAGACCACATAGCAGTCGATCTGCAACTCAACCAAGACGATGCGGATGCGCATACTGTATACATGCACACATATACAGATGACCGTGCATTCTCCCCCACATGCCACATCCGGCAGTTGCTTTGCCAACGATGATCCCATGCTGGGTAGCGTTGGTATGCTATGCTGGCGGTGTGTTTGTCCGTGCTTGTCGCAGCGATAGATGTGCTTGCTGTACGTCACTAGCCAGTGAATGCAGAATGCTGGATGTATCGAGTGGTGTCGATCCTGGTGCTGGATGATGGTCTTTCGCATTTTTGTTGGAAGGTGTTGTTGTTGTTTTTGTTGTTTGGTTGTCGGTTTTCTATTTTGCGTGTTTGTCGTGTTGGGTTGCTATTGCGATAGATATGGGGTGCGTCGGTATGGATGGTAGTGTAGTATTGTTGTTGTCGTCGTGGTTTGTGGCGTTTGTTGTTGTCTGTGTGTGTATGTGTGTTGTAGTTGGTATGGCGTGCATGCAGATGCATGCAGTCGTATGTGTGTGTTGTATGGTGTTGTTTTTGTGTGTGAAGCGTGATGTTGGAGGTTGTGTGTGTTGGTTGCGTTTGTGATGTTTTGTTGTGTCGTTAGGGTTGCGTTTTGGTGTGTGATTGTGTCGTGTGTGCTTGTGTGTATGTCGTGGGCGTTTAGCTCAAATGGTAGAGCGGCCGCTTCGCATGCGGCAGGCAGGGGGATCGATACCTCCAACGTCCATTTTTGCATCCGCATCCACACCGACACACGAGCTTTGCACATGCTCTGTGACCGATCGTGGTCGTCTTTTCACCACTCTTCTTCTCGTCTGCCTCACTGCCATGACCATACTGATCGACCTCAGCACATCTGACACCACACTCATACGCACACCCAAGCCGACCCATCTCTCTGCGCTATCTTCCCTGTCCCTGTCCCCGTGTCCAGGTCCGCCGCTCACCGCCCTCCCATCTCACCTATATTACACTACATAGAATATGTGCATCCTTCATCCGCAGCCCACGCCCCACCTCCTGGAGCTGCCACCGACACGTCACTCACACCCACACACTTCACAAAGCCACAAAGACCACATAGCAGTCGATCTGCAACTCAACCAAGACGATGCGGATGCGCATACTGTATACATGCACACATATACAGATGACCGTGCATTCTCCCCCACATGCCACATCCGGCAGTTGCTTTGCCAACGATGATCCCATGCTGGGTAGCGTTGGTATGCTATGCTGGCGGTGTGTTTGTCCGTGCTTGTCGCAGCGATAGATGTGCTTGCTGTACGTCACTAGCCAGTGAATGCAGAATGCTGGATGTATCGAGTGGTGTCGATCCTGGTGCTGGATGATGGTCTTTCGCATTTTTGTTGGAAGGTGTTGTTGTTGTTTTTGTTGTTTGGTTGTCGGTTTTCTATTTTGCGTGTTTGTCGTGTTGGGTTGCTATTGCGATAGATATGGGGTGCGTCGGTATGGATGGTAGTGTAGTATTGTTGTTGTCGTCGTGGTTTGTGGCGTTTGTTGTTGTCTGTGTGTGTATGTGTGTTGTAGTTGGTATGGCGTGCATGCAGATGCATGCAGTCGTATGTGTGTGTTGTATGGTGTTGTTTTTGTGTGTGAAGCGTGATGTTGGAGGTTGTGTGTGTTGGTTGCGTTTGTGATGTTTTGTTGTGTCGTTAGGGTTGCGTTTTGGTGTGTGATTGTGTCGTGTGTGCTTGTGTGTATGTCGTGGGCGTTTAGCTCAAATGGTAGAGCGGCCGCTTCGCATGCGGCAGGCAGGGGGATCGATACCTCCAACGTCCATTTTTGCATCCGCATCCACACCGACACACGAGCTTTGCACATGCTCTGTGACCGATCGTGGTCGTCTTTTCACCACTCTTCTTCTCGTCTGCCTCACTGCCATGACCATACTGATCGACCTCAGCACATCTGACACCACACTCATACGCACACCCAAGCCGACCCATCTCTCTGCGCTATCTTCCCTGTCCCTGTCCCCGTGTCCAGGTCCGCCGCTCACCGCCCTCCCATCTCACCTATATTACACTACATAGAATATGTGCATCCTTCATCCGCAGCCCACGCCCCACCTCCTGGAGCTGCCACCGACACGTCACTCACACCCACACACTTCACAAAGCCACAAAGACCACATAGCAGTCGATCTGCAACTCAACCAAGACGATGCGGATGCGCATACTGTATACATGCACACATATACAGATGACCGTGCATTCTCCCCCACATGCCACATCCGGCAGTTGCTTTGCCAACGATGATCCCATGCTGGGTAGCGTTGGTATGCTATGCTGGCGGTGTGTTTGTCCGTGCTTGTCGCAGCGATAGATGTGCTTGCTGTACGTCACTAGCCAGTGAATGCAGAATGCTGGATGTATCGAGTGGTGTCGATCCTGGTGCTGGATGATGGTCTTTCGCATTTTTGTTGGAAGGTGTTGTTGTTGTTTTTGTTGTTTGGTTGTCGGTTTTCTATTTTGCGTGTTTGTCGTGTTGGGTTGCTATTGCGATAGATATGGGGTGCGTCGGTATGGATGGTAGTGTAGTATTGTTGTTGTCGTCGTGGTTTGTGGCGTTTGTTGTTGTCTGTGTGTGTATGTGTGTTGTAGTTGGTATGGCGTGCATGCAGATGCATGCAGTCGTATGTGTGTGTTGTATGGTGTTGTTTTTGTGTGTGAAGCGTGATGTTGGAGGTTGTGTGTGTTGGTTGCGTTTGTGATGTTTTGTTGTGTCGTTAGGGTTGCGTTTTGGTGTGTGATTGTGTCGTGTGTGCTTGTGTGTATGTCGTGGGCGTTTAGCTCAAATGGTAGAGCGGCCGCTTCGCATGCGGCAGGCAGGGGGATCGATACCTCCAACGTCCATTTTTGCATCCGCATCCACACCGACACACGAGCTTTGCACATGCTCTGTGACCGATCGTGGTCGTCTTTTCACCACTCTTCTTCTCGTCTGCCTCACTGCCATGACCATACTGATCGACCTCAGCACATCTGACACCACACTCATACGCACACCCAAGCCGACCCATCTCTCTGCGCTCTCTTCCCTGTCCCTGTCCCCGTGTCCAGGTCCGCCGCTCACCGCCCTCCCATCTCACCTATATTACACTACATAGAATATGTGCATCCTTCATTCGTAGCGCATACAAAGCGATGAATTTGGTAGGCAACCTTAGAATGAACGACAGAAACCGACAGAAAGCCTGCTCTATCAAAGTTGTAACTATTCGAATCAAATACATGTTGTAAAAAATCTAGACAGAATATGCACGAAGAGAGAAAACTCGAGAGAGGAAAGTACACTGTTAAACCTGCGTTGACGAATCCCAGGCACTTGCCCATGTATCTCAGACGAAAGTGCGGCATGTACGCGTAGTACGACTTGTCCCAAACGATATTCTTTAAGAATATCTCAAAAAATAGACGGCAAACATACCACAATTCGAACCATCAGTTTGCTTGGCGCCATCAAACTGACGATACTGAAAAACATCCTGAAGAAGTGGTTCGATGGTCTTGTTACACAGCTGCTGGATGCGGTCGTTGCTGGTGTGCAGTTGGTCGTACGTGTGGCGAATGTGAACGCCATCCAGTGGCAATTGTCGGGGTTGACCCATCCGATTACATAGTTGGAACCCTTGATAGTGGCTGCATACAATCAGGCAAGCCGCTTCCGCTTTGAGAGATTACGTTCTCCTACAAAACTTGAATTAAGGGTTTAAATGTTGAACCCACCGGATGGCTGCATCGACCTTTGATATCTTTTCTTTCATCTCGTGGAACGAATCCATCACTGTCAGTTGATACGCGGTAAAGAAAACATCTTGCCCTCGAACTAGGAACTGTGGCATTGTTGTCGCCTCGAGAGGCCATACCAGACAGACCTACCAGGGCGAAGAGCGCTGTCAGCAGTCTGTCGACCTCCGCCTTCTCAAGCACATACTTGATGGTGTCGACTCGCCGGTAGACCAGAAGCTGTCTGCCTTTCAAAATTCTTGCAGGCTTCACGAGCTTCTTCGTTTCACAGCTTTGGATCTGTGCACAAATTGTGACAGTCTTGTCCCTGTGTTTCCACAACTTTTTTCCAACCCTTACCATCGCGCGAGCTTGTAATGTAGTGTATTGGAAACTACATATTTTCTCCACAATTCCCAGTGAGGCTGGTTCCACTGTTCTTCCGTCCGCCAGATTTTGTGCCATGCGAGCGATTCGTTGCAACCTCTCCTGACTGGCGATGGGGATGATTTGTTCTTTTTTTGCTCTGCCCTTGGATTGACATGGCACAGCGAACATCGGTGCCTTCGCCAACATTGGGCTCGACGAGTAGTCTCGCTCGATGATTTGGATGGTACCTTGCTTGCTCTCCTCTCGCATGTCATTTGTGTTCTTGTCAGGAGGCTCAAGATGCTTTTCGTCCACTGTGACGACCTCTCACCTCGCTTTGCTGTTACAATCATCTCCTCAACCAATCCGTCCATGCGAACAAAGGCTTCGGGATCGAAACTAGCAACCATGTCGGCAAACTCTCTCACCATCAGTTTGTTGTATTTCTTATCCCTAGTGAGCTTGGCGGCAGGCGTTCTAGTCGCTGGTCCAATCGAAATTGGTGAAGATGAGATATACGACGATGTTGTGTCGTTGGTTCTTGAGTGAATGGACCACCGGTCGTGCAGGTGAACGCCCTCTCTTTCTGCCCGAGCTCGGCTTCGCGTCCGGCGGGGCTCCATTGTCATCAACGGTTTGCTCTGATGGCAAGGCGTCGTGCCACACACAAGACAACGCTGATGGTCGTGAGGTGGGAGAACTTTTTGTAGTCAGCGAACGACATTTACCTCTTCGCTCCCGCATTGGATCCGCTTCGCACCTCGATGAACACGCGTACTTCATCACGAACACTGTCGTTCCGAAAGACTCTCCTTGCCAGCTCAACAAACAGTTCGCCTTGGTGAGAACGGTGCAAGTCGTCCATCCGCGGGGTTGGTCGCTGTGGCGCAGACCACCTTTGTCGACACTGATTCCGAACTGAGCTGTGTTGTCCTTGCAGGCGCCGTCCTCGGCTCGATTTGTTCTGGTCTGTCCACGTGACCGGGGCTTCTCTGACTCCAGCTCCAGTTCCCACTGGAGGTCCGTGGTGGCCATGAGCGATAGCCATTCATCCCAGTCACGTTGGTCTTCTTCCACATACATCGACACCATATCCTTCCATGTGCGGTTGAACCGCTCAACCTGATCAAGCAGGTTTGGTCGATACGGTACAGGTATGACCATACTTTCGGCTTTGCCTTCTGCGCCCTCGTCGGTAAAGCGACTGCGACAACGTACTTCGAGACGTACTCGACCATCGCCAGTACGTATCGATTCTCTCGCTTTGTCTTGGGTAATGGTCCAGCGATATCGATTGCCCATCGATCACCAATTGCTCCTGCTCGTAGACGCCAGAGTGCGGGAATCACCTTTCTCAGCCGGATCTTCCGGCTGCCGCAATCCCGGCATCCTGACAGCCAATCCAGTGTCACCTTCCGCATCCTTGGCCACCAGAAATTCTGTTGAATCCGGGCCAGTGTCTGGGGAGCACGCAGGCCAAACAGCGCTATTGCCAACCCCAATCACAAATCTATCTCATTCTTGGCGCTGGCGCATCAACAAACGAGAGCAACAGTGGCAATTGATATCGCATCATTGGTTGGAGAAGCCTAAAGAAGTGATAGTACCGGTGTCAACGCCTTTCGACAAGATCAAAGATCTGGTAGTGGTTCCCTCAGAATACAAACCTGCTATTCTCGCTCCAACCCGCATGTGTTGAGGGTGGTTTGGCCTTTCAAGAACATTCCAATCTACGTCTACACAACAACTACGACAGACAATTGCGAAGCCATGCATTTCAAAATGTGAGAACCACCTTAAGGAAGCCCTTCAAGAATGGAGAACTGACAGCCCTTTGTCGCGCAATCTGCCGGAGCTTTCGAGGAATCGAGTACACCGATCAAATCGAACTGTCTCTGAGAAATACTTCTGGAGAAGACTCCCAATCTACTCATTCGGAAAACCTGCGTGTGGAGACAGTTGCTGTGGAAGGGCAACCGATCTGTACGATCACGTGTTTTGGTGGTGTCCAACAGCTCAGTTATCATGGTTTCACTTAACGAGATGCTGGGGCAGATCTGAATCATCCATTTCGATTTGGGGCCGGCTAATACTCCCAGTAACACCCCCATCCAACACTATGGCATTAACCGGTCTACTGGACCTAGATCACCTCAAGCGATAAGTTAAGGCTGGAGTGATGAAAAGCGCGAATGATGTGATTCTTGAAATCTGGCTGACGCACATCACGATTGGATTGCAATCACTTTGGACGAGGAGAAACGCTTTATTGCACGGCGACCGTGTGGCACCAGTTCAGACTCTATGCTTCCAATTGGAAACGATTTTCGGGAGAAGTTCTACGTGACTTTTATCAACGAACTGGGTGGCCACGAGCAGTGCTGGTTGATCATATCTACAAGCGGTTTCTGAATCAAAAGCCGGCACGAACTCCAACTGGGTTGGTAGAGGAATCCCTGTTTTTGTACTTTTCTTTGATGGTGGCTCGCGTGGGGATCCTGGGATTGGAGGCAGTGGAGCTTTAACAAAGGCTCAATTTGTGTGCATGGATTTGAGACCATGGTAGACACAGGTATCCTAAGGTATTAAACCTCAAGTTCAGACCAAGACCACTGGACGTAGTGCGAGATCTCGTCTATCTCGTGGACCTTTTAGCACCACGAAACAATGTGTGGTTGCGATTGGAGGCAGTGGAGCTTTAATATCTCTTTTCCATCCAAGTAATCCATCCCGCTTGTTACGGGCTGGCGCAAGCTATCATTAATCGAATGACACAACTAACAACCTTGCAGAACTACATGGTCTCCTCCTTGGTCTAATTCAGCTGCAAGTGTTTCAACCGACAAGACTCCACATCAACTGTTTCAGAAACAGGAAAGCTCCAAAACGACCCACGTTATCTCGCATCTATCTCGACACAATACCAATGACGCTGTCATTTCCGATAGAAGCAAGGACGCACCATCTGAGATCTCACAACAAGCTAGCTGATCTTCTGGCAACCCGTGCGATGGACAGCAAGATCTCGGCGCAATGGGTTTTCAGTGATCCTAGACTCCCTGCAGTGCTAAATGGCACAGATCTACTTGACCTACTACGGTCTGATCTCCAACCAAGAGCATGCAAGACCCATAGTCTGATTGTCTCTGCGGAGACTCTCAGTGATCCGCTGTTGTTGCTCTATTCGTTTGTAGCCAACAGTTGATTCAAAACTAACAAATAAGTGTCAAGAATGTCAAGCATCATTGAGTGTCGATAATTGTTTTTAGCCGCCTTCTACTCCGATTCAAACCAGAAGAGCTGCGCCATTCGACGCGCCTGAATATTTTTTATCAATCTTGATATGAAAACCCAAAATCTCGACTTGTCTGGAAAAATGCCGAGGCGTCTTGGGAGAGCCGACACTGTGTCGCAACCACACATTGTTTCGTGGTGCTAAAAGGTCCACGAGATAGACGAGATCTCGCACTACGTCCTAGTGGTCTTGGTCTGAACTTGAGGTTTAATACTTTAGGATACCTGTGTCTACCATGGTCTCAAATCCATGCACACAAATTGAGCCTTTTCTCTTCACCGTTCGGTGTTCACCACGCGCTGTGTACCGCAGCCGCCATACTCGTCGTCGAACGCGTGTAGTCCCAATCGGACTCCAAGGTCAACCACCCGCTCAGAGATCTTGTGCTGACACAATGACCCTCGCTCCAGTGACATCTGCGCATGTCAAGCGTGACCTGCTTGTGGCTGATCACCAACGAAAATGCTGCGTGCGACTCGACTCTCGACGCGGTCGCTGCGCCTCTCGCACGCGCGCGCGTTCAGCACGCATCAGCGCCAGCGCCAAAGCGACGTGCCGCCGCTGCTGTCGCTCGGCGGAGTCGCCGTGCGCGACCTCGCGACGCTGCCGAAGCGCGAGCTGGAACGCCGCGTCGGCGGCCGCAGCCGCCTGCAGGAGCTCGCCGAGGCGCTGCCGCGCGAGGTCGAGCAGCTGCTCGCGACGCGCTCGCTCAAGCCAGCAGCGCTCGCAGAGCTCTTCGACGCCGCCGCCGCGTGTCAGAGCGCGCCGGCGATGGCGGCCGTGCTGCAGGCGCTGCCGCGCGTGGACGTCGCGCGGCACAACGCGCTGTTCAACGCGCTGCACCGGCACCAGGACCGCGCTGGCATGCGCGCGTTCTTCGAGGCGGCGGCGCAGCGTCTGCCGCGGCCGCTGCCGGACGTCGTCTACCGCTTCGGCGTCGTCGGCGCGCTCTCGCCAGCGGCCGACGAGTCGCTGGAGCCGCTCGCGCGACTGATGCAGCGCATGCGCGACGACGGCGTCGCGCCATCCACCGAGACGTGGTCGCATCTCATGCTCGGACTCGCGCGCCGCGGCGACCGCGCTCAAGCCATGGAGGCGTTCGCGCAGCTGCAGCAGTCGCCGCGGAAGCTGCACGAGGCCGACATGAACCGCGCGCTGCTGGCGCTCGGCTGCCTCGGCGAGACGCGCGAGGCGTTCGCGTTTTACGAGCAGTGCGCGCTGCCACTAAGCGCGACGGTCTTCAACGCGTTGCTCTCGGTGTGTCTCCACAACGGCGCGACCCGCGAGGCGAGCGCTGTGCTCGCGAACCGCGAGCGCTTCCAGCTGCGACTCGACCGCGTGGGCTACGCGCGCACGCTAGAGGCGCTCGAGCAGCTTGACCGCCGTGACGAGATGGGCGCCGTGCTGGCCGAGATGCGGGCGCTCGGCGTGTCGTTCGGGCCGCAGATCGAGGAGCTCGTCGCGCGCAACCAGCCGCACCTGCAGGGAACGCCGTTCGCGCTCGAGACGCGCGATGACGGCGATCTCGACGCGCGCGTGACTGCGTTGCGCGAGCGTCTCGAGCGTCTCCAAGACGCGCCACGGGAGGCAGCGCAGGCTGCGGATGCGCTCGTGCGGCCGCTGCTGCGTGTCGATGGTGACGATGGCAACGGAGCTGTGCGTCTGTCGCCGCATCGCCAGTGGCTGCTGCGCCTTGGCGCCACGAGCGTCGCACCAGAGACCGAGAGCGCGTTGCCGCTGGTGGTGCACGCGTACGTGGCGGCCAAGCAGACGCATAAGCTGCTTGCGTTGGCGCGAGGACTCGAGCTCACGACGGACGCGCAGGAGACGCCCGCGAGAGCCGACGCGTTGGCGCTGCTGCTGCAGGACGCGATGGCGCGAGGCGACGAGGAGCTGGCGCGCACGGCGCTGCGTGTCGTCGCCAAGCAGAGGCAAGCGACGCTCCAGACGCTCAAGTTGGCGCCGTCGCTCGTGCGGTCGCTCGTGGCGTTTGTCGCGCCGAGAGACGACGTCCGTGACGCTGTCGCGACGCTGCATCGACTTTGCATGGCGGCGTTGGATGAAGAAGACGGCAAAGCAGAAGACGAAGAACAAGTGCTGGCCCTGGTGCTGGGCGCGCTCGTGCGGCAGGACGCGAGCGTCGCGCAGCTCATCGCCCTGCTGGCGGACGTCGATCGCCGTCGCTCTGCTGCTGCTACTGATGCTCCGGTTGTCGTCACTCCGCGCGTGTACGCAGAGCTGCTGACGGCCATGAAGCAGCGTCGGCAGCGCGTGCTGCGCGACCAGCGCAAGAGTTCCAACGCAACAACGACGACGACGCCGACGCTGAAGAAGCGCAAGCCATACGACGCAGAGGACGTCGCGACGCTGTGGCGCGACTGCCGTCGCCGCGTCGGTCGCGTGGACGCTGCGCTGCTGAACGCGAGCAGCGCGTGGCTCGCGCAGAGCGACGACGAGCGCCACTGGCGACTGCTTGTCGACGCGTACGACGCCGCGGTCGTCGTCGTCGCCGACAGCAGTGCGGCGCAGCCATTGCACGCCGAGGTCTTTGAGCACGTGCTCGCAGTGTGTCAGCGCCAAGGCGCCGACGCGCTTGACGCGACGCGTGTGCTGGCGATCGTGGACGCTGCGCGCGAGCACCTCTCGCGGCAGCAGCAGGGCGTCCCGGCGGCGCTCGTGGCACGCGCGACCGAGCTGCTGGCGGCGCAGCAGGCGCTGACGCCCGACGCGATCGAGCGCGTGCTGCTGCCGCTGCGCAAGCCGTCGGCGGCGTCGCTGCTGCTGGCGCTGCACGCGCTGACCACGAAGACCACGACGACCACGAGCGACGACGTGGCGCTGGCGACGCTGCTGCTGCAGCGCCTCGGGAGCGTGCAGCCACGCGGCATCGAGAGCTTTGCGACCGCCGACGCGTTGATCGAATGGCTGCACGCTGCTGCTGTTGCGGATGCGGAGAAGCGAGCGCCGTCGACGCGAGACGACGCTGATGCCGTGGCGGCGCTCGCGTGCGACGTCGTCGTCGCGTACGAGAAGCGCAAGGTGGCGACCGACAGCGACGACGTCATGGCGGACGCCAAGCGCTGGACGAAGCTGGTCAAGCACGCGGACGGCGCTCGCGAACACGCGGCGTGGTACCAGCGTGTGCTGCGTCTCGTCGGAGGCGTGGAGACCGCGACGCAGCAGCGACTGTCGCAGCGCGTACAGGGACTTGAGGCGCTGGCGCGGACGCTGGAGCAGCAAGCGCCAGAGAAGCAGCTAGAGCGAGACCAAGAGCTGTCGGCGGTGGAGCTGTCGGCGTGATCGACACAACAGCGTAGTGAACTCAACGAGGAAGGCAATTTCTGTATGACATTCTCTCTCTCTCTCTCTGTCTCTGTTGATCGTCGCGACCTAGTTGTGCTCCGCGTCCTTGTCCTTGCGCTCGTCGTCAAGCGGTCCGAGCAGCTCACGCACCTTGTTGCTGAACGCGAGCGCGCGCTTCCACTGTCCGCTTCGCTCGCAGAGCTGCAGCGCGACGCGGTACATGGCGCGGATGCGGCGCACGGCGTAGCGGTCGCGCTCGTGCTGCCGCGAGTGCGTCGTCACGTGCGCCACCACGTCCGTCGTCTCGCGTCCGTGCGCGCGCTCGTACAGCGCCAGCACGTCGAACGCCAGCTCGGGCAGCTCGCGGTCGCGCGCCAGGTGCACGAGGTCGTACGCGTCGTTGAGCGTCAGCTGGAACTCGCGCGCCTCGAGCAGCTCCAGCACCGTCGCGATGGCCGACGCGTGGCCCTGCGCCGCGGCCGCGCGCAGCACCTTGATCACGGCTTCGTACGTGAAGGCGCCGCAGGTCGTCGGCATCGCCAGCAGCCGCGTGAGCGCCGCGTCCACGTCGCCGCAGTCGGCGTCGTGCGCGATCACGATCGTCTCCCAGTCGCGCGGCACGAGCGCGTTCGACGACGACGCACGCGACGCGACCGCGTCGGCGTAGATGGCACGCACCTCCTCCGTGCTCTCGGGGTTCTCAACCGCGGCGGCACGAAGCAGCGCGCTGTAGCACGGCGCGGGGATCGTGTACGCGTCGTCCTTGCCGTGCTTGCTGTCTGTCGAGGACGTGGCGGCGGCCGCGAACCACTCGAGCAGCTTGAGGCGGTGGCGCTTGGAGCCGCCAGCGAGCGCGACGCACGCGTTGCCGATGTGGCCGCGCGTGACGGCGACGCCGAGGCGCTGCGTCATGGCGTCGAGCACGCGCTCCATGTCGTCCGCGCCGTACTCGAACGCGCGCTCGCGGCGCTCGCGGTCGGGCTGCGTGACCACGACTCCCTTGGACTTGACGACCGCCGCGACGTGTGGGCGCATGGCGCTCAGTAGCGCGACGAACGGCTGCGGACCGACGCGCACGCCCGCGAGCTGCGCCTGCTCCGCGAGTCGCAGCGCGTCGTCCACGCGGTTCGTCTCGCCGAGGATCGTGACCGTGCGCTGCAGCGCGCGCGCCAGATTCGCGGGCGTCAGCACCTTGCGCAGCACCTCCACGTCCTTCTCGCGACGCGGCGCGGCCGCGGCGTCCTCTCCTTCGTCTCCTTCTCCGTCGTGCTCATGCTCGTGCTCGTGCTTGTCCGTCTCGGTGGCGTCGCCCCGCTTGAAGGCCGCAAACTCGTCGAGATACTGCTCGTAAAGCGCGACCGCGGCGGCGCCGTCGCCAGCCTCTCGGAAAAGCTGCAGCGCCTGGTCGACGCGGAAGATGGGCACGCGGTGGCGCTGCAGCAGCTTGGCCGCGCGGTACGCGAGCTCGCGGTCGGCGCGGCGCTCGCTGCGGCCATAGTGCAAGAAGATCTCCATGAACGCGAACGGCGCGCGCGCGCCCGAGAGCTCCCAGCCCACGAGCAGCGCCTGCACCTTGTCGTGCTGTCCGCTCGCGACCAGCGCCGCGACGATCTCCTTGGCGGCCGACGCCGGCGCACGCAGCGCACCGTTGGCAGGCATCTCGACGTCCTTGTTCTGGTCGTCGAGGTCGTCGCGGGTCAGCGGACGCACGAGCTCGTGCGCGAGCGCGACGGCCGCGTCGACGTCGCCGTTCGCCAGCAGCTCGCGCATGGCGCGCGCCGTCTTGAACGGCGAGCTCTTCTTCTTTGCGTCCTTGGCCGCGTGGTGCGGCTGGTCCTTGTTCTGCTGCTGCTGCTGCTGCTTGTCCTTGCTCTGCTGCTCGTGGAGGCGTCCGCGCGCCGCCGAGAGGTCAAAGTAGGAGCCGCGCAGCACGTCCTGGTTGCGCTGCACGATGAGCTTGGTCTTGGTGTCGAAGCGCACGCCGGCGTCGCTCATCTCGTCGAGCACGTCGACGAGCTCGTCGCGGCGGTCGAGGAACTCGAGCGTCTGCAGGATCGCGTTGTAGCCGCGCGCGTCGAGGCGCAGCGCGAAGCGCTTGCGGTTCTCGAGGATGTCGCTCGCCTGCTGGCGGCAGTCGTTGTGGCGGCAGACGCTGAGCAGCGTGATGAGCGTGCCGCCGTTGAGCTTCATGGACGAGTGCACGTAAAAGTCGAACGCGCGCTCGGGCTCCTGCACGATGCCGAGGCTCAGGATCACGCGGTCGATGGCCGAGCCGTGCCAGACGCCGACCGCCGGGTCCAGCCGCTCGAGCAGCGCGAGCACGCCCTGCTTGTCGCCGCGGCGCGCGACGCCGGCCATCACGTGCGACAGGATCTCGTTCGACGGCGTGTGGCGCCCGACGTGCTCGAGCTCGTGCAGCAGCGCGAGCGCGCCGTCGACGTCGTCGAGCGCGACGCGGCCCGCGATGCCGAAGCGGTAGACGATCTCGGGCACGTGCGGCACGAAGAGCGCGCGCGCAAAGTCGTAGACCGCGACGAGCCGCGCGCCGTCGCGCTGGTGCATGAGGATGCGGAAGACCTCGCCGTACATGGCAAAGTCAATGTCCTCGGGGTAGTGCTGCTGCATGTACTCGAACGTGCGCAGCATGAGCGACGGCAGCTGCGTCTTCTGCGCGGCCTCGAAGAGCTGCACGACGCTCTCGACCGGCGCGACGGCGGCGTCGCCCTTGCCCTTGGACGCGTCGACGAGCGCCGAGAACTCGTGCGACAGCGCGCGCTGCACGGAGCGGAGCTGCTCGCGGTTGAGCTGCGCGCTGATCTCGTCGGGCGACTGGCTCAGCAGCCGCTGCAGGTCGAGCGAGGCGGACGTGGACCCCACGGGAGGCGACCCGGCGGAGGCGGACAGCGAGCGCGTGAGCAGGGCCAGCGCCGGGGAGGCGGCGGGCGCGGCGCGGCGCGCGAGCACGAGGCGCAGCGCAGCGGGGCGGCAGAGCGACCACATGGGCGTCGAGTCTCTAGATGCGCATCAAGAGATGTGAGCCGCCGCTGCTGCTCCCAGCCACAGACCCCAGAGAGCCCCAAGGCCCAAAAACACCCAACAAAACAAAGAACCAACGCATGCGGGAAGAGAGGCTGATGCGTTCTCAGAGGTAGGAGGCGCCACGAAGCGACGCGCCACAATGCAACCAGGCATGATGATCCAATCCCACCACGCCAATGTGGTCGGAGAAGAATATCCAACGTTGGTGACCAGTCGACCAACCAACATGCCGCAAGAGTCGCGGGTCGAGAAGCTACAAGCGCTCACGCCCGAACAGCTCACGGCGCTGAACCATGCCAAGGTCAGTCTGAGTGATTGGCATCTCGTATGCGCATGGCTTTTGCGATGGACTCGGAGCTCTGAGCTAAGGGATCTGGGCTATGGGCTATGGGCTCTGGGCTATGGCTTGTGACGTCGTCTCGTGGGTGTCGGAACAGGTGACGATCCGCATGGACAACGAGCACTACCTGCGGGACCATCCAGACGCCGCCAAGATCATGCGTGCGCTCATGCGAGGCATCATCCGAGACCGACCGGTGAACGTCAGTGCCTACGCGCACCGCTTCTTCGCGCGGTCCAACGCCGCGATCCGACGAGACATGGACGCGCTCGAGTGAGTCGATGACAACGAGCAGCAGCGTAAAAGAAAAAGACACTTCCAGCTATTCCTATGAAATGCAGTCGAGGCGCGACGGGCAGACACTCGGGCTGACAGCAGCGGCGACGCGTTGACGACGCCCTTGTCGCCAGCCAGCGCGATGCTTCAACCAGCACCGGGGTCAGTGGCTCGACAGCGCCTGCAGACGCAGAGCGTCGTCGTCGTCGTTGCTGCAGCAGTCATGTCCTCCATCCCCTCGACCTCACTTTCTCTCTCTCTCTCTCACACTCTCGTCTGTTGCTCTCTTGGCGTTCGTCGTTGACGTGAGTCGGTCAGCGACAAACGACCGCGGTAGGATCGATGGTCGCGCGTTTACGAGCTCGAGTCCGACACACTGGTGGTTTCTTCATGGTGCGCGCCACCGCGAAGCTTCTGTTCCGCGGCATCGCGCACGGGCTGGAAGTACGGGTGCGCCATGGCCTCCTTCGCGGTTAATCGCTCCTGGTGGTCGTATCGCAGCAGACCGTCGAGGAAGTCGAGCGCTTCGGGCGACACGAGGTGCTTGTTCTCGGGCGTGATGAACTTTTCCCACGGCTTCTTCGTGTGTGTGCCGAGGATGCCGTCGTACTGCGGGTCGAGCTCGAGGTCGTACGTCGTGAGGTAGTCAAAGAGCTCGTCCGTGCCCTTGACCTTGGCGATCTTGACGAGCTGGTCGCAGTTATCGTGGCCGTGGAAGAACGGCTCCTTGCGGAAGATCATACCGGCAAACATGCAGCCCAGGCTCCACATGTCGAGCGAGTAGTCGTACTGCTGCATGTCGACGAGCAGCTCCGGACCCTTGAAGTATCGACTCGCGACGCGCACATTGTACTCGCGCGCCGGGTGGTAAAACTCGGCGAGACCCCAATCGATGAGGCGCAGCTCGCGCTTCTCGTGGTCGATCATCACGTTGTGCGGCTTGACGTCGCGGTGCATGATGCCGTTCGAGTGGCAGTAGTCCAGCGCCTTGAGCAGCTCAAAGATGTAGTAGCGGATGTCGTAGTCCGTGAGCGTCGGGTACAGCGTCTTGAAGTCCGTGTTGTTGACGTGCTCGAACACGAGGCTCGGCGTCTTGGACTGCGGGTCGCGCACGACGTCGAGCAGCTGCACAATGTTGACGCCGCCCGAGAGGTTCTGCAGGATCTTGATCTCTCTGCGAAACGTCCATTATGCATACATCAGCATGTTTCTCTCGCAACACGCGAAGCAAGCCACCGTGAGCGACGTACCGCTTGATCTTCTTCTTCTTCACGGGCTTGAGGATCTTGATGACGCACTTGGTGTTGTTGGTCACGTTGTAGCCCTCAAAGACCTCGCTGTACTTGCCGCGGCCGATCTTGCGGGCGACTTCATAGTTGTCCTGGTCCCTGCATAGTCATATCGAATGTAAATTCCCTCGTCCCCTTCTTGCGCGGCATTTGAATGACGGAGTTCGAGACGCACGTACCCCCAGGTGACGACGAGGTTCTCGTAGTCCCAGTACTCGCGGGGGCGCGTCTCGTTGACGTCGCAGTAGACGCGGGCTCGGCTCATGGCGCAGGAGAGCGGCGATGGCGAGGCTCGACGCAGGGCAGGAAGGCGCAGAAGGAGGGAAGGACGCACGGCGCGCTGCTCTTCTCTTCAGTCCCGAAAGAAAGACCTGCTCGCGGCAGCGACACACCAGTCGCTGCAAGCGCAAGGGCACACCTTCGAGCGACATTGAAGGGAAAGCTAGGCTAGAACAAAGGGGCTGATCACAAAGACTGCATTGTGGGGGGGAAAACCGATTTCTCCCGAAATGGAGGAGATTTTTTCATTATTGAGCAGAGCAGAGCAACAATACCTTCAATACCTTCTGGAACTGGAGGATTGCGTGTCGCAGACCAATATCTCCACGAACTGGGGCTTGCTTCGCATGCGTCGGCGAATGACTGACTGCTGGCTAGATAGCTGCGTGCTGTGCGCAGCTCAATTAAGCCAGCAGTCGTGCGCGCGCAGCCTCAGAGCTCAGTTGCTCGTATCACATTTACGCGCTGGCAATTGTTCAATGCACACTGACCAAATGAGTGAAGAAGTTCGGACCGATGGCTTCGTCGCTCCTGCATTGCAGTGTGTCTGGCTCTTGCCTGGGCTCTGTGGAGCAGCACCGAATAAAGAGCAATTGTCCCAGGACAAGCATGTCACGCCTCATGACGCTGGAACCTCAAACGAGAGCGGAGAGACGTGAGATCATGACAGCTTGGTTGGCTGCCCGACCCACGTGGGCAGTCAGAAAACGGCCCCGGGGATGCGTTGATATATTCATTTAGCGTCAATTATTCATTGATAGAGGCATTTGGAACCGTAATGCACACGTTTGCCAGACATGGTACCACGTCGTATCGACTTTCACAGGCCTCTGACTCATTAACCTGTTTACTTGCACCCATGCATGTCTGGCAGCGAGACCGCCATCCAGCATCTCTGCTGACCGCGCGAACATCATTTCTCGACGTTCCGTTCGCGCCGTACAGACACTGCAGCGCTCGAGGACACCATGACACACCGTCCGTTCAGGTCGCTACTGCTGCTCGTGCTCGTGGCGCTCTGTGGCTCGCTGCACGCGCTCAACGTCAAGCTCTCGGGCGTCAACTATGACTTCCGCCAGGGCCCCGACTGGGATTTCAACCGCTGCAAGGGCCCCGGGCAGGTGACCAAGGAGGTGCGGCTGCTGTCCTCCGTCACGAACCGCGTGCGCGTCTACAGTCTCTCGGACTGCAACGTGCGCTACGTGCTGCGGCAGGCGCAGACGCTCAACATGACGGTGTGGCTCGGCGTCTGGGTCGGCAACACGACGCGCGTGTTTGAGAGGGAGTTCTCGTCGCTCAAGAACCTCGTGTCCGACGGGCTCGTGACGTCCGAGCTCGTCGCCGGCGTGAACGTCGGCAGCGAGGTGCTGTTCCGCAACGACACGACGCCAGAAGTGCTGCTGGCCAACATGAAGCGGGTCAAGGACTACCTCACGGCGCAGGGCATCAAGGCGCCGGTCTCGATCACAGACACGCTCGGCGAGCTGTACAAGCACCCCAAGGTCGTCGACGCCGTGGACGTCGTGACACTGAACCAGTTCCCGTTCTGGAACAAGGTCGACATCGACCACGCGGTCAAGGACATGGCGGCCGCGATGCAGTCGTTCGCGAACGTGACCAAGGACAAACCGATCGTGATCACGGAGACCGGCTGGGCGCACAGCGGTAGCGACAGCCGCGCGTCCACGGCGTCCCCCGAGAACGCTGCGGTGCGTGAGCGTTGATGTTGTTTTCTGTGGATGTGTCGCTCTTTCTCTCTCTCTCTCTCTCGTATGCTGACGACGTGATCATGACAGCGCTACATGAAGGAGTTTTATCTGCTGGCGGAGCAAATGGGGTGGAAGTACTACTACTTTGCGGGCTTCGACACGCCGTACCGCAAGATCGTGGAGAAGAACAACGACACCGTGGAGGCGAGTTTCGGTATCTTCACAGAGAAGGGCAAGATGAACGCACACTACGAGCAGCTCACGATCCCGTCCACCAAGATGGTGGACGGCCCCTTCACGCCACTCGCGACGCCGTCACCCAGTGCGGCGACTGCGCCAAGCTCGCAGGCAACGCACTCCAAGCCGCTGACTGCATGGGCGGCGGGACTGGCCGCATGCATGGCGCTTCTATTCGCTACCTCTTCCTGACGGACGGACGGAAGGACTGGATGAATGAATGAATGTATGCCTCCCTCCTCCAATGTCTTTGGCCATCGCCTTGTCCTTCCCATCTCTTGGTCCTGCGCCGCGCTGTGTCTCAGCGGCTTGGCACTTGAACGTCCGCGGCGCTGTGTGTGTGTGTGTGTTTGTGTGTGTGGCCGTCAGTTGCCTGTGGGCCACTTGCCGTTGCCACAGGCTGTGGCAACTTGCCACGCGCTCGGAATGCGCAGAGACGCACCGCAGGCAGGCAGCCAGGGAGGAAGAAGAGCAGGCGGGTTTTGCAGTGAATAAATACGGTCGTGCATTGTAGTTGCAGTTTCTCTACTGTACAGTCAGTCAGTCAGTCAGTCAGCGGATCGCACATCGCGATCGCTCACCGCTTGCAGTCTTCAACGGGATGTCACACACGTCGTCGCAGGCGGTGGTTCCGAGTGGATGAGCCGCCGTGGACCGGCGTGCTCGTGCTCGCCGCGGGCTGCGCGCGCGAGCCGCGCGACGACCTCGTCGAACGAGCGACACCACCACGTGGCCGTGCGGTACTTAATGGAGCCGATGCAGCCGAACGACCGCTCGTTCTTGCGGAACGCGTGCATGTGGACGTGGTCGATGCTGTTGAACGGCGGCGAGTGGAACGCGAAGGTGCACGAGCTCGAGGACGCCGCCTCGAACGTGCGTGTGAGCACGCGCTCGGCGATCGTGCGCATGCGCTGCAGCAGTGTGACGTGGTCTTCAGTCAGCATCTTGATGTTGCGGATGTGGCAGCGCGGCACGACGAGCACGTGCGAGTCGGCGACCGGATACAGCGGTCGGAAGACGGCAATGTCGGTGTCTTCATAGAGAAACTCAGCGTCGCCCGTGCGCAGGATATCACAAAAGCGGCAGCACACGATGCTTCCGTCGGCACCGTAGGACACGCCCTTGCGCGACAGCGAGATCGAGGTCTGGTCGCTGCCCGTGGAGTCGACCGACGACGCGCGGCGCTTGCGGCCCGTCCTGCAGACGCTCGAGCTGGAGCTGGAGCTGGAGCTCGAGGTGCGCGCAGGCGTGACCTCAGGGCCCTCGCTGTCAGTCAGCGAGTCGGTCGCGCGCTTGTTCTGTGGCGTTGTGGTCGCCGCGTGGAAGGACGGCGCGGAGCATGCGGGCGATACCGGCGCCGAGAGCAGCGGGATGGGTCGGTCAACGGCGTCATCATCGCAGCTTTGTTGGGGCTTGGACCGCGTGAGGCCGAGACGGCGGCGCAGCGAGGGGCGGCGCGATCCGGATGGGGAGGGCGTCGGCTGTGGGTCGTCGGCGCGCGTGAGGAAGGCCATGCGTGCGGTGGCGGACGAGCGAGCAATTCAGGAATGCGGTGAGCGCGGCCGCGGGTGTCGATGGGCAATGGAGCGATGGAGCAATGGAGCTCTGTGTGTCTCTCAGTCTGTCTGTCTGTCTATGTGGGGGGTCTCGCTCTTTCTGCCAAGTGTTCAAGGGCTCCACTCATGCGGCTGGGGCGCCCTGCTCAGCGCCCACGACGCCCAGGAGCAAAAGCCAGCGTGGACGTGAGAACAGCCCCACGACGCCGGAACCCCTACCCTCGCTGGGCAGCAAAAAAAACCTTGGTGTCTGAGATGGGACAGTAGGTCAGTTGCTAAATTGGGGTTGGGAGACTCATTCCCTATTTAGCACAATGGACATGTTGTCAATTGAGGGATGCCATGGTCCAACTGACGAAATGCGTGGCGTGTTCGGCGGCGTTCGGCGTGTCCGAGATTGGAGGGGCCAAAAAAAGCAAAACAGAACGGTGGCCACACTGTCGTGAAACGCGCGTACTTCGTTGTTGTCGACTCATGCGAGGAGCGAGGGTCTTTTTTGTCATGTGCGTTGCCTCGTGCGCGATTCACACAACGATGTGCACTCGTTTGTGGTTGTGTTGGCGCCATGAGACGGCTACCGCACTGTACGGGCGGGAGGCATTGAATGACCCCCAGCGAGGTTTTATTCGGTCTTCTCAGCGCACAACCACAACCTCTATGATCGAATAGGGTTCACACCACCACCACCGGTAACCCCTATCCCTACCAGCCTTGAGCTGCTCCGTCGAGCCAAGCGTCGGCCAGTCGCATGTCGCCTCGTCTGTCATCTGATGCTGGCTGGCCGTTGATGCGTGCCGCGCCCCTGCTCAGCGCCATGGACAGCTCCATCATCAGCATCAGCTGCTGCGCTTCTTCACCAGAGCTCCGTGATCCATCGCTCGCGGTCTTCCAGAAACGCCGCAGCGCTTCGCTCGGACGCGACGCGCCCATGCTGCACGAGCGCCTGCAGCACAGCCGCCCGCACGGCGCGACCCATGGCGCGGCTGCCGCACAGGAACACGCGTCCGTCGTCCTCGAGGAGGTGCCGCGCGACCAGCGCTCCCTGCGCGCTCAAGGCGTCTTGCACGTGCTGCAAGACATGGGTCACAACACACACGTGAGTCGGGCGCTTGTCGGAATGCACCCATATCCATAATCCATCACCCACCTCTTTGGCGTGATGCGGACGGTCAGAGAACGCGACGTGCAGTTCGTCGAGCGCGCCGTCGAGCTGCGCGCGGCGGATTTCGTCGGCGTAGAGGAAATCGGCGTCGGGTCGTCGGCAGCCGTAGAAGAGATACGCGCGGCGCCGCGGGTGTGGCTGCTGCTGCGATGACTGGTTCTCGGCGAGCTCGTGCTCGAGGTCCTGCAGAAACGCGCGGAACGGTGCGATGCCTGTGCCTGCGCTGATCATCATGATCGGCCGCCGGTCGCGGTGCGGAAAGACGAAGGAGGACTGGAAGAAGGTCGCGCGCACACGGTCTCTGCCCGCTTCGAGCGCAGACAGGTAGCTCGAACAGCGCGGCAGCGGCTGCCCGTCCTGTCGCCGCAGTCCGAGCGTAATCGAGACGCTGTCTCGCCACCGCCGTCGCGACGATGAGACTGTGTAGTAGCGAGGTGAGTTGAGCGGCGCGAGCTGCAGGAACGACGCCAAGTCGATGCGCACCGACGGGAAGAGGTCGAAGACGTCCGCCAGTGTCGTCGGTTGATCGGGTCTAGAGATACACACGAGTCGTCATCGCACCATCGAACGGTCCATGCCCGGAGCGACAGCACCAACCTCGAGGCCTTGAGCGTCTCTGCGGCCTGTGGAGCCATCAGCGTCGTGACCTCTTCATCGTCTGTCGCGTAGGCAGCGAGCTGGCGCAGAAAACTGGACCGCGGTGTCGACACGAGGTCCAGCGACCACGTCAGCGCATCGCGTACAGAGCTGATGTGTTCGAACGGACGCGGCGTCTTGCTCGGTTCATCGCTCGTGACGATCGGAGCGATCGTGTACACGATATCTGGATCCACCTGCAAATGGCGGAGCATGCGATCGACGAGCGCACTGTCGTTGGGCACGAACACCGCGATGTTGGAGGCGTTGTCGCCGACGTTGTCGTGCTGCGTGGTGTCGACATGGAGATCGATGTGGCGCACGGAGCGCCACGCACCGTCCTTCGTGCGGTACGGCTGGCTGATGAGCTCATTGCGCGCGACTGTGTAAAGCGTCCGGTCATTTGCGCGCATCTGCGCGCTCTGCTCTTGTGTCGGCTCTTGGTCGAGGAAGGTGATGTTGTACCGAGGTGCTGGTCTATTGGGCTTGACGACCTTGGCGGCGCCTTGCTGGCTCAGCTCGTACTCTAGCAGCTTCTCCTGTGAGCCACAGCAGCGACAACAAGTATGAGGGTGCATGTTTACTTCGTTCGGTGTCTGCGTGAAGCTCTCTCTCTCACTTGATACAGCAACAAGACACAATTCGGACAATCGTTGTGACAGCACTCATCCTCGCGAGGCGGAATGGGGCGCTCCATTGGAACGGCGCTTCTCGGCTGCACGCACGCGTGTGTCGGTTGCTCATGCGCTTGCGTCGGTCGGCTGCAAGCCATGCTTTCGTTGTGACGCACCTGTGTCTGGTGGCGCTTCATCGCCATCTCCCGCTCAAACTCGAGGAACGCGTCCATTCCGGAGGACGAAAACGCGCGCAGAGCCCCGGACGGCGCTTGCAGCGGTCGACGAGTGCATCGTCCAGAGAGCATGCGGGTCGTAGCGACGCTGCGACGCACGAGAAGCCACGCCGAACGCCGCGGAAGCCGCACGACCGTCTGCATGATCAGCAAAGTTGATGGTCAACGTCCATCAACACGACACCACCACCGTCCACGTCAGCGGTAAAACAAGGACAAGTCCTATTTTCGACGTCCAATTAGGACTTTGCATCCTACTTAGGGTCAAAAAGGTAGCCATCTTGCTGGTCGAGCGCTCTCGCCATTATCTCCTCTCCACTCATCCAAGCAGAATGGCGCGGTCTTCGCCTTGAAGACGGCGCATCTTCTCCTCACGGCGGCTGCGGATTCCGAGGTACGCACAGAGCACGACGAGGCCGACAAGAATGAACGTGGACGCGTACTGCGACCACGTGAATCGCCTGTGATGGCTCCAGGTCGACAGCGACGAAACGTCCTCTGGCAGCGTGCAATTCCGTGGGGTGCGAGCAAAGTCGACGGCCTTCATGAAGTCGTCGATATCGCAAAGCGCTATAGCAACACATCAACATTTGGAAAAATGAGTCGTATAGGTTGACAGTCGAGCGGAGTTATCAGACGTACTGTCGGCGCATTCAGGAATGCGAAGCGGCTGACCCATGAAGAGGAGGCGCACGGCGTGCGACTTGGCTTTCGTCTTGTACAGCTCCATGATGAGCATGCCTGCGTACGGCGTCCACTTGCGGTCCCAATGCTGGCGCTGAATTGCGGCAAGCATGGGGATGATTGTCGAGTCGTGTGCTAAAGAAGGACTTCGACGTGAGTGCACTCAGTCGACATGAAGGATACTCCATCGGACGGCAGACTTACCCATCATGACTGACAATCGAGGGGCATCCGACGTGCCATTCAGCGCAGCATCCAGCTTGACCAGAAGCTCGTTCACTGCAGGCTGCATGGCGACCTTGGCGTACCATGAGTCGTTGAACAGTAGGAAATACGCCTCGCGTGTCTCCACCTCGCTGAAGACTTTGGTGAAGAGCTCCTCGTCGACGCCTGGCGGGAGTGGCAAGTCATTACACCGCGAGATGCTGAGGCACTCGAGGATCGAGTTCCACGAGAAGTTGCCCACACGCTTGTAGAACTCCTTCTCCATCTTGACCGTCGCAGGGTCTTTGCGGTGGCGAACGAAGTCGGGTGCTGCGTTGGAAAGATTGGCGATGTATCCCATCATCGGACAGATACGGTCGTTCATTGCGAGGTAATCGATCGCATAGTCCTTCACGTTCCAAGTGAGAATCGAGTCGAGCGGAGGACTCGTTCCGTCGGGTGGAAACAACCCGTCAATCAGCGCCTGGCCTGAGCCCACAGTGCGTTCCTCGTCATCACTGAGAGAAGAGGCAGAGATTGGTGTTAGTCTCGATGAGATGAATGTACGTGATTGAAAGGGCTCACCTTCGCAAGTAGATACTGCCGCGTGGACAATCCTGGACACAAACCCGGCGTCGCCGTTATCAGTGATTTGATTCGGCTTCCAAGGTCAGCCACAGAGTGAGTGTACATTACCTTGAGATCACTCGACGGAAAGAGCTTGAGAGGTCCGTCGCCCACGTAGGCGTCTCGCAAGAATTGGCCATTCGTGAGGTGTTGCTGCCGACCCTCTGGAAGCAGTCCACCGATGCGGCACGTGCCGTTGAGGATGTTGCCTCCGTCGATGTATGTCTTGGCATACAGTCTGCCGTATCCAGTCGGCGACTGGTATCCAATGTTCTGGCTCTGTGTGAAAGCGTCAGTGTCAAGGGATTTGGGAATGGCAGCCACGACCAAGCAAGGATGACGTACCATCACTTCAGACGGCGTGCAGTTCCATGTAGCCTCGAGAGGGTTGTTGCTGGCGTTGTCCCAGCAAAAGACTTGTGCGTAGGGCGCACGTGCACCATGACGAGATACAATCTAGCAATGGTTCTTGTTAGCATGACCAGTGAACGCTACAGAGCAAAGCAGAACGAGAGAGTACACACCTGGACTTGCACGAGGGACTCGACGCGCGACTCCTGCTCTGTCGTCAGCGGTGTGATGCGCGACGCGTTGTAGAGGCTGAGGTCGTTGCAGTATGCGTGGGGCTTCCATCCATCGTAGGGCCCCGCCGCGACCACCGCCGCCGCCGCCACAGCAGCAGCAGCAGCAGCAGTCCAAAGCGATCGCGCAGCCACTCGCGTCATGAGAATCGACGGGGAACGAACCAGGAAATGTGGAATGGAAGGAACGTCGAGGCGCTGCCGTTGGTAGATCGCGTGGTGCTCCGCCGACGAAACGAGGGGATCCATGTCGACTGGTGTTTTGATTTCCACCAATCGCAGGCGAGATTCATTGTCTTGAAGTTGGAGAGGAACACGCAGCGACTTGTGCCGTCTCGACGACACAGCGACATGGAATCACAGCACAACGGATCAGCGGAGGCCGCAGCGACGACTTCATGCTGCGCGCTGACGCCAAGCGACGTGTAAACGCAGCGCGCTGGCTTCCATGGACGTCCTGCGGGAAGGTTCTTGTGTGCATGACTCATCGTCGCATCAAGTTCCATCAGCGGCACTGTTAAACAGGTATTTTATGTGGACCACCTTAAAGAGGACGGCAGAGAGAGAGAGAGAGAGCGTGTGAGGCGGTTCGTAACTTGGTCCAGGACCGACCCGCGGGCCTGTTTTCTTTTTCTCGCTACAGAGACGAGACCCGCTTCGAGCCCACGGACCCATGCCCTGCCTGTCTGCCTTCTCGCGCCAACTCCCAGCATCATCGCCAACATTGGAAGTGTCGACCGTGCGTTTGTTGGCGTTGGCGTTGGTGTTGGTGTTGGAATTGGTGCTGGCGATTGAGTCGTTGGTCGCATTCACTCCTGCGCGCCCAAGGGAAACGAACAAGCGATCGACCGATCTCCACATCGATTATTGATGGGCGACGCCGTCGCGCTGCTCCGCGTAGAGCTCGAGAAGAAGCAGCAGGAGCTGCAGGCGCTGCAGGACGCGTTCGATGAGTTCACGCAGTCGAGTCAGGAGCTAGAGGCCGAGCTCGAGGCGGAGCTCGAGCGCGCTGAGCGCTCCAACACGCAGCTCTCGCGCAAGGTCCATACCATGGAGACCGAACTCAGTGCGACGAGAGAGCAACTCGACCGCACACTGCAGCAGTTGCGCGTGTGCGAGAACGAAGTCACAGCGCTGCGTCTGGAGCTCTCTCGTGTCTCGGACCTCAAGCGCGAGCTTGAACAACAGCAGGACGAGCTCGTTACTCAAGTGCGCATTCTTCAGGCCACCGAAGACGATCTGCGGCACAGGATGGAGCGCGAAATGGAGGAGAAAGTGTTTCTTCAGAGCGATCAAGAGGAGCTGCGGCAAGAGCACGAACTCGTCACTGAGCGATTACGAATGGAGATTTTGGATCTCAAGTCGGAGATCTTTGTATTGCAGCAGCAACAGCGAAGTGACTCGAGTTCAGTTGGTGTTGACGCCACAACAAGCGCCCCGACCTCGCTCGCGAACGGCCCGATCGACGAGTTGAGGAATGCGCTGTCTCAAGCACATGATGAAGAGATGGGTTGTGAAGATCCAGAGCCCATGGAGTGGGATGATTCAAACGTGACGATGGATGAGAATGAGGAGTTTCCGTCGAGACCTTCAACACTTGATGAGCGAGATGAGGAAGACCGGGAGCAACTCATCGAAACCCTGACGTATGAACTTGAAGAGCTCTCCTTACGCCTCCAGGACGAAATGGAGTTGCGTGAGCGCCTGGAAGCTGATCTGGTCGCCGCGCAGGACGCCATCGCCCAGAGTGAGGCGATGGACTCGGAAATGATGCAAATGTCTGAGGAATTGATCGAAAAGTCGCAAGAGATTCGGAAGTTAGAATTGGAGGTTAGTCCGATCGTGATATTGATGCACATTGTAGTTTTACGACCACTGATCACTGTGCTGGTGACAGGTTCAATCCCTACAGGAAAGAGTATCTTCAATGCGTGGTGAGAACGGAAATCTTATTGATGAGAATGTGGCGCTCAAGGCACACCAACAACAACAGGAAACTCAGTACACATTGTCCGTTCAAACTTCAAAGAACAGAATTGACTCCCTGCGAGCTGAATGCGACAGCTTACAAGCCACAGAGCGGGAGCTTCGGTCCCACCTACAGTCTGAGCAGCAGCAGAATCAACAGCTTCGTCTCAAAAACGAAGAGCTAACGGTGCAAATCGAAGAACTGACAAGGCGGAGAAAAGACCTTGAGCTGCGTCTTGAAAAAGAAGTCAAGAAGAAGCAGAAGGAGTTGGCCGAGTTGCAAGCCCATAACTCAGTTCTCACTCAGCAGCTAGAGACGGCGTCGCAAAAAGCAGCTGATCTGGAGCGCTCGTCTGCACTTTCGACGACATCATCGTCAGTGTCTTCCCCCTCTTCGGTGTCTTCAAGCTCAACATCTCCTCGCTCTCGGTCGGCAAGTGGACATTCGGTTGCACAACGGGATGTCGACGCTGGCCGGAAACTGCTACTCGAAATTCAATCTCTACGCACTACCGTACACTCCTTACAAGCGGAAAATGCAAGATTACGACAAAGTGATGGTAGTTCATCTTCTCTTCTGCCGAGCAAGCGCGTGTCTGCTGAGCTTCTTGCGCACAACTTTACATCCGATCAACTCGCTCAGAAGTATATCGCCGAGCGCACACGGAATGCGTCTCTCCTTTCACGATTGCAAACCGTGTGTGGCAACATTCAGGTGTTCTGCCGTGTTCGGCCCGTTATCGCGGAGGAAGTGGAAACATTCACGGCTAAAGGCATTTCATTGGCTGTCAGCGTGGTCAACCAGTCCGACATTGCAGCTCTCGATGTGAGACCAGAAAGGGTTTTCGGTGATAGCAATCAGCCACCAGATGCGAATACTGGTGACTTGATGGGCGTTTCCAATGTGAATGCGGATTGGAAAGTTTTTACTTTCGATCGTGTGATCGGTCCATCTGAAACGCAAGTCGACGTATTCCGTGAGGTTGAACCCATCGCACAGTCTGTGGTCGAAGGATTCAAAGCATGCATCTTTGCGTACGGTCAGACTGGTTCCGGGAAAACGTTTACGATGGAGGGTCATGAAAGCGATCCAGGTCTGAATTATCGTGTTGTACAACACATCTTCCAGTCTATCGTTTTGCGAGGTGCGATCTACGATCCGAATCAAGCCGGCGAGGATGAAGTTATGCAAGATGATGTCAGTCTCGACAACAGTCCCCAGTTTGGACCATCAAGCAGCAACACAGTTGACCTCAGTTATCACATTGAGGTCGGTGTATTGGAAATTTACAATGAGACGCTTCGTGACCTTGTGGATCCAGAGAATTCTGCATCCTTGGACATCCGCCAAGACCCGATGACTGGAGATATCTGTGTTCCGCATTTAACAATGAAGACGGTCGTGTCACCTGAAGACACAATCGCTGTGCTTCGCCATGCTCAGTCTAATCGAGTGACGGGAAAGACGGATGTGCATGCCCACAGTAGCAGGTCCCACAGTGTGGTTGTGTTGCAAATCTCGACCAAAACGTCAACAGGTTCAAGAGAGAGCGAAGGTCTCCTGGACAGTTACGTGAGTGGGAAGCTTTATCTCGTGGATCTTGCAGGCTCTGAACGGGTGAAGAAGAGTAATGTGAGTGGTGCGATGCTTCGAGAAGCCGCCCACATCAACAAATCTCTCTCAGCTCTTGCTGACGTGATGGAAGCGTTGGACAAGAAACACCAGCATGTTCCCTACCGAAATTCGAAGCTCACTTATTTGTTGCAGGATGTCTTGAACTCCTCCTGCAAAACGGTGATGATCGTGAATGTTGGGCCTACATTGCAATCAGCAAACGAAACATTCCGCTCCCTCCAGTTTGCTGAACGTGTTCGCAACATTGTTGTTGGGCGTAACAGCATTGTCAAGAACAAGAAAGATATCTTGTCAGCCAAACGCGCATTTACAGAAATCCAATCCCTCAAACAACAAGTTCAAATATGCAACCGCAAGCTGAAGCAATCCCAACAGACAATTGTAGCGATGGTACGTGTCGGAAGATCGCATTTCTCAAAGTGTCCCTCACTTACAATTGCTCGGTAATTTACAGAAACGTGACCAGAAAAGTCATTCGGACGAGACTAGTAATGCGTTGCAATCGCGACTTCGAGCAGCCGAAACGCAGATCACAGGCATGAAGACACAAAGCGACTCACTCAAGCGAATAAACCAGGAATTGACTGATCAGCTGAAGCAAGAACGTGAAGCAAAACAGCGTGAGACTGAACAGCGCGAAGCGGCCCAGCGCATGCTCAGACAGCTCACGTCGAAAACTCGAGTGAGTACAAGCCACCAAGAAGCGTTAGAACGCCAATTGAAGGATAGAGACGATGAAATCCGCAAATTACGGCAACTGCTGACTGAAGCTCGTCAGCGCACTGCCGCAGCCGTTGTTCCTCGTCGAACGAAGTCTCCTCCTCGGAGCGTTAGCAAGGTTCTAACAGATGATGATGAGCCTCACGGGATTGAGAATCAAGACAACAATCAAGAGGAAGAGGAGAATGCCATACTGAACGAACAGTGCGAAGTTGACTCAAAGCAGCTGAAGTCCCAAGTCCCTATGTCTGCCCCTCATTCGAGTGCAACGCGGCTCCCGAAGCCCAAATTCGGTTCTCAACGAGGCGCGAGTGTGGGTTCGCTTCGCAAATCCCAGCAGGCACCATCGTCAACAAAATCGGACGTTGGTGCGGGAGGTGGCGCCTCCAAGTTTCGACGTATTTCAAGCAGCTCACTGCCTCGACCCACATGGAAGTAGCTTGCATGGAATGATCATTCATTCATCGATAGGTACAGTATGTTCGGTAAAGCCATAGCAACGCTCGACGTAACCCATTAACCACGTATTAATACTTCTATCCGACACTAAATGTCCGTCGTCGACGAGGAACGCGTGGGCTCCGGTGGTCCTGAGGACCTGTTTGGCTGCGACGGAGGCAGCAGCGCTGCGCTGTGCGTGACGATTCCTCTCAGCACCTTGCGCAGCAGTTCTGGCTGTTGGGTGAGGCTCTCGAACGCGTGAAGAAAGTCGAAGAGCAGTTCCTCAGAGAGCTCTGCTTCTTCCCCACCAGCGTCCGTCACCTCCTGGAGCACATCAAAGACCGCTGGCTTCACAACTTCCTCGAACGCGGTCTCATCGTCGATGGCCTCCATGGTGCCGAAGGCTCCACTGGTGGCTGACGTGCCATCGTCGCCATGGAGCTTGATCTTCTCGAGCTCCTCCTGAACCTCGGATGCGGACATTCGTACTGTCCCAAAGTCCCATCCATCGTCTGCAGCGACGGCTGCTGACTCGGGCTGGAGGTAGTTGTGGGATTCGGACATGAAGCCACTTGATGGTGTCGTCTGGTGTCGAGGGCGCGCGGGCGGAGGCGGCGGCGGCATCGTGTGGGAAGCTGTCGTGGCTGGCGCTCGCTGGATCGATACACAACGCCAAAGTCAGCCGTCATGTTTAACAAGAGAGCGAGCGAGACCAAGAGAAGAAACCAACTCGGATGAGGTCTCGTAAGCACGCAATGGAGGTGGCGTTGGCCACGAACGGGTGCTGCAGCAGCTCCTCTGCAGTCGGGCGGTCGTGAGGAGACTTTTGCAGGCACTTTGCCACGAAATCCACGAGCTCTGGAGAGAACGCGCCCTCCAGCACTGGCGGATCACTCTTCGGGATCAGGAAAAGCACTTTCATCGGGTGCATACTGCGAGGAAGGAAACAGTGAGTTTACCGTACTGGAGACACCTTACAGTTGTGCCGACGTACTTGGCATGTGGTGGGACGCCCTTGGCGAGTTCGATCGCCGTGATGCCCAGCGACCAGATGTCGGCCTTGAAGTCGTACTCGCTCTGCTGGATGACCTCGGGCGCCATCCAAAACGGAGTTCCGACCACCGTATTGCGCTTGGTCATGGACTCGGTGATCTGCCCCGTCACGCCAAAGTCTGCGAGCTTCACATGGCCGTCGCCACTAAGTAGAATGTTGGCAGCCTTGATATCGCGGTGGATCTTCTTTTCGCGATGCAGGTATACGAGACCCTCGAGGAGCTCGCGCAGCACGACCGCGATGTGGTCCTCATTCAACGGCCTACAACGCGTCGTCAGCTTAAAGACGCGCTTGCCGAGTGAGGAACCACGTACCCCGTGCGCATGACGTCCCAGACGGAGCCACCTGAGAGATACTCCATGACGATCCTGCAACCATACAACCACACACCGACTGCCTGGTTATCTTCTCTAGCCACTACCCACTTCACAACGTGGGGGACGACGTACCATAGCTGCGTGCCGACGATGAAGGAGCCGAGGTACTTGGTGAGCTGCTCGCACGAACACTGAGACAGGACATGGATCTCCTGGAATATGGATGCATGTCACGTTAGACGTTTGCCACGTTAGACGCGTGCATGACCTGGCGTCGTCACCTGCTGGATGTCATCGAGCTCGTCGCCCGCAGCCTCGAGGTCGATGATTTTGATGGCGCAGACCTCATTGGTCTGCGTGTCGACGCCGCGATAGACCTCGCCGAACGCGCCGTCGCCGATCTTCTCCACGAGTTCGTAGTGCACGTGCAGCGGGTCGCTCATGGATGGAAGCGTTATCGGACGGAACTCGGCCGAATGGGAATGCGAGTCACGATCGAGGTGACAGGCAAATCGGGCCCAAGTTTAGGCCAGCTCCATGCGCGACGATTGGGTATAAAGACTGTGTAACAGTGATTCTATTGGTGGAAAATCGTCCTCAAGACGTTCAAGAGGCCCGTTTCAGTCGACCCAGCAGCTCATCGTACCAGGCTTCAAGCTGCCGGTACTCGACGTCGAGAAAGGCCTTGCGCCGCTCGCTGCTCCCCATGCCCTCGAGGTCCTCGGCGTGCAGCTTGAACAATCGCTTCTTCACCTCCAGGCGGAACTGCTTGTGTGCGTTCTCGTCGTTGCGGTCGATGTGCGAGAGCTTGAAGAGCTCGTAGCAGCGCTGAACCTGGCGCTGGGTCAGCTTCAGCTCCTGCAGCACAACCAGTCCATGCTCAGTCCTCGCTACTTTTGGTTTGATGATTCAGGTTTATCGTACCTCTTGGACAGCCTGGATATCGACCGGTCGAAGGTTTTTGGTCCCGGTGCCTGGCTGTGCATGATCTGACTCGGCTGGCGAAAGCTCGAAGAAACCGTTGATGCGACACTGCTTGGCATCCACGAGATCACGAAGCTGAAGAAGCAAATTAAATGGTGGGGGGGGGGGTGAGTCTTAACGAGAGACTCCGTACCACAGGGGTCACAGCATACCCTCGAGAAGCCAGGAACAGGGTCTTCGACAGTCACCTCGTAAACGTTCGGATCGGCCTGGACGCTGGCGTAAATCTGCTCCATGAGTCGCTCACAGTGACCTATCAAGACATGCACAATCGTCAATGCTGTGTGGATGGCTGAATCTCAAGACGCAGGTCTCATTGAAGCTGTACCTTGGCGCTGGTGCGTGGGAAACACGAGTGCTTGGCAGATGCGGTGGGTCTCTGTCGCAATTGTCTCACCGACTTTGCGGCCCAGCGGATTGCGGAACTTGAAAAGCGTGATGAAGCCGACTGGGACGAGCGCCTTGGAGGACTCGAGCCGCTCGTAGATGAGGTACAACACCCATCGCGGGTCCGAGACGTCAATCGCGTCGGCGCCTTCGATGAACCACAACGAGAGCGTCTGCAGATTGGCATGGAGCTGCTGCGCCTTCACATTGTTCTCGAACGGGCACTCATAGATCTCAAATTCGCGCTTGCTGCCGTCGTCCGTCGAAGTCGTGTACGTCGAGCGCAGATCTCCTGGCGGGGTAAAGGAAGAGTCGCTCTTCAGTCCCTCGAGAAAGACCTCCTTGTCCATCGTGTACGTCTCGGGTAGTGACCCTTTCAACTTTTCAATGAGTTCCTCGCATCTACGGCGGCAGTCAGTAACTTTCTCGAGCCCTGAACAAACATGGCTACATTTTCACGCACCCGTTGGGGTTCTCGCTCTTGTGCGAGATCTTGAGGAACGCAGAGAAGTCGCGCGCATTAAAGAGAATTTCAATGCGCAATCCCTCATAGCCTTCGATCTCCTCGCTCTTCCCGAATGCGTGGTAGGTGAATGCAGGCGAGAAAAACGCGGGGCCATCCGATCCCTCGGTCACTTGGTCTGCGTCGTGCACTGCGATCCATTGAACCACGATAACGGGTGTCAGCGCGAAGCAACAAGAAAGCGCGAGCGATAAGCAGCAGTGCATACCAATGGCGAGATGCGTGGCGTCGTTGGCGCTCACGAAGGACGTCGCGAAGCGCACGCGCTTGGTCGCACGCTCATTCGGGTCATCTCTTTGCTGCGTCATGCTCTGACGGTTGTGTGAAAAAAACAAGTGCAGGGCGGAGAGCTCCCTCCTGACAGTGACATGTAACACTGGTGTGGTCCACGTCACATCATTTGCGTTAGGTGTACCACACTATTACGAGCTACTTGATTTCAGCCACTCATTTCAAGAGCCTGTTGGTTCTAGTTCTCCACCAGTGTCAGTTCCAAACTTGCGTCTCTCCGGCGCAAGACACCATTGCTACTATTCATCATCACGTGTGCATGTCGTGACCCCCTTCATGGTCCCGTGGTTGTATATTGTTGTTTGCCAACAGTGCCTTGGGCAAGCGTCAGTCGTACCACGGAAGAGCAGATGATCTACGTGATCATGGCGAATTTAAACCAAGCGCGAACCTCTCTAGTGTTTGTGTCTTGACCTGTCTCAGCGCCACATCCTCACACAACCTCCATCGTTCCCAATGCATGCATGTTGTTTCTGTCATGTAGTACACTGTAGTAGCACTAGTCACCAAGGGTTGGACAGCACCATGACCATGGCTCTACATGTCCGTTCGTCGCGTGCCGAGGGTGCGTTCCGTCTCCCATGTGGCATCTGCTCCATCGCTCTTGAACTCGTCGTGATGGCTGCGGCAGTCAGTCGAATGTCTCCGATGTCGGCTCGCGAAGAAGCACGTCGGAAAGGTAAAATTGAGCGGACGGACATGCAGACAACACCTCTCTTTAACACCCTTCCATCGTATAACTTCACAGTCTTGGACCTGTGTTGGACGCGGCTCCATGTCACTAATCTCAGGTGAAACGAGTGATGGTCGCTCCTATTTCATCCATCGCCGATGCCAGATGGCGCACTGCTTGGACTTGGCGCAACGATCGACCGCATTCTCTCGCTGTCTCCATCTCTCTACTCCATCTCTCCATCTCTCCCTCCCCACACTCCTCTCGTTCGTGATCCTGCGGCCCCATGCAGCCCATCTGCCGCAGCCAGTTCGCGTCGCTGCGCGCGGGGCTCGAGGCCAACGCCTCGCGCTTCGATCCGGACGGCGACGTGCCGGTCTGCATCGCCGACTGGACGCACACCAAGGAGCAGCTCCTCATCGCCGCCGCGCTCTGGCTGCTGCTGCTGCTCGTCTCCGCCACGTGGACGTACCTCTCGCGGCGCCAGCGCCGCCACCTGCGCCCGGATGAGCTCGGGTTCTCGCTGCGGTACCGCAAATGGGCGGGCACCTCGCGCTCGGCGGCGGTGCTCAACCGCCCCGTGCAGCTGCTCACGTCGCTCGCGATCTTCGGCTTCATGCTCGACCGCTGCTCGTCCTACCAGGTCTCGCGCGTGAGCTACTACTGCATGACGGCGCTGTACCTGGTCGCGATCGCCGACGACGTCGTGCGCTTCCTCGCGGCGCGCTACAAGGTGCTCTACTGCTTCCACCCGCTCACGCTGCTCGAGATCCTCATGGTCGCGTCGCACTTCCAAGTCGGCTTTGGCTCCACGCAGCTGCTGAACGGCGTGCCGACGCGCGCGTGGCTCGACCTCTCCATCATGCGCCCCATCTTCATTCTGCGCAGCTACCTCGAGATGGAGCGCCACGTGCCGAGGGCGTCGCGCGGCTGGATGATGCTGCGGCTCGCGATCAAGGTGCTGCTGCTCATCGTGTTTGGCGCGTCCGCCATGTTCTTCCTCGAGACGCTCGGCGAGATGCCGTTCTTCACCAACAACGGCTTTGCGCACCTCTACTCGTGCGACAACGGGCTCGTCACGCGTGACGCCAGTGAGTGCGACACGGAGACGTGGTCCGTCATGTTCTCCTTCTACTTTACCGTCGTGGTACGTGTGTTCGTTCGTGTGTTGATCGTGTGATGTTCCCCTCACAACACGCGTGGCACGCAGACGCTCGGGACAGTCGGCTACGGAGACAACGCGCCCAAGACCGTGTTGAGCCGCCTGCTGGCCATCATGTTCATCGTCATGGGCGTCATCCTCTTCTCCATGGAGATCGAGAACCTCATTTCGCTTTACCGCTCGCGGCAGATCGGCAACCCGCCGTACCGCCCGCGCATCGACCACCGCCACGTCATCATCATGGGGAACCCGTCGTTCGCGCAGCTCTCGTCCATCATCCGCGAGCTGCTGCACGACGACCATATCGCCAAGGACGACAAGTCGCGCCTGCACGTCGTCGTGCTCGGCGACCGCAGCTCCCGGTTCACCAAGGGGCTCGTGACCAAACTTGGCGCCGACCCGATCTTCGCCGCGCAGGTCACGTACGTCGCTGGCAATCCCACACGCGTCGAGGATCTCGAGCGCGCAAAGGCCCGCGATGCGGAAGCGGTGTTCATCTTTCCTGACAAGCTCTCGGACGAGCCCGCGCACGAGGACGCCGTCAACATCATGCGCGTGCTGGCGACGCGGCGATACTGCGGGTACTGTCTTGCGGCAATATGGGTATTGAGATTGAAACTGACGGACTGACTGACTGGCGATGGCTGTGGGACAGACCGAACGTGCGGTGCCTCGCGATGGTGCTGCGAGCAGAAAGCGCTCGTCACATGCGCGCCGCAGGTCTCAGCTACAACGACATCATCTGCGAAAACAAAATCAAGATGGGCACGTTCGCACAAAGCGCGACAACCAGGGGGTTCTCCACGATGCTCGCCAACTTGGCGGCGAGTCTGTCGGTGGACACCTCGGACGACAAACCGGAGGAGTCGGAAGCGCAGTCGAATCGTCTGCTGCTGGCACCCGCACTGCTCGAGTCGGTGCGGCAGGCGCTCAAGACACGCGAGACGATCGATAATGCAGACGTTCGTCTCAATGCGAGCTCGTGGGAACACAATAACTGGCTCAAGGACTACTACAGAGGCGCTGCCAAGGAGATGTACCTCATCAAACTCTCCAAGGTATCGGGATGCGATTCTCTCTTGTCAAGGAATCTCTCTGTGCTAACCTACTCTCTTCTCTGCAGGCGTACGCGGGTATGTCGTTTGCTGCGGCCGCTCAGCGCGTGTTCAATGACACCCACGGCAACGTCCTCCTCATCGGGGTGGAGGTGCTCTTCTGTTCCAGCGGATACGACCCTCAGCACTTGGACTTGGATGACGCCCGCGTGCTGCTCAATCCTGGTCGAAGCCTCATCACGACGCAGGGCATGCAGTGCTACGTCATCGCCGACGATCTCGAGCACGTCGGTGGCATCAGTGACGAAGAAGTGACGGCCGAGACCATTCGTCGGCCGGACGTGACGCCCACGATCCTTCGCGCGACGCAAGCAGAGACGTTTGTCGAGGCAGACGTGGGAGTCGGCGAAGAGGAAGAGGCGCACGCTGAAGACGAAATGATGTCGCCTCACACGAATCTCAAGTCCTCCTTCTCTGGCGGATTCGCAGCAGCCGTCGAGTCGGTCACGTCGTTCGTTCCGCTGATCGCAACGAGAACGCCTGCGTCTCAGGAGACACGCGACTCGTTGCCAGCACAACTGCGGCGAAGCAATGGCGCGCGCATGTCGGACAACGTTGTAGTGGTGCGTAATTTGTTTCTCGCTGTTGGCAAGACGCTGTTCTTGCGTCTGACATGACCGTCTCTCTCTCTCTCTCTTTCTAGGATCGATCGCTGCGGTCACTCGCCTTCAATTTCCACGCACCGACAAACCCGCTGCAGGATATCGACCCCGAGGCTGCCGAGATTTCGTTTGCAGCGACCCATTTCACTCGGTCAACTCGCCATTCCATCACGTCGGTCGACAGTGCATCCGCTGTCACCCGTACGCTCGAGCCTCCGCCCTTGAGCGTGTTGCTGCATCCCAAGCACATCGTCGTCTGCAGCTTTCTCGGAGAGGAATCGCTCATCAGTCTGCAGTGGTTCATCCGCCCATTGAGAGGCAGTCAAGCATGGGAGCACGCCCCCATCACCATTTTGGATGCCGCAGAGCCGACGCAAACCATCATCTCTTTGCTGGCTCCGCTTCATGACGTGGTACGTCCCCTGCAAAGTTCTTTACGGAAAAGGAATGTGGATGCCCATGCTCTTTTGCTCGTGACAGTACTATATGCGAGGAAGTCCTTTGGTGTATGCGGATCTGCAGCGCGCTGGTGCCAAGGCTGCGGCGGCAGTGATCGTGTTAGGCAAGCGGTCCAAGTCGGGACTGCTGCAGTCAACCGGCGCGGCGAGTGACATCGACATCGAGTCGAGCATCGTCGACGCCGAAGCGATCTTCACGACGATGCTGATCGAGCTCAAGATGGATTTCACCAAGATCTTCACGATCACGGAGCTCACGGACGAATCCAACTCCAAGTACCTCGGGACGTCCTTCCAGCTGACGCAGTTCTTTCCGAAGCGCATCCACAGCGCTGTCATGCGCTGCAACGCGATTCTCCCAGACAGTGATGACGACAACGAAGAGGACGACGGCGCGCATGACGGCGCGCTGCAGTGGTGGGAATACCTCTTACTGCACGACGCACCGCAGCACAAGAGCGGAAAGGCGATCTTTGGCATGCCGCTGTACATGTCAGGACGAGTGCTTCATCCCGAGCTGTGCGAAAACATGCTCGTGCAGGTCAGTTGGTCTGTCGTTTTGGAAGGAGACGCCGAATTGCTGACGACGCTTTTTTTTTTTTCGACTTGTGCCATGCTGATCAGACGTTCTACAACCCTTCGATCCACAAGATTCTGCGCCAACTAGTGGGAGGTCCCAGTTGCACTGGCGTCATCCGCTCGTTCCGAGTCCCCAAGAACCTCCGCGTACGTTCTCATTTGTCTGGTAGTTTCGTGTGGGTTGGCAATTGCGTTGCCTTACGTGTATCTGTATGTCGATGCAGCGTTCGCAGACGCAGCTCATTAGGTTCAACGACGTCTTCCACCAGTTCGTGACATCGCGATTCTCGGGGCTATGCATCGGCATCTACCGTCGATCGACACAAGCGATTCACGCTGGTAACACTGTTCAACTGCCGATCGTGTTGACGACGCCACGTCCATCGATGGAAATCTACGACGACGACGAGTTCTATGTGCTGATCGGAGTCCACACGCTCGCGCGTGCTGCCATCACCATCCAGCGCTTCTACCGCAAGCGCGCGCGAATCCTACAACCAAGCGATGGCAAGGAGCAGCAACAGCAGAGCGAGTACTCGGCCGCTGCTGGTTTCTCGTCGTCCATGCCGCCACTGCCCAACAAGTCGTCGTTCATGGACCCGCGCGCTCGCATTGCCAAGTATCTGGCGCCCAAGCAGCACGCACTAGAGACGATGACGACGTCGAACGCTCCTCGCCGCTCACTCATCGCTCAAGAATCGTCCTGTTCGTTCCGCAGTTTCTACGTGTAGTCAAATCCTCCCGCTCAAGAGCGACCCAAAGTCATTCAACAAAACTCTATGAAGGCGAATAAATTCGTCTACCCTCTCACTTCTTTCCATGGCGCTTGCCGCCTTTCTTCTTGCCAAACTTCTTGGATGGCTTGGCGTTCGCCATGGGCTTCTGCGGCTTGTTGGGCTTGGACTTCTTCGTCGCTCTCTCCTCCGGTTCACTAGCACCAACAGCACTGGCGTCGTCCCTCGTCGCGTCGGCACGCTGGCGCTTCTTGGCTGCGGGTGCTGCCGTAGCACTGCCGCTGCTGTTCTTCTTCTGCTTGCGCTGCAGCTTCTCAAGGCGCGCGGCCTGCAGCATCTGCTCGTCCAGCGTCGGTGTCAGGCGGAGATACACCTTCTCGAGCAGCTCCGTCGTGACCGGCGTGAGGTCCACCGTCGCGTCGTCCTCGTGCGTCGCCGGCGCGAACACAAACGTCTGCGAGTCCCAGATCGGGAACGAGCCGCGCGAGAGCACCTTCTTGTTGCTGTAGCCTGGGTAGAGGCACCGGTCAAAGACCACCGAGCGCACGTGCGCGAGACCCTTGGCTTCTGCCAGCGCCTCGATGCCCCACTGGCTGTACGGCGGCTTGGTCTTGTGCGTCACGTGTACCTGCCCGCGTCCCGGCGTGAGCATGGCAGCGACGTGACCGAAGAACGCGCTGAGCAGCGCCTTGTTGAGCTCCATCTCCTCGTTCTGGCCGTCCTGACCGCGAGGCACGCGCACGCAGGGAAAGTTCCACAGCACTCGGTCGAAGACGCCGAGCGCACGCATCTGCGCGGCGTCGGTCGCGTCGATGCCGTGGTGCACCGTCACGTGCGGCATCGACGCGAGCTCGCTCAGGATGCGCTCACCGTCGGGATACGTCTCCACGACCGACTCGCGGCTCTCGTGCGACGTGACCACGAGCTCCACCGGGTCGTCCTTGTCTCCGTCTGTCTGCAGCGCCCGTGCGAGCGCCAGCGAGAACGAAAAGTTGCCGTCGCCGACCGTCAGGATGCGCTTGACGTGCTGCGCGTCGTAGAGGCCGATGACGCGCTTGCGCTTGGCTGGCGCTGTCGTCGCCGCCATGCGCGGACACATCTCGGGGCGCTGGTTCGGCAGCAGTCCTGGGCGGCTGTGCAGCACGATCTTGTAGCAGCACGGGCGGCAGCGCTGCAGGAGCGCGCACGACAGCGTGTCGGGATGCACATGGAGCTTGTCCACGGAGCGCAGGAGGGGCGCAGCAGCAGCAGCAGAGGCATCCGCCGCGGCATCGCGTCGTGGCGCCATCGTGTCGTGACTGATGAATGAATGAAGGACTGTCCACCCACCCACTTTGTGACCATCTACTGAATAGTGACATACAACTGAGTTAAGAAAGGTCACTAAGTCGAGATAGTGACAAGTAGAGTGGACCACATAAAAACCTCCATCCCATCGTCTGTTGTTTCAGTACATCTCCGTTTCCCTTTCTCCGACCCCGAACGGAACCCACACACAAACGAATCCCTGGCTCCCTCGACTCAACTCAGGAAGAAGGTCGAGCGAGAGAGCGCTTCCTTTCTCTCTCTCTCTCTCTGTATATCTCGATCGCCATGGAGCAGCTGATCCCCATCATCAACAAGCTGCAGGACGTGTTCAGCGCCATCGGGCAGTCGCCGCTGAACCTGCCGCAGATCGTCGTGATCGGCAGCCAAAGCTCGGGCAAGTCCAGCGTGCTCGAGAACATCGTGGGCCGCGACTTCCTACCGCGCGGCTCGGGCATCGTCACGCGGCGGCCGCTGATCCTGCAGCTCTACAACGTGAGCTCTCCCAGCGGCGGCGACGGCACGGACGACGGCGCCGAGGTGGAGGAGTATGGCGAGTTCCTGCACCTCCCGGGGCAAAAGTTCACCGACTTTAGCGAGATCCGCCGCGAGATCGAGCGCGAGACGGAGCGACTCACGGGCAAGAACAAGGGCATCTCGAACAAGTCGATCAACCTCAAGGTCTTCTCGCCGCACGTGCTGAACCTGACGCTCGTGGACCTCCCGGGCGTGACCAAGGTGCCGGTCGGCGACCAGCCCGTGAACATTGAGGAGCAGATCCGCGACATGTGCCTCGAGTTCATCACGAACCCCAACTCGATCATCCTGGCCGTGACGTCGGCCAACACGGACCTCGCGAACAGCGACGCGCTCAAGATGGCGCGCGAGATCGACCCCGAGGGGCTGCGCACGATCGGCGTGCTCACCAAGCTCGACCTCATGGACGACGGCACGGACGCGCTCGACATGCTGCAGGGCCGCGTGATCCCGCTCAAGCGCGGCTTTGTCGGCGTCGTGAACCGCAGCCAGGCCGACATCAACAACGGCGTGAGCATCCGCGACTCGCTCGCCAAGGAGATGACGTTCTTCAAGTCGCACGCCGCGTACCGCGGGCTCGCGTCGCGGCTCGGCACGCAGTACCTGTCCAAGACGCTCAACACGATCCTCATGCACCACATCCGCGACTGCCTGCCCGACATCAAGAGCAAGATCGCCGCCATGATCGCCGACCTCGACCTCGAGCTCGGCGAGATGGGCAGCCCGACCGACGCCATGAGCAAGACGGACCTCGGCGGCTGCCTGCTCAACCTCATCTCGCACGTCGCCGCCAACTTTACCAACTCGCTCGACGGCCGCAACCACTCGCTCAACGGCGTCGAGATGAACGAGCTCTACGGCGGCGCGCGCATCAGCTACATCTTCAACGAGATCTTCACCAAGGCGCTGCAGGAGGTGAACCCGTTCGACGGGCTCTCGGACGAGGACATCCGCACGACGATCCGCAACGCCAACGGCCCGCGGCAGTCGCTGTTTGTGCCCGAGGTCTCGTTCGAGCTGCTCGCCAAGCGCCAGATCAAGCGCCTCGAGCAGCCCGGCCTGCAGTGCGTCGACCTCGTCTTTGACGAGCTGCAGCGCGTGACGTCGCAGTGCGAGACCATGGAGCTCTCGCGCTTTCCCGAGCTGCGCGACCGCGTGATCGAGGTCGTGAACGCCATGCTGCGCGCGTCGCTCGCGCCGACGCAGACCATGATCCAAAACCTCATCCAGATCGAGCTCGCGTACGTGAACACCAACCACCCCGACTTTATCGGCGGCAGTCGCGCCGTCGCGCAGCTCATGGAGAAGCTGCAGCGCGAGAGCCTCTCGGCCGCGGCCGCGGCGTCGTCCATCGACCCGAAGGACCCGCGTCGCGCCAGCGCCGTCGCGACCGCCGGCAAGAGCGCCACCGGCACCGCGACGCCGCCCATCGCAGCGGACGACCGCCAGGAGTCGGGACTCATGTCCTACATCTTTCCCGGCAGCAAGAAGTCGAGCAAGGCGTCGGCGTCCGGCGCCGCGGCCGGCGCGACCGACGCGTTCGGCAACAAGGCGGGCGTCGTCAAGCTGCCGCAGGTGCCCGTGAGCATGCGGCAGTCGGAGGAGCCGTCGGACCGCGAGCGCATCGAGACCGAGATCATCAAGAGTCTGCTGGCGTCCTACTTTGACATTGTGCGCAAGAACTTTCTGGACCTCGTGCCCAAGGCGATCATGAACTTTATGGTGAACCACGCAAAGGAGAACGTGCAGAACGAGCTCGTGTCGGCGCTTTACCGTGAGGACAAGCTCGGCGAACTGCTGCGCGAGACTGGCGACGTCGCGGCTCGACGCTCCAACTGCCACGAGATGCGCATGCTGCTGCAACGCGCGCTCGAGATCGTGAACGAGGTGCGCGACTTTAATACGTTCAAGTGAGGAAGAGGAAGAGAAATGGATCTCCGCGCGTGCAGTGACGAAAGAAAGAGACACGTTGTAAGACGGCGGAGTGCGTTGCCCAATATACAGTAAGTAGATCCTCTCGCCGAGTGTCTCGGTCTCTCTCTCCCTCTCTCTTGTTGTAGAAGGCAGCGGCTCGTGGTGCGCCGTGCTTAGAACATGCCGTCGAACGCAGAGAGCACGCTGCTCGTGGGCTGCGACGGCAGAGGCATTCGCTGGTGCTGCTGCTCTCTCGAGATCGTCGTCGCGGCGGCGCGCCGTGGCTCCAGACTCTTGAGCAGCAGATCCTGCACGTCCATCGCGTCCTTGGCAGCCGTCGAGTGGATCTGCGACGCAAACAGCACGTCGTCGTTCGCCTCCGATGGCTGCGTCGGAGGTTGCTGCAGGTGCCGCACGAGCGTCGCCACGAGCATCGCGACGTTGTTGCTGCTGCTGCCTCCGCTGCTGCGTTGGCTCTCGGCGTACAGCGCGGCCAGCACCTGCACTGCGAGCCGCCTCGCGGCCGCCGTCTCGAGCAGCACGTACTGCGAGAGCCGCAGCACGAGCGCGTGGCTCCACGCCGCCTGCGAGACCGCGAACGCGGCGCCGTGGCGCACGAGGAACGCGAGCGTCGCCTGCTCCACGTGCCGCGCCGCCGCGTCGTCGTCGTGGAGCTTGTCCTCTGCCGTCGACGGATGGCGCTGGTGCCAGTCGAGCACGACGTTGACGGCCGCGAACACGGCGTCGCCCATGGGCACGAGCGCCTTGCGCAGCGCCGTCGTCCAGAGCCGCACGAGCGCGTCTGCGTGCCACGCGCGCGGCTGCGTCTGGAACCACGCGAGCACAACGTCCTGCGCCATGCGCAGCATCGCCACGTCCACGCTGCGGCCGTGGAGACTCGGCGCCGTCACGCTGCGCTGCACGAGCGCCTCCGCGATCGCCTGCTGGCTCTCGCTCTCGCTCTCCCGATAGCGCTGGCGCTTGTCCACGTCGTCGTCCCCCACGAGACGCGCGAGCAGCGGCGCCCAGCGTGCATCCGTCGGGGTCGACGGCCGCGGCAGCAGCCACACGAGCGCGCGCAGCGCTTGCGCCGCGACGAACGCGTTGGGGTGCGCGAGCAGCTCCGTCGCGAGCGCCGTGATGCGGTCGAGAAACTGCGGCGCCGCGCTCGAGTGACTGCTGCTGCTGTTGCTGCCGCCCGTGAGCTGCAGCACGGCGCCGTCCAGCGCCTCCGCGGTGACCTGCACGGCGCGCAGCGAGCGGTGCAGCGCGACGCTGTTGCTGCCGGCGTCCTTGAGCGTCTTGAGCAGCGCCGTCGCGGCGACCTCGAAGAGCGAGACGCCGCCGCGCGCCTTGAGCACGCACGCGTCGCTCGGGGCGTCGCGCACGCACTCCTCGACCGCCACGAGCAGCACTGCGCGCGAGAGCCCCGCGTCCGTCGGCGCCGCCGTCACGATGTCGAGCAGCAGGTCCTTGAGCCGCGTGGCGAAGGCGCTCGAGACGGAGACGCCCGCGAGTCGCTGGCGCTGGCGGGCGACCGGCGACGGCGGCGGCGACGCGGACGCCGAGACGGCTGCAGAGCCGGAACCGCCGGCGTCGAACGAGAAGTCGAGCAGACTCGCGTCACTCGCGCCGACGCTTGCGCTGGCTGCCTTGCTTTTGGTTCGGCCGTCGCCGTCGCCGCCGTCGGTGGTCGCGAGACGACTGATCTGCCCGCAGAGCCGCAGCAAGTAGACGGTCGCGAGCGGGTCCGCGAGCCGCAGCGACCCGGGACGGAACGTCAGCACGAACGCCTCGAGCTGCGTCGCGACGGCGCGCGCGCACTCGCTGCTGCCGCGCTCCCAGAGCGACAGCAGCGTCGCGGTCGCGTGGCGCGCGGCCGTGGCGCTCGGCAGGAAGGCGCTTTGCAGCAGGTGCTCGGCCACGAACGGTCGCTGGTCGTCGGCGCCGACGTGGAAGCGCACGACGTGCAGCGCCGCGGCGACGACCGCGAGCTGCGCGACAAAGTCTTTCTTGGCGGTGAGCGCCGCCGTGACCTTCTTGTCGCCCGAGAGCACGCCCCAGACCGGCGACTTGAGCAGCAGCGGCCGCACGCGCGCCACGAGCGGCTCGGCGGGGCGCCCGAGCGCGCGCGAGAGCTGGCCGTAGAGCCGCAGACACGTCGTCTGGCGCGGGAGACTCGCGTGGCTGAGCTCCGAGGCCTCGAGCGCCTTGAGCAGCGCCGCCGCGGCGGCCTGCGTCAGCGACAGACTCTGCGTCGACGCCAGCGCAGCGCTGCTGCGGTTGCTGCTGCTGCTGCTGTTATTACTGTTGTTGGGAGGAGCGACGTGGAGCTGGTCGACGATGCGAGCGAGGAAGCAGAGCACGAGGCGCGCGATGCGGAGGTCCTCTTTCTTGTCCTTGAGGTGCGCGAGCAGCGCGCTGAGGTCCTTGAGCACCGCGTGCGAGAGCGTCGTGGACGGCGGCGGCGACACGTAGAAGAACGCGAGCTCCTTGAGCAGCTCGCTCATCTTCTTGGACGCGTAGTCCTTGGACGCCAGCAGCTTGGAGAGCTCGTTCATGAGCTGCTGCTCCGAGCGACAGAGCGCCTTGCGCTGCAGGTAGCCGTTCATGAGGGACGGAGACGGAGGAAGGAAGAAGGAATGGAGCGCCCGAGATTGGCGATCTTGAAGCGACGCGAGAGGGTTTCAGCCAATGAAAAGACATGCATGCCTTATCAACCAATCAGATCTGGGTATGTCGCCCAGTGATGATCTCTTCCGAGGCATGTCATGCATGCGCCTCTGAAGCATTCGTGTGTACGTGTCGATGCACATTTGGCGATGGACATTTGGCCTAGAAACAGGCCCCACGCCCCGTTCTAGTGTCACCGTTGTATGTGTGGCTCGAAGGAGGATTCATTCATGATGGCATACTTGAATGGATTTCATATACTATACGGAGGTGGAGACGATGGACGGACCCGCAGAGACCAACGACAGCACTAGCTACTGCTCGCGCAGCTGGATGTTCTGGCGCTCCTCGTACGACCGCTTCTTGTCCTCCTTCTTCTGCGTGGACGCCATGTAGCCGCCCACGGCGATGGCCACGACCGTGCCACCCTGCGCCACGACACGCGCCTGCATAAACCGGTTGCCGAGCTTGGACTGACCGCGCTGGAACGTCGCGAGTCCGCCGAAGAGCACGCCGGCGGTGAGCAGGCACCCGAGCGGCACGAAGGGCTCCTCCTTGGCGCGCTCCCAGAAGCTCTTCTTGCCCGTGAGCGCCTGATCCATCCAGCTGAAGTCGCCGACCTGGTGGTTCGTGGAGCTGCCGCCGGGTCTCGAGTCCATTGTTTGTTGGAGCGAAGGCGCGTTCGTTGGAAGAGTTGAAAAAAAAAAAGTTGGAGGAGCTGGTGGGAGCGTCGGGATATGACGAGCGCAGGCGTGCCGACGTTGGGAGATGTGGAGCGCTTGCTTGTTCGTTGGAATTCCGCCCAGTTTGCCTCTGAGAACGACAGCGGCTTCGGAATCCGACGTTGGAGTTGGATCAGATCCGGTGGTCATCTGAGTCGTTTCTGAGTCGTCGTCCAACAAGAGTTGTCGGCTATCAACGCGAGCGTTGATTGGTCAATATCTGCTCACTTCACGATGGACTTGTTGGCGGCAAGCTACGCTTCCACCGACGATGACGACGATGAACAGCAAGATGGCGAGACGCTCGTCGTCACGTCTCCATCGATCAACAGTAGAGTAGCGCCACCAGGAAGTACACAAGATCTTCTGAGACCAAGTGATGACGCGATCTTGGCGCGCCGCACTGCGCTGGCGCATCGCTTCTCCGAACGCGCGAGAGAGCTGCTGTCTGCTCGTGGAGGGTCGCACCGCCTGACTCGAGAAGAGCGGCGCTACGCCTTCCAGCCGTATGTGCCCGCCGCTCGTCGATCTCACATCTCCACGCATAACGAGTCAGCTGTGGAGCACCGAGAGGATGCTGCGAGTGAGCCTCAGCGCATCGGCCACCCAAGCGCCGATGACGAGAGCTCGTCCACAACAGTGGATCTGCCACGCCACAGCGGCGCTGTCCACTGTGTGATGTGGCATCCACACGCGTCCGACCGCTTCCTCTCTGCGTCCATGGACCACACTGTCCGCATTTGGTCCACAAGCCACACCTCGCCCCCACTGCAACGAGAGCTCCGCCACCACGCGAGAGGAGTTCGGTCCGCCTCGTGGACGATCGACGGTCAGCGTGTGATCACTGGAGGATACGATGGTGTGGCCGCCCTTGTGGATGTCGACCACGACGGCACGATCATCCAGAAGTGGACGTCCGCTGCGTCCACACCTCCCCCAATAACCAGCGCAAGAATTCATCCAAGCGATCCAGACCTGGTGCTGCTCGGATCCAGCAGCGCAGTCGCGTCCACAAGTCACGGCACGATCCAACTACGCGACCTCCGGACACCGTCCACGGCTCCGGCGTCCGCAACATTTGCTCTGCGGTCCACTCTCGGCGACGTCCACGACCTCGAGTTTGTATCCGCCGACGCGTTCGTGTCGTCCACAGGTATCGTCACGCGGTCCACGAGCCACCAGTCGCTTCTGGTCTGGGACCTCCGGTCCACACAGATGATCGCCGACACGCTTGTCGACCAGCACCATTCGCATCTTTGGTTTCCCTGCGTGCGTCGCCATCCTACACGAGATGTGCTGGTCGCGCAGACAAGCAAGGACAGCGCGCTCTTCTTCCAGGCCTGCGCTCCGTTCCGCCGCCTGCGCCGCTGGCGGCCGCTGACTGGCGGCCACGAGACCGACGGGCTCGCGGTGCGCCTCAGCTTCTCGCCGTCGGGCGCGACCGTCGTCTCGGGGGACGCCCGTGGCCGCGTCGCGTGGTACGCCATGTCCTCGCAGCGCTGCGTGCGCCAGCGTCAGGTGCTGCCGCCGCCGTCCACAGCGCGCCGCACCGCATCCGCGACGCTTGTGGCCGAGAGCCACCCGAGCGACCCGCAGCGGATCCTTGTGGCCGGCAGCTGTGGACGACTGCGGCTGCTCACGACATCACTGTAGTCGCGACGTAAGACAGTAGTTCTATTAGTGTGTGGACGACCGATCATTCTCGTGTGGACGACCGATCGCTCTGCTCCTCATTCTCCATTTCTCCTTCTTCCGCCTCCTGCTCTTCTCCGTCTCCGTCTCCGTCTCCGTCGGCGTCTCCATCGTCGTCGTCTCCCTCCAGCGCCAGTTGCTCCTCCACCGCCTTCAGCTTCCGCTCGACCGCGCTGCGCTGCGGAGCACTGCGTCCGAGCAGCCGCCGCGCCGCGACCAAGTGCCGCCGCGCCTCCTTCCACGCGCCGTTGGGCGTCAGCACCGCGTCCGCGTAGATCACGTGCGTCTCCCAGTTCTTGGGCGCGAGCTTGAACGAGTTGTGGAACGCCGCCACCGCCTTGTCGACGTCGCCGAGCGCCGCGAACGCGCGTCCGTACGTGCACATGAGCACGCTCCAGCTCTTCTTCTCGTCGCGCGGCACGACGCTCAGCGCGCGCTCGACCAGCGTCCGCGCCCGTGCGGGGTCCCGCGGCAGCTCGAGCAGCGCGCGCAGGTTCCACACGGCGGCGCGCGACGGATCGAGCTGCAGCGCCTGCTCCAGCGCGCGCCGCGCGGCCGCGAGCGAGCCGTGCGTCTGCTCCAGCTTGGCGAGCTCCAGCAGCAGCGCGGCGTCTTGCGTCACGTGCTGACTCGCCATGCGCAGCACGGCGCGCGCCGCCTCGAGGTTGCCGAGCCGCGCTTCGACACGCGCGCGCGCCCGCCAGCTTTCGACGTGCGTCGGCAGCTGCTTGGTGACTTCCTCGTACAGCTCCTTGGCGTGCTCGAGCTCCTTGGCGTAGCGCTCCTCGAACGCGCCCCACGCGTGCATGAGGTCGCACGTGTGCTGCACAGGGTGGTGCAGCTCCTGCAGGCGCTCCAGCGCGCGCTCAAAGACCTTGCGCGCGCGGTCGGCGTCGCCCTGGCGGTGGTGCAGCACGGCGAGCGCCATGGCGCTGGGCACGTGGTCCGGGAACGCGCGCAGCGCCTCCTGGTACAGCGCGGCCGCGACGTCCGGGTACCCGAGCTCTTCCTCCATCTGCGCGTACGCGTGGTAGCTGGACGGCTCGACGAAGAGCCCGCCGGCGATGAGCCGCTGGAAGCCGCGGCGCGCCTCGAAGACGTCGCCGAGCTTGTAGTGCGCCGTGGCCGCGAGCTGCACGAGCCACTTGTGCGTGGGGAACTTGGCGAGCGCGCGCTGAAGCACCGTGAGCGCGTTCTTGAAGAGCCCCGCGTCGAACTCGGCCTTGGCCCACGCGTGCCACACCTGCGCCGTCGCGTGCGGGTGCGCGACAGCGCTCTTGAACAGGTCGCGCGCGAGCGTGAGGTTGTGCACGCGCGCCTCGAAGACCGCGAACGCCTGCAGCACGAGCACGTCGTCCGGGTGGTCGCCCACGAGCTGCGCGAAGCGCTCGCGGGCCTGCGCGAGCTCGCCGAGCTCGGCGTGCAGCAGCGCGAGCCCGAGCCCGGCCTGCGCGTTCGCGGGGTCGGTCGCGAGCACGACGTTGAAGAGCCGCCGCGCCTCGCGCAGGTTGCCGGCGTCCATCTCCATGCTCGCCCACGACTGCCAGAGCTCGCGGTGGAACGAGAGCTTGCTGGCCTTGGTGAAGATCATGCGCGCGAGGTCAAAGTTGCCGGCCTTCCACTCCATGCAGCCCCACTTGTTCCACATGCCCATGTCGTTGCGGTACTCGACCTGCAGCACCTGCCGGAAGAGCTGCCGCGCGAGCGGGAGGTCCTCGCGGATCAGCTCGTTCAGGTTCGGCTCGGGCGAGAGCCACCGCTTCTTGACGCCCTCGAGGAACCGCACGTCCGGCTCCCACGGCAGCTTGCCCGACAGCGCGCTGAACTGCTTCTCGTTCTGCCGCGCGGCGTCCTGCCCCGCGTACAGGCGGTCGGGCTGGTACCAGCGCCGCTGCTGCTGCTGCTGCTGATGGTGGTGGTGCAGATGCAGAGGCAGATGCAGATGCAGGTGGTGATGGAGGCATTGAAGCGGCGCGAGGGCGCCCGTGGTGGAGGTCTCATGCAGCCGCAGGAGCCGTCGAGACGAAGCCGCGACCGAGAGCCATCGCTGCATGGTGCCGCGCTGTCAATCCAACGAGCAGAGCCGCTCAGTAACATCACCGACCGTCCGACAGACAGACGTGTGTTGGATCATGTGGTCCACATCACCAACCGTCACTCGAGCGAGGGTGGTCAACGTCAGGTCGTCCGAAGGTCGCCCGAACGTCGGCTCGCTTTGACCGCGTGGGCACCAGTCATCCCCGCTGTTGGTTGGCTGCGTTGGATTGGCTTGCGGCGCCGCCAACAGAAAAACCAACAAGGCAATCGGCTTCCGAGGACTCCCAGCGTTCATCAGACCCGAAGCAAATCAAGTCTAGAACAATGTCGGCGGAGGAAGTTGCGACCACGGTGGAGGTCCCGAAGGAGATGGGCGAGATGGAGGCCCTCAAGGAGGTGCTCAAGAAGGCCCTCATCCACGACGGCCTCAAGCGCGGCCTCCATGAGGCGGCTAAGGCGCTCGACTCGCGCCGCGCCCGCCTCTGCTGTCTCGCGCAGGACTGCGACGAGCCCAGCTACAGCAAGCTCGTGCGCGCGCTCTGCGAGGAGCACGGCGTGAACCTCATCCTCGTGCCGTCGGGCAAGCAGCTCGGCGAGTGGTGCGGCCTCTGCAAGATCGACAACCTCGGTGAGGCCCGCAAGGTCGTCTCGACGTCGTGCGCCGTCATCACGGACTTCGGTGAGGAGTCGCACGCGCTCAACGTGCTGCTCGAGTACCTCAAGCGCCAGGGCGAGAACTAAGCGAACCGCGAAGACCCGCTCGTAGCCAGTGACTAGAAGTACTCCCAATGGCAGTCGCCGTCTCGTGTTCTTCTCGGGACCTTTTGCTACTTTCGACTCGTTGTTTTGTTGCGTTTCATTTTCGACTGTCGCTCGTTGTTGACTTGTACTGCTACACTGATGACTTGGGAGATCTCCTCATTCTTCATACTTTGTTCTACTCTACACGCGACGAGTGCGGTGGCGGATCCAAGAGACCGCGATCCATGGATCGATTGATGGATCTCGTCGACGCCGCCGTGGATTCGTTATACGACTCGATCCTTTGGCGACGGACGCGAGCGAGTTACGAGACTCGAGCTCGAGCGATCTCTTGGACGGCTGGCAACTTCTTGTCTCTGTCTCCTGGTCTCTCGGTCGAGCTCCCCTCTCCTTCAGCGACGCGCTTAACGACGCAGCGACGCGCTTAACGAGGCAGCGACGCGAGAGAGACAGCGAGATGCTTGGTTCAGGTGGCGACGGAGCCGTCGGGATCGAATGGCGGCGGTGTCACTTGCTGTTGTGGTCGTTGGTCGATCAGGCCACGAACGCGTCAGTGACCTGCGTCCAGGTTCTCGTACAGTCGACGCTGCTTGACGCGCTCCATGTTGGACTCGACAAACATCGAGTGCGACGACTCGTAGTCGGTGCTGTAGACGTCGCGCAGCTGCTCCGACCGCAGCAGCTTCGATTTCTTCTCTCGCTGTGAAATAGAAAACGTCAGTCTCTTCACGAATTTCAGCAGGAACTGACTGACTCAACCATGGTTAACGCACCGTCTCCGATTGTCGATACGCCGTGATGAACGGATGACTGAGCGCCTCGCTCGGCGTTATCCGCGTCGCGGGGTTGTAGTCGAGCATGCGCTGCAGCAGATCGAGGAAAAGCTGATAGTCCTGCACGCTGTGGTCGGGTTTATTGAGCCGTCGACCACCGGGGCCACCACTCTCGACGCCGATGATGTCTGCGAGGGTCGTGGGCGCATCCGAGTCGCCTCCACCGAGACGCGTGTTCGCGGGACTCTTATGCAGCTTGAGCCGGTAGTCGATCAGACGATTCTCTCCGTCCGCGACGACGATCTCGTCAAAGTACTCGCGTCGAAACGTCGGGTTCGCGCGCTCGATGAGCTCTCGCGGCGGCATCCCCAGCACATTGGCTATCCGTCGGAGCTGGTCATGCTGATCTGAGCCGCCAAAGAGGGGCTTTCCTGTGTGCATTTCAACCTGATGCCGTGCCATGACGTGAGCCCATCGTCACACGAGCGATGCAATGGCCAAAGACGGGAAGACGGACGCACCATGATACACGCGAGACTCCACATGTCGATTGCAGGCGTGTACTTGATCCCCAACAAAACCTCTGGGGAGCGATAGAAGCGGCTTTGAATGTACTGGTACAGCTGAGCGTGCAACCATTTCATTCGTCAGCCTTTCGTACACGTTTGATCTCGTTCTCGTGGGCGGATCACGCACCTGCTTATGCGATAAACAGGAGCTGCCGAAGTCGATGATCTTGAGTTGACTGCGCGTCGGGTGCACAAGTAGAATGTTCTCTGGCTTCAGATCGCAGTGAATGACGTTGACGCTGGGATGCGCCAGGTACTCCATTGCCTGTTGGAAGAAGAGATGGTGTTGAGCTCTCATCGAGGGATATCCCCAAGACTCTCCATGAATGTCATCCCGTACCTGCAGGATCTGGCGCGTCAGCTTGCGCAGCAGCTTGAGGCTGATGCCGTTGAACGCCGTTTTCCTCAGCAGCTCATAGAGGTTCGAGTCGAGCCGCTCAAACACGAGGCACTGGTGGCCCTTGTGCACGAACGAGTCCTTCATTTGCACTGCACGCACCATCCAGCCACCAATGCTCGTCAGCCACTGCCAGCGCCCACAACAGCGACGACAGAACGCGTCGTACCGATGAAGCGCCGCGCTGTATGGTCGGTCGCGTGAAGTCCCTCGAGGATGGAGATCTCGGTCTGCGCCTGCGACGTAAAGTTCTTCTTCTTCTTGACGATCTTGATGGCCACCTCTTCGCCCGTGTGCATGTCGTACGCCTCCATCACTTGTCCGAACGAGCCCTGATGTCGTCAAGCCACATCCGTCAGTTCTACTGCTGCAGAGCCCATAGTTTCTGCCATCGCCATGCGACACGCACGCACCGTGCCGAGCTTCTTGCTGCGGACCTTGTAGCGCCCGTGAAAGACCTCCTCGTCGAGCTCGAACTGGTAGTCGTCGCTGCTCTTCTCGTCCTTGGCGACGCCTTTCTTCTTGCGCGGGAACAGTCCGTCCTGCGTCAAGTGTCGCTTGCTGTAGTAGTTCTGTCCAACACCGCCACACCGTCACCCCGTGAGCCGTCGCGCCATCGCCAAGTCCACGGCCGTCCGTATGCAGCGCCCGCACATTGTTGATCGCCGTGTACGTCTTGATGAGCTGCCTCGTGAGCTGCAGCACCAGCGGCTGCGCGGCGGCGTCGCTCGCGTCCATCGTCATCGCGGAGGCTGCCGCCGTCGCCGTCGTCGCCGTCGCCATCGCCATCGACGCAGCGGTGGACGCAGACGTCGCCCTCATCGCGGCGTCTGCCATGTTGCCGCGCTCTTTGGAGGTTGTTACCCGCCCGCCCGGTCCCCTTCTCTCTCCGCCTGGGCCCAACCCGGTCGGGGTTTTCTTCGCGAAACTTTCGCTTTTTTTCTTTTCCTTCTTTCTTTTGTTCCCCGCCGCCTCCGTGTTGTCTCGGGCCCAGTATGCGTGTGACCCCCGCCACGGTGACGTGAGGTTTTTAAAAGGAAAAACACCTTGAGCACGAGTGTTCAAACGCTCGACAAAAGCCTAAACACCGACAAAACGTCGCGAGAGGTTTTTTTTCGCGAAACTTTCGGCGCGTAAACTACAGGACCGACCGCCTCGCTCGTGTTGGCGCGCGCGCGCCATCACAAAATGGGCGGGGAGAGACAGGGGGAAGAGACCCCCCCCCCCCCCCGCCCTCCCCCCCGCGCTGCCGCTGCACCCGATCTGAACCCATCTCGGGGCATTCGGGTTGGCGCCAACTCTCTCTCTCTCGCTCGCTCACAAGGATGGCGGGAAATGACCGAACGATCTAACGATCGAACGACCGAGCGACCCGAACGCAAGCGATGGCATGGAGAGATCGATATCGATAGACTCGGAAAGATAAAAAACCCGAACGGCATGGAGTGGTCAGGTACACTGTAGTCCCCCCGCCCCCCCCTCCCGCCCGCCTGTTTGCGTCCTTCCGCACACTTCTGCAGACTATAGGGACCAAGAAACCGTAACCGCTCGGTGACTCGATGGGTCGCCGCGCCGCAGAAAAGACCGAGAGCTCCGATGGTTGTACGCGCTTGCTGCTGTTCATGTGAAGCGCCGCTCGACCGTTTCTCCATGAGGAGATTCTCACCACGCGTCGTTATCGTCTGCGCTGGAGCGAAAGTGGACGCCATGGCTGTCGAGCGAGCGAGACGCGTGAGTCACTCGCGATGAGTACACAAGTTGTGTCGTGCACTGCTCATTACCTCAGTAGCTGCGTCACAGGAAGCTGGCGGATCTGCGCGAGTCGAGAGTTGGCGACGCGACGCAGTGCGCTGGCTTCCGTCGCGTGCGGGGGAGCCTGGCGCTCGGGCTGATCGGGTCGATGACTTCTTGAGGCGTACAGGCGACGGAGCGCGTCCGATGTCATGAACGCGTCCACGTCCGGCGGCCGGCGGCTCGAGACTGCTACGTGGGGTGTGCGTTCTGCTGTTGATTGGGGACGACACTGGAGTTGCAGCACACGACCGAACGCGCCGAGAACGTCCTGCACGACGATGCGACCGTCGCCGCGTCGGTCGAAGCGATACAACAACCGACAGATGTCGGTCGCCGACAGCGCAGGCGCGCCTGCTTGGCGATGGAGCTCACGAAGAGCTCTCACCACGCGATTCCATGGGACCCACTCACCGGCAGCCGCAGGATCTTGTCGGTCGCGGTTGTCATTGCGGAGGTTTCGCTCCAAAAAGCGCAGCACTCGCGATCGATGTCTCTCCTTCACAGCGTAGTCATTCCATCGCGCCACGTACTGCCGCCAGAATGAGAGATGCGACGGATCTACGAGAAAGACCTTGAACGCATGCAGCGACACGACGTCTTTGGCCTCTTCACCGATGGCGATCGCTGCTGGTATGGATGCCAGCAGCGCATACCATTCCTCCTGACGCAGTGCGTGCCACCAAGGACACGCATGATCGTCTCGTAGAGCGAGCGACATGCAGCGCCACGAGACAGACTTATGACGCGCGACGAAGGACTCGAACAAGCGTGTGATGCCCCACCCTTGTGCCTCCATGACGTCCCAGAGAAACGAGTGAAGCTCTCGCCGCCATCTCAAGAGCCGCGTCTGGACTGTCGCTTGGTCTCCTGTTTCAGCATCGCCGTCGTAGCGCTGACGGGTTCCCACGGGGCCACGCGATGCGTCCGAGTAAAACAAATCGCCCGTGTCGCTCCACCAGACAGTAACGTCGGTTGATGAGGTCGCCTCTGATGTACTCGTAGACGAGGACGACTGCAGGCGGCTGCACGACACGAGCAGCTCTGTCGGAGACTGCGGCACAAAGACGCCAATCTGCCGCGTTAAGCGTTCTCGCTCATCATCGTCGATAGCAGCGGTGTCGGTCGCTGCTAGCTGGAGCAAAGTGGCCTCACTCCGAAGCATCACGTCGCCCAGTATGTTGTGTGTGCCTGACTGACCGACTGAATCCAAGATAGCATCGAAACCGACGGTTGATCGTGGCGAGACAAACCGAGAGACGAGATCTTCAATGGGTGCATCATGTCGATCAGAACCAAATGATAATCATCGAGAAACGAGTTCTGATGACCACCGCCGCCATTCATTCAGGGAGTTCCATCCCAACTAGATATGTCTCGCGCGCCATAGTCTCGAAGTGCTTCATGGTGGCTCGACTAAAGGTGTTCTGCCTCGACAGATTCTTCTGTAGGCCGCACATCTTCCGTCATCTTGTGCACGGCTACACAGTCGCGATTCAATCGGCAGGAGCGTGATGTCGACTGTTGCACTCCAAAGACTCCTGTGGTTTCCGTCGGGTTCAACTCGAGTTGGATGTGGCATATCTTCGCAACTCAGTGTCGAGCCAACCGATGTTGCTGCTACGCGTCAGAGATGCAGTCTTGTGATATCTCGAGCGGCTAGTTGTGGCCTGCTTGTGTCGCAAGAAAGTCATGCATGTCGAACTTGAGGGCGGAACACATTGGCAAAACTTGAACGAGTTCGAGCTACCGTAGCACCGATATGTATCCTGAAGACTCGCATCCATTTTGCAGTGCGCCGCCACGCTGAAAGAGAGAATTCGAGAGAGTAATGGAGCAGAAATTGCGAGCCACACACACGATCAAAGCGCGTTCCGTACTGCAATCACAAGGTGCACAATGGAGAAAGAAGTCTTAGAGAGCGCACGAGCAACGAGTGTGCGCGCCGCATTCGAATCAAATGCTTGTCACGATCACCTGAGGCATGATGCCAACCTTTATGACGTCAGTTTTGGCGAAATGACACTCCCGATGTGCTACACACCCATTGGCTGAAAATAGTTGTGGCTTTCTGAAAATGACCGGCCCCCTTCCGCCTTCACTTCAAGTCAACGAGCATGGCTGAAGCTCTTGGTGACGCCCCTGTGATGTCACTGCGATCGTCGTCGTCCCCACTTGCGGCAGCCTTGTCTTGCGGAACGACTGCGCCTTCCGTAGACATCGATAGCGACGTTCACGAGCGGCTTCTTCGCCCGCAAGACCGTTCGACAAACCAGAGATCTCGATCAGCGCTTGACGGCGATGGAGACGATGACAATGACGATGACTTTGATGGCTTTACGCACGAAGAGCTCCTCCACTCGATCGGATCCTTCTCTGCAGTCGTGTGGCCAGTGACGGTGACGATGCTGTTTGCGAGGTATATGCTGCCGCTTGATTCTGAATGTCATTTAGGCGCAAACACTTCACTTGACCCTCGTTTTGCGCACACAGCTTTGTCTCCATCAACGTCGTCGATCCTGCGACAGCAGAAGCTCTTGCAAAGTTCGTCTCTGCGTCTCTGCTGTGAATCGGTTGTGATGAAGTCTGATATCTTGAGTTTGTTAGTGCGTACCTTGTGTATGGGCCTGACGACGATGAAGACGCATCGGACGGGACGAAGTTCGAGCAAGCTCTTGTGAATGCACTTGTCATCGTCAGCTTTTTCCTCGTGGCGACTTTTGTGATCGTTGCCTGCTACAAGTACAATTTCAATCGCGTGCGTTGCTGTTCACAAGCGTTGCACAACACTCGCGATGATCAACCTGACTCACTGTGGTGTACGCGGACAGATGCTCGTGGGCTACATGATGTTCTCGTCAGCCATGCTGCTTGGGATGCTGGGTGGTAACATTGTTCTCATCAGCATATCGCAGCTCGACATCGTCGTTGATGCATTCACATTCTGGATCGTCATGTACAACTTCGCTGTCGTTGGCGTCGTCGCCGTGTTCTACCAGAAGGGGACGCCAACGTGGCTGGCACAGATTTATCTCGTCTTGACGTCGGTGATCATGGCGTGGCAACTCGGGCAGTTTCCAGAGTGGAGCACTTGGGCGCTCGTTGTCGTGCTCGCGTTCTACGACTTGTGCGCCGTTCTCACACCGTGCGGACCCCTGAGGTGGCTGGTGAATCTTGTTCAGCAGGAAGGGCGCCCACTTCCAGGTACATCACCTCTTGCGATTCGATGTGTTGATCTTGTGTGAACGGATCTGATGCGCTTTGCCGTGCGCAGGATTGCTTTACGAAGCCGAGGTTCGCCCTGATCGACCGTTGTACACGCCTCCGAACGCACTCACCTCGGCGAAACAGCAGGCATCTGCTCCTTCGACTGAACGCTACTATCAGTGCGAGGAGGAAGTGCCGTTACGCATTGCGTCACCTTCGCTTCGTGCTGGCGCGTCTCCGTCGCACAGCGATCGTCAAAGCTCGCCAACGCCACAACGTGAAGAGGCACTGAAGCTTCGTCTGACAAGATTCTACACGAGGCATAATCCATCAGCGATTCCTCGAATAGATCGCATTATGGATCAATACCGGGGTCGGGAAAGAGATCTCTGGCTGGATTTGCACAACAAGTACGTTGCGGAGCACGAAGGTATGTTTGCAATGAGGCTTCAAGAAGTTTTGATCGGCCATGACATGCTGTGTGGTTGCAGAGGACAACAATACGATCAAACTGGGGCTCGGAGACTTTGTCTTCTACAGCGTCCTGGTATCGAGGGCCGCGATGTTCGATTTTGCTGCAATGACGGGTTGTCTTGTTGCTGTTCTCATGGTGCGAACATCAATCGTCACCCGGATTCCATCTCAGCGCACTAAATCCCGTGTTTCCTTCAGGGTCTGGGAGGGACGCTGTTCTTGCTCGGCATCTTCAAGAAAGCGCTTCCAGCTCTACCAATCTCCATCTTGCTCGCTGTGTCCATTTACTTCTGGATGCGAGCTTTTTATTTCCCATTTCTTACGGCGATGGTAGATGGCGACATCATGATGTAGAGCTAAATCCAATCCCCTGTCGATAACTTCGACTCGAGAAAATCGGACAGAAATTCAAAGTTTTTCAAATGAAGTGCCTCCAGCTCAATCTTCCATGGTGTTGAAGTCAGCCACATGTTGACTTCAGCTGCGTACTTCGGGTGTGCCTTCGTAACATTATGCACTATCAGTTGTGTGTGTGAATCACGCTGCGGACACAGATTAGCAAAACGCAGCAAAATACCTGGACAAAAGGCGATTTGGCAAGCGAATTTGCCACTGCAATGTCTCGGTCACTCATTGGTTTCAGCGCGACACTTGGTAGTTGAAGATTTGGTGTTGCGCTCGGACGAAGCCCGATCCAGTTGACGCAAACCGCTGGCAAAACTATATCAATTGCAAAGGCTTCGTTTAGGCGGTAGAGTGAGTCTTTTTACCGTAGTGCGACGTATCCATTGGCATCCTTGCAGATCCAAGTCGATATGTCAACTACAGCGAGGGTGAGTTGATTTTACTTTAAAAATTCTCGAGAACAAAACCAAACCATTATTGACAACCCGAATGGATTGCAATCGGAGAGTCCAAACACCGGCAGATGGAGCAGTCGGCTCAGACGACAAACGAATATGCTGCTCACTCGTCAATACGAAAAAGTGTCGCCAAGGTACATCAGCAAATAACTCTACCATACCGCGTCGTCAGGTCTGGGAAACCACGTGCAGTAATCAGGATGGAAGGGATGCGACGAACGAAACCATCCTCGCTTCACACACATTGTCAGTCATGTCTTGTTAACTTGCAGCTTCACACGACACACCGAAGTCTGTTGAAAATGCCTAAGAACGAGCTCACAATACGTAAGCAAACTTTCCTTCACAGATTCTCTACTACATACCATCCTTCTCAACCACGATTATGCATGTTGCATCACTTGAGCTGCGACCGACTGCTTAGTAGAATTTGCAAAGTCGGCAAGTATCATCACTCACAGTTGATGCTCATCGAGTTGTAAGAGCTGCTGAGTTATAGGAAACTCCTCTCCCGTATCATATTGCCTCCAGATGTCCTCCTGCTGCAGGACATGTTGACAACCGCCAAAACGTCGCCACAATTGTCGATTGAAGTTGCCAACCCGAATGCGTAAGCAGCCAGCGAAGGAGCCTTTAGTTGCGCCAACGATATTCATGCATGCACGAGGCACACGAAGAACACAGCCAGTGTCTGCAACATGGGTTAGCAGCCCAAACAAATCCGTACAGCCACTTCGAACACGCGGATACTTTCCAAGGATGGCTTCATCCGCTTCGCTTTGATTCTTGAAGAACGGGTGCATGTAGTAGACCTCACGCTGCACGATCGATATTGTTTACTCATGTCGCTCAGGGAAGATCACATCACTTGCACGTGCGAACCTGAGTCACTGTCTTTCCTGCTCTCAAGAGGTCATAAACTGTTTGTAGGACTAGCCAAATGGCAGTGTACTTCCTTGCGCCGGTGCGATTCTGCGAATACAACAACCGTAGTGTGTTGCAGAGGATTACGCGAGACAACCATACCAGTCGGATCATTCGAATGTCATCACGATGGACAAGCCGATCGTTATCTTCGTCGTACTCCATGGCAGTTATTGATCGCTTGAGCTTGTGGTTGCGACAAGAGAATGAATGAGTCACTTCCACATCTGAGCTGTACACAATCGGAGTCGTCTCACGGCTTCCATCTCCATTACAGATCCTTCCTACGTGCCACGATCAGACTATTCCCACACGTTCATCCAACAGAGTGGAATCCATCGCACTACCTCGAGCCTTCTGATGAATTCAGCTGCAAGGCGTTCGATCCGATGCATCACCTGTCGGCTCCACCGATGAATTCAGGCTGTCGTGCCCACCATGCCCACGGCGCCCACACCTCCTCGGACGTCGGGATCTCTGGCTCACGCCATGGAGCAGCATTTCGCTGTGATTGCTCGATGTAAGCGCTTCCATATTCGTGGTTCTGCATGCTGCTGTGCGTGTTCGGCGCAAGAAGAAATCGGCGAATGAATGCCGCCCCACAACTTCAACTTGAGGACCATCACTCCAAGATCCAACAACTTGGAAAGATCGTCGGATCGTTGGACCGTTCACAAATCCAACAAAATGGCTGCAAAATGGAAGTCAACCTACTGAGACATGCTAAGGCAACGAAGCACATGAGCAACTCGTACTGTATTGCATCATCGGCATGTTGTAGGTAATGGGTTGTGATCACTGCAGTTTGTTCGCGCTTAAAGAGTTCGCTTCCTTGCGGGGGATGTTTTTCGTCGCACGGAGGAAGCACGTATTGCCCATCCAAAACGTGTACGACTGGCACTTGGGGTGTGCGCAGCAAAGCTGCTCGCACTCGGTTGCAGACGTCACGAGCTGGCTCATGATGTCATTCAGGTCGCCGCCCGCATCCATCCAACTGTTCTCAAAGCGCTGGAAGACACAGGACGATGCGTTGGCCTTCTTCTTTTTCTCCTTGCTCTTCTTCTTCTCCGTCGTCACGGAGATCCGTTTGTCGTATGAGCGCTCACTGCTCGTCGCCTGCGCTGCCCACGGCGGATCAATAGGCGTCATGTGCGGCGCGAATCCCTCTGCAGCCCCGAGATGCAGGCAGAACGGCCCCGTAAGGGAGTTACAGACGTTGTCCTGGACGCTTCGAGCCACTTCGTTCGTGCGGATCATCGTGTCGGCGCCTGCGAACGCACGCATCGCCACGAGCGGCAGCAGCATGCGGAGCACACTCGCCATGTTTCCCCTCGCGGCAACTTGCGGGAATGAGCGAAGATAATCAGCCAGTCATGTACCAACGATCCGTGTGATTGGATAAAAACCTGCTTCAAGCGGCTCTTCAAGATGCGCTGCCAACAGTCGAAGCCGCACATGGATCATCGCCTTGATCGGCGTCATGTCGATCGTCTATGGCCTCATCTCTCGCGAGCAGAACGTGCTGTGCGAGCACGCAGACGAAGGCACCGGCGGCAACTTTGCGACGGTCACGCGCGTCGTGCTCAAGCACCTCGCGCAGCGCGACACCTCGGCGGCGGCCACGACGGCGCCCGTGCGCAGCGTGTTCCCCTACAACGAGTTCAACTTCTTCTTTCTGCACGAGGAAGGGCTGACGTTCATGTGCATGGCCGAAGCCAAGGTGCATGCGAACGTGGCGTTCGCGATGCTGACTGAGATGAAGTCACTGTTCCTCGCGCACTACGCCAAGCAGGCGCAGACTGCGCTGGCGTACGGCATGTCGGCGTTCAGCTCGACGATGCAGACGCTCATGAAGAAGTACGACAACCTGCACGTGGAGACACCGCTATCACAGGTGCGCCAGAAGATGGAAAAGGTCAAGATGATCATGATCGAGAACGTGAACCAGCTCATGGAGCGCGGCGAGAAGATTGACCTGCTGGTCATGCGCACCGAGAAGCTGCAGCAAGACGCGCTCAAGTACGAGAAGACCGCCAAGAAGCTCAAGAACGTCTACTGGTGGAAGAATGTCAAGTACATGATCGTGCTCTTCCTTTGCGTCGCGCTGCTCGGCTTCCTGCTGTCGTTCTGGATCTGCGGCATCGACTACTCGACGTGCGCGAACCGCGTGGGCAACCGCGCCGCCAAGATCGTCGACAAGCACCTCGACAAGCTCGGGCGCCTGACCGACGACATCGGTGACAAGGTCTCGAGTGTCAGCGACCATGTGAGCGACAAGGTAACGGAGGCAGGCAACAAAGTCAGCGACAAACTGTCGAAAGGAAGCGTGTCTTAACGGCAGCTCATAAAGAGAAATCGAATCGGATCGCAATCGTGCGTGCGCGTTGGTCTACATGTCGCCCTCCGACGCCTTCTCCGCCTCCGCCTCCTTCAGCAGCGCGTCTGTCTCCTGCTTTGTCAGCTGGCGGTGCACCACTTTGCCGTTTTCGTTCCGCGTGACCGTCGTGAACTCGAGCTTCTCGGCGCTCAGCGCAGTCGAGTCCATCGTCTTGCCCATGACCTTGACGGCGAACTTGAGCGCGTCAGCGACGGTAAGGTTCTCCTCGTACTCGTTCTTCAGCAGACTCTTGGCCGCGCGGTTGTTGGCGCCAATGGCTGTCGCCTTCCAGCCGCCGTAGTTTCCGCTCGGGTCGCTGTGGTAAAGCTGGAAGCCGTGGTGGCGGTCCCAGCCCGCGAAGAGGAACGACACGCCGAACGGACGCTGACCGCCAAACTGCGTGTACGCCTGCTTGTAGTTACAGATCGTCTGCACGAGCTGCTCGCACGGCTGCTTCTCCTGGTACGCGAGCTCGTATCGCTGCGCCGTCAGGCGCGCATAGTTGATGAGAATGTCGGCGTCGGCCGTCAGACCTGTGGGACACAAGCGCACAGTCGTTAGCTGCAGAGCTCGTGAAAGAGAACCAATTCGCTGCAGTCACAACGCACCAGCCACCGCGCACAGAATGTGGTCGTCCAGCTTGATGGTCTTCTCGCTCGACTTGCTCGGCGCGAGCAGCTTGGACACAGTCTTCTTCTCGGCTGAGGTGCAGTTGTCAACCGTCAATATCGTCGGCATACAGTCTACGGCACACACACTACACAACCGCACCGGCAATGACGACGCCGTCCTTGGCCAGGATACCGACTGCCGAGCCGGCGTTGTCGATGGCTTGCATGGCATACTCGACCTGGAAGAGGCGCCCTGATCACTCAGCACGGTCACAACCACAGATGAGCCACGCATCACATCAGGCATTACAGATACTCCTCCACAGACCTTCAGGCGAGAACGTAGTCGTGCGGCCGTCGTATCTGCGGGACATCCTGGCGTGGCGTCGCGGGGGTCGTCAAGATGATCTTTCTCGCTTGTGTGCAGGGGGGAAGACTGACTGAGGAGCTCAAGTATCCCTTGTTCCAAGGGTTCCAACAAGGGACCAATAGATCGCGTTTCGTGCAGTCAGTGTATTCAGAACGAGTTATTGACCAATGGACGCTACGCGTGGGTACGCATTTCACCCAATCCGACACCGTCTAATCCGAGTCCGAGTCGTCAAGCAGGTCGAAAAGGTTCTTCGTCTTGGTGCTCGCCGGCGGCGCGATCTTGGTCGACTGCAGTATGGGCATGGGCATGATCATCTCTCTCTCTCTCTCTCCTTCGTAGTCTACAGAAACCCACGGCACATACCTTGGGCGCCTCCGTACGCTTGCTCTTGGGCTCCTCCTTCTTCGCCGGCGTCGAAGCAGCGGCAGCAGCCGCATGGCGGCCAGCGCCACGACCGCCAGCAGCAGCCGGACGCTCCTGGCGCTCGCCGCGGCCACCACGGCCACCGCGACCAGCGCCCCGGCCGCCGTGTCGCTCCTCACCAGCATCGTCGTGGCTGCTCTTGCGCTCGCGCGAACCGGCGGACGTCGAGCGCTCGACCTTCTTCACGGGCGCCTCAGCCTTGGCCTTGGCAGCCTGCTTGGCGGCCAGCTCGTCCGCCTTCTTGCGCTCCCAGAACGCATTCTCGTCGCGCGGCTTGGCGTCGCCGAACGGGTTCGCCTTGGGCGCGCGCGGGCTGCTGGGCTGGTTGCCCTCGTTCGACGTCGAGCGCGGCAGCAGCGTCAGGCGCTTGCGCTCCGCCGGTGCATCGCGGGGCTCATCATAGCTGTCAGTCACAACGCAACGCGTGAGCGCCGTGGCGTTCTTTGCTTCACGAGGCATCGTATCGTATCGTACCCGCGACGCGGACGATCCGAGCGCCGCTCAAAGAAGCTGTTGTCCTTCTGTCGCGGCTTGCGGTCCTTCTCGGCGGCGACGTCGATGCGAACCGTGCGGCCGTCGAGCTCCTTTTTCATTGCCGTGGGATCAGTTCAACGGTTCAAACGACCCCTGATGTGTCCTGGCGTTGTACTCACTCTGCCGTCGTTCTGCAGCGCCTCCACGAGCGCCTCGCGCGTCGAAAACTCGACGTACGCAAAGCCCTTGGGGCGGTCCGAGTCGCGGTCGCGCGGGATGCGCACGTCCACGACGTCCACGCGGCCAAAGAGGTCCGCGAGGTCGTCTTCGTGCATGGAGAACGGGAGGTTGCCCACGTAGATCTGAAAGCACACCGTGAGGAAGGCGTGACGACACTCGTGTTCGTCATGGCGACAGACTGACCTTGAACGGCGCCTGGTCCGGCACAGGCGTGCGCTGACGTTCGGCGCCGTCATGGCCACCGCGCGGCGCGCGGCGCTCGCTGCGGTAGCCGCCGCGGTCATCGTATCCGCGGTCGTGGCGCGGGGCGCGCTCGGTGTAGTCGTCTGCAGTGCACCATGAGACGAGCTGCACGAAGAGCTCCACTGTGGCTGTGCCACGCACCTGAGCCGCGGTGGTCGCGACGCGGAGAGCGGGCGTCACGGCGCGGAGCGTCGCGCTCATGCTCGCGCTCGTGGTGGCGCTCCTCGACCCTTGACAGTCACGGTGTGAGGTCAGCCTGGGGCATGGATACAGGACAGCGCAGAGAGACGCGGGAGCACGCACTTGGGCAGCGGCGCCGGGATCGGCATCGGCTCCGTGTCGACGTCGTCGTCGTCGGCCCACGACGTCGAGCCAGCGTTGCTGAAGGGCATGCGGGACTGGAAGGCCATCGCAGATACTGAGAGCTGGAGAGCAAGAGAAAGAGAGAGAGGAAGGCGACCGGCTTGGAGATCGATGCAGCGATCGCGTGTGTGTGGGCGAGTCAGTCAGTCGGACGGACCGCGCGTTGATCCGCTCGAGTGACATGGAGCCGAGCCAAGTTACAAACACGTTATGAACGGGATGCAGGCATGCACGCATGCAATCAAAGCAGGCATCTCCGTGTCGTGACGCTCGGTTGCTGAGCGCTGCATATTGGATGTTCGGCCCCTAGGAGAGCCCCACTAGACACAGGAATCAATGCGATGAATCGCATGCGGCCGTTGGCATGCGGATCGTCCAGCGGGCAGGCATATTGTGGTGCCCATCTTGCGATCATTTGACAGCCGGGGGGACGTTCGTATCGGTTACAAACCGTCTCACTCGCTCAAGATGGTTGGTGCGCGCATGGCATCCTGTACTGATCCACGTGAATCGCGCTCGTGGCCTTTCGAGTAGGGAGCTCCTGTCATTGATTGGAGTCGCGTGGTGACCAGGGAATTGGAGCAACATGGCGGGCGGAGCGAAGCTGATCCAGGCGACGGCGGGCAAGCAGCTGCAGCGCGCGGGCAAGAAGATCGCCAAGAGCGCGGCCAAGAAGGCGCGCAAGGTCCCGAGCGTGACCAAGCCCAAGCGCCAGAAGGCGCATGTCGTGCGCGCGCTCAAGGACCGCGAGCCCAAGTTGGTCGAGAACACCAAGAAGCTGCTCGTCATGCGCGGCAACAAGACGAGCGAGGAGGTCACCAAGCTGCTGCGTGATCTGGTGCGTCGCGTTGTATTGGGTTTGACGTGTCAATGCTGGATGTGGTGACTGACATGGGGGATCATGTCGCCTGCAGCGCATGCTCAAGGCGCCGGAAGTCAAGATGATGAGCAAGAAGAACGACATCCACCCGTTCGACGACGAGACCAAGGTGGAGTTCCTCACGCAGAAGAACGACACGAGCCTCTTCATGGTCGGCAGCCACACGAAGAAGCGCCCCAACAACCTCGTGCTGGTGCGTCCCGTGTCTGGAAAGAGAATCTGCTGACGAGAACGGCGCTGATGAGTGTCTTGTGTTGTAGGGCCGCACGTTCGATGGGCACATTCTGGACATGATGGAGCTCGAGTTCACCAACTACAAGTCGATCGAGGCGTTCCAGTGCAAGAGCAAGAAGGCGCCGGGCTCCAAGCCGTGCTTTGTGTTCACGGGTGACCTCTGGGACACGCATGAGCTCTTTGGCAAGCTCAAGAACCTCTTAATAGACGTGTTCCGCGGCACGGTCGTCGACAGCGTGAACGTCAAGGGCCTCGACCACGCCATCGTGTGCACGGCGTGGAAGGACCGCGTGTTCTTCCGCTCGTACTCGATCGCGTTCAAGAAGGCGGACGGCGTGCACCCGCGCGTGGAGCTCGACGAGATGGGCCCTCGCTTCGACCTGCACTTCCGCCGCCACAAGCTCGCGTCGGCGGATCTGCTCAAGGCGGCGACCAAGAAGCCGAAGGGCCTCGCGCCCAAGAAGATCAAGAACATCACACGCGACGAGCTCACGGGCGACAAGATCGGTCGCATCCACCTCGAGAAGCAGGACGTCTACAGCATGCAGAGCCGCCGCGTCAAGGCGCTGCGCAAGTCGCCGGCCGAGCTCAAGAAGACCACCGACGACGACGAATAGATCAGCTCAACTCTACACACATCACACCTTTTGCACGTGGCGTCCGATACTATATCTCTCTTTTTTTTCATTTTCACGTCCACGTCTTGTGCGCTGTTCTATTCAAGCGAGCGCCTTCGTCAGCTCGTTAAAGTCGGTGACGAACCAGTCGGCGTTCTGCTGCACGACTGGTCGCGCCACGATCCCGCCAAAGCCGACGAAGAGGTCGGCGGGCGGCCGCGCCTGCAGGTCCGTGACGCCGTCGCCGACCATCGCGACGACGTCGTGGCCGTGCGTCTTCTTGATGACCGCGACGGCTTCGGCCTTGCCGCCGTCGCGGCTCGTGAGCTCCGAGTCGTCAAAGCCGCTGTACGCGCCGTCGGCGTCGAAGAAGATGGTGTTGGCGTAGATGTTGCGCACAGGGACGTGGAGCTGCTCGGCCACGGGCTCGATCATGAGCCGGAAGCCGCCCGAGACGAAGAACACCTCGATCTTCTGGCGATGCAGCGCCGCGATGAGCTCGCGGATGCCCGGCGTCAGCGCTGGCGGGTGGCGCGCGAGACACTCGCGAATGTCCTCGCGCGACGGGCGAATGATGTCGAGACGAGCAGCCAACGCGTCCTCAAACTTGACGTTGCCGTTCATCGCACTGCACATGCATCCATCATCATCACCATGAGGAACATCGATTAATCAAGTGAGTGAGGGAGGGAGAGAGCACGAGATCAGGAGACGCACCGCGTCGTCCATTCCTTGACGGCGGCACCCGCGCCGCAGTGCGCTGCAAGCACATCGATGCCCTCATCCTGGCAGACCGTGCTGTCGACGTCAAAGCACACGGCGCCGACCGAGCGCCAAAGCGCCTGGACACTTTGCGACGCGAACGCGCGCCGTGACGCCGACGCCGACGCCGTTGCGACCTGTCGTCGGCATTCACAAGTGTGAACCCAGAAGGAAAACAGCGAGCGTGTCTCGTATCGTATCACAGGCTTCCCCCAATTTCTCATGCGTGCACTCACCTGCGGCGTGAAGAGGAGGTGCGACGCTGTTGGCGCCAGCGCACGAGCGTGTCGCGCAGTGAGTCGACGCAGAGCGATCATGTTGACGACGATGGATCCACTTGATATCCTCTGCTGACGTCGACACCCGCGACCAAAATGGCACCACCATGCGTCGCCAGCACCACAATACGTCATGCCCCCAATGGGGCACTAGGACGACCCCGAGGATGATGGTGCAATCACGATTGTGGATGATACCGGTATTGGACCGATAGTCTGACCCGAAAGTGGCGCTCTGGTCACTCGTCAAGCGATGAAGCGAAACGTCCAGTGCGGGCAGCCAGACGCTTGAACCTGTGAAACTCAATGCAATCGGTGTTGCGACGCTCGCCGTGTTTCACAAGGGCAAGGGTCATGCCCCTTCTCTCCACGCTTCATGTGCGCTCGAACCATTTGGTCCGCGGACTCAACGTCGAGTGGTCGGTCAAAAGTGGGACGTCCGCGATCGTGACACACACCCAACCCTCCCATCCGTTATATACGTTGTCGTCCTGAGCAATCACGTCACTGCATGTCGCGTGCGCGGTTGCACGCGGCAGACGTCGTATACGTTGGCGTGAGCAGTTGCACGCTGCACGGCGCAACGTGTAGAGGTCGTGAGACACTCGCTGGCGAGAACGTGTGGAAAATGGAAGAGCGAGCGACTGCGAGGCTGCTCGCTCTGGTCGTCGTCTTCGCCGACGAAATTAACAGAGGCCCAGGAGGAGAGCGGAGCGAAGGGGACGGACGCCCGCCCGGACGTCCCGGACGCCAAACCACACGCGACACGACCGAGACCAGCTCGCTCGCTGTGCCTCGAGCCTCAAGCCTGGACCCAACCCAGTGAGAGCGAGCGACCCCGAGACCCCGAGCGACGGAGCGAGTTTAGACGCAAAGAGGAGCGGAGGGGAGCGGAGGGGAGTCACGCCACGCCACGCTACGCCACGCCAAGCGGAGGGGAAGGGAGCGGAGGAAAAGACGGACCGCCGAGACTCGCAACACGCCCGGAAGAGGAGGACACCCGCCCCACACCCGAACGAGCCCCCGAGTCCCGCCACTCCAACTCCCATAGCATGATCTGTGCGCCGCCAGCGTCTGGCGCCGCGTCGGCCGCGGACGACGCGAGCACGAACCCGAATGCCGCGGCCCGGCGCCTCATGGAGCGCTCGCCGACGGCGCGCGTGGCGCCGCTGGGCGCCCACAACCTCTCGCTGGGCGACGAGCCGCTCCTGGCGCTGGACGACGAGCGCCGCTACGACCTCAAGATGGCGAGCGGCGCCAGCCAGCAGCAACCGACCACGGCCTCGCTGACCGCCGCGACCGACCTGCGACTCAGCACCCTCAGCCACAGCAGCAGCAGCGGCGTGAGCCCCGCGCAGCTCAAGCGCGACCACCAGACGATGCTCTCGTCGGCGTCGTCGGCGTCGTCCACATCGTCGTCCTCGCTGCGACCGAGGGCCACGCGCCTCGAGGAGAAGCTCAAGCTGCTGGTCCAGTACATCAAGGGCATGTCCACGAGCCTCTCGCACCGACGACGCAGCGGCGTCGCGAGCTGCCCCAAGAACGACCCGTGTGCCGTCGCCGCCGTGACCGCGGCCACGCCCAAGAAGCGCGGCAGCCAGCTCAGCCTCAGCCAGTTCAGTCAGCCGCGGTCCGCGCCCGACGTCCTCCTCGGCGCGACGCCCAAGACGCTCATGGCCACGCTCGACCGCCACAGCAGCGGCTCGTCGCAGAACACCGTGCTGTCCTGGGATGAGATCTGTGCTGGTGCCGTGCTGGTCGACGAGTCGGACCCCGTGGCCATGTCGCCGTCGTCCATGTCGTCGTCCTCGTGCCTGTCGTCGCCGTCGTCGACGCCGCGCTCCCGCAAGCGCTGTCGCCTCTCGAGCCGCCAGTTCTACGAGCTCGCGGAGCTGCGCGAGCTCTGTGCGCGCTGCCGCGTTCCAGCAGAGAACGTCGATGAAGTCGTTCAGATGGTCACGCGCCACTTTGGCACGTACCACTTGGACGTGATGGTGCTGCACGACCTCGTGGGCCGAAACAGCGTGCTCTTCGTTGGCATGCTCGTGCTCGGACTCGTGGACGAAGCGGAGGAGGTGCTGGACCGCAGCCACGTGCTGCGACTGCTCGAGCAGATCCAGGCACGCTACGACGAGACGAACCCATTCCACAACGCGTGCCACGGCGCCGACGTCATGCACACACTCTTCGTGCTGCTCTGGACCACGGGTCTCGGGCAGCGCATCAGCCTCACGAACCAGGTCGCCGCGCTGCTGGCCGCCGTCATGCACGACATTGGACATGTCGGTCTCACGAACGAGTTCCTGCTGCGCACGCAGCACGCGATCGCCGTGCAGTACGAGGCGCCGGCGCCCATGGAAGAGATGCACATCGACGTCGCCACGCGCGTGCTGCAGGACGAGTCGGTCCACGCGCTGCAGCGCCTGCCGACGGAAGGTCAGCAGGACATACTCGAGATGGTGCGCGACACGATCCGCTCGACTGCGCTGTGCTATCAGAAGGAGCTGCTGAACGAGGTGAACGCCGTGCCGGCGGACGCGTGGCAGACCGACGGGCAGCACCCCGTGCTACCCGCGGCGCTGCAGACCGTCGCGCTGCGCATCGCGATGCACGTGAGCGACATCTCGCAGACTATGAAGCCGTTCGCGATCCACGTCAAGTGGGTCGAGCGCCTGAACGAGGAGCTCTTCCGGCAGGGCGACCTTGACCGCCGCTGCGGCTTTGGCGTGAGCCCGCCGTCGGCGTTCCGCGAGCAGTGGGACTGCGCGGCGTTCGTGTCGTCGCAGATCGGCTTCCTCGAGCACGTCGTGCGGCCCGCGGCCATGGCGCTCAACAGCATCCCGTGGCTGCGCGTCGACAACCTCGTGCAGGAGCTGCAGAACAACATTGACGAGTGGCGACGCCAGCAGGCGCTCGCCGTCCAGCCCTGAATGCAAGGGGCGCATGTGTACAGTAGAGAACGAAACCTTAACTTACAATATCCCAACATGCCAAGCGCACCCTGATCATCCCCACGTCTACTACAGTACGGTACCCATCATTCTGTTCTTGTAGACGACAGGCATGCTCTAGTCCCTGTTGCATGTGACTGGTCATGGGGATGAGGATGGATGGACATGGATGAGTGGATGGGCGGAATGTGTCTCTTCGTGTTCACGTGTTCGTATCAGAAGCATCGCCTCGTAGCTCTTCCCATTTCTGTTACAAACCTCTGAGCTTGAAGAGACACATCCCCGCCTTTCCTCAGCACTGGAGAAAGCGTCATGCCAGCGCCGCCCGCGTCACACGATACGCCTGCGCCGTCGCTCGAGTCGGCGACGTTCGACCCGAAGGCGTATCTAGCAGTGCGCCATGCAGTACGTCGTCCCTCTATCTCTTTCGTCTCTGTCTCTGTGTCCCTCTTGATTCAGTCGTCCCACGTCACAGACCACGAGTTTCTCGAGCCTGCGGAGCGAGCTCCAGGAGCTGCAGCACACGACGTCGGACAAGACAGAGCAGCTCAAGGCGCTCGTGTCGGCCCACTTTGACCAATATCTGTCGTGCCACGAAGCTGTGCGCGCGCTCGCAGACGACATCCGCGCGCACCAGCACGAGAGCGCGGCGCTCGTGACGGACATGACGGCGCTCAAGCAGGTGACCGACAGCACGCTGTCCGTCATGCTGCAGCGCGCGCGTGAGCAGCGGCGCATCCGCAACACGCTCGCGGTGCTCCACCGCTTCCGCCCCGTGTTCGAGATCACGACCAAGATGAAGGACAGTCTGCAGCGCCTGGACTTTGAGAAGCTCGCGGAGGACTACTGCCGCCTCAAGACGCACCAAAGCAAGAGCAACATCGCAGCATTGCAGCGCGTCGTCGCGGCGGCGCACGAGGTCGCCAAGCTCGCGAACACGCAGCTGCTCCAGTGCTTCGACGGCGTCTCGCTTTCGGTGCAGGACCAGAAGCGCGCGCTCACAGTGCTGCAGGCGCTCGGACTGACGGACCGGCCGACGCTCACGTGTCTCGGCAAACAGCTCGACGTGCTTGAGCGGCGGCTCGCCACACTGACCGCACAGCAGCAGCAGAGCGAACCTAAGGAGCTCATCGCCGAGTGTGGCGCGCTCATCTACCGATTCCGCAGCGGGCTCTGGGGCCTCATCTGCGAGCTCTTCGAGCCGACCGTGAAGGCATCAAGCACCAGCAGCAAGGCAGCAGCACAGCAACAGTCACCGGCGCTGGCCATCACGTCCGCCGAAGCCGAAGCCATTCAGCAGAAGGCGTGGCGGCTGCTCTCGGGCGCGACGGAGCTCATCGAGAAGCACGCGTCGCCTCCGACGGCGTCGCTGCTCAAGCAGCTGAACGAGTCGTTCCGGCAGATCAAGAGCCTCAAGCGTTGCCCCGCGGCCGCGACGCTGCTCACGACTAACATCGCGCAGCTCAAGACCTCGTTCTGCGACAAGTTCCGCATCAAGATCGTGCTGCAGTTTGTCCAGCAGACGTGCAGCGCGGCGCGCGAGCAGCTCGAGACCGAGTACTTTGAGCCTGTGACGCGACTGCAGACGTACGCGACCGAGACGACGACGCTGCGTGCGACGGCGGCCACCACCAGTGACGACAGTACGTCGACCACCACAGGAACCGGTGGTGGCGCTGGCGCTGGCGCTGCCACCAAAGTGGCGCGGCTGGTGGCGGAGGCGTGTGACGTCTTTGACGAGATCCGCAACACGTCCATGATCTCGTCTGAGTCGCGCATCCAGCTCTTCCGCGCGTCCGTGCTGTCAGTCTGCGCGTCGGACGTGCGCACTCGCTGGGACGGCGTCTGGCGCCACGTGAGCCCTGTGCTCGTGGAGCTGGCCGATACCATGGACGCGGACGCGAGCGCCAGCCTCGACAGCAAGACGTTTCGTGGTGTGCTCGTCAAGGAGCTCACACACCAGTTCCACGCCATGCTCGCGAGCTTTCTGCATGGTCTCGTGGAACGCTTCAGCGCGCAGATCGCGCCGCCATCGACCATGGCGTCGGTTGCGGGCTCGGCGCGGCACCGCGAGGGACCTGGCGTGTGCATCCTCTTTGCGATTGTCGCAAACTGCATTGAGCTGCGCGAGAAGCACCTGCCGTTCGTCGACGCCTGCGTGCAGCAGCTCAGCGAGCAGACGATTACGGACGGCTCGTCGGCGCTGCGGCAGCTCACGGTCGAGATCGAGCACGAGTGCGTCGACAAGTACGTGGCGCTTCACGCAGAGCCGCTGCAGCGCGTGCTGCAGGCCGGAGCCGCCGAGGAGGCGCTGCAGACTCGCGTGTACACCGGAGCAGCGTCCGAGTCAGCGAGTGGCAGCGCATCTCGCACGGACTCGCTGCGACTCGACGCCAGGACGACGTCGTTTGGTGGCGCTGGAGCCATGAGCGAAGGTACCAGCGTCGTGAGCCCCGCGGCACTGGCGTCCGTCATGCAGCCAGGCAACGCCATTCCGCAGGACTGTCGGCAGTACGTGTTCAACGTGCTGCTGCAGCTGATCACGCTGCGCAGCGAGGTCGAGACGAGTCTCGGGAGCTACGCGCCTTGCCACGAATACGTGCAACGCGTGAGCGTGCGCCTGACGACGCGACTGGGCCACCACCTGCAGGACGCGGTGAACCAGCTCGAGAAGAGCGACGACCCGTCGGAATGGCGCCGCATCCATGTACGTCGTTTGCCTGATGGAAGTCACCGATGGAACTGACTGACTGACCGACTGATTGCTTGACTGCACTGCACCACTGTACGTAGCTGTTGGTGGAGGTGCGGTTCTTTCTGTTCGCGCTGCGCGATCTGCTGAGCGAGGACACCAAGATCCAGCTCGTCTCGCTCGAGCAGACGCTCGAGAAGCTCAAGCCCGTGCGCGAGAAAGCGGCGGTCGCGCATGTGCAGCTGCTGTCGCAGCTCAAGCATCAGACCAAGTTGTACCTGCTTGCACTTCAACAGCGTTCGTAACTCCTCGGTTCGTAACAGTGATTAACGCACTTCCCCCATCCATCGGGAACAAACGGGGCAGCGCCACGTGCCGACGCGCAATCAGACTGCGGGGGGCGCGTGGGGTGGGTGCGTAAAAAGGGGTTTCTCGTAAGAAGTCGTAAAAAGTCGTCCGATCTTTTCACGCGTTCCCCCTGTTGTGTGATGCCAAGTCTTTCATCAACAACATTCTTTCTGCCTTTTTTCTCGCTGCTTCACCTTTGCTCCTTCTTCGACATCACCTGCGCCCCGGAATCCGGCATCCAGCGTCCAGAGGAGAAGAGAACAGGAAGACCCGCGTCATCCCTCGGTCCTTCATTCAGGTTTCTCTCTCTCTTTCTCTCTCTCTTCCCCCCGCCCCGTTGGTCTTCCGATCCATTGGAGACAGTCAGTCGTCGACGCGCAGCCAACACCTCAGCACATCGCTCAGAATGAAGACCGCGGCCTCTCTTGTCGCGCTCGCGATGGCGATGGCGGCGTCCATCGCGCACGCGGACGTGGACACGTGGCCGTCCACCGAGGTGCGTGGGCGACGGGTTGTTTTGTTGGTCTCGGAGTTGTTGGAATCCAACGGCACTGTTGGATCCCGTTCGTGTTGTGTTGGTGGATGCTGATCAAATGACATGAATGGATGGATTTGCGCAGAATGACCACACCAAGCTGCAGATCGTGCTGCCCGAGTCGCTCATGAAGAAGGACGGGTACCAGCACAAGGACGCGCTCTTTGGGTACCCCGCGTACTCGGTCGGGTCGCTGCAGACGCAGCTGTACTACACCAACTCGACCGGCTGCGGCGCCAAGATCGAGGCTGCCGCTGGCTGGGAGCCGCCGTTCGCGCTGCTGCTGGACCGCGGCGACTGCCACTTCGTCGAGAAGGTGCGCAACGCGCAGCACGCGGGCGCGCGCGCGGTGCTGATCTCGGACAACAAGTGCCTGTGCACGGACACGGAGTGCCTGCGCGAGACGGGCGACACGTTTTGCGAGACGGTGCTCCCGTTCATGGCGGACGACGAGTCGGGCGGCGACATCTCGATCCCGTCCATGCTCATCCGCAAGAGCGACGGCGACTCGATCAAGAAGGTGATGAAGCGCGCCAAGAAGAACAAGGTGATGGTCAAGTTTGATTGGGGCATCCCGTCGCCTGACGGACGCGTTGAGTGGACGCTCTGGCAAAGCGCGTGGGACGACCAGAGCATGGCGACGATGGCGGAGCTCGAGGCGGTCGTCGCCGCGCTCGGCCAGCGCGCGTTCTTCACGCCGCGATTCGTGTCGTACAACGGCTCCAAGGTCGGTTGCCATTATGATGATACGGACGGTGGCGATGATCAGCCCTGCGGCAACATGTGCCTCAACAAGGGACGCTACTGCCTGCTGGACCCGTCACCGTTCCACGACCGCAACGAAGGCGCGTCGGGCGCGGACGTGGTCACGGAGAACCTGCGTCGCAAGTGCATTTGGAGGCTTACCACGGAGCAGGAGAAGGAGAAGGGCGTCGGGCTCAAGTGGTGGCAGTACGTGAAGGACTCGGGACTCGAGTGCGGTCAGGACGAGGAGCGATTCCGCGAGAAGAAGTGCGCGGAGAAGGTGATGAAGAAGCACGACATTGACGTGGACGCGGTCGAGAAGTGCATGCAGCCGTACGGCATTGACGTCGACGAAATCAACCCGATGCTCGAGGAAGAGCTCAAGGAGCAGACTGCACTTCAGCTGCTGCGACTGCCCGCGCTGTACGTGGATGGCGTGCACGCGCGTGGTCGTATCGACGCGACGAGCACGCTCGGCATGATCTGCGCTGGCTACGGCTCGCACGATCCGCCAGAGGTGTGCACGTGCGCGACGCAGGCGCCCATGGGTCTGATCAACTGCGTGCAGGCGGGCGGTATCTCGAACGCTGCCGCCGCGATTATCGGCCACGGATTCTCGTTCGGTTCGGTCTTGGTCATCATGGTGCTCGTGGCGGGCTTTGTTGCGACTGCCGGCTTTGTCTACTGGCGCCGCACGCAGCGGCAGATGCGCGACCAGGTGCGCAGCATCCTTGCCGAGTACATGCCACTCGAGGACCAGGCGCTGTTGGACGATGAGGACGGACTCGCGAGTCCGCGTATGCATCCTGCTGCGATGGCGGCGGCCAAGAGCCCGCGCGGATACATGCCGTCGCGTGGATTCCTCGACGAAGAAGATGAGGACGGCGTCTGAATGCGTCGCGTCGGCCGATTTTTGCTGTGACGGAGAGGAAACGCACGAGCCGGAGCGAACGCGCGAATGAAGTGGTAGGAGGTGCGTTGACGGATATGGATGAGCAATGAATAAACGTATGGATCTCAATTTCTATAGCAAGAGCTCTTTGTACATGGCGTTGTCGGTCTCGTCGTGATACCGACACGCGAGCTGCTCGAGATACGTCTGGAAGCGCTGCTCGTCGGCGCGCGGCACCTGGAACCCGACGAGCACGCGTCCGACGTCGGCGCCGTGGTTGCGATAGTGGAACAGACTGATGTTCCAGTCGTGCTGCAGCTGATCGAGGAACGTGCGCAGTGCGCCGGGATGGTCGGGAAACTCGAAGCGGTAGAGCCGCTCGGGCGCGGCATCTTCCTCGGTCTCGTCGTCGTCTCGTGCGGGTCGCTTGCCACCCACGAGGTGGCGCATGTGCACCTTGGCGAGCTCGTTGAACGAGAGGTCGAGCACGTCGTAGCCGTTGGTTTGGAGCCGCTCGATCGCGCGTGTCGCGCCGTCGGGACTCGGCGACTGGAACGACATGTAGATCAGCGCTTTGTGCGGGTCCGAGAAGCGGTACGAGAACTCGGTCAGTCGCACGCCAGCGCGGTCGAGATGGTCGTAGAGCTGGCGGAAGGACCCGGGGCGCTCGTCGATCTGCACCGAGAGCAGGCGCTCGCGCGAGTCGGCGCGCTCCGAGACGAACCGCAGGCGCGCAAAGTCGATGTTGGCGCCGGACGTCACGGCCGCGAACGTGCAGCCCGTGAGGCCGCGGCGCTGCGCGTACTGCGTGAGCCCCGCGATCGCGAGTGCGCCGGCGGGCTCGAGGATCACGCGCGTGTCGTTGAAGCTGTGCTTGATGGCCGCGCAGATCTCGTCCGTGGACACGGTGACCATCTCGTCGACGTACTGCTGGCACACACGGAAGGTCTCCTTGCCCACGAGCTTGACGGCCGCGCCGTCGGCAAAGAGTCCGACGTGGTCGAGCTCGATGCGCTGCCCCGCGACCAGCGACGCCGTCATGCCCGCGGCGTCGGCGGCCTCGACGCCGATGACTTTGACGCTCAGGCGGATCTGCTTGACCCACGCCGCGATACCCGCGAGCATGCCACCGCCGCCGCAGCACACGAAGATGGCGTCGAGCTGCTCGCCGCTCGTCTGCTGCAGGATCTCGAGCCCGATGGTGCCCTGGCCTGCGATCACGAACGGGTCGTCGAACGGTAGGATCATCGTGCGGCGCTCGTCGGCCTCGATACGCTTGGCTTCGGCGGCGGCCTCGTCAAAGCTCTTGCCGTGCAACACGATCGTCGCGAACTCGCCGCCGTGCTGCCGCACCGACTGCACCTTGATCTCGGGCGTCGCGAGCGGCATCACGATCGTCGCACTCACGCCGAGGCGCTTGGCCGAGAGCGCGACGCCTTGCGCGTGGTTGCCTGCCGAGCAGCACACGACGCCCGCGCGCTTCTCGGCCTCCGAGAGACTCGCCATCTTGTTGTACGCGCCGCGGATCTTGAACGAGAACACGGGCTGCAGGTCCTCGCGCTTGAAGTACACGCGGTTCTGCAGCACGTCCGACAGTGCGGGCGCGTGCTGCAGTGGCGTGTGCCGCGCCACGTCGTACACGCGCGCCTCGAGGATCATGCGGCGGTAGTTGGGCGCCGCGCCATGGACGGCGCGGCTCGAAGAGCAGGAGAAGGAGGACAGAGGAGGCGGACGATGCAGTTGCTGCGCGTGTAGCTGCACGAGTAGCTGTAGCAGCAGCAGAGGCGCGGTGGAGACGGCGGAGCAGCATCTCGTGGAGTTATGTGGGAATGACGCGCATGCAGCGCCGCGGAGGAGGGATACGCGATGCAGGCACAGGATGCGGGCTGCTGATGGGGTTTGCGCAATGCCGTCAAGAGCCACATCCTTTCGCGTGGAAGGACCAACAAAACGTACAGCAGCACCTCCATAACTGCATTTCTCCGCCGATTCCCTGTGTTAATGGAATGTACTGAATTGAGGGAGTCGGTGCGTTGTTGCCGTGGTTGTTTCTGTTGCCAAGAAGAGGTGAAAAAGTTCGCACCCGCACTTCCAACACAGCGCCAACGCTCCAACTCACCAACTCACCAACTCACCAACTTACCAACTCACCAACGCACCAACGCACCAACGTTCCCGACCTCCATTCTCTCTCTCGGGGTTTCCCTTCCGCCGCCGACTGACTCGAACATGGAGGACGACAACGCGTCCGTGCGCGTGGCGGTGCGCGTGCGTCCGCTCATCGGCCGCGAGAAGGTCGAGCGCTGCGACGAGTGCGTGTCCGTCGTCGAGCCCGAGCGCCAGGTCGTGATGGGCAAGAACCGCGCGTTCACGTACGACTACGTCTTCAGCAAGTACGCGCAGCAGAGCGACGTCTGGTGCTGCGTCGAGCCGCTCGCCGCCGCCACCTTCGACGGCTACAACGCCACCGTCTTCGCCTACGGACAGACCGGCTCCGGCAAGACCTTCACCATGGGCAGCGGCAGCGCCGTGCACCTCGCGCCCGAGGACTGGGGCATCATCCCGCGCGTCATCACGCACCTCTTCGAGCAGGTCGAAAGCCGCGAGCAGGCCACGCCACAGTACTCGGCGGAGCTGCGCGTGCGCTTCCTCGAGGTCTACGGCGAAGAGATCCGCGACCTGCTCGGACAGCTCGCGGGTCCCGACGCGAACGACGCCAAAGTGACTTTGCGCGAGGGCGAAAACGGAGAGGTGCAGGTCGTCGGCGCCTCGGAGGAACCCGTGGAGGACGCCGAGCAGTGCATGCGGCTGCTGGAGCGAGGCACGCTGGCGCGCACGACCGGCAGCACGCTCATGAACGCGCACTCGAGTCGCTCGCACGCCATTCTGACGGTCTCCATGGTGCAGAAGATCCCCATTGAGGGCGCGACGCCCGATGCCTCTGGTGCATTCAGTGACGCTGACGTTGAGACGCGCATGTCGTACTTCAACTTTGTCGACCTGGCGGGTTCCGAGCGCCAGAAGCGCACGCAGGCTGAAGGCAAACGGCTGAAAGAAGGCATCGATATCAACAAGGGACTGCTCGCGCTCGGCAACGTCATCAGTGCGCTTGGCGACGACAAGAAGCGCGGGCGCGTGCATGTCCCGTACCGAGACTCCAAGCTCACGCGCATGCTGCAAGACTCGCTCGGCGGCAACAGTCGCACGCTGATGCTTTGCTGCGTGAGTCCCGCGGACGTCAACTTTGAGGAGACGTTGAATGCGCTCAAGTACGCGAATCGCGCTCGAAACATCAAGAACAAACCGGTCGTGAACCGAGATGAAGGCTCCGCGATGGCAGCAGAGCTGCGGCGCCAGGTTCAGTTGCTGCAGGCAGAAGTCTTCCGGCTGCGGAACCCAGGTCTGTCGGAAAGCGAGCTACGACTAGCGACAGTCGGGACAAACCTGATTGGGATGGCTGGTGACTACGACACGTACGGCAACCTGCGCTCACGCGCTGAGACCGCTGAAAACGAAGTCGCGCGGCTCATGGCTGAATTGAAGCGGAACCGCAGCCAGCTGGACCACTTGAAGGAGGAGATGATCGCTGCACAAGCGGAGCGAGACTACTTGAAGCTTGTCGTCGAAGATTCTGGGGGAATGAATGGGTCTGAAGGGGGTCCAACAGCGCCTGGTGAACGTGAGAAGACCTCGAATGTGTTGAAAGATCAACTCCGCCAGATCTGTGAGCTCCAGGAAAAGCTACGTGAAGCAGAACGTGAACGAGACCGCGCGTTGATGAGCAACTCGACGAGTTCACGTGGCATGCCGTTTTCCGCCCGGTCGGCGCGACGAAGCAGTCCGACTGTGTCACTCACTGTGGAGCCGTTTGACGGACCCGAACTGACCGTCGATACTGACCTGATTGCGCGAGCTGAAAAGGAAATCGAGAGAGAAGCTGAGTTACTGAGAAAGCTACAAAGTGCTGACGACGACACGACCATGGATGATGCCGAAAATGTCGACAATGGGTTAGTTGAAGCGGAGGAGAAAAGTGATGGCGAAGGCGCAAGTTTCGCTGATGGCGACGTTGAAACTGCCGATGAAGACGACGAGAGTAGCAAGGCATTGGCTCTGAACCTTCAAATGAGCGAAGAAGAGGCTGATCGTGAGCGAGTCTTCCAGCGCCGACAGCGTCATCTTGGTGAATCTGTCGAGGATCTAGCCCACGACATTTCACTCAAAGAGCAACTGGTTCAGAACATTCGACGGGCACAAGATAACTACGAGCGATTGCGCAGCTTCTACGAGCAGAAGATTGAGCAGATGACCGCTGAAGTTCGCGTCGTTCAGGTGGATCGTGATCGGTTGATCGAAGAGATTGAGCAGATTGAGACCAAGATGAGGACCAGTGGTGATGTTGGGGGTCAAGGCAGCGGACGTCTCGCGAAGTTGTCAAGTGAATTGAAGGACAAGGAAGCTGAGTTGGTCTCGCTAAAGAAGAAACAGAATGACATGAACCGATTTATGAACCAGAAGAAGAAGAACGAGATGCAACTTCGAGTACTCACCGCCGAGATCAGCACGATGAAGCGACAGAAAGTGGAGCTGATGAAAAAGATGCAGGAGGAGCGGAAGAGATACGAAGAAGAGGCTAATCGTCGCCAGCGTGAAATTATGAGCTTAAAGAAGTCCCAGCAAAAGGACAAGCAACGCATTCTGCAGCTTGGATCACAAAAGGAAGCTCAGGAGCGAGTCCTGAAGCGAAAAATGGAGGAAATCAATGCAACGAAGGCCCGCCTGAAGCAGCAGCAACAGCTTCAAGCACAAGCGCGCCGCTCCAATGCCGCTCATGGGCGAAATCGTGTTGCTAATCGTGACACAAAGTGGCTATCAGATGAAGTTCGTCGGCGCGCAGAGGAGCAACAAAAGCTCGAACAATTACAAAAAGAACGAGAAAACGTGCGCCGTGAGATGGAGGCGCTGTACGCAGAGAAAGAAAAGATCGAGGCCGAAGTGCGAAAGCAAGCTCTTCCAGCTCAAGGCAATATTCGTGATGTTCTCATCTCACCGATGAAAACTCCTCCATTTAATCGCCGCCATAGTGGCCCAGCAGGAGGTGAACGGCAGCTCTCTCCTGAGGAGGAGCAGATCATGTTTGACCTTGAAGAGCGTATCGAAGCTTGCCAAGCTCAATTGGAGTACAAGGAAGAGAAAATTTCAGAAATTGCTGAAGGAGGAACCTCGATGGTTAAGATTGATAGCACGCAGTCTCTTCCGGAGGCTCGAACTTTGCTCAAAATGCTCTTTGGCATGGCAGTTGATGTGAAGAAACAGGAACAGCTGAAGGAACAGGAAATTGCGAAGATGCAAGTGGAGGTCAGTGAAATGGCGCGCTTACTTGAACAAGAGCGCGACCGATCTCGTCAGCTGAAGGAAAACTACGAAGAGTCCCTCAGCAAGGTGATGTCATCTGAGCCTCGCGAAGCTGCACCGGTGCAAATTGGTACACCGCTGAACGAGCGTGCTCGGATCTTGCTCTCGGTGTCAGAGGAAAGAAATGCGTCACTCCGACAGAAGTGTGACGAGCTTGAGAGTATTCGAGACCACATTGACCGCGAACGACAGCTTCTTCATCAGAAACTGACTCAAGAGCAACGCGAGCTGGCTGCCACTCGGGAGCAAGTGAAGTGGCTCGAGTCTCAGCTATCCAAGTTGACGGGTAGACAACAGAGTGCTCCTCCAACAAACGTGTCCTCAACACCTGCCGCAATTTCATCGACTTCGCAAGCATCATCAAGCGTCATCCTGTCTGCAACTGCCCCAAAGGCATCAGGGCCCGTGTCATGGGCGAACGAGTTTGACGACGACGAGGAGGAGGATGACGAAGAAATGACTGAGCACCACGAATCACACGCCTATCAACACGACGCATATCACCACGAGGCTGGGGACGAGTACGATGATGATGTGGAGATGCACGATGATAGTCGACCCGGATCGTCCGCGAGTGTAGAGTACGGAACTCGTCAGTTCAGTTCTCGAGGTGGACATGAGTTCCGAGTTCAAGTGAGTGATGTTGGCGACAACCTGGACTCGATCTCGCTTTCTGAGCAGGCGCGTCGCGGCTTCCACTCCAGCCGAAGCGAGTCGCTGGATGGCGATGATCACGACGACCACTCCAGTGTCACCGATGACAACTCCAACTCGATTTTCTCTCGTCTGTCAAACCCACGCAACTTCACAGGCATCCACAAGAATCGCGCGAAGGAAAGCGCATCGAAACGAGAGATACTGCAAAGCCGATTGGAAAAGAACCGTTCACGCCGAGTGAAGGACCGAACGATCAAGCCTCCGCGGGCGTCGACTCCGACGGAGCGCTCAATCCCTTCCACGAGCAAGTTCGCCGTGAAGCCACAAGCAAAGCGCACGAGTCCCGTCTTGGAGGTGCTGGAGAATATGAAGCTACAGCAGCACGACGGGGACCATCGACCTCATTCTCCTGCACCTCGACCTCCGTACTCGTCCGGAGCAGCAGACAACCGTCGTGACGCAGCAGCTGACGGGGCCCCACCACCGGCACCAGCGTCCTACTCTGACGTGTACTCTCGTCTTGCCGCGCAGTACACGGCTTCCGCCCAAAGCAAACGACAACGATCCGCACCGACGCGACGCCCGACGTCCAAGCACGAGGACGCGACCAAGTCCGCCGCCGGATCGAGCGTTGACGGGGGTGGAGACGAAGGCATGTCGCAGGACGAGGCGTTTGGCATGGGCGACGACGGCGATGAGCTGGTGGATTACGACCCACTGCTCGGCACGCACAGCGGCAATCTGGTGGAGCGCGTGCACAGCGACTACCGCGAGCGGCTGAACAACCGGAGCACGAGTGGCGGAGCGTTGAATGCGTCGTCGACGCGATACTGAACTCGGACTGAAATCACGCGAAGCGAGACGATCGTTCTCTTGAGTGTTGAGCGCAGCGTTGCATGCGAGGCTGAAGGCAATTGAGTGAAAGGCATCCACGAGCAAAATGAAATTGAAAGAAGGATAGAAACACAAAACAAATGAACTACTTCAACGACGACGAGCGTCAGAGCTCCAGACCAGCGCGCTCCTTGAACGCGAGGTACTCTTGGAACGAGAGTCGGTGCTTGGAGCTCTTGTAGCGCGTGAGCCGGATCGTCTCGAGCATGCTCTGCGACACGGAGCGACGGAAGCCCGCCTTCCGCATGAGCGACACGACGGTCTCCACGCGGGTCCAGTTCTGCTCCTTGGCGACGTCGGGGAGGTACGTCGCGCTGTAGTGCTGTCCGTGGTCATCCACAAAGTCGATGATGATGCCATGGACTCCAATCTACGCGGCAAACAGCAGTCATTTCAGCCACGACACGCCACTAATGACGGGATCGCGACGCACCTCCCAGTCCTCGTAGTGCGCGGCGTCCTCGTAGTCGATGAGCAGCGACACCGAGCAGTGCAGTTTGTGGAGCTCCTGCGCGTCGATCGGGTCGAAGCGGCGGTCCTTGAGCGCGCTCTTGAACGTGAACTCGCGCAGGTTGCGGAGCTTGGTCGGCGCCAGCGTCCCGATGCAGCCGCGCAGCCGGCGCTCGCCGTCCGCGTGCTCGATCTCCCACGTCACAAAGAGAGGGCTGTCGAAGCCACGTTAGTCTCTGTTGTCGTGCCACACAGCGAGCCACAGAGCCACGCACTAGCTCTGCTGCACGTCGAACGTAGGCGTGGGCTCGTCCTCTTCTCCGTGGAGATGCGAGCGCAGCGTGTCGAAGCAGTACGCGACCATCGCAGCGCTCGCCATTGTTCCTTCCCCACTTCCACTTTGGACGACTGACGACGGATGCCATCGACAAGATTCCAACAAAGAAGACCCGTTTTCCAACGACCTGGTTTTAGTGACATTTTGATTCGAGACATGAAGATTCTAAGCCATACGTCACATTGATTGGGATCACACAAGTCGGGTTTTCTTCAAATGGGTTCGGCCTGTTGGCGTCCCGTCGTCAGTCTCGCGAGCCAAAGATGCTCGTGAAGAAGTCTACGACGCCCTCGCTCTTGTCTTCGTCGCCTCCATCGATGTCCATATCGTCCACTGGCGTCTCCTCTGCAGCGCCATAGATGCTGCCCTCGTCTGCTGCTTGACCGTCGCCCACTGCTGATGCATTCATGGCGTCACTGCCGCCATCCTCTGCACCTGCCTCCGCACCAGCTTCCGTGCTCGCGCGACCGAGGCCGCCGACCGGCAGAATCGTCGTGCCGCCGGGAATATGGCGCGCGATCTCACCGACGACACAGTCGTACGGCAGACTCTGCAGATACACTTTGCCAGGACCCGTGAGCGTCGTGAGGAAGAGCCCCTCGCCGCTGAACAGCACGTTCTTGACGCCCGCCTGGCGCGTGATGTCAAAGCCCACGGTCGGTTCGAACGCCACGAGGCAGCCACTGGAGATGCGCAGCACCTCATTCGGCGCCAGATCGCGCTCGATCAACGCGCCAGACGCCCGCAGACACACGTCGCCAGAGCCTGTCAGGCGCTGCAGCACAAAGCCCTCGCCACCAAAAAAGCCCGTGGAAAAGTTCTTGGTCACATACTGTTACACAGCCATCAACGCGTTACGGGTCCTTTCATTTGGTGAAAAGCGTTCTTCACGGCACGTGCGACGTACCATCTCGATGCGCGTCGTATCGGAGCCGCAGAGGAAGGCGCCTTTCTGGCAGATGAGCTCGCCTCCGATAAAGTCGGCGAGCGAGAGATGCAGGATCTTGCTGGGAAAACTGGTACTGACCGCGACGGTGCCTCTGCTCTCACCCGTGTACTTGAAGCGAGACACAAAGAAGTTCTCGCCCGTCACGACACTACGAAAGTGGTCATCGTCATTGTCAACGACACTCGCGCTATCGATCGCCAGATAGAGAGTCTCATTACCGTTTGAGACCTGCAGCAAAGCCTCCAGCCGTCGTAGTCTCCATTTCTACGCCTTCTGTCATGTAGATCATTGAGCCACTCTCCGCTCGCAGACACTGATGGGGCTCCAAGTCGATCTTCGTTCAACACAGCCACACATGTCAGCAACGACACAAGATAACACACACACACACACACTCTCTTTCGCTTACGTGGACGATGTGCGAGTCATGGCCGTCGATCCGCATGGCCTTCTTAAAGTCAATCGGCACAGACAGCTCGTGCTCTTCTTCTGCCGTTGGCTCCGTCATCGGGGCCGTCGCAGTCTCTGTCTTCGTATCGATCGCCTCCGCTGGGACATCACGAGTGCTCTCGACTGCGTGTTCAGCGGTTTGCACGCGTGGTACCCCTGGCAGCTCTTTCACTGTCTTCCGCAGCGCCGCATTGTAGTAGACGACGTCGCCTGCTCACATACAGGAGTGTCATTTGAGGTGAAGAGAGATGGGCTTTTATCTCCCTCTTTACGCACCATTTCGACGGCGAATCGCTTCCCATCCCTCAGGGAGCGACGTAGAGAGCGATCGCAGCAACACAAGACGCGCTGTCGTCGCGCTCCATGGACGTACAGCGACACGCATCCCCATCATCATCTTCGGCATCATCATCATCTTCCGGTTCACCAGGTCAAGGTCTGAGTGTGGACAGGAATGGTGGTGACGGATAGACTACCATCATTCAGCATAGTGGGTTCACCAAAAACCGGTTATACCGGTATTGCATGGACGCGCTTCATGCACTCTACGCCCGCGCTGTCTGTGACGCAGCGGCTGTCGACGCCGTGACAGCAACTCGATCTTATGATGGCGCCTTAACATGGCTTCATTCGAGCCGAAGCGACGCCTCACGTGGCCCACTGAACGGTCCAGATGCGCCAAAGCGCAACAACTGTATTCACCGGCACACGTTCTCGCATCGCTCGTCTAGTTGACACGCGGCGGCTCTTCCCAGATGCATCCTGCGTATCTGCGTCCGGATCCAGGGTCTGGACCAGACAGACAGACCGGTCCGGATCCGGATCGGGGCTGTCGATCTAAAAACAGCAGGACCAGGTTGGAGTGATTGGCAGTTGCTGTTGGCGTCCGTTACGCGCGCTTTTTCAAATGGAAACGACCCCGCATCCCCCTCATCGTGCCACTTTTGGGCTGTCGGACCAAGTGGCTTTGTCGGAAAAGGGGGCGTGCATGACCCCTCGCCCTCCACCACAGGATGGGGCGAAGGTAAAATACGCGCCGTTTGAATGGTTCAAACGTTCAAAAATAGATCCCCACCATCATTCCATAGTGGGGATCCAGCTGAGGCCCCCTTCTTTTCCGGTCTGCTCGCGCGCGGAGCAGGATCATGACATCCCTCCCTGGCACAAGTGGACCAATCACGGCGCGCGAGTCGTTTCAAAGCCCAGCCATCCAGCGGTGACCCCTACCCTCCTCCCTCCACCACTTTTAGATTACTTTCGCGGGTAACTTTCCCCGGCGAGTTCAACCTGCAGTTTCACCATCCGTGGGAAAGCGCGCCCGCCCCCAAAGTGGCGCGCGCGTGGAATTTAAAAATAAATAACTTGCGATCAACGCATCCAAGGACCCGATTCAAAAATACACTCGCTCGCTCCCCTCCCCCAACCGACCGCGGCTGTTGCGGCGCCGCCGTTGAAGCGAGGAAAAAAAACCACCAGGCGCTCGTGAAACTTTCATTCGGCAAAACTCCACGCTCGAGGCAAAAGCCCGCGCCACTCACAGAGGAATCGCCGCCGCGAAGAACAGACCGAGTGCAAGGTGAGTGGAGCGGCAGTCAGATGCGCGCGAGGGATGGCTCCCCCCCGTGTCTCCTGTAAACGGATGGATACAGAGGCAGAGAGGGGGAGAGACGTTGAAAGCATCCTCCACCTCCTCCTCCTCTTGCGTCTTGACAGAGGACAGAGCTGGAGGGGAGCGATCTTTCCTGGGTGGTGGAGGTGGTGGACGATCGTCCCCCCTCCCTTCCTTCCTCCCTTGCCTCCTGTGCGTGTGTGACAATGGATCGCTGACTGTTTCGTGTGGCTGGACAGACAGACAAAATGCGTGAGTTGGTTCACATCCAGGGTGGTCAGTGCGGTAACCAGATCGGTGCCAAGTTCTGGGAGGTCATCTCCGACGAGCACGGTGTCGACCCGACCGGCTCGTACCACGGCGACTCGGACCTGCAGCTCGAGCGCATCAACGTGTACTACAACGAAGCCACCGGCGGTCGCTATGTGCCCCGTGCCATTCTGATGGATCTCGAGCCCGGTACGATGGACTCGGTCCGCGCCGGCCCGTACGGTCAGCTTTTCCGCCCGGACAACTTCGTCTTCGGTCAGACTGGTGCTGGTAACAACTGGGCCAAGGGTCACTACACGGAGGGTGCCGAGCTGATTGACTCGGTCCTCGATGTCGTCCGTAAGGAGGCCGAGAGCTGCGACTGCCTCCAGGGCTTCCAGATCACGCACTCGCTCGGTGGTGGTACTGGTTCCGGTATGGGTACGCTCCTCATCTCCAAGATTCGTGAGGAGTACCCCGACCGTATCATGTGCACGTACTCGGTCTGCCCGTCGCCCAAGGTGTCGGACACCGTCGTTGAGCCGTACAACGCGACGCTTTCGGTGCACCAGCTCGTCGAAAACGCCGATGAGGTCATGTGCTTGGACAACGAGGCGCTCTACGATATCTGCTTCCGTACGCTCAAGCTCACGACGCCGACGTACGGTGATCTCAACCACCTCGTGTGCGCCGCCATGTCGGGTATCACGACGTGCCTGCGCTTCCCGGGTCAGCTCAACTCGGATCTGCGAAAGCTCGCGGTGAACCTGATTCCGTTCCCGCGTCTGCACTTCTTCATGATCGGTTTCGCGCCGCTCACGTCGCGTGGCTCGCAGCAGTACCGTGCGCTCACGGTTCCGGAGCTCACGCAGCAGCAGTTCGATGCCAAGAACATGATGTGCGCCGCTGATCCGCGCCACGGTCGCTACCTCACGGCTGCGTGCATGTTCCGTGGTCGCATGAGCACCAAGGAGGTCGACGAGCAGATGCTGAACGTGCAGAACAAGAACTCGTCGTACTTCGTCGAGTGGATCCCGAACAACATCAAGGCGAGCGTGTGCGACATCCCGCCGAAGGGCCTCAAGATGTCGACGACGTTCATTGGTAACTCGACGGCGATCCAGGAGATGTTCAAGCGCGTGTCGGAGCAGTTCACGGCCATGTTCCGCCGCAAGGCCTTCTTGCACTGGTACACGGGCGAGGGCATGGACGAGATGGAGTTCACGGAGGCCGAGTCCAACATGAACGATCTCGTGTCGGAGTACCAGCAGTACCAGGACGCCACAGCAGAAGAGGAGGGCGAGTTCGACGAGGACGAAGAGATGGACGAGATGATGTAGACGACCGCCAGTTGCTGCCCGACCGATCGACCTCCCTCGTCTGCCTTTGGTTCCGTATATATTCCGGTACAATACACCACAACTCGCTTTGGTGGCCTTGCTATCGTCGGAGGAGAGAGACCGAGCGCCTCTCTGTCTGTCTGTCGCTCGACGCACCGCGTCCCATTCTCGGCTGGTGCCTTTTGACGATATTTACCTATAAATACTCCCTCTTTCCTCTTTCCTCTTTTCTTTCCTTATGCCTCATGGAGCTCGACATGCTTCGTGTTCTTATGATATCTCTCTTCTACAGGACTCCCGATGCGGCACCGCACCGCACCAATCGCACTCGGAACGCCACCATGGCGCTCGCCGTCTCCCACGACGCGCCACCGCCGTCCAGAGCGCGCTCGCTCGCGTCGGCGTCATCTCCGCAGGCGTCGCCTCGAGCGGCCAACGCGCTGCCGTCCTTCAGCAGCAGCTGCAATGGCAGTGGCGTCTACGTGTCGCTCGCACTGCGGCGGCTGCACGCGTCCACGCCGGACGTCGCCACGTACGCGCCGTTCCGCGCCACGTTCTTCCACGACCCGCGCGTGAACCCCATGCTGCGCGGCGACGGCGGCGCACCGGACGCGCAGGCGCTCAAGCGCGAGTCCCGGCGGCTCTGGTCGGCGGCGGCGCCGACGCTGCGCTCGCAGTCGCCCAAGACCGCCACGTGCCCTGGCTCCGCGTTCCAGAACCACGGGCGCAGCGCCGACCGGCTCTACAGCTCGCAGCGCCACACGCTCGGCTACGACGTGCACCGTACGCGCCTCTCTCGAACGAGTATAGGACGTAGTAGCATGGGCGACGGACTGATCAGAAGGCGCACACACGCACAGGTTCATTACGAGGCACGAGTCTCTGCAGCACAACGCAGCGCTTCTCGCTGGCGACGCCCACGCCGGCGCGCGTCGGACCAGGCAGCTACGACGTGCAGCCCAGCCGCAGCAGCAGCAGCAGCGTTGCTCGCCCTCTGCAGCGTCGCGACGGCCCCCGCTTCCTGTTCGTTCGTCTCGCTGTCTTCTCCATCCATCCATCTCTCTCACTCTCTCGCGGTCATTCTAACGCGATGGTTTCGGGTGTGTGTGTGCTTCAGACCGCGCCAGAGCTGCAGCCACGCAGCGACCGCCTGGCGCAGTGGGGCGGAGCGCCCGACACGCGCGCCATGGACAGCGCCGACGAGTGGAAGCGCACGTCCGAGAAGCCGACGCCGGCCGTGTTCTCGTTCCCGCGCGCACGGCAGCCGACGTGGATCACGCAGCTCGAGGAGCGCCGCCACCGCGAGGACCCGCTCGCGCGCCGCTTTGTCCCGGCCAAGCCGCCGCCGCGCCACCGGCAAGAGCTCCCTGCGTTCGTGCAGGGCACCCGCCCGATGCCCATGGCGGTCGTCGCCGTAATCGACTGAGCATTCTCTCTCTCTCTCTCTCTCTCTCTCTCTCTCTCTCTCTCTCTCTCGGTCGGTCGTTCTCTATCGTTTGCCGATAATGTCGACAAAGGACCGCGAGCGGTCGAGCGCGGGCCGCGCGGCGTCGAGCTGCTTGGAGAGCGGCGAGTTCTCGGGGAGGCGCAGGCAGCTGCGGAGCTGCGCGAGCGCGAGCGTGTTGAGCGCCGGGCGCGCGTGCAGGTAGCGCGATATGACCTTGTGCTTGACCGAGACGTGGTTCTTGGCGAGGAAGAACGTGCGCACGGCCTCGCTTTCGCTGATCTGCACGCGGCCGACGCGCTCCTCGAGGTGGAACTCGGGGCACTGGCGCAGGTGCTGGTACGTGTCCTCGGAGAGCTGCACGCGGCCGGGCGTGCCGCGCGACTCCATGAGGTTGGCGACGACCGTGTGGTGGCCCCAGATGAGGTACCGCGGCTTCTTGATGCCGACGACGCCGCCCACGACCTTGCCCGTGTGCAGCCCGATGCGCATCTGCAGCGCCACGCGCGCGTCGGCGCAGAAGCGCTCGATCTCGTGCAGCATCTCGACCGCGAACGCCGCGACGGCCGCCGCGTGGTGGCGCTCGCTCTTGTGGCTCGGGAGCCCGCCGACGACGATGAACGCGTCGCCGACTGTGTCCATCTTGTAGACCCCGAAGGCGTCGAGGTGCCGGTCGAACGCCGAGTAGATCTTGTTGAGCAGCACGGCGAGCTCGCCCGGGCGCAGCGTCGACGCCAGCTGCGTAAAGCCCACCATGTCCGAGTACAGCAGCGTGACCTCGGCGAGCTCGTCCACGACGGTCGCCTGCTGCATCAGCGCCTCGGCGTACTGCGGTGACGGCAGCATGTTGGCCAGCACGTCCTCGCACTTTTGCGTCTCGAGCCGCAGCGTGCACTTGAGCAGGAAGTCGTGCCGCAGCCCGAGCTCGCGCTTGTACCCAAAGTGCGTCACGAGCGCCACGGCCGTGAGGCTCAGCGCGACGCCCTCGATCCACGCTCGCGTACTCGCACTGGACGAGGGCTGCGCCACGCTGAGCGCCACGAACGACGCGACGCCCGCGGCGTTCACGAGCACCGCGTTCAGGAACCGTAGCCGCAGCGCGAGCCCAAAGATCACGGCGTCGAGGATGTTGGCGTCCAGTAGCTCGCCGCTGCTGCTGCTGCCGAGCACGAGTCCCTGCAGGTTCACGAGCACGACGTACAGCACGGCGAGCGCCGTCGCGCCTCGCTCCTTGAGTCGGTAGAACTGCACTGGCCACCGGCGACTCGCGTACACGGTCGCGAGCGCCACGACGAGCTCGATGGCGGGCAGCGCGTAGCTCACGGCGACACTGTAGCTGTCAGCACCGCTGCTGCTGTCAGACCCACAGCACGCCGCAGTGCCGTCCTTGCTTCGTCGTTGGTTGTAGATCAGCACGAGCAGCTTCATCGCGAGCATGAGTGCGACCGTGCGCACGCCCGTGAGAAACTGCGGCGCGCTCTCGCGGTCGTGGTCGTGGCGGAACACGATCTCCATCTCGGCGGCGGTGCCCGCGATGTCCCGTACGTCCGCGTGCTGCGGCCCGTCGGGCGTCGCCGCCGCGCCGTCGCCGTCTGCCGGCCTGACGCCTCGCCGCCGCCTCGAGCGCCGTCTCCGACGCGGCCGCGTCGTCTCGGCCTTGGGCTGGAACCGCAGTGTCCAGCGCCCCATCTCGATGGCGCTCATGTACCCGAGGTAGTCGTCGCTGCGGTGGTGCGGCGCGTAGTTGGTCACCTCGGAGCGCACGGCGTCCTCGACCGCCGCCTCGAACGTGCGCGAGAGGTCGAGTCGCTGGCTGAGACTCGCGCTGATGGGCGTCGCCGCCGTCACTGTCGTTGTCGTCGTCGTCGGCATCGTCGTCGGGTCGCCGCCGCTGCCTCGCTTGCCGTCGAGCCAGTGGAGCCGCACGAGCCCTTTGCCTTTCAGGTTCATGGCGCCGCGCTCCGAGACGAGGTAGCTCCCGGAGCGCGCGAGCAGCTGCCGCACGCGGTCGCTGATCTGGATGCGGCCCGGCGCCGACGACGAGCAGATGCGCGACGACGTGTTGACCGTGTCGCCGAAGAGGTGGTAGCTGTACGTCTTGCTGCCGACGACGCCCGCGACCACGGGCCCCGCGTGGATGCCGATCTGCAGCTGGATCTCGACGCCGTTGAAGCTCCACTGCTCGGCCTCGCGGATGCGCATCATCGTGAGCGCCATGTCGGCGATCTTCTCGCAGTGGTACGGGTCGCGGTACGGCACGCCGGCGGCGCACATGTAGGTCTCGGCGATGGCCTCGACCTTGTACACGCCGCGCGCGTCCGTGGCCTTGTCGAAGCAGAACACGATGCGGTTGATGAGCTTGACGAGGTCCACGGCGCTCGCGTGGCGGCTCAGCGCCTGGAAGTTGCTCACGTAGCAGAAGAGGATCGAGACCTCGTCGTAGTGCTGCGCGAGCTCGTCCGTGCGCTTGTGCTTGAGGCTCTCCTTGATGTGCACCGGCAGCATCGTCTCGAGCAGGTCGTCGCGCCGCTTGCGGTCCTCGGCGACGCCCAGGCGCTCCACGAACTCGGTGCGCACGTACCGCTCGCTGTAGAACGCCGAGAGCATGCAGAACGCCACAAGCGCGAGCCCCGTCGTGGACTCGAGCTCGCCGAACGCGCAGTCGCGGCAGAACACGACGACGAACGCGCCCTTGAGCGCGACGTGCACGAGCGCGCAGAGCGTCGCGCCCGTGAAGCGCATGCCGCTCGCGTGGAAGACGAGCAGCATGTAGACGTGCAGCATGACGCGCACGCTGCGCTGCGACGCGAACGGCGCGCGCTCCCACTGGTCGTCGCGCCAGACGCCGCCGAGGAAGAGCAAGCGCGGCAGCAGCAGCACGACGCCGTGCAGCGCGTAGTGCGCCCAGAGCCACAGGTCAAAGTGCCGCGCGAACGCCCCGAAAAACGACAGCGCGTAGAACGCGAGCGCGAGCGCCAGCAGCGCCACGCGAGACGCAAACACTGCGGACCGCGTCACCCTCGGACTGCTGTGGCTTGTGCTGCTGCTGGCGGTCGTTGTCGTCGTCGTGATGGTGGCCGCCGAGAGGAGCTGCGCGAGCACCAGCGCTGCGTTCAACGCGACGATGATGAGCGCCGCGAGCCGCACTTTCTTGAGCACGTAGACGTTAAAGTGCTTGCAGAAGATCTCGTCGAGACTCGCGTCGCGGAAGCGCAGCGGGAACGGCTGCATGTCGGCGCGCTTGCGGTGCAGCGCCGCGGTCGCGCGGCTCAGCAGCGTCGTGCTCGGGCTGCGGCCGACGCTGCTGCTCGCGAGGCTGCCGGACGCCGAGCCGTGGCGCTGCGGAACGTCGCCTTGGGCCGGCGCCGGCGCGAGCTGCGCGAGCTCCGCGTCCGTGAGGATCGTCGACGGGTGCACCTTGGAGCCGTAGAACGCGCCGCTGTTGCGCCGCGAGGCCGCCGCGAGCGAGAGCTGCGCCGCGATCTGTGTCGAGAGCGTGCTCGCGGGCAGCAGCTCGCTCGCCGGAAAGAGGAAGCTGCGGTGCTGCGTGCTGCTGCGTCGCCGCCCGTTGCTCGGCGGATCGTGCGCGGTCGACGGCCGCGGCGACGGCGAGACGTCGGACGACGACGACGGCACGCGCTGCGCCACCTGCACGAGCGTCGGCGCAGCGTCGCGCACGTCGGCGGCGTCGCTCATTAGAGGAGAACTCGATCAATCAACGGACGAGCAGCGAAGTGACGGGCAGAGCTATTGGAGCGAGCGAGCGAGCGAGAAGGCAAGATAGATAGATTGATAGAGAGAGAGCGCGTGAGGTCGAGGGTGAACAGGAATGTAAATGCAACCGCCGTATAAATACAGCGCAAGACGGACAAACGGACGGACCGACGGACGGACGGACGGACCGACGCGACGCGACGCACCAGGACACGGCCCCCACCTGTCCGTTGCAACGCGTCTCGACGTGAGAGCGCGAGCGACATTACAAGAGCACATAGCACTAGTCGCCAGGCAGACAGCATGCACGCATCCGTCACTTGGCCGTCGCGACGGCGGCTTTCGGTCGCTTGGCAGTCGGACGCCCAGGGATCTACACACAGCCACAGCGTCAGCCACAGCGCCTTCGACCGATACAAACGTCTGCCGCACCAGGGTGTCCGGGTTCGCGGGGTCAGGCACCCACGGGATCGTGCTGACGTTGGCGCTTTCCTTGAACAGCATCGTGAACTCGCCCACGCGCTCGACGCGACCGCCCCAGAGGTACAGGCGGCCGTTCTTGAGCACGAGCTGCGACTGCAGCAGCGTCACGATGTCGCCCACGCGCACGTGCAGCGCCAGAGCGCGCGGCAGCACGAGCGACACGCAGCCCGTGTCGTCGCCCACGAGCAGCGTCGCGTTGGCGCTCGCGTCGTCCTTGTCCTTGGCGTTCGACTCCATCACGATGGCCTTCACGAAGACCTCCTTGTCGCACAGCGCCGGCGTCAGGTCCTTGATGCGCACGAACGACGGCTTCTTGCGCGGCGCTGGCGACGAAGAGGACGACGCCGCCGCAGACGACGCAGAGGACGACGCAGAGCTCATGCTGGTACCCCGTGAGTTGATGTCGAGTCGATGACGATGCCTTTGCCGATCAGACTCAGATATTGACAGGCGTTTTATTGTTGTGACTGTTTGACTCAGAGGGCGACTCAGATATCCCGCGTAATTACGAGATCACCCCAAAATAGGTCTCTTGAAAGCACGAGAACGCTCGGCAGATCCCCTTCCTGCGATGAAGGGAGTGACGAGGGAACGAGGGAACGAGGGAGCGACGGAGATGTGAGCGTTAGACGGTAGATTCGGAAGTCTTGTTGAAACCTTAGTGGACCCTGGGAAAAACCCCCGATGCAAAAACCAGTGGTTGTCAGGTGGAGTGGCAAAGGTTCGACACCTTCGCTGGTGGCAGAAGATATCAGCCACAACAGCCTCACTTATGGAGAAACCTTTGACATGGAGCCGCTGGACAAGCGCGATGGATCGTTTTGGCCATCACCCGGGACCCCTGTCCGACGATCGCGCGGCTCCTTCGTCAAGAGGGGAACCTCAGTGTCGGCCAAGGATGAAAACTCCACCGCGTCGGGGCCTCTGCCTCGCAACGCTTGGGGGCCTCTATCTGTAATAGAGATGTTTGTTGTTTGCTGGAGCATTGTGCTTGGTGTTGATGTAGGCTTCTACCCTGTAGACCCATGTCTAGATGTCCTCGAAGACTTCAGATCGTGCTCGTACGCCGAGGAGATGGCGGAGCTCTCGAAACTTCTGCGGCGAGATCGCCTTCGTAAGAATGTCTGCAGCGATGTCCTGCGTAGGGCAGTAGTACAGTTCGATTTATTGTGCTTGGGTGCGCTCTTGAACAATGAAGAACCGAATATCGATGTGCTTGCATCGACCGTGATGGTCAGGATTCTTGCTGATCTTGATAGTGGCCTGGTTGTCTTCGCCAATCCGCGTAGGTTGTGTCTGTGTAAAGCTGAGTTCATGTAGGAGTTGCTTGAGATAGAGAACCGCTTGGACACATACCGCCAATGCGACGTTTTCGGCCTCTGCCGTGGACAGTGGCACAATTTCTGGGGTGAGCTCCGCCTTGAGATCGGCGAGTTCTTGAACAGGTAAGTCACGTAACCGGAAACGCAGCGGCGCGTATCAATACAGTTGGCGAAGGCAGCATCACTGAACGCGTGGAGTGCCGTGGCCAGTCCCTGCCGTGTCACACTGGTACTTCCCAGGATGGTTCCATGAGTTCGCGTGCCGCTGAGATACTTCAAACCGCGCAATTCATATAGCCAACGAACTAGACCTGAAGACTTCTGCTTGCTTGGCGCACGAAATTGGCGAGATCAGGGCGCGTGCCCATCATGAGATACATGAAGATGCCGACGGCTTCACGGTACGGGACGTTGGCCATTGCCTGCACGTCTGCGTCCGTTGACGCTGAGTCAGCGTCACTTATAACATGATTGATCTCTTCGGGAGACTGGGCTGGTTGGCACGAGCTCAAGCCGAAGCGATCCAGTACCTTCGTGATGTATTTCTCTTGATGAATGAATATCTGGCGTTGCTCACGAGGACGCTCGATACACCAGCCAAGCAAGAATCGCACGGAACCTCTGTTTCAGTGATGCCTTGGTCAGTTCGACCAGATGTGGTGCGCCGATGACGAGCAAGTCATGGACATACACGCTAACGATACATGTGTGTTTGTGTCCTTGGTCTTGATAAAGACACAGTGGTCCTTGACGAGACGCACGAATGCTTGCTCTTGCATGAAGGTAGCAAACGTGTGATACCACACGCGCGGTGCTTGTTTGAGTTCGTAGAGCGCTTGCGCAGCTTGCATACTTTGTCCTCTACTCCTTTGACTTCGTGGCCCTCTGGCTGTCTCATGTAGATCTCTTCGTCGAGATAGCCGTTAAGAAATGCTGTCTTCACGTCCATTTGCTCAATCTCCCAGTCGGGTGCTGCGGCCAATGCCAGCAGAAGTCGAGGAGTTGTGGACCTCCATGCACACGACGGGTGAAAAGATTTCGTTGTAGTCGATCCCATGCTTCTGCAGGAAGCCTTTGATCACGAGTCTTGCCTTGAAACGATCGACTGTCCCGTCAGGTTTGTACTTGACAAGGAACACCCAACGATTGTCGAGGGGCTGTCGCATAGCTCCCACGCGTCGTTCTCGATCAGCGAGTTGTACTCACTGTCGGCAGCCGACTTCCACGCCTCTGCGTGTTGGCTTTGCATTGCCTCTCTGTATGGCTTTAATTCGGGAATATACTTGATAGCTAGTAGTCCATGAGGGCTCGGAGGGACTCTTCCCGTGTCCGAGTGTCATCAGTCAGTCGTTCGCGTCTTCGTGCCTTCTTTCTTGCTCTCCCAGTCTCGAACTCATCCGGGGTCAAGCTCCTTAACCAACGCCCATGAGCCTCGTGGCGAGCATCCTGCCATTGACAGGTGTGCATCTAGGTGGTCCTCCGCTTCGTTCCATCATGCGGTCCATGGACGCAGCCAACTGGCATTGCCTTCCGGCGTCATGGTGAAAGAGCGTCTCGCGCTGCCTCGGTAACGCTAGCGACGTGTGATGATGTGGCGTACGTTCTCACCAGCTACAGCAAGCTGGTGAGCGTATGTCCACCGACTAGCTACAAGCGAAGGGGTCGCGCTGGGCTAGTCAGTACCTTAGACAATACAGGTGGAGCTGGTAATCCAGCTCAACACCGGTCAATACCTCACGTTGTGTACCCTTTATTAGCTTTGCGGTCCTTTCAGATCTCTTTCAGAGAGTTAACTGGACTGCTCGGCGTTTCCGGCACCACCAAACCAAAGGTATGGACGTACTACGAAGGCAATTAATATACAGGCTAGCAACGGAGTCTTTCTCGATCGCTAGCAACGAGGGGATCCGGCTATCCTATCCGAGGATACCGGCAAAACACACCACTAGTAATATGAAATGTATTACCGTATACTTAGCTAACCAGCCAGATACGCAGTGAATACAAAGGAACACTCAATATGGAGTGCGTCGGAGCTCTGAGTTTGCCAGGCTCCTCAGCAAATGGCAGGGGGAGGTTTGCTCTCGCTCCAACCAACAAGCACCAGCTCACGCCAGCTCACACACGCAGTCTACTCCGATTTGCAGAGGCACACACACAGACTTACTTGCTGCACGTCCACCAGCTCCCAGGAGTTGGTGCGTACCGCGCAAGGAGGGAGGCTTGTGGGGTTGAAGGGAAAAACGAGAGTCGTATTACCAGGGGGTCCAGCACTGGACCTGTCCCTCTAAAAACCGGTACCCTGATTATCCTACCACTGCTACCTCAGCGTAATCGCACTTACGGCGACTGGTACAACCGGTAGAACTCGGTGACTGACGGATGGATACCGGTACGACCCGGTAAACCGGGTCATACATCCTAGCTCTGAGACGAGCTGGTTCACCAGCGCCGGTCTGGGACCGGAGCTGGTCCGCCAGCTCGTTGGTGCGCCAGCTCCCAGGTGGGGGCCGGTTCGCACATGTCCATTCTCGATCTACTTTATCACAGACGCAGCTGCCACGAGATGTGCGTGGCGAGAAGTCGGGACTGGGTGATAGTGATTCAGTGGGTCTTGAGATATGGAGCGGTTTCGGTTGTCTTTGTCATTGTCGCGGTGCTTGGTGTGCGATGGCGCAGACTGTTCCGCTGCCAGGCGTTCCATTATGTAGTACCGTAGGGCCTCTGCCGGTGTACCTCCAAAGCGCTTTTCCAGCTCTCGTGCGAAGTGATCGAGAGCAATGGAGCCTGTGCTCGTGTTCTGCGCTGTGATCAGTTGGCTGGATGACTGCTGTGTCCATTTTTCATGATGTTCTCGATGCCTAGGTGGTAGTGTCTAATACAGGTCACAGGCAGATCGGATCTCGTTGTCAGATCTCGTGACCTGACCCGAGCCTAGAGTGCATAAGCTCATGAGACCTGAAACCAAACTCAGCCACTTCGATCACAACTTCTATTCACAAGGACAACATGCGCAGGAACGCTCGATGGCTCCGAATACCTCTAGGAGCAGAGCCGACCGCTGGCGAAGACGGGGAAGCGATCACAGATCACGCCGAACCCGAGCCCTACCTTGTCGCGGCCACTGACGGAGGGTCGGAGACAGAGGCACAACAGATTTGAGAACGAAAATGGAACTCGACGCTTACGACTTTGGTGACACGCATCTCAATCTAGCGACTATCGCGCAAAAAGCAGAGCGCGCCACGTATCTCCGCGAGCCCGTGACGAGCGACGCTATTTCGCGTTTTGCGCTGGGGGGAATCGCAGTGTTCGTTGGAGAGGCAGATAACCTCTACAAATATGTGGGTCACGGCAGCGAAGAACCTATTCCAGCTACGGTGGACCATTTGCTGGCCGAACTTGGACTACATACAGAGGAAGAGATTTGCAGTTTCGTCGCTGCCTCAGCCGCTGCGAAGAAACAACAGGTCACAAATCAAGTCTCTCTCTCTCTCAACAACGTTTACGCGCTGGCGGGAGCAGCTCGAGCGCGGTTCAAAAAGACCCACTTCGACGATCCAGAATTCTTCTTCCAGCGTGGAAATCGTCTGACACCGCCTCATTTTGACCACGGAAACGTTCTGGCATTCATGCCGACGTACTGTCGGGCTTGCATCAAGATATGGGTTTCGATTCCATACCAGAAATTGGGTGATTTCAAGTGCACAATGACGGAATGCAAGTTCAGCGAGATGGTCGACCACCCTGAGGCTACGGTCGTCCTGCAACGACCAGGCGATGTTGTGTATCAGGCCCCACTATCCTGTCATGCTGTGCTACTGGGGTTCCTTGCAGGGACTCCTATTGAACGACAATGGTGTGTTTTGGGTGGTAGCGTATTCGTCCGCGAAGAGGATGCGTATGCATCGTTCGTGTATGCGACTCGTGCTACGATCGGTGTTCGTAAGGACGACAGAGCAGCTTGGTCACGTGTTTTGAAAGCGTTTTTCATGATATCACGTCGAAGAAACTACGTATTCGAACGAGAGAAGGACTTGTTGATGAAGTTGGTCCGTCAAGACCCACATTTCAACGCAGCTAATCACCAAAATGCGCTTGCGAAGACAAAGAAGAAATCCAAGAAGCAAGAACAACTGGCGCGCGCTCGTCAAGCGCTGGCAAGTAGTCGTAGTGAGAAAAAGCAGAAAACTTAATCGAAATATATGTTAATGATTTATTAAAATGGACAGCTGAATGCCGCATGATGACCGAATGGCCCACGCGATTCGCTCCCCAGCTCGGAGTATTTTGATTGATGAGGTTCTGTTTGCATCGACACCTCGATCGCGACAGAGTCAACGTATCTGTCAGACAGAATTTTGTGTATTATCACAGAACGTTAAGGGGAGATCGAAGTCGAGCGTAACCCGGGTGCCGCAGCGACGACGCGAGAGAGTGAGTCCACCACTGCGCGCACCAAAGCGACGGTATACACCGGCTTTACTCAGCGTCACCGACCTGCTCTTCTACCAACCGCTGGTGCAGAACCGTCCGCTGCTTCCTTGACAGAGGAGAGGGACGACGTGCGTCGACGCGACGACCTTCTACTTGTACTGACGACGTGTGTCGACGCGACGACCTTCTACTTGTACTGCCAGCTCGCGCTGGACCAGATGAAGCGAGCGCTGCGCTCACGCAAAAGAACACCGCGAAGGTGAGCGATTCCGGTTAACTTATGGAGACGTAGCTCCTCACTCATCAGCTCCATGCACTCTCAAGTTGCTGGTCACGACCTGATTAAAGGTACGTACACAATTCCCCAGTAGTGCCAGGCCATCTCTTCACACGTCACATGTGACTTCTATCATGCAGGTCCGCCCTCAGTCAGTGCTGCCAAGCGAGACGTCGTCGCCTCATGTATTCGAGCAGCCGGGCATTTACCCATACAACTGCAAACTCTAAATTCTCGCTTCTTGCCCCTCGAAAGGACAATCAAAGTCAAATCCGAGGTCTGGTTCGGCTGGCTCACCGTCACTTTCCTCGCTTGCGTCTCGAACTTCACTCGACTCACCACTCCCGTCAGGCTGTTCTTCAATTTCGATGCCATCCTCATCGTCAAATGCTGGGGCGTTAGGAAGGACGACTGGGGCAGGGAGGTCGGGTTGTGACGCTCGGCGTGGGGGAGCAGCTACCCCGCGAGCAATCTCCTCCCTTAAGCGCACATAGCGACGAGAGATCTCCTCGATCTTCTGGACAAATCGAACGGTTGACGGGTGCGGCGTGCTGAAGGCGGTGTTGAGCTCTCTGTTGAACCGCTCCAACGGGTTGTTGGTGCGGGCGACGACGTCACGGCGTAGTCCATGAACGTTCCAGACGGCAGGTGGGTGGAGCGAGATCCAGGTCTTTCGGAAATAGACCCAAAACGTTCGCCAGAGCTTCGCGGAGTACTTGATCCCAAGCTCGTCGCACCGAGCTTTGATTCGCCCTTGAACCCACGCGATGCCATTAACCTCGATTGTTGAGTGCTCGGAGACCGTGAGCATATCCAGTACGCCGCGCTCCATGGCGATACTGATCTCCGCCCTCGGAATGCGTAGCTTGGACATGCGTCTCGAACAGGCCTGTTTGAAATGAAAGAAGCATCCCACAACCTCTGTCGCTGGAAACCAATCCTGGACAGCTTGAATAAGCGCGAGCTCGAAGTCACAGACAATCTGCTCAGGATCGATACGATCCCCGCATGCGTCACTGATGTACTGGAGGATGTTCCAGTAGGCTTCGTAAGTTTTGGAGGCTGCCAGCACGTAGAAGACAGGAACATAGAGCTTGCTGCCTTGGTCGTACACCATGACCACCACACACTGACGAAAATGCGTCGGAACACAACGGAACGTTCCATCGATAAAGAGGGAGATCTTGTGATAGCGAAGGAGACTGAGCAGCGCTGGATGCGCCCAGCCAAGCACACGATCGATCTTGTACTCGTTCTTGGCTTTCGCGCTTGTCCAGACATGGTGAAATTGGAAAAAGTTTTGCGGCGTGAGATGAACCCGAGACAGCGGCGGAACCTCGACACGGCCATGAAGATCCGATCCGAAATGTTCGGCACGAACGCGATGGACGCGCTTGGTGACCTGAATCTTTGACATGCCCTGCACTACTACCTCGTCTTCACGCTGGTAGAACTCACTGCTCACGATATCCCAGATCTCTTGTGGCGTGCCGGGTGTAGTAACAGCCAGACGATCCACTTGCCTCTGCATCGCAGCCTTCACAACGAGCGTCCTGGTACCACCATCCAATTGCGTAGTGGCGCGAGACGGATGCGTACACGTGTGGGCAATCATGTTCGTGAAGTCGTAGTCCATCGTGGACGCGTAGAAGACGAGCTTCGCTGGGCACGCCTGACTTCGGTAGAAGCTGCATCGGTAGGTAATTTTGACGCGGGTGATCGTGGCGCGGGTGAACTCATAGCCAGCAATGTAGATCTTGGTCCGACCATCACGCGTATCTCTCACAGCGTTTGCTGGCTGGTCGCCAAGCGTCGGGTCCAAGCGCGCTCGCTTCGGCGGCCGCTCACTACATGGCTCCCTTGCATCACCTGTTGCACTGTCGTTCCCAACAATCGTCTGGTGGGCTTCGATGCTAGCCTGGATGCTGCGCATCGCGTCTCTGGTCGCTTCGCTTGCAGTAGCTCCGACATCCCCGCGACGCGCATGTCCTGAGCCGATCGAGAGGACAGTTCGCGATCCCATCGCACGCAGGCGTAGCTGAGAGACCATGTTGGAGCTTAGTTGTTCCACGGACGTTTTGGGAAGTGTGAGTGACTGCAGTGGCCACTCTGTTTGACTGTTTGCCAGACATGTCTGCATGAATTCGATCTTCTGCGACCAATGAATGACCTGCACTAGAACCTCAGACCAAGTAACGAGACCAAGCAGAAAAACCTAGTTTGATCTGATATGAGACCTGATCCCAAAATGACCTGCAGGGAATTCTTCCGCGTAGGTGCGTCCACCTGGCCCCTCGATGCGTCCATCGAATATGGGTTCGAGTCAACACGAGTTCGGTTCACGCGTTCCGTTGCCTCACTGTCGCGCGATGGTGGACAGTCAGGGTGATCCGTCCTGCCGCGAGTTTGAGCCCTCTGACTTGCGATCCTGTGATCGGCGACCCCTTGATCGTCTTGGCTGTCCTCTGCAGCTTTCGAACGCTTTCGGTTCTTCTCATCCCTCTGGACGCTGCCGCCTCTGCGGGTGCGAGTCTCGTTGGCCAGGCGAGCGCTTTGATCCTCTGACCCTTCTCCATTCGCGATATCCCCTGATGTTAGCTCTTTGGCTAAGAAATGCCCGCTGGAGGATGAGTGTCCTTTGACTCGATCTCCTTGTTGGCACCCTCTGGTGATGGGTTCCTGTCCAGATTCTCTCCTGACTGTGGATGAGAGTCCACTGACTCGATCGCTTTGTCAGCACCCCCTGGTGTTGGGTCTTTGCCCAGATTGCTTCCCGACAAAGATTCGTTTTGATTGGCCTCCTCTGCTGTCGATCCTCTGATCTCCGAATAAACCATCCCTCTGGACGTTCGACCTCTGTGCTATGCGTTCTCTGACGGAGTGTGGACGTTTATCGGCATGCCTCTGCTGCTCGCGCCATCACTTTGAGCGTGGCCTCTGCCGTGTTGGTGCTGCGAGGGACCTCTGTCCTGCTCTCCATTTTCAACTCCAGTTTGGCCGCTGCCGTTTTGATGATGGGAGGCACCTCTGCCCTGCTCCACATTGTGGTCAATGCCTGTGCTGTTTGCTCTTGTCTGGTTGTCGGGAGGAAACCCACTGGCCTCACTGTCTTGCGGCCGCTCTCGCGTTTGCCCTTGCTGTCGCGACCGGAGGTGTTGTTCCCCTTCCTCTGCGATCTGTCTGGCGGTGGCCATTGCCTCCCGCAGACCTCTGTCGCAGTGGTGACATCCGCATTGCCTCTCCAATCCTGGTGCCAGTTGATCCATCACTTCTCGTGTGAATCTTGGGAACTCTTGCGTGTGACATCTCATGAGTACACGACCTCTGCCGTAGACAAGTACGATTGCCACGTCTGTCCTTGTTGTATCCCACGAACATGCACTTCATAGCTCGAGCTTCTAGTTTGTTCCGTCTGTCTTTTGGAATGTGCACGAACGCTGTGCACCCAAATGTCCTGAGCTCGTTGATGTGTGGCTTCTGTCCACGCCACCTCTCGTGGGGTGAACGCGCGGTTGGCGTCATGTTGATGAGGTCGATGGCAGTATGTCAGCTTCTCCCCAGAGACCGCACGAGAGATGCCCCGTGAAAAACATGCTGCGCGCCTTCTCCATAATCATGCGCATGCTCCGCTCTGCAATGCCGTTTTCTCGCGGCGTGTATGCCTGAGTGAAACGGAAGTGGATGCCGTGCTTGGCGCTTGCCAGCTTTGCCAACTTCTCATACTCTTTTGCGTTGTCGCTGTGAATGCGATGGATCTCCTCGTCGTGGACAGTTTCGTTGTGGTAGATGTACTGGATTCTCGCGACGCGAACGTCGCGTCGCAGATCTTCAAATGCGTGCTAAAGTTCGTCTGCTCGCTTGAGTAAGTACGTGAAGATGAAGCGGGTGTACTCATCCACAAACACGAGGAAGTAACGATAGCCTGAGAATGTTGAGATCGGTAAGGCTCCAATGTCTGTGTGAAACACCCTCGCCCGGCCGTGCTGCGAGGGGTAGCTTTAGAGAATTAGAGGCGACTAGACGTAGCATAGATGCAGGAGTTTGCGTATGAATTCACGTATATTTGTCAGTGAGAACGGTCGCTTTCCGTGGTCGCGGGGGTAGGCATAGTGAAACTCGCGCATTGCCTGGATACCTGGATGCCCTAGTCGCCTCTGCCATTGCACGATCCCATTAGTTGCATCCCCCTGGACGCCATTAGCAAGGAGAGCAAGCTCCTTACCCTTTGCTCGCAGCAAGTCGACTGTTCGAGTGATCGGTGGGATTAGTGTGTGGCCTCCACCCCTGTGGTACAGCTCACATGTCTTGTCCTTGAATAGGACGCCCATGTTCTGCGCCTTTGCTACTGACAGGAGGTTGCACGCGACTCGATGGACGTAGTACACGTTCTTGAGTTCCAAGACTTCTTGTTGGCCTTCTTTGTCGGTCGCGTAGAAGCGTACTGCGGCCTTGCCCAAAATGCTTAGTGGATTGGCAGCGCTCACGAACTGGTCGCCCCAGGTTGAGAACGTGATGGAGTAGTCGAGAGTCTTGCACATGTGAGAGGAGCACCCGGAGTCAATGATCCACTCGCTTGCGTCGTGATGCTGGGGGCGCTCGTAACTCATCATGCACGTCTCGCTCTTCTTTACGTCACTAGCGTCCTTTGACACTGCGTTCATTGCCTCACTGGTTGTCGCCTTTGTGGCGGCGTCCTCTGACGTCTTTGTCCTAATGAGGCCGTCCGCTGACGTTTTCTTCTTGGCGTGTGCGTACTCTGACGTTTCCTTCTTGGTCTGAGCGTCCTCTGGCGTTTTCTTCTTGGTCTGTGCGAAGTTGTTGCTTTGAGCGTTGTTACGGTTCGTCACAGACTCAGACAAGCTTTTCTGTTCGAGCTCGGCTTCAAGGCGTTCGATGCGAGTCGTCATCCGATCTTGTTTCGTTGGTGGTGGACCGAGAAACTTCTCGTGACGTTGCTCGAGGTCGAGGTCATCGTCGCTGCATGAACCATCTGAATCTGGACTCATCTGGCCAAGCACTGACTGCCATTTCCCTTGGTCACCACCCTTGCGGACCGCTCTGACTGCTGCTCGGAGCTCGAGCTTGCGCTGTTCTAGACCACGTCGTCTGGCTTCGATGTTTGCTTCCAACTTGAATGAACGTCGCACTTCGTCCTTTACGCGTTTCTTCTCTGTCGGTGTCATGCGGGTGTTACGTTGGACACGCTCAATTATGTCGTTCACGTTGTGGAGACGCACGCTCACTTGATCTTCTTCGTCATATCGTTCTGTAGTTCGACGTTGCTAGTCGTCGTCCTCGCTGAAACGGAGTTCCGTTGTCCTGTCTATATGTTTGACGTGGACCATTCCTTTCCGTTCCAAGCATTGAGCAATCGCCTCACTGTCTTCTGGACTCTCTGGTCCCAGCATGCGCCAGACCGGCCACACTGTTGGCGATGGGGCCATTGCCCTGCTCGGTCTGTTCGAGGGGACCTGTGCCACATCCTCACGCGCGAACATCGCACGCTCACCCCTGCGTTCTTGCGGTGGTCCTTGATGTCCTTGATGTCGAGGTGGTGAGAGCGATCGTCCTCTTGGTGCTGATCGGCCGCGTGGAGGTGAACGGTGACGTGAGCGTGAGCGACGCTGCTCTCGGTGGTGTCGATGGTCTCGGTGTGGTCGGGCTTGCTCGAAGTCGCCTCTGCCTTTTTCTTGCGAGCGACCGCGCTGATCAGGATGATGTTAGCATAGCAAAATCAGATTTGTGCATGTCGCGTTCTGGTGGAAACGCGACAGAGTGACTGACTGACTATCTGTTGCTGGCCAAGCGTGCGATTGACTTGCAGTTTCTATAGCTGGTCTGGCACTCTGAGCCAAGTCATGTGCACGAATGGATACGCGCGCACACGTCACATAGACCAACACTCTTGACAACTTTACAATGCAAGCGCGCCATCATGCGGCTATGGCGGCAACGGCGGCGGTGCTGGCGCATGCACCTCCGCTGCGATTTGAACGATGAAACTTTGTTGGCATAGCGACAATGTACATGCACGTGGTAGATGCTGACGCTGTGCGACAGGGCGCTCAAAAACGTCACAACAAGCATCGAATCGGACGTGCGGCATGCTGCACCGACACGCCAGTCTCCCGCGCGGCCAATTCGACTCGGACGCCGCCGCCACTGCGTACTGAGCATCGTGGCGACGGGTCCCAACTATGTGTCGCGTCGCAGCTCGTGGCGTGGCCTCCTTGGTGTCGCCGCGCGCACACCGCTCCGGCCGCTCATTTTTGGCTGGGAATAACATAAGGAGATTTGTGCGCGTCGCATTTGGGTGGAACCACGACCGAGTCACTGACTGTCTGTTGCTTGTGAATGTTTGATGTGGATATTCGCGCGACAGAAGCTTGCACCATTGACCGTGTATGAAGCTGGATGGACTATTGAGCTGAATACACGCGTTGAATAGTTGCAACATACCTGATATATGTGTCTATAGCTTACATGAATGATACTGTCATCTAATGCTGGACGCTCTGGCTCGATGTATGGGCTTGTAGCTGCGAAAGTGGCCGTTGTCGCTCTTTGGTGAGCACACTTGCACCCGAGATGACGGCAACTGGTGAGAAGATTTGCCTTGGACTTCCGCAAAGAGCAGTGATTGGCGTTCATCACGCTGATATTCGAGATCGACTCGGTAAGTAACCATAGATGCATGAGTCGCTGGGCCAATATAGAGACGTACCCACATGATCGGCAAGATTTCAGCAGTCTTGAACGACAGACGGCTTGAGCAGACCAACATAACGGGAATGTGGATGCTTGACGACTTGCTTCCACACGCTTACTCGATGAAAAGATATGTCCCGCACAATACACGAACTAAATTGTTTTGTCTCCAACAGTACGACCTTGCGTATATTCTCGGATATATTCCCGAAGGCAGTGTCTCTACGCACTCGCAAGGAATAGATTACACACGATTTAGAGATCCTGCTCTTCCATGCACAAAAATACTGGGCAACCATTGGCTCCGCTTATCGTTGAAAAACGTCGATAAGAAATTGAGGTTTAATCATATCGACGTTGAAAATCGGTTTAGAAGCACCAAAATGCCATGCTCTCATTGGCATTTTGGTGCTTCTCAGCTAAATCGTCGGTAATCTATTCTGTTGGAGTGCGTAAAGAAGAGCGCAGGGCAAATAAATCCGAGAATACATTCTTGCAACTACTGACTGGGACAGAATTGTTGTCATAATACCCGATGAACAGCGCGAGACAGATCTATATGCTAAGCAGCTGTCGGCGGTACACGTGGAAGCTGGTCATCGTGCCGGTGTATGACACTGGCACCTTGAGTGGGAGCGGATCGCGCTTGAAAATGGTGCAGAAGGCTCGTGTGTACGACGATCGGTGGCGGAAGCAAAACGGCTGCTGAAGGATGACAACATCAAGGCAAGATAAGTTGCAGCACATGCGCTCCACTGCTTGCCCACCTCTGGGTGGGGGAGGCGTAGTTTCAAAGAAAATTACGAAATGGAAACAAGTGCGACAAAGATATTGAAATATGGGACTTCAATTTACGACATGTGTATATGGAACCGAGATACAGCAAAAAGATCGTTCCACTGGATGTTTGCCGGTCACCACTCCTCGAATATCAAGTTCCCGCTGAACAGAGATGCCCCCCAAGCGAACGCACGCTGCTGCTGAAGGCGCCCGAGCGTCTTCGGCGGCGCTAACGAAAACGCACGAGTCCCCCCTGAAGCGTCTAAAGGCTGTCTTGCAACAAGAAGCGGCAGCTCGTGTACTCAGGGAGCGCGTGGTTCTTTCAACGTAGAAGGTTTGTGCAAATTCGGTGTAATGTCGTGGTTCTCTCTAACCGTCATGTTTAGACTTTCGCACTCACGTGTCGGCCAACCCAACCCCAATTCCTGACGTTGACATAGTCATTCGTGGGTTGCTGCTGTGGAAGTCCGACCACGTCTATCGTGGGCGGAGCATGGTGCGGCTCCACCTGTACGATGCACTCCCTGAAGAAACGTTGGACGAGCTCCAGGAGGTATGTTAGATGAAGCTGCCTGGTCGAACACTTTCACTGCTGACGTAACTACTATACAGTTCCAGCGCCAGTATTCCGCGAGCGAGGATGGACGCCGCACGGTCGATAGTCTTCTCTTGACATGCACCGCCTTCGGGGAATCACTTCCTTCAAACTCGCTCCCAGAAGATGGCAAGGTTCTCGAGTTTACGAATTCCAAGCGCCATACGCTGTATGACAGCAGATATTGCCAGTTCGTCTGCTCGTCCAACAGCATTACGGTTATCGATCAAGATGCTTAGTCCAGGGGCGGTGACTACCGCGAAATCAATGATAACAAGCGGAATATATTGTCGAGGAGTTAGTTAATGTCTCTCCAATCAGATATGATCTCGTCGAACCAAACTCTTGTTGCTGTCGAGAGCTCATCCAAACGTTTGTCTTCGGCTATCGCTGATGCTGGAGGCCTTGCCCAACGAGCCAATTCTTCCGTGAATGGCTTCAATGTAAAGAATCCTTCACGTCGAACAACTCGAGAGACCATCAAGTATGCTTGCTGCGGCTGATTTACACACCCTCCGACTGTTTTCCAGTCGACGACAACCATAGACGTCAAGGAATCACCCTGCACCTTGTATATGGTTGCTCCCACCGAACAAACAAACGGGAACTGCTGAACTCGATTTTCAAAACTTCGTTTCATCCCATCGGCAGATGGTGTTAGCTGCACTTTGCTCTTTGTGTAAGGCTCAGCGTCAGGAAAAACCGGGAACAAGCTTGGTTGCCATTCATCGCAAACTGGAATGGCATCGTCTCCTCGATTGAGCTCAACGATGGCGTATAGCGGCCTGGTGTCGGGAAGTAACACCTGAACACCCGTTCGACGATCTGTAACTGCGGTGAAGGTTGTATGTCGAGCGAAGTGAATTTTGCGCAGGAATCCCATTGTTCCGTTTGCAACACCTTTGGTTGTGCGGATGTTTTGGGTGATCTGAATAGGCATCCCCTCGATGAGGTCTAGATAAGGTGCCATTCGACCAAATTTGGTGTCTGGAGAGCCGAAGACCGCTGAGATGTCCGCCATGCTCAGACGATTGAGAGAGCCTTTGAAGTTTGCGACCACACGAACGGGTAATTGAGTGGGAGGTAACATTGTAGCCGCTGACTGAATGAACTGGGCGTTGATAGCCGATCTCATTTCATTATCTGGTGTGACAAACACCGTCTCGACAGGCAGTGTTGTCTCGCTCTCTTGCGTGTCCATTAACCTTGAGTTGATCAAGTCAATGAATTCGCGAGTCCATTCACCGTAGCGAGCTTTTGAACAGCCTTGTCCCCAAAAGGGATCATCGCGAAATCTGACGGATTCTTTCAAGATGATTACACGATTGAAAAGCCGCCACAACTGAAAACCCTCAATATCAAACGGCAATGGTGATTCCTTTTCATCAGGATTCATGAACAGCGGATCGGCACGAACAGGCGGGAGCTGAAGGAAGTCACCAACCAAGACAACGTGGATGCCCCCGAATGGCACTTCTGGAACACGTTTAGCTCTTCGAAGTTGTTTATCAAGCCGCAGAAGCTGGTACTTCGACATCATCGACACCTCATCAATAAGCAAGCAGTCCAGATCTTGCAGCATAGTGCTAGTACGGGAAGACCTCAAAGTTGCTTCAAAGCTCGCAAGTGTCTTGCCACCAATAATGCTAGCAGCTTTCCCGGTCATTGCTGTCAAAACGATTGCGCCCGGCCGCTGCCAGCTGCTACAAAAATGCTCAAGGGCCTTCACAACTCTGCTTTTCCCTGTGCCGCCTTCGCCACCGAGGAAAAACAATAATTGCTCGTTCTTTAGATATTCCTGTGGTATAAGAGCATCCGAGTCGGAATTGTAGCCTTTCCATCGTCGCAGAAGCTTGAAAGCAACGATGCTAAATGCAGTCTGTTGTAGGGCATTCAGTGTAAAGCTGCGCGCAATTGAAATGATTCCTGCAAAAGGAGGGATATCTTGTTTGTCAGTGTTCACAAAATCTTGCACTGGCAGCCGCTCCTGAAACTGCAGCGCTCGCTCCATCAGATCAATGACTCGCGTTGGCACGAGTTGTGCGCAGCTGCCATGCCCAATTTCTTCGTTCGCGTGCTGTAATCTCGTAGATGAATCGAATCTTGACATCGAAGCGAAGCAAAAAGCTCGAATCGAAGCTCGAATCGCTGATCTGTGCGTCTATTTCAACGTCATCGTCGCTTGAAGTGTACGACCAATTCCAATTTTCTTCCAAATCGCTTTCGTCGGCGCTGGCACTGTCACCTTCAACAATGGTCATTTCCTCCTGGGCACGACCAGCAAAGTAATCTTCCATGTTCCGCATAATCCTGATAACAAAAGGGCTCCGTGTAGTCGTCCAATTGTCGAATGCAGTACGCCATGGTGATGAAGTCGTTCTGATTGCACACAAATCCACAATTGATCGAAATGGTTTGAAAAGTACCAGCGCTATCCTGGAGAACGCTTCTCTTGTCTCGTCGCTGGAATCATCTGTAAGCCGCGGTAATCGAGGGCCAGATATGACTGGCACAGCGTCGCGCTTCCTAAATGCAACACAATGAGACGAAACCAGAGGGTGGTGGTGGCTATATAGATGTGCGGTGACACCTGTCGCTGGTCTCAACCTGCGGTAGCACTTCGCGGCGAACTCGTATAAGCATAACTCATTCGTGGATGTTGGGCGATTTACATAATCGTCGAAGAAGGACGCTGATCTAAAGGATGATGGTGTGTCGGGGGTGGCCGATCCTGATGTCGATACGAGACTGCATGAGTATGCTTCATTGCCTTCAAGTTGTTGAAGAACATCACCAAGAGGGATGCGCGAAGTTGTAGTACTTCTGTAGCAACATGACCCCCTGAAAATGTAGAGTGCTGCCAACGGGCCTGCAATTTCTTGTTTATTTGTGAGTGCGTACGCCATACTTGTGACACGGCGACGCTGAACGTCCTGAGGGGTAGCTTCGGTGCTGGCGCTCATTGCTTCGACTTCTTTGGCAAGTCGGCGCTGGAAACTTGCAAGTGCGGTAGCTGATACACTATCGATTTGACATTGTGTCTTTGTTACATACTTGCAGCAGTAGTATAACTTATCAGTTGCTCCATGTCCACCACAAATGAGTTGGATGTCGTGGTTGCACTTGAAGTTTGCCATGATAACTGGGTTGTATCCATTAATGTATTCGCTGCCGGGCGGACGTCGTAAGGAAACAATCGAGTCTTCGACAGTTGTTGCATCAACGCGTTCTCTTGGAAACCCGTATCGGCAAATTGAAGAGCTATTCGTAGCTCGGCTTTTCTTGAAACAGATACTTGTATGTGTCCACCAGTGTTGGTTGAAGGCTGAAACTAGTGTTGCCATCATAAAGGCGTGTTGAGATGTCTCCATTCTTTTCGCATCCAATGTTGGCGGGCCCATTTGGATCAGTCTGCTCATTGTGTTCTGGTTAAACAGACAATCGTCGGGATGCACAGCCATCGCTTGTGGTTCTTCCTCTTGTGCCACAAGCCATTCGAATTCGGCTTCATCATTCCCCTCTTCCATCGTTGCTTGAATGAGTTCTCGATCATGAATGAGCTGAGCAGCCTCCAGCAAAGAATGCCTTGACGATGACTCATAATGCACACGCTCTTTTAGCTCCTCAGTCGTTAATGATCGTAGATGTGGTGGCCAGCATGGAGGCCTATTCTGCATCAAAAGGTGGCGCATGATGTGTTGAGCGCTCACTCTCAGTCCACACTCACCGCATTGATGAAGAGCTGGCTCACGTGGCTTCTCGTTTGATCGGGAACGCCTGCGATCTTGTACTCTGGCTTCGTGGGGGATTGGAAGGGGTTCCATCATGTCCTGTATCCCACAGCGAGCACATTTGAACTGGTTTAGTGAGATGGGCAACTCGTTGGTAACAACACCGACCGCATATGCAGCCAATCGATTTTTGAAGTTTTCACCGGACTCGGCAACCGCTTCTTCAAACTCGGCCGCGTTTGCTGGAGCACCGTCAAGCCAAATAAGAAAATGAATGTGAAGCGTGCCACGTCCTTGGGTCTCCACCATGCCAAAATACGCCTTGGTTCGACCAAATAGCCCACCACAAGGTTTTGATTGCTGGGTGCGTGGATCAATACCCAGTACATGCGATATAAATGCATCTACAGTTCTCATGAACAATCTTGCTGATGCAGAATCGTCTCCCATCGCTGCTGTCTTCATTTCCGACGATGAGGGAACCTTAGCTTCTAACCAATCAAATAACGTGTCGACAGAAAGCGCTCCTGTGTAGTGAGCCATTGCGTACGAGTTGTCGGAGTTTAGCGTCAGCGTCACAAAGAGGGATGGCTGACCGTAATACGTCTGATAGGCGAACGCTTCCTGTCGACACTGACGCCGCTCAGCACTGCTTCCCCATACAGACATGCAGCTGAGTTCCACCGATCGCAGAAATCGGTCTGCATCTCGTCCGACAGTTGAAGGTTGACGTTGGCCACGATGTCTGTTCTCATTCCGTAGCAACGCTTCTCTTATATCATCGCTTGTGAGGCACTCGAACCCGCGAAATAGTGAAGGAGACCGTCGACATTTGACTGAAGTTGATGTGAACATTTTCTCCAGTGACAGTCTTGAGAAAGCAGTGAGTAAGAATGTAGGATCACGACCAAATCGACGAGAGCTCAGCATTGCATAGTATCTGATGCAGTCTCGCTTGGACACGAATACTCGCCGCACTTCATCCGGATGTCCGCGGCCAAACGGGAAAAGATGAGGATACATCTTTGCTTCAACGTCAACCCTTTGAGCAAAACGCGACGAGTGTTCAACCTGTAGTTGCGGGATGAAATTCGGTTTATTGGGATTCATGTCTACAACGCGGGCACCGAGATCAATGTTGTCACCTGACTCAACTTCAGCCATGAGGATGTTTCGTTCGATAATGCTGCACTCACTCGCCTCCGTTTCAGCAAAGACAGCATCCGATCGACCATTTACAGCCTCTTGCTCCACGTCGATGTTCATCGCCAACTCTTCGTCAGTAAACGTGGAGATTATGCGCTGGTGGAATGTACTGTCGCCTGCGATCTCGATCGCAAGGTCGGTGTCCACAGTTATGCCAGAATAGAATGGATTATGGCGTTTGTAGAACCGCAGGAGCTTTGAGACAACGTCACCTCGAACCGAGTGCATCTGTCTTATACGGTCGTTTTGCTTTGCAGTCACCGGTCCAGCAAGAACAACACGATATTGTCCCTCCTTGTCGACGCGACGCGGTAGAAGTGTCGCGGGTGGTCCTGGGGTCGAATCAAATACCATGCAATGCGATCGAATCGCGCGATGTCTTCCACCACGAATAACTCTTGTCTGAGCTATGACCGTAACAATCTGGGTCATTACTGTCTCGATCCACCTGACGTCGTCGAATTCTGGTGGAAGGAGACCAATGAAAAATCCATTTGCGATAGAAAACTTTATAGCCATTCATCTTGGTAATACTTGTGAAGCAATCATCGCATGTTGTAAGGAGGGCATATCCATCGACACTCGTTACACCAGATCGTGAAAGAAGCATTCCAGATACGCTCTCTGAAATATCGTCACAATTGTAATATGCTAGCAACTCCGACGAAAGATCTGAGGGAGCACGCAGAACTTCTTGCGCCGCGTGGAACAGCAATGAATCTTCCTCTGATAAAGTCTTGCTCAGCTTGCGAAGACAGAGCCGATCGCAAACAGCGCACACACACTCATCCAAGCCATCCGCACCGAGCGCCTTCTGTAGACGCTTGTCGATCTCTTCCATAATCGCAGTATCGACAGGGGAGAAACCTTGTGCTACTTCAGCACTCGCTTCTGGTATCGTAGTAGCCGAGTGCTTCCGCCTGTAGTACTCCCGCTGTCTCGCAAGGCGCTCAGCATAGCGCTCTTCTGTTTCGTTAACCTCTGTACGGGCAATTCCTCTCTGCCTTCGGCGGTTAGCGTTTCGTTCAGCTTGTCTTGCTCGCCTCCGCTCTCTCTGTGCATCTGTCTCGCTTCGCATCTTGATCTCGTGACAATCGATTTGACGAGAATCGTCGGAAACTTCCATGCGCAGTCTTTAAAGGTCATTTAGAGGTAGTGTGGGTAAGTTCGCTTACCGCTCTTAACAAACACGGTTAACTCGTTAAGATATCGAAACGTGAAGAAATTCGGACTAAGAATACCAAAATGCAAATCTAGGAATGTATTTACGATTAAAATAGTGCGTCCGCTGGAACGTGACTCTGTGCTTTGAGATTGTGTAGCTCTTGATGCGACAAGATCGCATACGCGCCTTGGATCTCTTCCAGAAAACCGTGGAGCGAGTCCTCAGAGCATTGATGCCACTCACCCATGTCAGGATCCATCAGGATGTACTTCTCGTTGAGATAGAACCTCGCAATGCAGTGCGAGATGCCATCACGTTGCTTGTATGGGCGGCCGATTATCAGCACGCGCCGGAAACTTGTAGACGCGAGACGCTTGTGCCACTTCTTTCTCGACGCTTTGCGGAGAAAGCTCATCCGATTCAGGAAAATCAGGTTGTACCCTTTGGCCTGAAGAGCTTGTTGAAGCGCCATCACACTGTAGTGACCGTAACGCTCATCACCGTGATCTTCAGTGGGATGTGAAACCTTCAAGCGTTGAAGGTAAAAGCGCATTTCCTAGAAGCAATCATTAAGAAGCTCAGATTGCATCATGCGACGTTTCAGTGAGATACTTACCGTTACGGAGATAAAATTGTAAATCTGCATGGCGTTGTTGATCGAGTAGAGGCCGCAAAATGCCGCTTTGTTGCTTTCGGCCACTTGAGACTGAATCACGAGACGGTTACGCCGGGTGCCCATTCTGCTGATGATTTACGCTAAAAGCGACGCTCTCTCAAGGGGGCGGTCTGCAGCAAAAGGGACTCCCGGGGATGTAACAGTGTCGGACTCAGCTCAATGGCGAGCATGCAAGAGGGGAACTGAGCACAGTTTAGCAACATGTAAAGCTCCAGACGCATACAGTCCATTCATTTATCATCTACTGTCATCCATTCGTTGACAATGATAGATGCTCTAAACGATCATTAGCAAACGAGTTGCGTGAGTTGATGACAGAAATCTACGATCCTTTTGCGAAAGGACGTGGCAAGGGTTGAGCTGGGCTGAAACGTTGCGAAGTAACCCATATTGTTTTTCAAAAATCATAATTCGGGTGGTCCCCACCAAATATTAGAAGTGGAAATATCTGGAAGTGTGTGCTTGTGTCTATATTCTCGAAACATGATATTTGAGGTGGGTCACACAATCTATGAGAAATTGAAAATGCTGTGTTTGTGTCGCTGTGGATGGGAGATGGAGCGTTTTCCGGATTGCCCTAAGCCAGTGAGAGCCCGTCTGCATGCGTGACGTTTCACACAATCGCAGGGGTTTGGTTGATGCAGCCATGGGCGCACACAAAATCAAAATGTAGGAATCACCAGAGGAGAGAGGGTGACGTCGCCCATGGCGAAGCACGCGCGAGCGCGCACAGCTTGGGATGACAGTCTGCGTCGCGACAGCCCATGTAGGATAAGTGAATAGATGAGACTGAGACCTTTTGAATGCACGTTTCCGTGTGTGTTGACCTGCTCTGTGTGAAGAGATCTCCCTTCTCGAGTGACGCCCATTTTCGGTCGAAAATGGACTGAAAAGACGCGCAAGAAAAAAAAATGACAGGGATTCGCTGTATTTACGTTAGCTTTCCTACCCTACAGAGGTGGTCCCTCCTTTCATTGCACACTTGATGCCGGCAGGGTTGTCGATTGAGCATTGATGCGATGATCTCACTGTGTGCTCAGTGAGCGGTCGTTCCGAAGAAAGACGCGAAATTTTAGCCAATCAATAGTAGGTTTAGTTTATGTCACTAATATGTTGCCCTTGCGCGTCAAGAATCGAGTGGAGCCTCTCGTAGTTCTTTGAACTACGAACTGCGAACTGACTCGGTTGACTGAACAACGTGTTGAGAAAGTACAGAACGGATGCGCTCGAACTCCACGGCTCGATCTCGAAGCGCATTTCCTTGATGTCGGCATCGTGGATAATGACAGACCCAAGCGCAGGAATCGAGTCTACGAACGCATCCATACGACTCTTCCCTAGGGCTGCCACGTCCTTGCGCACTTCGATCTCGATCGATGCAGCCACGTCCGCCTCGATAACCACCTGCGCGACGACATTGCCGATGCCCGATCCGACGTCAACGAAGACATCGGTTGCTGTTACTTTGCAGGCCTCGATCAGCAGCGAGGTACCGAATGGAGTGAGCTCCCCAGCGTTCTTGCTTGCCGCTTGCTTGTCGAGCATCAGACCAAGCTATCGAATACCTTGCAGAAGAAGCGGTGGATATCGGAATCTGCACGAACGCTCAGCAGAACCGGCTTCGGGCATCTGCGCAACCTCGGCTCTGCAGCAGGCTCCGTCGACGTTTTGCTGTCGGTGTCGCTGTTGTCGCTGTCGGTGCGCTTGTCGAATATCGCGAGAATGATCAAGAGCGTGTCCTCGGCTGCGCGCGTAAGTGGCATCGAAGCTGATCTCGCCGTTTCCTTTCATTTATGCTGACCGTGCTCGCTGAACAGTCGATCAAGAATCCTGAACGTTGCGCTTGGCCCTCGAACATCTCGGAAGTTTGGACGAATGGCGACGAGTTTGGACGAGTTTGGACGAATTGCGTGCCTTGTTGCGACGGTGACGGACTAGACAGGGACATGACATGGACGCCAACGTTGACACAGCACTTGAATATACTATGCGTGCACGTGTGTCATGTGTGGCTACGTCATTGCCCGCCGGTAGAAGACACGGCGGAAAGCCGGCCACAGAAGACCCGAATCGGCGTTTGAGAGACACAAGACGCAAGCGTAGCTGTTCGGCCGTCTTGCCATTCGTCATGGTCACAGCCAGCTCGCGCCATGGCACTCGTTTGCCAGTGAAACTCAATGCAAAGCGTGATCAGTCGATCTTCTTGGTGCGTGGAGTCGGACATTCGTGCAATACACTTCGCTTCTCTGTATCTGTCGCGTTTCGTTGAAAACACGACGCGCAGCAAAAAATGAGTGGCTGCTATCATTGGGGACAATCCCTCCGACAAATTTGCTTCGTGCAATTGACGACGTTCCAGTGAGTCATTCTAGAAGTGTCGCGTTCACGGCAAAAACGCGAATTTGGCGACCACCAAATCGATTTACTGCGTATGCGCGTTTTTACCGTGAACGCGACACTTCCGGACTGACTCACTCAATGCACCACAAATGCACGAATCAGTGCGCAAGTGAAATGTACGAAAGGGAATGGCCTCCGCGCCATACGATCAACAAGACAAGTGCACAATCACGCCGCATAACCACACGTTCGTTAGCATGTGAAATCAAAGGACCGTGATGTAGCCTGCAACACTCGCGAATGCTTCCTGTCGGCTCTGCGCTATCGGCTCTTGTCCTGTCGGCTCGGTCACCTGTGTCGACTCTGTCGCTTAAACTGTGCTCGGCACTATAACATTCTGGCCCGCGCGTAGTCGAATCTTGCGGGCGCCGTCTCGAGCCTTGCCTTGACAGATGCTGGTGCCAGATCTGGAAGGCGCTTATCGTTGAAAACGAGCTGACGATTCGCACAGGTATAGCTTCCACTTAACGGGACATAGCTCGGACGCGAGCGTATCCCTGCCATTGGGGTGACATGCTGGCTTGCTACATTCACGTCGCTGGACCTTCATCTTGTGCTCAGACCAGCAGAAACGGCAGTCCATTCTGCCTGTGCTGTATGTCGGTGGCTTCCACAAGTGATTAGCCTTGAACCTTAATCAGCAGTCTGGCGACTCTCCGTGATGGACAAGAGTCCATCCCTTCTCTTCGATGCAGATGCTGTCCATGTTGTCTTCCGGGGGTCCGAACGCAAAGCTGTTGCCGCCAAGAAGCGGGGATCCACTTAGTTGCTGGGCAAGATGCACCAACATAGACCACTCAAACGACGTTATAGTGATCGTTTGTTTCCAAAATGGACGTTGGTTTCCCTTCCTGTGTGGTGGAAGCTCCATTTCCTTCGTTTTGTTGGTGTTTGGCGTTCGTTGTCATCCTAGACTCGGAAAGCAGGTGGTGACAGGCACACTTGCTGTGACCTTAAGGGTAAGTGTTTCAAACGACAGCCTGACGATGAGGGGCAGCACAACTGTGGGCGGTCGATGAACCAAGACGTCACACTGCACAGCAGCGCGGCTGGGCAGTGGCTCCACCAGCGGCGCGCTGCTGCATTTCCGCGACGACGCTGGCATTTCCGAACACACATGATGCGGGCGATACGGAGTTGGCGTATCGCGACCTCGTGGATGCGTTTGTTGCGCGCGATGTGCTGTTCATCGGTTGCGTGTTCGTCGCGATACTCAACGACCAGCTCGTCCGTGACTGCGGCGCTCCCATTCAACGTGGATATGGTAAAGTACGATCACAGGACGCTGCGGTGATTAGCAAGTGGGGTACAAATCCATCTCGAAGTAACCCCTATAACCAGTTCGAAGAGTGTTTCCGGATTTGTTTTTTCTTACCCCAGCTTCGGTTGACTCAAAGATTTAGTGGTTATAGCGCAAGGCGTGAACAAGGTACCCCCGCCTGAAATACGTTATTGAAGGCATTTTCAGCTTAATGGGTGTGGGTTCGGACATGCGCATATATCCAATCAGAGCGCGAGGTCGACCGCTTGGAGACCAGGCCGACAACGAACGCAAAATAGGGGCACAACGAAGGAAAACGAGCATTCACCACACAAGAAGTGAAACAACCGAAAAACTACGTCCACTTTGGAGAAAAACGATCAATCGAACGTTTTTTTTGACGCGCTCCCCACCATCTCCTATTGAGTGGTCCACGTTGGCTAGTCCTTGCCATCGACTGCGTGGACCAGCCTTTTAGAGGCGCGACCTCCGCATTTCAAGAATCGGCTTGGCAACATGAGCATCATGATCAACATGGAGCAGAAAGGATGGACGCTTGTCCATCACGGAGAGACTGAAGACGGTTTGCTGAAGCTCAAGGCTAGTCCGCTGTGGAAGGCGCCAACATACAGCTCCAGTAGAATCGATTTAATTTAAATCTTGGCAACATGAGCATCATGATCAACATGGAGCAGAAAGGATGGACGCTTGTCCATCACGGAGAGACTGAAGACGGTTTGCTGAAGCTCAAGGCTAGTCCGCTGTGGAAGGCGCCAACATACAGCTCCAGTAGAATCGATTGCCGTCTCTGTTGGGCTGACCACAAGATGAAGGTGCAGCGGCGCGAATGCACCAAGCCTGCTTGTCACCCCAATGGCAAGAATACGCTTGCGTCTCAGCTTTGCCCGGTCAAGTGGAAGCTATGCCTTTGTGAGGCTTCAGGTCGTTGGAAGGTGCTTCAGAACGACCGTGGACATATTGGTACGCCGGAAAGCGTCGCTCAAGTTCCTGAAGTCGCCTTGATGACTCCTGAGATCCGTCGGTTCATCATCAAGTACGAAGAAGCCGACGTGAAGCCCAAGAAAATCTGGAGCTGTCTACGTCGCGAGCCAGAGGTGCTTCAGCCTGTGGGTGTCCCACCGACCCGCGAACAAGTTTCCAGTGTCGTTAAGTATCATCGTCACTGCTCTGGCAACCGAAACGCGATCGCGCCTGTCAACGAGCACGTTCGCTCAAAGTGCTACGCCATTGGACACGCAGATGACAAACAGCTCGTCTTCAGCTCAAGTTTGGATGCGAAAGGGTTCCCATTCGTAGGTGAAGGTTCGCGGGAGGAGCCGCTTCATCTTGGCGTGACCACACCCCGCCTCCTGCGCAATTATCTTCGCTTCGGCAGTTTCGACACGTTCGGCCTCTTCCACATGGACGCGACATTTAAGCTGCGTCGGCTCAGCTACCCAACCATCACATGCGGCTTCAGCGATGCCCAGCGCCGCTATCATGTGGCTGCTGTGTTTATCGTGAGCAGGCGTACAACAAGCGACTACAAGGCGGTACTCGACAGCTTGAACGACATCGTGTATCAAGTATTCCAGCGACGGCTACAAGTGAACGCAGTGATGGCAGACGCGGAAGATGCCCAACTCAACGCGTCGAACGCAACCGATCCCTTCGCGTCGGGGACGAAGCTCATGTGCTTTTTCCACGTGCTGTACAATGTACGCAAGCGCATTAAGCATTTAGCTCGCAGGCTTCAGAGAATGGTGTACAACGGCATCGTCGACATGCACTACTCGCTTTCACTGGTGGAGTTCACAGATACCCGAGATCGCGTGTTGGCGTCATGGGATAAAGAGCCACTTCTCCAGTCATTTTCCAGCTACTTCCAGAGGCAATGGCTTGATTGTAAGTACTGGCGATGACAAATTTTCCACACCCCACAGGGATATGCAATGATCAAGCGCGACTTGGAAAGGAAGTCGATGGGGGTACTGGATTTGCTGAAGAGAATGGGAACGATCGTGGAAGACTCGTCTGTACAACTTCACGAGATCCTGAACAGCGAAGTTGTTCCCAGCGAAATGTGAAGCGCATGGCAAGATTGATGACAGCCGCACGTCTAATTGAAGTCAAGTCTACTGGTCACGAGCACTTCGTGCATGTTAGACACATTCAAGCTCAACGCGGTGACGAGAATGATATCCAAGAGTTTGCTGAAGCTATGCTCGCGTTCGAAGGCGAAGGACCAGATAAAAGCGCCAGCGCTGATCCGACGTGTGAAGCCGACTACGGGAGTGATCAAGAATCGGTAGTGGATGGAAGAGGCCTTTCCCGAGCGGAGCGTGCACGCGCGAAGAAGCTCTACACTGCAGTCGTGAAATGGTCAATGCGGCAGGCTCATGAAAAAGGTATGCCTGGGCGCGGATGGCGTGTATCGACATGCGACGGCTTGTGTGAATGCAGGTACTTCGTGAAGTTCAGCATTTGTGCCCACATTCTATCAGCTCTCACGGTGAAGCGCATGCCGATTCCTGGTGACAAGAACTTCAAGAAGCAGTTCGTCAGCGCTGTCGTTCGACGCGAATCGCAACCGAAGAGGCGGCGTACGACGACACAAATCGATTCTGATTGTCAGAACAAGGGCCGTCCCGCTCTAATGACAAATGCCATGCATGTCCAATATATTTGTGATTAGAAATAAACCCAGGAATAGCATCGCTCCCTCCCTTCCATTCAAATCTCTTGCTTGTCCTCACGCCAGCATTTCATTTCTTCATTTGCTGGCCGAACGAATGTCGGATCTACGCGCAGTTGTCACACAGCTCATCCAGTCTGATGACTGCAACCAGCGATGTCTTCAAGGAAAGGCGCGAAAGCTGGAGGCGTTCATCAATATGCGCGACGCGATGTCGCCGAAGGAGAAGAGGATTTGTATCGTTACGACACTCTCGATTCTCGACGAGATCGAAGAGGCACAACCCTCTCGAACGCGCTCCACGGGCACTCGAAAACGATTCCACTACTACGTGCCCTGCGTTGGTCGTGTGTGCAAGACGACGTTCATGAACGCGTTCAACGTTTCGTCAATATCGATTGCAAGATACAAGGCATGTATTCGTTCAGGACGTCCGTGCTTCAGCTGAAGCATCGGCTTCCAAACGCCGTTTGCTTGGATGGTGGTACCTAATGACATCAATATTTGATGGTACTTAATGACATCGTCTTCATGTGCAAGTGGTACCTAAGACAATGACATTTGGGGCTACTTCAGTTTTTGGGCATTGTCTGTCTGCTCCATGCCGCTTCGGGATATCCCACTCGTCCTCATTGTCGAAACAATGTTAACAAGAGCTGAGTTCCGCGCCCAGTGTAAGGCCTCAATGCGAAGCCACCCGCGCGTGCGGTTGAACGGGTCGGCAATGATGGCCTTACGGAACGCATTGATGTCGCGCGGGTCAACTCGCGAGCAGACGGTTGCTTTCCTCTCCTCATTCTTTGCTGCGACTCATGGCACAGTGACTGTTGCCACGGTGACATCGATGTTCAGCACTCTACGAGTAGCTGGTCACAGGGGCGAGCGACTTCAAGCGGAGCGACGTGAGCTCGAAAGAGGTAAGACAGATCATAATTATTATATTGCGAGTCGCGTCCTAATTGCCTTGCTAGTTTCCGCAACAAGAACACCGATGATGTCTCCGGTCGTCATTGAAAACGACTCTGGAAGCGAGCAGGAGCACTCAACGCGTGTTGCTCGGGAAGCGACGTCGGTGACGCTGATGATATCAGAGAGGAGGAGCCAAGACCACCCCCGGGCCAATGGCACTATGACGAGATTCTTGACTGGCGATATCGCGACGGTGTCAGGGAAGCTCTCGTGCGTTGGCGGGATACTTGGGAGCCGATTTCGATGCTCGATCCCGTCGACGTTCGGCGCCACGTGAATGAAGAGCGTGAAGGACGCTTGCAGCGTGGTCAAGGTGTCGAATCGAGTGAGAGAGTCAATCACCCATCGGACGAACGTCACGATGGTGTGGACATATCGTCACACAGCGATTGATCGTGGACATAGCGTCACACGGCGAGACCATCGTGGACACGGCGTCACACAGCGAGACGATCGTGGACACGACGTCACACGACCGAAAAACATGGAGAGTTGTCGCACGGCTGAGGAGGATTCGTGGTGTCGAGAAATTAAAAGTTCATTTGAAACAATAATATGCATCCTACAGACAGTGTACACTTCTCGGAAATGTGTTAGTATCATACAGTAAGAAAGCAAAGATTTGACACTTACATCTGAGGAGCGAGCGACAGCGTGGATGGGACGACAGCAGCAAGCCACGGCGGAGGCGAACGGCGGCGGCAAACGGCAGCAGCGAGCAGCAGCAGCAAGCAACAGCGTGGGTGTGACGGCGGCGACGAACGGAAGCAGCGACAAACAGCAGCGACCAATAGCAGCGAGCGACAGCATGGATGGGACGACAGCAGCAAGCCACGGCGGAGGCGAACGGCGGCGGCAAACGGCAGCAGCGAGCGACAGCGTGCGGGTGGCGCGGGTGGTGATGGCAGTGGCAAATCTAGAAATGGCATTCCTGGGGAGCGGCAGTCCACTCCCGTCACTGACGAGTCGGGACTCCCGACCAGTCGTTGTCGGATTGTTCTCGCTGGATGTTTTATGTTACAAACAAGCAAACAGTCACACGCTCTGCTGCAGAGCGTGTGATTCGGTTTCCGCCTGTTCGTCTGTCTGTTTTCCCGCCTTCCGGCTTCGGTAAGTGCATTTACTCGACCGCTTGGGGATGAACGATCTGAGACAGTCAGATCAATCTGAGACGAAAACGAATAAGAAACCGCCTCGTATCCATCTTAGTCTGCGTGGTTCGAGGGTCGTGGGCCGCGATCAAACTCAAGGGACACAGATTTCATTGAGCGATAAAGATGACAAGTCAGGACGATGAAGTTCAGACAGCGGGACTACGCCACGCACTCGCCGACTGCTCCAGACGAGGCCATGTGCTTTCCTCCAAGTACGCACTAAAAACATTTTGGTATCACATGACGATGCGAAAAGAGGCGGTGGCTTCGCGGAGACAAAGTCAGTCATCATACAAAATGTCGCTTGCAACAGACGATATTATGCTAATATAATTCTCCAATCAGCGCCTGTATGCGCCATCTGTCAAGAACATGTCCCATGACGCCGTGAGAGCGTCCCTTTCATGATGGGTGCTTCCGTCAGCTGATCGAGACGGCCAGACACCCGGAGGACGGTCTCTGTCCGAACTGCCACGAGCCCCTGACTCCAAGCCTCAAGCCATCTTTGCCTGTGACCTGTGCGGCGGTCGCACCAACCACTGGGAGCAACTCCTCGGCTGTAAGCCCAAATTTCACAAAAGTTGTATTACGAACCACTTCGATCACGCCGCGCCAGATCACATCCTAAGTGCCCCGTCACTGGCTGCTCACAGCCCCTTGGAGTTAGCTTCCAACAGTAGCTTGAATGCACTATTCAGATGGATATTCAGATGGATATCTTTACTGCGTCTATGAGAATAAATCGGAAAAACACTTCCTTGCAGTCAGTAATGAATGTTTGTCGCAACGTGGAGAAACCTTCAAGCGGAGAGCCGAGTTATAGGATACCAACAAAAATGTTTTTTCGGCATTAAGGGGAATATGGAGTACTCACCAAAAGCGTCTGACGTACTCAGACGCTTTCAGGGAACATCGCCGAAAACGACTGTGTCAACCAATCGTTTCTGCGAGAATTGCGTTAAGAAGTCAGGCGGTTCAAGTGAATTTGTTAAAAACGCCTTACCCACCAAGTCGATTTCGGGAAATTCGCCACAAACGTCTTAAGAATTTGAGAATATAGTGCTGCCAGATTGCTGACGTGGCTAAAAAGGTGCGACCGTTTGCGTGCGTGAGCCCTCCCAGCATTCGTCCTTTGCGCACATGCTCTTCCCCCAGCTGTGAATGCTGCATTTATCCCGACGCACTGATATTAAGAGATGTCGTCACAACGTGCTGCCAAGAGCCTGTGTGTGATGAAGATGTGACGTCCTCCCCAGGTCCACCTTGCTACGTGATATCTGGTAAATAACATCGAGGAATGAAATACAGTAATTGGGATAAACTGGGTTTTTCACAGCATCAGTGGGTTAGGCTCATCCTCTTGTAAGTGGATGAACCACGAGGACGAAGCGAGGGCTAGGGTTGTTTGGGACAGTCTTTGAGCAGCACGTCATTCTTAAACACGGCCATCTGCCCAGTTTGTGCTGCGACGGCGATGGCGAGCAGCCTCCCCAAGCACGTCGGCTCCAGGCGCTGCCTCAAGGCGCACTACCCCGAGCTCCGCCAGCAGCGCCTGGATGCGGCACGCGACGCGAGACTTCGCAACGACCGCCTCACTGCGGAGTCGCGGCGCGCGGCATTTGACGCCTTATCGTCGGGCGTCCCTGTCGCGCCGCCAGCGCCGCGCACCACTGCGCCCACGACGCCGCCGCCACCGTCGCGCACATCAACACCGTCGCCCGGAGCGACCACAGCGACGACACTCGACGCCGCTCCCTCGCGTGTCGCATCGGGACGTCGTCGCTGTCGTCGCTCCAGTCATGAGCCTCTATGACGCTTCAGCGGGCTCATGCAGCATCTGCATGGGCACGCTGACTCGTGTGGTGATGGCCGCATGATCACACTCCTTCTGTGAGGAGTGTGTTTCGGCGCTGGTGGCACATTGGTTGTCACAGAGCCGCAGCGTCGGATCGCCGCCATGCCCATTTTGCCGGGAGCCACTGAAGATGTAGATGACAGATATAAACTGCTTTTGTTACATGAATGGATGTTGTTTCATGCCTTTTGCGATTAAACTGTATAATTACAGGCCGCGATACTTGAAATTCGGGTATTCCGTCGTGAGATGTAATTTATTAAGAAACAAAGGTTCCTTATGTTTCAAAAGTGGGTGAGCAACACGATCAAAAGTTGGTACATGTACTTGCTATCACTGGAAATGAAAGTGACTTGTACATGAAGTGGCTTGCAATGCCAGGTACTTGATTTGAACCCAACATGATCCTGCACCATGATCGACGTACATTTACAAAGGTGAACATACATCACGTGTATGTCTCACGTCGGTGCAAGGCAATCGGGGAGACTGCCAATCCGAGGGTTCAATCGTTTACGCTTCGGCTTCGGTCCTGGCATCTTGCCTCGCTTTCCAAGCGTCGAACTGCTGTCATCGAACAGGTGAAACCTTCATCATGACATCCTAGTCAACTACTTCGGTTGAGGGAAAGGGTACGAAGTTCTTGTTGAACGTCTCGCTGTACTGCTTTTTCGATATACGCCTCCAGTCGAACAACTCGTTGAGTCGTGTATCGTTTCGGATGGCTGCACAAACTGCATGTACACAAGGGAAGTTCTGAAGGAACCACAACCAGTTGTCATAATTCTCTTGCTGAACGAGCGCGAAACCAAAAACAATCACTTGATTGTCATAATCCTTCACCGTTGCTGACAAGAAAACCCCGCGGCTTTGCATTTCCCCTCTCAGGTGCGTTCCGTCGATTCCGATGATGGGTTTACACTCGACGATGGCATCGAGACATGCCGACGGGAAAAAGCACGCGCGGCTAAAAGTTCTGTCACCTGTTTTCTCCGTCTGCCACACGGATCCTGCATTCCGTGTATCGACTAATGTGAGATACCCTGATATCATCTGGTAGCTCGAGGTAATGTTTGTCCTTCCCCGCTCTTTAACATACATCCGGATCCGAGAGGCCGTTGAATTTGAGGTCGTGTGGCCTCGACTCTTCAGAAATTGGGTGATCGATTTACCAGACGGGATGACTGTCCCGCCGAGTGCTGGAAGCATGTGACGCTCAACAATAGCACAACGCTGATGGAACGTCACATCCCGATTTCGAAGGGAACCTTGCTGGGCAGGCAGCTGGCAGCTGGCGACGTTCACCGAGTCTTGAAAACCGACGCGTTTGAAATGATTGTGCGCAAGGCACACCTTGGTCACCTTCCAGAAGCCGTTCTTGTCATCTGTTCACGAAGAACGGACACGAAGAGCTGTCACCTTCACTTAACCCTTTCGTTGCCGAGAGGTAGTATAATGACCACTTTATCGTCATTTTACGCTTATGTATGGGCGCCATATGGTGCCTTTTGGTTGCGAGACTGGGCTTTTTGTCTACCGAAAATGAATACAAACCTCTATAAGATAAAGAAATTCAATTCATAGAGGCTTTTATCAAAACATACGAGCCCCATTCCCTTTATACTTTTATTCTGGTACGGAACCTTATACAAAAAAGTATGTTCGGAAATGGCCTAAAATGACCACAATTCGGTCATTATACTAATATCTCCGAAAAATCCGCCCCAAAAAAGCAGAAAGGACGATCGGAAAACGGCCTTAAATGACCACTTTATCGTCATTTAAGCCCTTAACTATGGAAATTGCAGTATACTAGAATCAAGACAAAATAGTGGCAACGAAAGGGTTAAAGCGTGACGTCCGTGGAGGGACTTGCACACGTACTTCGCATTTCCTTCAATGCTGTTCGTGCTCATGAACTTTCACTCGGATCGCAAAGCCACGTTCCGCCGCAAATTTGCGCCATGTAGCTTGAACTGCCTTCTGCGACTCGAATGTTGTCATCGATAGGTACTCTCGGTTGTCATACAGCTCGCCTGGTTGCTGACTGTCACCTGCCTTTCGAATCGCAAGCTCCGACCGGATGAGTCCTACGGCTTTGCGCGCAGCTTTATGTGGAAGACGCGGGTGGATAGCCAGTGTACAGGCAGAGAGACAACGGAAAGAGATTTGTCTGTAGTGGTGTCGTCTTCTCAGATCAACACGTCGTGCCGTACAACCCTTACCTTGATCTGAAGTAGAATTGCCACATGAATGTTGAAATCTGCTCAAGTATCAAAAGTGTGAAGAATTATTTGGGTACGTAAGTACGTACACAAGGGTCACGACCGAGTGAATCGGATGCTGGGAGAGGCTGGGTTACAGTCGGAAGATGAGATCGAAAGATTCACGACAGCGAGAAACATATCTCGATCTGAAGCGGTTCATAGAATCTTCCAGTTCAAGCTGCACGATAGATCTCCAGCTGTCATTCGTTTGGCTGTCCATGAAGAACGAATACATGAATGTGAGCGGTTTTTCTAGGCTGCCAAGCTGCAGATCACCGACTTGCGCAAGCGCATGGATGTAGAGACCATCGAGATGGTGATGCTCCTTAGCTACAATAGGGACATGTTGGATGTCTACGCAGTGGACACCCTCCGCATCAACTGACAACAGTAATTGAATACCCGGAATAACGCAATGTTTGGGTTGCTGGTGAAAAGATGGTGTTTTGGGCATACCTGCCTGTTGCGCTGTAGCCGAAGCATACCCAGGATGCAATCGAACCTTGTACCCATTTCAATTGCCAGAAAGACACCTTCACTCTCGAGATCACCAAGAGTATATTTTAACCGAGCAAACCGCTTCGGGAGTTGCTTCAGCTTACCGTCCGCGAGGCGAAGAGTCAACTTCTCACCACTATCTTGCTTGGACGTCCTTCCAAGCAGCTTGCACGAACGAAATCGTTCGTCGTACCCGTGCCCAGCAGTGCAACCAACGGCTTGTCCAAGCCGTCAACGCGGAGACTAAGCAAGATCAGTCTCTAACAGCGACTGGAGGAGGTTGTCTTGAAACACGCACGTTGCATGTTGGGCCCAGAGTGTCGAGGCACTCGCTCCTGGCCAGTAGGGCGGACCGCGCCTACTGTTTCTTGACTTCTTTTTAACCACCGTTCTGCTGACGACAGTGGTCGACAGCGCGACGGCGAGCGCCATGACCAGGCGCTGGGGCGCAACAGTCTCGATTGGGCGAAGGAGAGGTCGATCAGTTCGAGACCGCCGTTGTCGGCGGTGCGACTCCGCGTTGAAACCTTCGCGGAGAGCATAGCTTGATCGAGCTCGCAAAACATATAAATAACCAGTCAATCTCCAGCACTCTGATTGCACAAACATCGAGTGCTCAACACGAGCACGTTGGGACCCAACGAACCCAACGATCAGTTCTCGAAATCACCAGGGAAGTATACCAAGAATCGACGCAACAGACAGCAGCGAAACTCGATCACTAACTTCTATGCTCGTGTAGCTGTAGATGCGCACCGCGTGCGCGCTGCTTGTGTGCGCTTCGTGGTTGCTGCTCGTGTCCAATTCATGGGGAAGGATTTGATTGCCGTACCCACGTGCAGTGTTTGTCCTGTGATCGAGTGTGTGGCACCGCGTGGAACTGCCCCCCACGCGAGATCATCGGGACTGGCCATCCTGATGGTTGCTCCTGCAGAGCGCGAGCAGTGCGCTCGCTCGCTCTCTCCTTTGTTGTTGCCGTCCATCGCCCTCCCTCGGAGCGATTTGGCGGTGATGCTGCGATGGCTTTCTCAACAACAAACCTGCCTTGCTGGATGAGTCGTGTGCGCTTTGGGGTGCTATGGTGACCCCGTTGACGAGCCGCGCTACTCTTGCCAAGTAATAGCTTCGCGACACCACCTCTGATAGTCTGTCTCGAGAGAGCACCGGAACCGCAGTGTGATGGCGTTGTGGTCGTGTACATACGCGACAGTGACGAGGTCGCGAAAGGTACGAGAATTAATCTAAATGCCCATCCACAATTGATCATGGTCATGTGCAAATTGATTTATTGCAGACGTTAACTACCATGAAGATTCTATTTCAACAGCGTAGAATGAATCACCTCATTCTTGGCGAGCAACTGCTGGTTCTGCTGTGTCAGCAGGGTTATCGCCGCCTGTTGTGTGAGTATATTGGCGCTGGTTTAAGCGAGCTGTTTCCCGATCTCGTGCTGGCCGACCACCAGACGATCGATGACTTCACGAAAGGTGAATACACTTAGTAGTGCGCTTGCTCTCGCCTCATCGGACAACTTTATAACGTGCTCCTGCCGTAGCCATGGCAAGTTCTGAAGAACCCAAGCGTCGCGCACGCATCATGACCACACGGGCAGCTGCGCCACGGTACCACCAAGCGCCACCATCTATCGCCGCAGCATCTCGTGCGCATGGCTCGGTTCATTGCGAGCACCCCACATCTCCTCTATCTCATTAGAGGGTTTCAGACATCTGACTTCACAACCGAATTCTGTTCGAGGATTCTGGCCAGAGATCGTGAACTATGAAACACAAAAATTCAGTTGGTCAGAGAAAATCTTGTATTAGTACATTTCACTCCACCTGTGGAATCTTGTGTGTTGCCGTTCTCACGATCAAGATGTCACCGACTACAAGAAAGAAGCTACGCGCAGCTGTGGGCCGCCTCGTATTGCATCACGCTGTACTAGAGGAGGATGGCGACGACGAAGTCGACGAGTTTCTTGACTTGCGAGCGGGGATTGAGTCATTTCAGTACTTGAATCCTCGTGCGAACATGATTCGTGAGCCCAACTGGAGGTGTTCAGCATAAACGATGCACAGTTCTATTAGGCGGTGAGGGTCACAAAGCGCACTTTTCGACTTATCCACGATCTCATCGAGCACGACCGAGTCTTCACCAACCGCAGCCACCGCCGCCAGTGCCGTGTCGCTCCAACTTGTTGTTGCGCTGGAATCACGACGACCCACAGACGATCTGAAGTGAGCTTGTCGCAGCTGCCCAACCCCGCACAGGACACATCAGACGCGAACAAGTCAAGGCGGTGATGCTTGACAGGTGAATGGTACTGTCAAACACGACGTACGGTTATGCAACTCACGAACAAGTTTGATGTGTTAGATGCTGTGGTCTTCTGCCGCTGGTGCAAAGAAGGCAGCCACAGAGGACTTGACTTGATCCACCGGCATGCCGCTCTGCAGCAGTTCAAGAACGAGTCTGTTTCGCTCTTCTTCGCGTTTCTCGATGGCTCTATACTTCCGCTCTTCGCTCTGTATCCTGAACGCCTCCTTGCGAAACTCGATCTCCTGCTCATGCTGTTTTTGTCTCCACACCATCTCGATCTCGAACCGCCTCTCTTCAGATCGCAGTCTTTTGTTGGCTCTCTCGAGTAGGCAGTGCTTAAGGCCTTGCGTCTAGCGTCATTGGCTTTGACGACTCCTTTTTGGTCAGCCGTTGCATCAGGGACGATGTTGGCGCGTGATGCAAGTGCGGGCGCGTTCGGCTCGTCGGCATCGTCAGAGTCGGTGTGAACACGGTCGTTCGTGTGTTGCTGGGCAAGGAGCTCCAACTCGGCGTCACTGTTGCCTTCATCGCTGGTGTCGACTTGTGGGTCGAATCCGTAGTCTGGCTGCGCTTCTTCGTCACGGATCGAGGGTTCAAACATGTAGTGGTGACTGAGTGGCGGTACATAGGTGGAGCTTGGTCGACGAGTGGTGCTCCTTCAGAAATTGCTCGATTGATGTGCATCTTTCTCATGCCCTCCCGAATACTCGAGTACCATTCTTCACACGCAACCGAGGGGTGCAGTCGTCATCGCTTTTCTTGTCTCTACTTCGTCACAAAGTACGTCTTTACTTGGCTCATGTAAGATTGGGCGCCACACAGCTTCTTCAGATGCATAAACAGATATGTATCAAAGCGTCCAAGAAGATCTGCGGTGACCTCACGGTATGCAACTGTGTCGCATGTGCGTCTTTGAAGAACACCATCGCAGTGCAACTGCAAGAACTTCGTGAAGTGGTTTTCACAGTCGCGACCTGCTTGTCGCTGTGAGGCGCCATCCAGCAGGTCTTCCACCACGAGTGATAGCGTCTCTTCCGCCATTTTGACACTTGCCGTCGACGACCGAAGCCACTCCCCACTCTCCCATAAGTTCGAGTGTAACCCCGCTCTCGCATAAGTTCGAATGTAACCCATGAGAAGCGTAACCTTACTTGCCTATTTTAGCCAACCAATGAGTCGGTAATAATCTCGGTGACAAGGCCAGGATACTCTCCATTACAGCACGCGAGGACGGAAGGACACCACGTATGGGCCATAAGGTCAAATCAACTGTGTTATTTTTTTACTGTTGTCTTTTCGTGACCACACATTCCTAAAGCTCTAGAAACTAATGTAAAACCTAAGGGTGACTGCGCAAACATCCGGTAGGGTGTAATCCCAGATATTTACAGCAAATGCGATCCTGTCAAAGGGCACGTCCGGTGACATCTGGACGTGACCTGAAAATACACCAAGCTATGTGGTCACACGTATGAACGAACGGCACCGTGAACGTCGCTTGACTGTGATGGGCATGTCATGGGGACCCATTTGGAGCGACGTTCACGGTGCCGTTCATACGCTCATCCAGATCGCCATCCAGCTATGAGAACATCGCCGCCATGAACGCCATCGCCGGCTGAGAATGCACATCGACCCACAAGGACGAACAGTCGCTATCCACAAAAAACGCTTTTCGAAGTGCCTTTTCACTTCAAAATACTTGCTTTGATCACATCTTAAAATGTGCTTTCAGTTCATATGAGCTGAACGGGCAACTAGTCTACATGGACGACACCCACACGACATCTGCTTCCAACAGTTCAGGATGGCGCCGAGACGTCTGCAACGCATGTTCACCATTGACGAGAAACAGGAGGTGCTTGACTGGCTACAGGAATTGACGATAGCCGACGTTGCAGCGGATACATGCGTCTCTGTCAGCCATTCCGTCATCTGTAAAGAACCTTTGAACCTCCACTGCGCGGCGCCGATCTTGCCGTATCGAGAAGCAGACGACCGCGCAAGCAGTCGCTTTTGCTGTTCTGGGAGAGGTGATCCGTGAGACCCTCAACTTGGCTAAGGCTCGTCGCTCGCTGCAGTGGGCCGAGTCGGACCTCGCAATCTCAGAAGCGGTCCATGCGCTGTTCGACAACAGCACGTTCGAAAAGGTAGCGCCGCCGTCAAACACCTCCGTGCTCGACTGGATCGTGTGATCGAGCACGGAGGTGTTTGATGGCGGCGAGATCGTGCGCTACAAGGCACGCTTGTGCGCGCGCGGGGACAAGCAGCGGTTCATAATCGCCTTCGTCGACACGTATGCCCCGGTTGCGATGCTGGGGACTGTTCGAGTGCTTGTGGTCCGACAAAGCGACCTGCCCGCTGCGTAAGTCAAGGTCGACTTGCCAGATACAATCTACGTGAGGCCAGTGCCTGGTTTCCCCCAATCCGGTCAAGAGGGCAAGGTCTGGCGTCTCCGCAAGCCCCTTTACGGTCTGCGCCAAGCCGAACGCGAGTGGAACAAGGCTATCGACCAATCTCTGAAGGAGTATGGGACCCACGGTCGTCGCCCGCTGCCTCTATTTTGCTTACGTTGATGGTGCACTTCTTCTAGTATGTCTGTATGTACACGATCTAAACCATTTTCCAACCAAGTTGCAATCTTCCCCAACCAAGTTTCAACATCGGGTTTTTCGATTTCAGTCCCACTTATGGTTAAAGAGAGACTTTTTGAGTAGAAAAAGGATTTCCCATGTGGCCCAAATGCACCCATCATCTTTCCCAAGCAAGATTTGGCGACATTATTTCGCGCCCAAGGAACTTGCTGCCACGTGTCAGTGTTGTTCTCATACGCGTGCTTTTTTGTCTGACTGTTTATTTTTCAATCGGAGGTGATGCCGAGCCACCCTTGTCGCACGCCGGCAGAGCGCTACGAGCGCAACGAGGCGAAAAAGTGGGTTAAGACCGCTGCTCTCGCTGACCATGACTGGAAATTTGCCGCCACTTTGAACGACATCGGCGTACACACTGCTCGTCGCCTCGTGAACGAGAACGACTCAGCGCCACCCAAACGCCATGGTGGCGTCCGCCGAGGCAGTGTAAAGCTGACGGTCGACGTTATGTGCAAGATCGAAGAATACATCGACGAGGTCTGCCGTCACACGCTACAAGCAATCGCAGACCGGCTCCTCAGTGACCTACAAGTGCGTGTTAGCACCAGCTCAGTTCATCGCCCTTCAGGGCATGCTCTGTCGACTGAAGCAATTGCGTATTAAAAAGGCTACCATGAACAGCACTGAAAACAAGGAAAAGCGCGTGAAGTTTGTTTAAGCGCTGCACCAGCACATCAGCAACGGTGACATGATTATCTATCATGACGAGACGAGCTTCAACATGTATTTGGTTATGCGAAGATTGGTGCGCGTGCAACAGCGATTCTGCCTCCTTCGCAAGGAAAGAATCTGCACATTCGTGGTGGAGTTTCGGTGGGCACGGGCATCGTATTGATGGATACGCATGATGGCTCAATCCAGAAAGAAGAGAATGTACGCATTGTAACCGACCTCTTTGTTGCTGCATTACGCTCTGATGAATATCAGGAGCTTGGAGGCGATCGCAAGATCGCTATTGTCACGGATAATGCGCCGGCACACAGTCAAGTCGAGATCCTGGTGCGGGAATATCTCGTGAGCGACGGCATCGTGATCGGCTTCAAGCTCGTGATGCTCGGATTGGCACCCTACAGCCCGATGCTCAACCCAATTGAGGGGTGTTGGAATGTCCTCAAGAGCCGTATGTGTTTATACTGCGTCGCAAGAAAGAGCTGCCCGTGCGTGGCGAGTACAGCACGCTCACAGCAAACCGAATGGCGATCATGCAAGAAGCTGTAGAAGCAGCCAAGAGATCCACCACGAGGAGTCTTGTTGCTCGCCAAGAACACCACTGTGCGCGCGCATGCTTCGCAGCAGAGCGAGGTGAGGACATGACAGTTGGCACGTAAGAAACGCAGGAAAAACACAGCAATCATCTTGCCTCGGAAAAGTGTTGGGCAAGTTTCGGACGCTTGAAAAATCCCTTTCTCTGTTCAGTTGTGTTCCACTGTCAAAAATGGTTTTAACCCCCATGTTGCAACTTGGTTGGGAAAGATTACAACTTGTTTGGGAAATGGTTTACTCGTGGCTAACAAAAACGAGGAGCAAGCACTGCGGCTCATGGTGGCGCTCGACCAGCGCTACCAGATCAAGGCCATGTGTACGCCGGACCAGTTTTTCGGCATGAGAGTCGAGTGGCCTGACCTGTCGATCGTGTGGCTCTGACCACATATGTGGACGAGGTGCCACATCGCTTCGCGATAGACGAGCCCGTGCGGGCGCCGATGATATCGGGCTCCAGACTCGACGAGCTGGAGGGAGACATCCCGCCCCACCAGACCAATGAGATGCGGTGCATGCCATACCTGGAAGCCGCCGGTGGGTTGCTCTATTTGGCGCGACTCACGCCCGGATGCCAGTTTCGCCGTCGGACAGCTCGCGCGTCACAACACGAAGCCGCGCAAGCTCGCGTGGGCCGCGGCCAAGAACCTGCTTTGGTACCTCCCCGGCCCCACGCAACTGCGGCTCAAGCTCCAGGCGAACTCGGGTGACATTCTGGTCGCATCCGATGCCGACTGGGCCAACGACAAGGCCGACCGCAAATCGATCTCGGGCCGCGTCGGCTTCCTCTTCGGCTGCCTGGTCGCATGGGCCAGCAAGGAGCAGTCCATCGTTACCAAGTCGAGCACCGCAGCCGAGTACATCGCCGCAGACGACGCGATTGAGGACGGTGCGCTCGTTCAGCTCATCGTCAACCAGGTGCTCGAGAAGAAGATGCCGCTCGTCCTTGCCATGGACAGCCAGCAAGCCATCGCTTGGCCCAAGCGCCAAGGTCTTAGTAAGAGACAGAAGACCGTGGACGTAAAATACAAAAAATATTTATCGTGGCGTGGGAATCTCAATGGTTGAAACAAACGCTGCTGTGGGTACTTCATCGCCGTGGGGGGAAACGAAAACTGAGAGTCAGCGCAAGAAGAGTATAACAAAAACCAATGCCGGTGTACAGAGACGCAGAAAAAAACCGAAGTTCAATTCATGGAATTACTTGTCGTGAACCTAAGATTTATATACGAAAACAATTCGACGCATTGTAATCTTCAAGATACATGATCGTTAATTCAACGTGTACGATCAACTCATTCATGGACACCTGTAGGTGAAAGAAGTGGCCAGCTCCGTTCGATCCAAGCGCGCCAACCACGCAAACACTCCCAATCACTCGATGTCACGCAGACCAAAGTGATCTGAATGCTTTTGAACGCCAGAATTACAAAAGGCGAACCAGCCTTCAGAAGCTTGCGTATGTACGCGACGAGCTCCTCGATGTAACACCGTCCCCAGGATTCGCTTTCTCAGCATTCAACTGACTCTCAGCAGCCAATGAGCTGTAAACAGATTCTTGATATAACTGGAACACCCAATAGAACGGACGCTGTGCGAATGGTGAACATGCCACACGAGGCGCAAGCTCAAACCAGAATTCATTCTAGCATACCGTCCGTGGAGAAATAAAAAAATCGAAAGAGTGAGCCGAGTCATGATCCAAGTGACAAAGGCCCTGATAATAGAGTTTATCACGCGAATAGGATCGGCTAAAGCTCAATCGGCCAGTCAAGTCATCAATTGGTTAAAAAAATCCAAAATAGCTGCAACAGTGAGGAAAGCAGCAAAATGACCGCAAACATAGCTCCTAAGATGCGCGCCAATATCTCACGTATTTGTACCGCAATGACGCTGAAAATTAGAGAGCGCAAAGGCGATGCGGCAAGACCGGAGAACAGAGCTATTTTAGAGAACTTGCATTTTCGCCACATCGCAAAACCCATACATTCACTGTTGTGCTAGGATCCATTACGTTATATATTCAATGCAGAAAATAGGTTGTAATTGAGTCTGCGACAAACGAATCCAGCGTTTTTGTCAACCTTTCGTGTTGCAGGCAGCCAGTAAGTCATTTAAAAGAAAGCACTTCCCCCGCCACCACCAACATGTACGTCGCATGCATGCGCACATTAGCCAAGATCGTAGAAACAGCGAGGTTTGAGAATACAGGTGCTTGATCAAGAGGAACGTGACGATATAATTTAGTATTGGCGGGCCCTGCTTACCACGATTATTTGCAACAAAGGTGCATTCAGGATTTTTCGCGTATACAGGTCAATAACAGGATGGTCACAGGACCGATGAACTTACGATCTTTTTGGCAAGGTCGGTCATATATGGCGTAAGATACGTCGTAACGAATCGAAAGGTCACCTAGATGAAAATGAAGTTTTATAATTGAAGGAAGCCAGGATTACTATGTTGACGACGAACAGGTTGTTGTCAGGATTATTTAACCGTGTTTTTCGACGCGTTCGTCCACTCGGCATCTCGACATCGTTGTGCTTGCAGACTGTGCTTGTGATCAGAGTCATTGCCGTTCGCGCCAAGATATTGTCATCTTGCACACACGCGACTGAACAAAGGGCAAATAGAGCAACACGCACGTCTTGCCGTAACTACATGCGTGAGTGTGCGCATATCATCATCAGCGACATCTTCAGTGTCATCAGCGTGGGATCTCGAACACTTACCTCATTGAGCTTGAGCAATGACATCGGGCTTCTGCCCAGTGAGGAGGAAGCGCATGAGTTCAAATCGTCGGCGATTGATTGAGTTCATCGTCATATCCTGCGACACAGATGGGTCGACGTAGCGCCAAAACTTCATACACATGAAAAAGCCGCAGCTAAACCCGTCGAACTGAGCTGGTGTGTTGAGAGCAACAATCGAGTACCTGGTGTGGCGTCTTTAACAATGATCTGAGCCAGATCGTCGAGAGCGGCCTTGTACTGCGCGGCACAAAGCGAGTCGTAGTAGAAGATTGTCTCCTTGATAACATCAACGATGATTCCACACCAGTGCGTGTTGCCGAAATTCACGGGTAGAAGCAGCGTCGTTGCCACGTTGCTCACAGCAAGATCCTTAACACGATCGGAAAGGGTTGGAATGACGCGTTGATGCTTGGCCTTCACCTTCGCGGTCGGCATTCCCGCGTGACGCGCGCCGGGGTAGACTTGTTGAATGCGGTCGCATACAGCACGTAGAATCGCGTCGTTAAACTCTCGCGGTGGTTGGAAACAGTACAACATCGACATCACGTAGTCAGTACAGCCGAGATCGGGAATCACGGCATTTGGGAAGGAATCGCCAATCATTCGAGCCACGAAACGAACGTCATCATGGATTTGAGGTGCGACGCTTTGCACAACGTCATGCAGCAACCACTTCACGCAACTCTCACCTTCTTCACATTGCTCTCTCAAGTTGAGGAGACGCATCATTACCTCGATCTTGCGACGCGAGAAAGATCCAACCGCAGTGATAGAGACGATTTCTTGCTCTACCGAGGCCTCTCCATCCGCTGACGACTGGCTCTGACTCTGACTCGAGATCCAGATTGCGTCGCTGACGTCGTTCTGGAGTGGTAGAATCCTTATCGCAGACCTGAGCAGTTTCTTCGGCAGGAGATAAAACGCATCGACGTTTAGAACAGGGTTCTTCTTGCGCTCGAACCTCGGACGACGCGACTCTTCTGCACCAAACTTGGTCGGAATAACTTTCAACCGCTGAAGCGCAGTCGAGAGATCAGGTTTCTCCTTGTCGAGGGAGGCAAGGACATCTTCGAGCGTGACCTCACCAATATTTCGCCTGGCGGCTTCTGTCTTGTTGAATAGGACGCGCTGTTGCCTGACGTCGCTGGCTTTCTTCGCCTTGTCCAGCACAGGGCGACCAGTCTTTCGAAACACAGGGTTCAGCCGAATCGTGAAGCTCCCTGGTTCTGGTGGATCCTCGAAGTCCGAATCTGAATCCGGCGCTCCTGTCGCACGTGCTGCACATCGTCGTCAGTGAAGAGCAGTATTTAGGCAAACCATCCTATGACGAACCTGGAGCGATCATGACCGTGTTGGGCCGTCTGTTCTCGTCATTATCGTCATCCTTCATAGTGTCACGTTGCGCGTTTGAGTGTTAAGGGAGAACAGACTTTTCCGGATCCGGATCGGGTTCTTGCTTATCAGCTTCTTGCTTGTCTTGTTCTTGCTTGTCTTGATCAACTGCTTCCTCTCCACCAGACTGCGACGACGTCAGTTGAGTCTGCGTCGGTGCCGGCTGCGACTGTGGCTGCGACTGTGACGCTAGGAGGTCACCCTCGACAGGCTCGAACGTTGGACCTGAGGGATCGAACGCAGCGATAGAGCCTTCACTACCGTCGTACAGACTGTGCGGCTGTGACATGTCAACGTCAGCAGCAGTCGGCTCTTACCTGTCAGCGGCAGCCACTTCGCAAGGACCAGCGAGAGTCGAAACAGGAGCAGCGGCAGTCGAATCCGAGTCTTCTGGTGCGTCCAAGTTGATGCGTCGTCGCTTCCCTTGTCGGATGTTGCGCCACTCAGCGAGCAAATGTGCCTCAAACTCCTTGAACTGTTTCTCGTCGGCGCACTCCGCTAGATCAGAGGCGATGAGATTCGTCGACAGCAGCGCCCGTTTATATCTCTGAGCGGGCGTTGACCATTCTGCGTCGTCCTTCGTATCGGCATCATCATCCACTGTCGTCGCGAACTCGTTGTAGACAAAGATGGGGACGAGCGGTGTATCAACCGACGAGCACGTCCACCTACACGCAACCGCACTGTTTAGATCCTGATGACAACCAGCCAGCGACCTGAAACACTTACCTTGGGTCGATACGCCTAAGGGGAATCACTGATCCACTCTCGACGTTTCTGTGCTTTCGAAGCGCCATTGCATGTCTGCACGGTAGCATTATGGCCATCGCGAAGTCGCAGTCGCATCGCCAGTCGAGAAGGCTGACGACATGCGGTCGTTGCCCAACCACACGCACCGCATGACCATCGTCGATGTCGTCGTATCGATATACGGACAACTTGTTTAGCGCCGCGGCGTACTCAGACGCGACGTGCTTTGCGACCCACGGGTTTGTGAAGCGGAGAACGTCCTGTAGCTCGTCGTCGTAATTCGGGTTCGTGTACCTGCAACAACGTGTTAGTCACTGACCGGTCGAATGTGCGGATGCTTCGACGTACACTCCTGGTCTCTGTCGATACGCAGCCTCCTTGCGCTGACGTCGATCGTAACAAACCAACTCGGACAACATCGTTGCCATCGATGTCACGCCAGGGAGACCGTCCTTGAACTAACCGAAGAAACTCTCTAGACGATTGTTGGTATGGTTCTTCAGGTGGGGCAGCTTTGCACGACGGTGCAGCACCCACTTCTCTTGACACGTGTGCCAGTTCCGTTCCATGTACTGGAAAAACGCACTGCACCCAACTCTGTCACAAAGCTGACGAAGAGACTCCCTCTTGTTCTCGTATTCTGCTGGTGACTGTGCGTACACCATTCCATGGACGAGAGCATCGATGCTGCCGAGATCATCTTGAGACAGCTTTCCGAATTCTGGCTTGCGGCACATGAGGCTCAGGTATTTGATCACGTGAAAGTGACAAATCAACACCTGAGCCTCCGGGAAATGCCTCTCCAGGACTCGGATCTCATTGAGATCCTTGTCCACAACAATGACGCGCAGGAGCTTCCAACGGTCCGGATTGGCTCGCTTGAAGTGCCTGATTGCACGGTCCATGGGCCAGGCCCCGTTCGTTTCGAGGACCGAGTGCTGGACCGGTTGACCGACACCAACCTCGTCCATAACCATTAATGTTAGCAGCTGATAATTGTATCTGTCAAGCAAAGCACAATCCTGTGAGAAACCTGAAACGATCCTGATACGTCCGCAAGCATTCACATCCACCCACCTGTTCGTTTTGTGTGTCGTATCCACTAGCAGAAGCTCTGGAAAGCGAGTGTAGAGTTCGCGCATATACTTCGAAGTTAGAGACACAACACCTGTCTCGCTGAGATCTGTCTCATCCACAGTGATCACGTTGTCGGGGTCCTCACTTGCGAAGCGAGGACCAATGTCGGCCGTCGCATCGTCGTCACTGCGGTTCTTCTCATCCTTGCGAACGCGCTGGATCATGTTATCCACGTCGCGCAGCGTCACGTTCTGACCGCATTCTAGTAGATGGTCATAGATCTTCGACCTCTTCACGCCCATCTTGATCATGACGTCTGTCTCGGCTTGAACCACGGGGTCATGGATACCTCGAGCGACTGGGTAGTCCTTGTACGTGTTCGCCGAAACCTCGTGGTTGTGGTGGAAGAACCCACGACAAACCTCTAGCTGCCACTTGTCGAGACCCTCCGGTAGAACAGCTGAACCACGAACCGGAACGGGCATGACGTTGCTCGGACCCTCTGAAACGGTCTTGACTTCCGACCCGAATCGCTGTCTTGCGACTTCCGCTGGCCACTACGCTCTGGATAGCCGTGTGTGCAAATGTGCAGCTTGGAGTAGTACTCGAACTCGTCTTCCGGGATCGACGGTACCGCCCCTGATTTCCCGCGAGCCGTTGACGCGATACGACGATTCCGGAGACTCGACCTCAGTGTCTCGAACACAGGGAGGACCTGGAACGTTCGAGCCTTGTACTGCTCGAAGTACGCCTCCCACGCCTTCCAGCTCTCGTGGACTGTGACTGGAGGCTCGACCGACACGAGGAATGACGTGTCCACGTGAACCTGGGACCGACCTGTTGCCGACCTGGATCTGCGGTGACTCGACACAGATTGCGTGACGGAGCTTGAACTCGCATACTGGTTGCCGCTGCTGTTGTCGGAGTACTCGTCGTCAAGGGCATCATCGCTCTCCACCGCCTCCTCATCCTCATCTGCTTCTGAGACCTCGTCTTCCCGCTCCGATGCCTTGCCTTCGTGCTTCGATGCCTTGCCTTCGTGCTCCGATGCCTCGTCTCTCTCGATAGCGTCATCGATTGACTCTGTTGGTCGTCGAACGCGCTGGCGCTCCCTCTCCAGCTCTGCGCGCAAGGCAGCGCGTTTTGCGCGCGTCTCGCGAGTGGCGTGAGGTCCTACGGCGCCGTCGATCGCTGCGCTGTCGGATTGGTCGAGGGGCGGCGCGGCAGGCACGCCTTGCGCCGCTGCGACCGCGATTAATCGCGGGCTTCTGCGTTTCGGAGGTGACGAAGATGCGTCTGGCTTGGGAGACGCACGGCTCGCATCCCCATCATCCATCGTGGTGCTTGTCTATCGTCTGACGATAATGCCTTCGTTTCAAAAAACTGAAGGGCAACGGAACACAAGATAACAGCACAAACCTTGCTCAGTCCTGTCCTGTCTTCTTGCACTAAACACCGGACGTGGTTGCTGCACTGGCGGCCGATCAATCGGTCCAGCCTGACGAGCGAGATGCTGCCGTTGCCGTTGCCGGGTTCCGTCCGGATTCCAACGGTTTGATAAGCAAAATTGTGGCCACAGGGTACCCTGTGTGGACCACTTGGATAAGTCAATTCATATTCGTGCATTTTGGCCAAATTTCGCGAATCTGGTAAGGAATTTTTTTTACATCCTGTCTGCGACCTGGTGTCTGATCCTGTCAACAACCTGAACCGTCGCTTAGGGATAGGGTAAAATAATCCTGTGAAACAGGGTGGGCGTTTAGTATTTAGGGATGGAGCCTGGAGAGATGAAGGAGCGCGTCGCTCGTACGTATGAAGTTCCAAAGCTCTGCGCGCGCTGCAGCCGCGTTCTGCACGAGCTCTTCCAAGACCCAGCAAAGCGCGTTCGCGGATGCGCATGCTGTCGGCGCCTGCTCACGCACTACGCGTACAGCAACACTCAACGACGCATGAAAGGCCTAGTGTGTACGCACTGCCAGGTCCGCGCGCACTATCCTCGCAAGAACGAGAAGACGACGCGGAAGGAAGCATACCAAGCACGCGTGAGCAGTCACAGCAGACACTTGCTCTACTTCGAGACGTGCCTGCTCATCCGCGTCGACTCAGTGGTCTTGAGCACCGTGGTCGCTTGATGCTGTCAAGCAGCTCGTGTATGTCTGTAAATCTAAGAAAAAGTGCTACCTCACACATAAAGTGAAAAATAGACCTGTCTGGAAAATGAACACAATTTCATGACCACAATTCGGCCATTATGCTAATATCTCCAAAACAATGCCTCCAAAAGGCAGAAAGGACGATCGGAAACGGCCTTAACCCTTACGTTGCCACTGTTTTGTCTTGATTCTACTATACAGCAATTTTTATAGTTAAGGGCTTAAATGACGATAAAGTGGTCATTTAAGCCTGTTTTCCGATCGTCCTTTCTGCTTTTTGGGGGCGGATGTTTCGGAGATATAAGTATAACGACCGAATTTTAGGCCTTTTTCGAACATACTTTCTTGTATGAGGTTCCATACCGGAGTAAAGTATAAAGGGAATGGGGCTCGTATGTTTTGATACAAGCCTCTATGAATTGAATTTCTTTATCTTATAGAGGTTTGTATTCATTTTCGGTAGACAAACTGCCCGGCAACGAAAGGGTTAACCCTTTTGTTGCCGAGAGGTAGTAAAATGACCACTTTATCGTCATTTCACGATTATGTATGGGCGCCATATGGTGTCTTTTGTCGCGAGATTGGGCATTCTGTCTACCGAAACTAAATACAAAACTCTACAACATAAAAAATTATTTAATATATGCTGTTATCGAAATATACGAGTCGCATTCCCTTTTCCTTGTACTTTGGTGCGGAACCTTCTTTCCTTCTACTCTGGTACGGAACCTTCTACAAAAAAAGATGTTCCGAAATGACCACAATTCAGTCATTATTGAAAGGTCGTGTAGTCGATGGCCTAGCCTCGGGGCTAGAACTGGCGAGAGCTGAGCTAGACGGGCTTGGACGATGGCGATTTCTGGGAAGCGAGGAGCAAACTGGAAAGTGATGTCTTTTTTTTTTGAGCGCATGAGCACGAGGAAAGGAGTGGTGGAGGAGAGCGCTACATGTCTAGTCATTTTGCCGGATTCTATGGACATAGCGTGGGTCATGTTCCGCGCATCTCTGTTATGTCCTTTTATCACAGCATTCATCCATCAACATGAAAACATGCAGGTTAAAGCAAATACATGGAATGGCACATAGTTTTTTCTCACTCCCCTTCAGCGAGTCCTCCACTGCGCCATTGTTGTATCTACTCACTGGGAAAAACTCGACTCGGTGAGGGTAAGAAACTGGCACACTACTTGCCGCACTCGGCTGAAAGCTCGAGATTTTTTACCCTCCCTAGGGCTTTTGTGAGAATGTTGGCGAAGTTCAAGTCAGACGGGATGAATCTGAGATCGAACTCGAACCCGTGGTCCTCATGCATGAAGAAGAACTTGGGATCGATGTGCTTGGTTCTATCCCTCTTGATGTAGCATTGTTGGACTTGTGAAACACACACTTGGTTGGTTGTCCTCGAAAATCGGCATTTGTAGCTGATCGTTTGGTAGCCCGAGTCCTGTCAGAGCAAACGTCAGGAATCGGTGAAGCCATAGCGCCTCTCGGCATGCTTCATATAGCGCGATGGGCTCGGACGGGTTTGTTGAGGTTGTCACAAGTTTTTGCGTCGTTGACTTCCAACAATTCGCTGCTCTTGCAGGCATAAAGACGTGACCGGATTGTGAGCGGCCCTTGTGAGGATCACAGAGATATCCGGCGTCTTCGTAGCCACCGATGTCGCCAACACGTCGCCGTTGTGTCTTCATCCACTTGTAGCCGCGCTGGGACAGCAAACCGTGCGATCTTGGTTTTGCCAGCTAGCAGAGCTTGCTAGATTCCTGTCCAATGGCGTGGAGCTGGGTCGACCAAAAAAGTACCAAAAGACTTGTCGCGAATGATATGTCCGGTGTTGAGTTGTTCGCGAGATACAAGAGAGCCCCGATGGCTTCTCGGTATGGTGTCGACTCACCCAACGTTGGCTCATCCTTTTGTCGTGGACCAAGTGGATCGCTGTCGAGGCTTAGGCTACGGAACACCATTGGCGTATTCACCGTCTTCGTCACCTTATCCATGTTGAATCGTTCCAACAACTTATCAACGTAATCGGTTTGGTGGAGTCTGATTACGCGGGGTGTCTACTCAACTTGACGTCCCAGACAGAACGAGATATCCCCCAGGTCTTTGACTTTGAAATCCTTTTTCTAGCTTCCCATCGCCTCTGCCGTCGCGGCAGGTGTACCAACGATCACAAAGTCATCGACATAGATGCCGATCATGGCAATATCGTTGCTGTTTCGTTTGTTGGGCAAACAGGAGCAGCTTTCGTCTGTACTGAACCCGCATTTAATCAAGTAGTCGGGTAGACGTATGCACCAGAAAATTCCGGCTTGTTTCAGCCCGTACAATGATTTCTCCAGTTGGACGCAGGGTATTTTCAATATCTTTTCCGCCTCGACACGTATTCGCTCGGGAACTTTCATGTATACCTTGGGGTTCTCGTTCGTACAACGACTTAACGACTTCAAATCGCAGCTTTCCATTTCAGTCACTCGGACGTTACTCGGCAGTTCTTGGTCGTCTTTGGTTCTAACTTCCCGCTCCCTATCGCGAGGTTTGCTGATACTCCTGCTTCTCCAACAGGGACACTTTGGATTCACTGGGCTGCGGCAAGCTCTGCCGCTGTTCGCCGTTATCGTGGGACAGGGACCTTCACTCCCTTCAGTCTTTTGCACTTTTTCAGAGGGGCTCCTGTATGAGCTGGTTGGGGATCGACATCAACCCTCGCGGGATAGTTCACCACTTGGTTCAAGTAAGATCTTGTTGCTCTTTTTGCGAAAAATACGTCCAGCGCGCTTTGAGCTATACGGTTCAAATGCAGCATCCGTCTGATCTCCTTTTCTCCTTGTCCGTTGGGAGGATGTAGTTCACTGACTGAGAAGTCAAAGGTATCTCTCTCTCTCTCTGTGTGTGCTTCAAACAAAGTCTTTTGGTTCTTGCCGATAGCACACGACACGCATGATGCGATTCAGTGCGTTCCTTGACATCGTTTGAACCTGCACAGTAGTGCTAAGGTCGCGTAACATCGAGCGTCCAGGGTGTCCGAGTCGATCGTGCAAGAGTTGCCATTCCTGGCTTCTGGAACCGACGAAATATGCGAATTCTACATAGAAGTTCTTTTAAATGAAGCGATGGTTGCGACGTAGAGATCATTGCTATTGACTGAAAGTGACTCTGAAACTACGACAGATGCGTTTACAAGCTGTAAGAACTCGATGCCTTCTGCATCTGTGTCGGTAAGCAAATGGTAGCAGCATCTGCAATTAAATTCAAGCTGCGGTTGCACACATACATACATACAGAGACATTGACACATGCACACATGAATACACACATACGTAAGAGCCTCACATCATTGCATGCTCATCGTCTACTTGCGCCCCTGGTGGAGAAATGCCCTCGACCCTCCGCGCACGGCCGCTCGCTTATCATGAACACAAGTGCGATGAGACCTGATTCCAATGGTGCCGTATCGTATCGTATCGTATCGTATCGTATCGTATCGGTGTGTGTGTGTGTGTGTGTGTGTGTGTATGCATACAGGACAATGAAGACAAGGGGATACTGCAGTGGACAGCGAATGTGTTGGGTTGACCTTGACAGTGTGAAGTGTAGCTGCGCCCAACACCGACAGTGGCAGTGACACTTGCACTGGCACTTGTGATGCACCGCCATACGAGACTAGACCTGACTGACACCAATAGTGCATGAATGATCGATCACCCACATGTAGCAGAAGAACCGTCGATTGGTGTGCAGTGTAAACGTGAAAGTCCGAGGATACTGAGTGAAGAATCGAACATCGTCGGTAGTACTGGTAAATAGTTGATGGGGTAGCAACCGTAACAAGGATGACCCGAAGTGTGTGTGATTGAAGGGTGCAACCGAGGCTGGCACTCTGTTTGTGTTGATGATGAGACAGGTGGCGGGTGGATGAGTATCAGTGTGGGTGTCGGTAGCGTTGGTAGAGTACTAGGTCAGCAGGACGGGCGTATGAAGAAGTGGTTGTACGGTGCAGCAAAAAGAAAGAGAAGATGCGTATGCCAGGATTCGAACCTGGGATATCACGGCCACAACGTGAGGTACTGACCACTATACTACATACGCCTGGAGAAGCTGGGTATCGATCCCAGTACCTCTCGCATGCTAAGCGAGCGCTCTACCATCTGAGCTACATCCCCATACAACACCTACCGAACCTCCACACACACACAAACGCGCTTTACGCTACAACCAAACACGCTCGCGCCACGCAAACACAACCACATATACACGCACATACCACCCACCTACACACCAACTTTCACACCCTCACATCACAAACTCGACCCACGGCGCAACTCCTGCTGCAATACACACATCGAAACATCCACCACCTTGCGCTTGCGTATTGCCTCACCCACAACCAACACCACCCCCGCACCGCACTGCTGCGCACAACACACAACGTGAACCACACCCATCACACAACGTACACCGGACAACATACTTGTGATTAGCAGATTAGCAGCGCACGATACAAATGACAGACCATCTGGTCTCACACACTCCGCGACGTGCGTCCTTAGAAACAAACAAATCTTGCTTCATCTGCCAACCCATCCATACACACATACATACATACAGAGACATTGACACATGCACACATGAATACACACATACGTAAGAGCCTCACATCATTGCATGCTCATCGTCTACTTGCGCCCCGGGTGGAGAAATGCCCTCGACCCTCCGCGCACGGCCGCTCGCTTATCATGAACACAAGTACGATGACACCTGATTTCAATGGTGCCGTATCGTATCGTATCGTATCGTATCGTATCGGTGTGTGTGTGTGTGTGTGTGTGTGTATGCATACAGGACAATGAAGACAAGGGCATACTGCAGTGGACAGCGAATGTGTTGGGTTGACCTTGACAGTGTGAAGTGTAGCTGCGCCCAACACCGACAGTGGCAGTGACACTGCACTGGCACTTGTGATGCACCGCCATACGAGACTAGACCTGACTGACACCAATAGTGCATGAATGATCGATCACCCACATGTAGCAGAAGAACCGTCGATTGGTGTGCAGTGTAAACGTGAAAGTCCGAGGATACTGAGTGAAGAATCGAACATCGTCGGTAGTACTGGTAAATAGTTGATGGGGTAGCAACCGTAACAAGGATGACCCGAAGTGTGTGTGATTGAAGGGTGCAACCGAGGCTGGCACTCTGTTTGTGTTGATGATGAGACAGGTGGCGGGTGGATGAGTATCAGTGTGGGTGTCGGTAGCGTTGGTAGAGTACTAGGTCAGCAGGACGGGCGTATGAAGAAGTGGTTGTACGGTGCAGCAAAAAGAAAGAGAAGATGCGTATGCCAGGATTCGAACCTGGGATATCACGGCCACAACGTGAGGTACTGACCACTATACTACATACGCCTGGAGAAGCTGGGTATCGATCCCAGTACCTCTCGCATGCTAAGCGAGCGCTCTACCATCTGAGCTACATCCCCATACAACACCTACCGAACCTCCACACACACACAAACGCGCTTTACGCTACAACCAAACACGCTCGCGCCACGCAAACACAACCACATATACACGCACATACCACCCACCTACACACCAACTTTCACACCCTCACATCACAAACTCGACCCACGGCGCAACTCCTGCTGCAATACACACATCGAAACATCCACCACCTTGCGCTTGCGTATTGCCTCACCCACAACCAACACCACCCCCGCACCGCACTGCTGCGCACAACACACAACGTGAACCACACCCATCACACAACGTACACCGGACAACATACTTGTGATTAGCAGATTAGCAGCGCACGATACAAATGACAGACCATCTGGTCTCACACACTCCGCGACGTGCGTCCTTAGAAACAAACAAATCTTGCTTCATCTGCCAACCCATCCATACACACATACATACATACAGAGACATTGACACATGCACACATGAATACACACATACGTAAGAGCCTCACATCATTGCATGCTCATCGTCTACTTGCGCCCCGGGTGGAGAAATGCCCTCGACCCTCCGCGCACGGCCGCTCGCTTATCATGAACACAAGTACGATGACACCTGATTTCAATGGTGCCGTATCGTATCGTATCGTATCGTATCGTATCGGTGTGTGTGTGTGTGTGTGTGTGTGTATGCATACAGGACAATGAAGACAAGGGCATACTGCAGTGGACAGCGAATGTGTTGGGTTGACCTTGACAGTGTGAAGTGTAGCTGCGCCCAACACCGACAGTGGCAGTGACACTGCACTGGCACTTGTGATGCACCGCCATACGAGACTAGACCTGACTGACACCAATAGTGCATGAATGATCGATCACCCACATGTAGCAGAAGAACCGTCGATTGGTGTGCAGTGTAAACGTGAAAGTCCGAGGATACTGAGTGAAGAATCGAACATCGTCGGTAGTACTGGTAAATAGTTGATGGGGTAGCAACCGTAACAAGGATGACCCGAAGTGTGTGTGATTGAAGGGTGCAACCGAGGCTGGCACTCTGTTTGTGTTGATGATGAGACAGGTGGCGGGTGGATGAGTATCAGTGTGGGTGTCGGTAGCGTTGGTAGAGTACTAGGTCAGCAGGACGGGCGTATGAAGAAGTGGTTGTACGGTGCAGCAAAAAGAAAGAGAAGATGCGTATGCCAGGATTCGAACCTGGGATATCACGGCCACAACGTGAGGTACTGACCACTATACTACATACGCCTGGAGAAGCTGGGTATCGATCCCAGTACCTCTCGCATGCTAAGCGAGCGCTCTACCATCTGAGCTACATCCCCATACAACACCTACCGAACCTCCACACACACACAAACGCGCTTTACGCTACAACCAAACACGCTCGCGCCACGCAAACACAACCACATATACACGCACATACCACCCACCTACACACCAACTTTCACACCCTCACATCACAAACTCGACCCACGGCGCAACTCCTGCTGCAATACACACATCGAAACATCCACCACCTTGCGCTTGCGTATTGCCTCACCCACAACCAACACCACCCCCGCACCGCACTGCTGCGCACAACACACAACGTGAACCACACCCATCACACAACGTACACCGGACAACATACTTGTGATTAGCAGATTAGCAGCGCACGATACAAATGACAGACCATCTGGTCTCACACACTCCGCGACGTGCGTCCTTAGAAACAAACAAATCTTGCTTCATCTGCCAACCCATCCATACACACATACATACATACAGAGACATTGACACATGCACACATGAATACACACATACGTAAGAGCCTCACATCATTGCATGCTCATCGTCTACTTGCGCCCCGGGTGGAGAAATGCCCTCGACCCTCCGCGCACGGCCGCTCGCTTATCATGAACACAAGTACGATGACACCTGATTTCAATGGTGCCGTATCGTATCGTATCGTATCGTATCGTATCGGTGTGTGTGTGTGTGTGTGTGTGTATGCATACAGGACAATGAAGACAAGGGCATACTGCAGTGGACAGCGAATGTGTTGGGTTGACCTTGACAGTGTGAAGTGTAGCTGCGCCCAACACCGACAGTGGCAGTGACACTGCACTGGCACTTGTGATGCACCGCCATACGAGACTAGACCTGACTGACACCAATAGTGCATGAATGATCGATCACCCACATGTAGCAGAAGAACCGTCGATTGGTGTGCAGTGTAAACGTGAAAGTCCGAGGATACTGAGTGAAGAATCGAACATCGTCGGTAGTACTGGTAAATAGTTGATGGGGTAGCAACCGTAACAAGGATGACCCGAAGTGTGTGTGATTGAAGGGTGCAACCGAGGCTGGCACTCTGTTTGTGTTGATGATGAGACAGGTGGCGGGTGGATGAGTATCAGTGTGGGTGTCGGTAGCGTTGGTAGAGTACTAGGTCAGCAGGACGGGCGTATGAAGAAGTGGTTGTACGGTGCAGCAAAAAGAAAGAGAAGATGCGTATGCCAGGATTCGAACCTGGGATATCACGGCCACAACGTGAGGTACTGACCACTATACTACATACGCCTGGAGAAGCTGGGTATCGATCCCAGTACCTCTCGCATGCTAAGCGAGCGCTCTACCATCTGAGCTACATCCCCATACAACACCTACCGAACCTCCACACACACACAAACGCGCTTTACGCTACAACCAAACACGCTCGCGCCACGCAAACACAACCACATATACACGCACATACCACCCACCTACACACCAACTTTCACACCCTCACATCACAAACTCGACCCACGGCGCAACTCCTGCTGCAATACACACATCGAAACATCCACCACCTTGCGCTTGCGTATTGCCTCACCCACAACCAACACCACCCCCGCACCGCACTGCTGCGCACAACACACAACGTGAACCACACCCATCACACAACGTACACCGGACAACATACTTGTGATTAGCAGATTAGCAGCGCACGATACAAATGACAGACCATCTGGTCTCACACACTCCGCGACGTGCGTCCTTAGAAACAAACAAATCTTGCTTCATCTGCCAACCCATCCATACACACATACATACATACAGAGACATTGACACATGCACACATGAATACACACATACGTAAGAGCCTCACATCATTGCATGCTCATCGTCTACTTGCGCCCCGGGTGGAGAAATGCCCTCGACCCTCCGCGCACGGCCGCTCGCTTATCATGAACACAAGTACGATGACACCTGATTTCAATGGTATCGTATCGTATCGTATCGTATCGTGTGTGTGTGTGTGTGTGTGTGTATGCATACAGGACAATGAAGACAAGGGCATACTGCAGTGGACAGCGAATGTGTTGGGTTGACCTTGACAGTGTGAAGTGTAGCTGCGCCCAACACCGACAGTGGCAGTGACACTGCACTGGCACTTGTGATGCACCGCCATACGAGACTAGACCTGACTGACACCAATAGTGCATGAATGATCGATCACCCACATGTAGCAGAAGAACCGTCGATTGGTGTGCAGTGTAAACGTGAAAGTCCGAGGATACTGAGTGAAGAATCGAACATCGTCGGTAGTACTGGTAAATAGTTGATGGGGTAGCAACCGTAACAAGGATGACCCGAAGTGTGTGTGATTGAAGGGTGCAACCGAGGCTGGCACTCTGTTTGTGTTGATGATGAGACAGGTGGCGGGTGGATGAGTATCAGTGTGGGTGTCGGTAGCGTTGGTAGAGTACTAGGTCAGCAGGACGGGCGTATGAAGAAGTGGTTGTACGGTGCAGCAAAAAGAAAGAGAAGATGCGTATGCCAGGATTCGAACCTGGGATATCACGGCCACAACGTGAGGTACTGACCACTATACTACATACGCCTGGAGAAGCTGGGTATCGATCCCAGTACCTCTCGCATGCTAAGCGAGCGCTCTACCATCTGAGCTACATCCCCATACAACACCTACCGAACCTCCACACACACACAAACGCGCTTTACGCTACAACCAAACACGCTCGCGCCACGCAAACACAACCACATATACACGCACATACCACCCACCTACACACCAACTTTCACACCCTCACATCACAAACTCGACCCACGGCGCAACTCCTGCTGCAATACACACATCGAAACATCCACCACCTTGCGCTTGCGTATTGCCTCACCCACAACCAACACCACCCCCGCACCGCACTGCTGCGCACAACACACAACGTGAACCACACCCATCACACAACGTACACCGGACAACATACTTGTGATTAGCAGATTAGCAGCGCACGATACAAATGACAGACCATCTGGTCTCACACACTCCGCGACGTGCGTCCTTAGAAACAAACAAATCTTGCTTCATCTGCCAACCCATCCATACACACATACATACATACAGAGACATTGACACATGCACACATGAATACACACATACGTAAGAGCCTCACATCATTGCATGCTCATCGTCTACTTGCGCCCCGGGTGGAGAAATGCCCTCGACCCTCCGCGCACGGCCGCTCGCTTATCATGAACACAAGTACGATGACACCTGATTTCAATGGTGCCGTATCGTATCGTATCGTATCGGTGTGTGTGTGTGTGTGTGTGTGTGTATGCATACAGGACAATGAAGACAAGGGCATACTGCAGTGGACAGCGAATGTGTTGGGTTGACCTTGACAGTGTGAAGTGTAGCTGCGCCCAACACCGACAGTGGCAGTGACACTGCACTGGCACTTGTGATGCACCGCCATACGAGACTAGACCTGACTGACACCAATAGTGCATGAATGATCGATCACCCACATGTAGCAGAAGAACCGTCGATTGGTGTGCAGTGTAAACGTGAAAGTCCGAGGATACTGAGTGAAGAATCGAACATCGTCGGTAGTACTGGTAAATAGTTGATGGGGTAGCAACCGTAACAAGGATGACCCGAAGTGTGTGTGATTGAAGGGTGCAACCGAGGCTGGCACTCTGTTTGTGTTGATGATGAGACAGGTGGCGGGTGGATGAGTTCAGTGTGGGTGTCGGTAGCGTTGGTAGAGTACTAGGTCAGCAGGACGGGCGTATGAAGAAGTGGTTGTACGGTGCAGCAAAAAGAAAGAGAAGATGCGTATGCCAGGATTCGAACCTGGGATATCACGGCCACAACGTGAGGTACTGACCACTATACTACATACGCCTGGAGAAGCTGGGTATCGATCCCAGTACCTCTCGCATGCTAAGCGAGCGCTCTACCATCTGAGCTACATCCCCATACAACACCTACCGAACCTCCACACACACACAAACGCGCTTTACGCTACAACCAAACACGCTCGCGCCACGCAAACACAACCACATATACACGCACATACCACCCACCTACACACCAACTTTCACACCCTCACATCACAAACTCGACCCACGGCGCAACTCCTGCTGCAATACACACATCGAAACATCCACCACCTTGCGCTTGCGTATTGCCTCACCCACAACCAACACCACCCCCGCACCGCACTGCTGCGCACAACACACAACGTGAACCACACCCATCACACAACGTACACCGGACAACATACTTGTGATTAGCAGATTAGCAGCGCACGATACAAATGACAGACCATCTGGTCTCACACACTCCGCGACGTGCGTCCTTAGAAACAAACAAATCTTGCTTCATCTGCCAACCCATCCATACACACATACATACATACAGAGACATTGACACATGCACACATGAATACACACATACGTAAGAGCCTCACATCATTGCATGCTCATCGTCTACTTGCGCCCCGGGTGGAGAAATGCCCTCGACCCTCCGCGCACGGCCGCTCGCTTATCATGAACACAAGTACGATGACACCTGATTTCAATGGTGCCGTATCGTATCGTATCGTATCGTATCGTGTGTGTGTGTGTGTGTGTGTGTATGCATACAGGACAATGAAGACAAGGGCATACTGCAGTGGACAGCGAATGTGTTGGGTTGACCTTGACAGTGTGAAGTGTAGCTGCGCCCAACACCGACAGTGGCAGTGACACTTGCACTGGCACTTGTGATGCACCGCCATACGAGACTAGACCTGACTGACACCAATAGTGCATGAATGATCGATCACCCACATGTAGCAGAAGAACCGTCGATTGGTGTGCAGTGTAAACGTGAAAGTCCGAGGATACTGAGTGAAGAATCGAACATCGTCGGTAGTACTGGTAAATAGTTGATGGGGTAGCAACCGTAACAAGGATGACCCGAAGTGTGTGTGATTGAAGGGTGCAACCGAGGCTGGCACTCTGTTTGTGTTGATGATGAGACAGGTGGCGGGTGGATGAGTATCAGTGTGGGTGTCGGTAGCGTTGGTAGAGTACTAGGTCAGCAGGACGGGCGTATGAAGAAGTGGTTGTACGGTGCAGCAAAAAGAAAGAGAAGATGCGTATGCCAGGATTCGAACCTGGGATATCACGGCCACAACGTGAGGTACTGACCACTATACTACATACGCCTGGAGAAGCTGGGTATCGATCCCAGTACCTCTCGCATGCTAAGCGAGCGCTCTACCATCTGAGCTACATCCCCATACAACACCTACCGAACCTCCACACACACACAAACGCGCTTTACGCTACAACCAAACACGCTCGCGCCACGCAAACACAACCACATATACACGCACATACCACCCACCTACACACCAACTTTCACACCCTCACATCACAAACTCGACCCACGGCGCAACTCCTGCTGCAATACACACATCGAAACATCCACCACCTTGCGCTTGCGTATTGCCTCACCCACAACCAACACCACCCCCGCACCGCACTGCTGCGCACAACACACAACGTGAACCACACCCATCACACAACGTACACCGGACAACATACTTGTGATTAGCAGATTAGCAGCGCACGATACAAATGACAGACCATCTGGTCTCACACACTCCGCGACGTGCGTCCTTAGAAACAAACAAATCTTGCTTCATCTGCCAACCCATCCATACACACATACATACATACAGAGACATTGACACATGCACACATGAATACACACATACGTAAGAGCCTCACATCATTGCATGCTCATCGTCTACTTGCGCCCCGGGTGGAGAAATGCCCTCGACCCTCCGCGCACGGCCGCTCGCTTATCATGAACACAAGTACGATGACACCTGATTTCAATGGTGCCGTATCGTATCGTATCGTATCGTATCGTATCGTGTGTGTGTGTGTGTGTGTGTGTGTGTATGCATACAGGACAATGAAGACAAGGGCATACTGCAGTGGACAGCGAATGTGTTGGGTTGACCTTGACAGTGTGAAGTGTAGCTGCGCCCAACACCGACACAGTGGCAGTGACACTGCACTGGCACTTGTGATGCACCGCCATACGAGACTAGACCTGACTGACACCAATAGTGCATGAATGATCGATCACCCACATGTAGCAGAAGAACCGTCGATTGGTGTGCAGTGTAAACGTGAAAGTCCGAGGATACTGAGTGAAGAATCGAACATCGTCGGTAGTACTGGTAAATAGTTGATGGGGTAGCAACCGTAACAAGGATGACCCGAAGTGTGTGTGATTGAAGGGTGCAACCGAGGCTGGCACTCTGTTTGTGTTGATGATGAGACAGGTGGCGGGTGGATGAGTATCAGTGTGGGTGTCGGTAGCGTTGGTAGAGTACTAGGTCAGCAGGACGGGCGTATGAAGAAGTGGTTGTACGGTGCAGCAAAAAGAAAGAGAAGATGCGTATGCCAGGATTCGAACCTGGGATATCACGGCCACAACGTGAGGTACTGACCACTATACTACATACGCCTGGAGAAGCTGGGTATCGATCCCAGTACCTCTCGCATGCTAAGCGAGCGCTCTACCATCTGAGCTACATCCCCATACAACACCTACCGAACCTCCACACACACACAAACGCGCTTTACGCTACAACCAAACACGCTCGCGCCACGCAAACACAACCACATATACACGCACATACCACCCACCTACACACCAACTTTCACACCCTCACATCACAAACTCGACCCACGGCGCAACTCCTGCTGCAATACACACATCGAAACATCCACCACCTTGCGCTTGCGTATTGCCTCACCCACAACCAACACCACCCCCGCACCGCACTGCTGCGCACAACACACAACGTGAACCACACCCATCACACAACGTACACCGGACAACATACTTGTGATTAGCAGATTAGCAGCGCACGATACAAATGACAGACCATCTGGTCTCACACACTCCGCGACGTGCGTCCTTAGAAACAAACAAATCTTGCTTCATCTGCCAACCCATCCATACACACATACATACATACAGAGACATTGACACATGCACACATGAATACACACATACGTAAGAGCCTCACATCATTGCATGCTCATCGTCTACTTGCGCCCCGGGTGGAGAAATGCCCTCGACCCTCCGCGCACGGCCGCTCGCTTATCATGAACACAAGTACGATGACACCTGATTTCAATGGTGCCGTATCGTATCGTATCGTATCGTGTGTGTGTGTGTGTGTGTGTGTGTGTGTATGCATACAGGACAATGAAGACAAGGGCATACTGCAGTGGACAGCGAATGTGTTGGGTTGACCTTGACAGTGTGAAGTGTAGCTGCGCCCAACACCGACAGTGGCAGTGACACTGCACTGGCACTTGTGATGCACCGCCATACGAGACTAGACCTGACTGACACCAATAGTGCATGAATGATCGATCACCCACATGTAGCAGAAGAACCGTCGATTGGTGTGCAGTGTAAACGTGAAAGTCCGAGGATACTGAGTGAAGAATCGAACATCGTCGGTAGTACTGGTAAATAGTTGATGGGGTAGCAACCGTAACAAGGATGACCCGAAGTGTGTGTGATTGAAGGGTGCAACCGAGGCTGGCACTCTGTTTGTGTTGATGATGAGACAGGTGGCGGGTGGATGAGTATCAGTGTGGGTGTCGGTAGCGTTGGTAGAGTACTAGGTCAGCAGGACGGGCGTATGAAGAAGTGGTTGTACGGTGCAGCAAAAAGAAAGAGAAGATGCGTATGCCAGGATTCGAACCTGGGATATCACGGCCACAACGTGAGGTACTGACCACTATACTACATACGCCTGGAGAAGCTGGGTATCGATCCCAGTACCTCTCGCATGCTAAGCGAGCGCTCTACCATCTGAGCTACATCCCCATACAACACCTACCGAACCTCCACACACACACAAACGCGCTTTACGCTACAACCAAACACGCTCGCGCCACGCAAACACAACCACATATACACGCACATACCACCCACCTACACACCAACTTTCACACCCTCACATCACAAACTCGACCCACGGCGCAACTCCTGCTGCAATACACACATCGAAACATCCACCACCTTGCGCTTGCGTATTGCCTCACCCACAACCAACACCACCCCCGCACCGCACTGCTGCGCACAACACACAACGTGAACCACACCCATCACACAACGTACACCGGACAACATACTTGTGATTAGCAGATTAGCAGCGCACGATACAAATGACAGACCATCTGGTCTCACACACTCCGCGACGTGCGTCCTTAGAAACAAACAAATCTTGCTTCATCTGCCAACCCATCCATACACACATACATACATACAGAGACATTGACACATGCACACATGAATACACACATACGCCGTATCGTATCGTATCGTATCGGTGTGTGTGTGTGTGTGTGTGTATGCATACAGGACAATGAAGACAAGGGCATACTGCAGTGGACAGCGAATGTGTTGGGTTGACCTTGACAGTGTGAAGTGTAGCTGCGCCCAACACCGACAGTGGCAGTGACACTTGCACTGGCACTTGTGATGCACCGCCATACGAGACTAGACCTGACTGACACCAATAGTGCATGAATGATCGATCACCCACATGTAGCAGAAGAACCGTCGATTGGTGTGCAGTGTAAACGTGAAAGTCCGAGGATACTGAGTGAAGAATCGAACATCGTCGGTAGTACTGGTAAATAGTTGATGGGGTAGCAACCGTAACAAGGATGACCCGAAGTGTGTGTGATTGAAGGGTGCAACCGAGGCTGGCACTCTGTTTGTGTTGATGATGAGACAGGTGGCGGGTGGATGAGTATCAGTGTGGGTGTCGGTAGCGTTGGTAGAGTACTAGGTCAGCAGGACGGGCGTATGAAGAAGTGGTTGTACGGTGCAGCAAAAAGAAAGAGAAGATGCGTATGCCAGGATTCGAACCTGGGATATCACGGCCACAACGTGAGGTACTGACCACTATACTACATACGCCTGGAGAAGCTGGGTATCGATCCCAGTACCTCTCGCATGCTAAGCGAGCGCTCTACCATCTGAGCTACATCCCCATACAACACCTACCGAACCTCCACACACACACAAACGCGCTTTACGCTACAACCAAACACGCTCGCGCCACGCAAACACAACCACATATACACGCACATACCACCCACCTACACACCAACTTTCACACCCTCACATCACAAACTCGACCCACGGCGCAACTCCTGCTGCAATACACACATCGAAACATCCACCACCTTGCGCTTGCGTATTGCCTCACCCACAACCAACACCACCCCCGCACCGCACTGCTGCGCACAACACACAACGTGAACCACACCCATCACACAACGTACACCGGACAACATACTTGTGATTAGCAGATTAGCAGCGCACGATACAAATGACAGACCATCTGGTCTCACACACTCCGCGACGTGCGTCCTTAGAAACAAACAAATCTTGCTTCATCTGCCAACCCATCCATACACACATACATACATACAGAGACATTGACACATGCACACATGAATACACACATACGTAAGAGCCTCACATCATTGCATGCTCATCGTCTACTTGCGCCCCGGGTGGAGAAATGCCCTCGACCCTCCGCGCACGGCCGCTCGCTTATCATGAACACAAGTACGATGACACCTGATTTCAATGGTGCCGTATCGTATCGTATCGTATCGTATCGTATGTATCGGTGTGTGTGTGTGTGTGTGTGTGTATGCATACAGGACAATGAAGACAAGGGCATACTGCAGTGGACAGCGAATGTGTTGGGTTGACCTTGACAGTGTGAAGTGTAGCTGCGCCCAACACCGACAGTGGCAGTGACACTTGCACTGGCACTTGTGATACACCGCCATACGAGACTAGACCTGACTGACACCAATAGTGCATGAATGATCGATCACCCACATGTAGCAGAAGAACCGTCGATTGGTGTGCAGTGTAAACGTGAAAGTCCGAGGATACTGAGTGAAGAATCGAACATCGTCGGTAGTACTGGTAAATAGTTGATGGGGTAGCAACCGTAACAAGGATGACCCGAAGTGTGTGTGATTGAAGGGTGCAACCGAGGCTGGCACTCTGTTTGTGTTGATGATGAGACAGGTGGCGGGTGGATGAGTATCAGTGTGGGTGTCGGTAGCGTTGGTAGAGTACTAGGTCAGCAGGACGGGCGTATGAAGAAGTGGTTGTACGGTGCAGCAAAAAGAAAGAGAAGATGCGTATGCCAGGATTCGAACCTGGGATATCACGGCCACAACGTGAGGTACTGACCACTATACTACATACGCCTGGAGAAGCTGGGTATCGATCCCAGTACCTCTCGCATGCTAAGCGAGCGCTCTACCATCTGAGCTACATCCCCATACAACACCTACCGAACCTCCACACACACACAAACGCGCTTTACGCTACAACCAAACACGCTCGCGCCACGCAAACACAACCACATATACACGCACATACCACCCACCTACACACCAACTTTCACACCCTCACATCACAAACTCGACCCACGGCGCAACTCCTGCTGCAATACACACATCGAAACATCCACCACCTTGCGCTTGCGTATTGCCTCACCCACAACCAACACCACCCCCGCACCGCACTGCTGCGCACAACACACAACGTGAACCACACCCATCACACAACGTACACCGGACAACATACTTGTGATTAGCAGATTAGCAGCGCACGATACAAATGACAGACCATCTGGTCTCACACACTCCGCGACGTGCGTCCTTAGAAACAAACAAATCTTGCTTCATCTGCCAACCCATCCATACACACATACAACATACAGAGACATTGACACATGCACACATGAATACACACATACGTAAGAGCCTCACATCATTGCATGCTCATCGTCTACTTGCGCCCGGGTGGAGAAATGCCCTCGACCCTCCGCGCACGGCCGCTCGCTTATCATGAACACAAGTACGATGACACCTGATTTCATACATACATACAGAGACATTGACACATGCACACATGAATACACACATACGTAAGAGCCTCACATCATTGCATGCTCATCGTCTACTTGCGCCCCGGGTGGAGAAATGCCATCGACCCTCCGCGCACGGCCGCTCGCTTATCATGAACACAAGTACGATGACACCTGATTTCAATGGTGCCGTATCGTATCGTATCGTATCGTATCGTATCGTATCGGTGTGTGTGTGTGTGTGTGTGTGTGTGTGTGTATGCATACAGGACAATGAAGACAAGGGCATACTGCAGTGGACAGCGAATGTGTTGGGTTGACCTTGACAGTGTGAAGTGTAGCTGCGCCCAACACCGACAGTGGCAGTGACACTGGCACTGGCACTTGTGATGCACCGCCATACGAGACTAGACCTGACTGACACCAATAGTGCATGAATGATCGATCACCCACATGTAGCAGAAGAACCGTCGATTGGTGTGCAGTGTAAACGTGAAAGTCCGAGGATACTGAGTGAAGAATCGAACATCGTCGGTAGTACTGGTAAATAGTTGATGGGGTAGCAACCGTAACAAGGATGACCCGAAGTGTGTGTGATTGAAGGGTGCAACCGAGGCTGGCACTCTGTTTGTGTTGATGATGAGACAGGTGGCGGGTGGATGAGTATCAGTGTGGGTGTCGGTAGCGTTGGTAGAGTACTAGGTCAGCAGGACGGGCGTATGAAGAAGTGGTTGTACGGTGCAGCAAAAAGAAAGAGAAGATGCGTATGCCAGGATTCGAACCTGGGATATCACGGCCACAACGTGAGGTACTGACCACTATACTACATACGCCTGGAGAAGCTGGGTATCGATCCCAGTACCTCTCGCATGCTAAGCGAGCGCTCTACCATCTGAGCTACATCCCCATACAACACCTACCGAACCTCCACACACACACAAACGCGCTTTACGCTACAACCAAACACGCTCGCGCCACGCAAACACAACCACATATACACGCACATACCACCCACCTACACACCAACTTTCACACCCTCACATCACAAACTCGACCCACGGCGCAACTCCTGCTGCAATACACACATCGAAACATCCACCACCTTGCGCTTGCGTATTGCCTCACCCACAACCAACACCACCCCCGCACCGCACTGCTGCGCACAACACACAACGTGAACCACACCCATCACACAACGTACACCGGACAACATACTTGTGATTAGCAGATTAGCAGCGCACGATACAAATGACAGACCATCTGGTCTCACACACTCCGCGACGTGCGTCCTTAGAAACAAACAAATCTTGCTTCATCTGCCAACCCATCCATACACACATACATACATACAGAGACATTGACACATGCACACATGAATACACACATACGTAAGAGCCTCACATCATTGCATGCTCATCGTCTACTTGCGCCCCGGGTGGAGAAATGCCCTCGACCCTCCGCGCACGGCCGCTCGCTTATCATGAACACAAGTACGATGACACCTGATTTCATACATACATACAGAGACATTGACACATGCACACATGAATACACACATACGTAAGAGCCTCACATCATTGCATGCTCATCGTCTACTTGCGCCCCGGGTGGAGAAATGCCCTCGACCCTCCGCGCACGGCCGCTCGCTTATCATGAACACAAGTACGATGACACCTGATTTCATACATACATACAGAGACATTGACACATGCACACATGAATACACACATACGTAAGAGCCTCACATCATTGCATGCTCATCGTCTATTTGCGCCCCGGGTGGAGAAATGCCCTCGACCCTCCGCGCACGGCCGCTCGCTTATCATGAACACAAGTACGATGACACCTGATTTCATACATACATACAGAGACATTGACACATGCACACATGAATACACACATACGTAAGAGCCTCACATCATTGCATGCTCATCGTCTACTTGCGCCCCGGGTGGAGAAATGCCCTCGACCCTCCGCGCACGGCCGCTCGCTTATCATGAACACAAGTACGATGACACCTGATTTCATACATACATACAGAGACATTGACACATGCACACATGAATACACACATACGTAAGAGCCTCACATCATTGCATGCTCATCGTCTACTTGCGCCCCGGGTGGAGAAATGCCCTCGACCCTCCGCGCACGGCCGCTCGCTTATCATGAACACAAGTACGATGACACCTGATTTCAATGGTGCCGTATCGTATCGTATCGTATCGTATCGGTGTGTGTGTGTGTGTGTGTGTGTGTGTGTGTGTGTGTGTGTGTGTGTGTATGCATACAGGACAATGAAGACAAGGGCATACTGCAGTGGACAGCGAATGTGTTGGGTTGACCTTGACAGTGTGAAGTGTAGCTGCGCCCAACACCGACAGTGGCAGTGACACTGGCACTGGCACTTGTGATGCACCGCCATACGAGACTAGACCTGACTGACACCAATAGTGCATGAATGATCGATCACCCACATGTAGCAGAAGAACCGTCGATTGGTGTGCAGTGTAAACGTGAAAGTCCGAGGATACTGAGTGAAGAATCGAACATCGTCGGTAGTACTGGTAAATAGTTGATGGGGTAGCAACCGTAACAAGGATGACCCGAAGTGTGTGTGATTGAAGGGTGCAACCGAGGCTGGCACTCTGTTTGTGTTGATGATGAGACAGGTGGCGGGTGGATGAGTATCAGTGTGGGTGTCGGTAGCGTTGGTAGAGTACTAGGTCAGCAGGACGGGCGTATGAAGAAGTGGTTGTACGGTGCAGCAAAAAGAAAGAGAAGATGCGTATGCCAGGATTCGAACCTGGGATATCACGGCCACAACGTGAGGTACTGACCACTATACTACATACGCCTGGAGAAGCTGGGTATCGATCCCAGTACCTCTCGCATGCTAAGCGAGCGCTCTACCATCTGAGCTACATCCCCATACAACACCTACCGAACCTCCACACACACACAAACGCGCTTTACGCTACAACCAAACACGCTCGCGCCACGCAAACACAACCACATATACACGCACATACCACCCACCTACACACCAACTTTCACACCCTCACATCACAAACTCGACCCACGGCGCAACTCCTGCTGCAATACACACATCGAAACATCCACCACCTTGCGCTTGCGTATTGCCTCACCCACAACCAACACCACCCCCGCACCGCACTGCTGCGCACAACACACAACGTGAACCACACCCATCACACAACGTACACCGGACAACATACTTGTGATTAGCAGATTAGCAGCGCACGATACAAATGACAGACCATCTGGTCTCACACACTCCGCGACGTGCGTCCTTAGAAACAAACAAATCTTGCTTCATCTGCCAACCCATCCATACACACATACATACATACAGAGACATTGACACATGCACACATGAATACACACATACGTAAGAGCCTCACATCATTGCATGCTCATCGTCTACTTGCGCCCCGGGTGGAGAAATGCCCTCGACCCTCCGCGCACGGCCGCTCGCTTATCATGAACACAAGTACGATGACACCTGATTTCAATGGTGCCGTATCGTATCGTATCGTATCGTATGTGTGTGTGTGTGTGTGTGTATGCATACAGGACAATGAAGACAAGGGCATACTGCAGTGGACAGCGAATGTGTTGGGTTGACCTTGACAGTGTGAAGTGTAGCTGCGCCCAACACCGACAGTGGCAGTGACACTGGCACTGGCACTTGTGATGCACCGCCATACGAGACTAGACCTGACTGACACCAATAGTGCATGAATGATCGATCACCCACATGTAGCAGAAGAACCGTCGATTGGTGTGCAGTGTAAACGTGAAAGTCCGAGGATACTGAGTGAAGAATCGAACATCGTCGGTAGTACTGGTAAATAGTTGATGGGGTAGCAACCGTAACAAGGATGACCCGAAGTGTGTGTGATTGAAGGGTGCAACCGAGGCTGGCACTCTGTTTGTGTTGATGATGAGACAGGTGGCGGGTGGATGAGTATCAGTGTGGGTGTCGGTAGCGTTGGTAGAGTACTAGGTCAGCAGGACGGGCGTATGAAGAAGTGGTTGTACGGTGCAGCAAAAAGAAAGAGAAGATGCGTATGCCAGGATTCGAACCTGGGATATCACGGCCACAACGTGAGGTACTGACCACTATACTACATACGCCTGGAGAAGCTGGGTATCGATCCCAGTACCTCTCGCATGCTAAGCGAGCGCTCTACCATCTGAGCTACATCCCCATACAACACCTACCGAACCTCCACACACACACAAACGCGCTTTACGCTACAACCAAACACGCTCGCGCCACGCAAACACAACCACATATACACGCACATACCACCCACCTACACACCAACTTTCACACCCTCACATCACAAACTCGACCCACGGCGCAACTCCTGCTGCAATACACACATCGAAACATCCACCACCTTGCGCTTGCGTATTGCCTCACCCACAACCAACACCACCCCCGCACCGCACTGCTGCGCACAACACACAACGTGAACCACACCCATCACACAACGTACACCGGACAACATACTTGTGATTAGCAGATTAGCAGCGCACGATACAAATGACAGACCATCTGGTCTCACACACTCCGCGACGTGCGTCCTTAGAAACAAACAAATCTTGCTTCATCTGCCAACCCATCCATACACACATACATACATACAGAGACATTGACACATGCACACATGAATACACACATACGTAAGAGCCTCACATCATTGCATGCTCATCGTCTACTTGCGCCCCGGGTGGAGAAATGCCCTCGACCCTCCGCGCACGGCCGCTCGCTTATCATGAACACAAGTACGATGACACCTGATTTCAATGGTGCCGTATCGTATCGTATCGTATCGTATCGTGTGTGTGTGTGTGTGTATGCATACAGGACAATGAAGACAAGGGCATACTGCAGTGGACAGCGAATGTGTTGGGTTGACCTTGACAGTGTGAAGTGTAGCTGCGCCCAACACCGACAGTGGCAGTGACACTGGCACTGGCACTTGTGATGCACCGCCATACGAGACTAGACCTGACTGACACCAATAGTGCATGAATGATCGATCACCCACATGTAGCAGAAGAACCGTCGATTGGTGTGCAGTGTAAACGTGAAAGTCCGAGGATACTGAGTGAAGAATCGAACATCGTCGGTAGTACTGGTAAATAGTTGATGGGGTAGCAACCGTAACAAGGATGACCCGAAGTGTGTGTGATTGAAGGGTGCAACCGAGGCTGGCACTCTGTTTGTGTTGATGATGAGACAGGTGGCGGGTGGATGAGTATCAGTGTGGGTGTCGGTAGCGTTGGTAGAGTACTAGGTCAGCAGGACGGGCGTATGAAGAAGTGGTTGTACGGTGCAGCAAAAAGAAAGAGAAGATGCGTATGCCAGGATTCGAACCTGGGATATCACGGCCACAACGTGAGGTACTGACCACTATACTACATACGCCTGGAGAAGCTGGGTATCGATCCCAGTACCTCTCGCATGCTAAGCGAGCGCTCTACCATCTGAGCTACATCCCCATACAACACCTACCGAACCTCCACACACACACAAACGCGCTTTACGCTACAACCAAACACGCTCGCGCCACGCAAACACAACCACATATACACGCACATACCACCCACCTACACACCAACTTTCACACCCTCACATCACAAACTCGACCCACGGCGCAACTCCTGCTGCAATACACACATCGAAACATCCACCACCTTGCGCTTGCGTATTGCCTCACCCACAACCAACACCACCCCCGCACCGCACTGCTGCGCACAACACACAACGTGAACCACACCCATCACACAACGTACACCGGACAACATACTTGTGATTAGCAGATTAGCAGCGCACGATACAAATGACAGACCATCTGGTCTCACACACTCCGCGACGTGCGTCCTTAGAAACAAACAAATCTTGCTTCATCTGCCAACCCATCCATACACACATACATACATACAGAGACATTGACACATGCACACATGAATACACACATACGTAAGAGCCTCACATCATTGCATGCTCATCGTCTACTTGCGCCCCGGGTGGAGAAATGCCCTCGACCCTCCGCGCACGGCCGCTCGCTTATCATGAACACAAGTACGATGACACCTGATTTCAATGGTGCCGTATCGTATCGTATCGTATCGTATCGTATCGTATCGTATCGTATCGGTGTGTGTGTGTGTGTGTGTGTGTATGCATACAGGACAATGAAGACAAGGGCATACTGCAGTGGAAGACGCTTCATCCTTGCCTTACAGCTCTGTAGCTGACGGGTTCACCCTTGATATTTTGTAGACGGTCGCGTACCTTCTTGCTGGTACATGGCATCCGTTAATTACACCCAAGGACGAAGTTTCGTATTTCTAGCTCGAAATTGACGAGTTCTTGTGCCTGAACAACAGCCGAAGATCCACCAAACGTTGGCTTGTTGGATGTGTTCCAGAGTGTGATCACAGATGAGATGGTGGTTGCCGCAAAGCCCAGACGTTCCGCCACACGCTGACGCGAGCGCCGGTGTAGTGGGTCCAACTATGCCTTTGCTTCGGCCTTGAAATACTCGTTGGCACGTAGGATGAGTTTTACTCGCTCGAATTGAGAACGTGCTTGTCCTTCGGTAGCTCCATCGTGCGTGTTGTTGAATTAGAGTTGATGGACTGTGAAGCGAACGAGCGCAAAATGCTTACGGCTGGGCGTTAATGTACTGCCTTGTGTGGACTTAAGTAATGTCCCCCATTACAGATGTCGTCTCGTCCAGGGATGCAGCCTCCCGTGACATTCTCATTGACTCACTCACTGATGTAGCCCAAGAGACACGGCTGCTCCTCGCAGAGGCGTTCGCCAAGCGAATTTTTCTATCGCTATACATCTCCTGCAGAGCGTTTGCCAACGCAGCGCAAGGTCACGATGGCTCATCTTGTAATCGAATTGCCAAGCCAATCGTTGCTGCTGTTCACAACTGTCTACGTGCTGTTGTTGACACTCAGAACCGAGATCAAATTGACGACGACTCCACCGACCGAGAGTGATGTCCAGCGTCTGGCCAGTTTTCAGCCGAGTGCATCCACGTGACTGAAGAGGAACCAAGCGACGTGAGGGATAATCGTGTCGAGTCCGAGCTGCAACGTTGGCTCACAGAGCATCCTCAACGAGTCGACAGCGTCCTCGCATTCTGGAGCCGTGTTGAAAGCAAGTATCCGATTCTGTCCAAGGTGGCGCGTGCGCTTTTTGCGTTTCCTGTGTCGTCGGCTCAAATCGAGCTAGAATTTGGGGATTCCGGTGCGAGGTGATCGTAGTCGTTTGAGAGGAGCAAACGTTGAGATGGCGGCATTTCATCGAGCAAATCAGCCGTTCACAGACACAACGCAGTCCACTTGCGTCGACCCTGCTCGTCGTCGGCCAATCACAACGCTGGCTGATCGCTCTGCTCGACTTGGTGTGGCTCTACAGCACTGCGACAAACTGCCAATCAATCAGTTGAGCTCGTACATACCGCATCACATAATAGGGATCGACGATGATTCTGACTGTGACGACGGAAACGAGTTGCCGGCCACCTTCTCTGGCGTATCTGTAACAACAGTCTCCACCGCTGCGATAGCTCGAAACTTCGCTGCTGCAAGCGCTGCATTTAGACCTGAGAGCACTGAGCTTCCGGATAACGCCATTCTTGGGGTCGTATGGCGATTGACAGGGCCGGCAATGCGAATCACCACGGTTGGCGTTCAATGCAACGGTATCTGTTAGACCGCCTTGCTTGCTTGCTTCGCTTTCCACACCCCTAAACGAGCGCCTCGAGTTCTGCTCGAGCGCAATGCAATTCTTTGATCACTTCGGTCTTGAGCTGTGCGATAGCTTGTTCGCAGTGACGCGCTGCCTGTTGTACACCAGTGGCATCGTGACATTTCACTGTCTCAAACACAGTGCTGGACGAATACGACCGGAGCCGAGCAATAGCCGCATCAATGCGCGAATCCACCCCCCCCTTTGTTATTGCTTCGTCGTTCGGCAACTTGGGACTGGCGGCTTCTTTGTTGATCCGCGTCATGATGTCTGCTCTGGCAGAAGCCAGGATGGCAGATACTTCATCTCTTGTACTCTGGATCATCGACTCACGAACGGCCACACACAGATCCGCAAATATAATCTGAACACGATCACATACCTCTCGGGGTGTGCCGTCTTCGATTCTCTTCGCGACAACACTCTCAACATGATGCAGAAGCTGCTCGAACGCTCCTGCTGTCGTTGAATCAGTTTGGTTGTTAACAGCGACAATAGCTTGCCCATTGGCCGACGGTCGGGTGTTGTCAATGGCCTGGCGTGTGTCTTCTTCGATTCGCTTCGCGACAACACTCCAACATGAGGCAGAAGCTGCTTGGACGCTCCTGTTGCTGCAGTCGTAAGGCGGAAGTCGACAGCACTTTTCGTTTCATTCTGAAGATCCGCCTATAGTTGGTTTACGATCACCGTAATCTGCCCGTCATGTTCTTTAGACATGATCTTGAACAAGTCCTCCATGGCTTGGTTTTTTTGCATGTGTACTAATGTGGAGATCGCGCTCGGCATGGTGATGAACATTGTTCTCAAAAGAAATGGCCTGTCGCACTGCGGTATCAATATCGGTGAATGCTATAGATGAGGGAAATCTGACGCGCTCGCGAACACTCGAGTCAATGTGATCTCCAATCTCAGCCGACGCTGCTGTCAAAATCTCACGGATACCATCCTCAAGGCGGCTCCTGATGTCATGCACCTTCTCCGACTGCGTCTCAAACAGTGTACGTCAGCAGGAGTCACCTTGGACATCACTTCCCACAGCGCTCGTTCCACTCGATGTCTCTCCTCCATCTTATCAGTAGGTTGGCTTCGAGACAGACCAAGCACAATTGATCAGAGGGAGGCTGCGCTGCAATGTCCTGTGCATAACCGATCTCATCGGATTCGTCTTCCATTGACGCTCGCTGCATGTTCGATGATCTCGGAATGTGCAATTTTTTTACAAAGGGGCGAATGCTTTTGTCCAATAGATGGACTGTTGAAGCAGATTGGAGAGTCAGGGGAAGATCTGTGAAGTATCACCTCATCTTCATCTGATGCTGAGTGAAGCCGAAAAACCTCGGGAAGGAACTTCTGCTAAAAAAACACATCACTGTTTATATCGGGAAGCAGGCTTCATGTTCACTTTGTCCGAAGTGTGACTTTATGTGTCGCGTGGTAACAATTGAAGTTGCTATTCTTGGAGGGTACAAAAATCCCTCATTCCTCCTGGATCCCTTGAAACAGAATGCCGACCCTCTCAACCTCAATAGACCCTGGAATCACGCACGTGGCAGGAGTCGGACTCGGCGCAGTTAGCGTGAGAGGGTCGATTCCACACCACTAAACCAAATCCAAGACCCGGAAACCCAGTGGCTGTCACTACCATGGTGACCGAGCCACTAATAGGGATAGTTCACGACAATAGATCTCATAGGCAGCACTCCTCTATTCAAAGCAGAAAACGTGTAAAATGGGTGCTGCCTATCTAAATATTAGTATGGCAGCAGTGACCGACCAAACTGTCATGCATGTAACGCTAATGGGATTGGTTGAAAATGGTGGGTGGGAGAGATCCGAATAGAGCAAAAGATGGAAGCGACAGTATAGGATCATCATTAGCCACGCCATGGGAAGGATCATGGAGATGCTGGTCGACAGCTCAGCTGTACGTCAGGTGTGATCAAGACAAACAGCTCACACTTGACGTGGCGCGCGGCAGCAACTTTTGCATGTCCGTGTGGGCTGTTGACGCTGTGCCGAGTGCACTGCTGACGCTTCCCCACGAGCGTCAACTGCAATACTCAGTTCGTTTTGCGATTTAGAATAGCAGGGCATTCAAATTGAAAGGTGTTTGCTTTTTGAATCGCCTAATACGCCCGCGGAGCGGGCGGCACTAACTCGTGAGATATTGAAGTGAGTATGTCCTTCGTATACCCTCGTTACGTATGGAGTGACGGGTTGCGGAGTTACGATGTACAGAGCCGTGCTGTGCACGGAGAAGCTCTGGATCAACTCGGAGTAACATTCTACTAAGATTATACCGGTATACCGGTATACAGAGGTTTTCTGAGTGTTGTTCTTTTGATGCGAGCATGTTACTTCACAAGCAGACCACCACCTTACGCGTAGGCTTATTCGAGATAAACGACTGATATTGAGAGCTATTGCTGATGCAGCTACGAATACTCACTTATCGATCTTAAAGGACACGTGATCTTAAAGGCAATGCGCTTCTAATCGGAGTATTTTCGCGACAGCACATCAAATGTCTATATTACCAAAATGCACATTCACATGAGTTACGTGACTCCTTAGCTCTTTACCCTCTCAAATCTGTTTGCCAATCAACCATGCGCTTCCGAACCAGTCCTCTTTCCCGCCATTCAAGATGGCGCGCGCTGGTCGGACGAGCATCAAGGGCACCAAGACGAAGAAGAACCAGTTCAAGCACAAGCAGCACTCGTACGGCCTTCGCCATGCCGTCCTCCAAGCATACGACAAGGAGACGTCTATCGCCGCGCTCAACAGCAAGTACTTCCCTGGTGAGACCTCGGCTGATGTTCGAGGTCATGTCTGCAAGTGGAAGAAGAAGCGGCTCTTCATTGCCATCATGGCATCCAGCAGTGTGACCAGCTCCCAGACGCGCCACTGAGAGCGAGGGTTGGGTACCGCCCTTCCAACTAGCGTCGAGACGGAGATTGTGCGCTGGATAAATGGCCTTCGCCAAGACGGCGTGCCTGTGTCGGCAAAGATGCTCGAGCTCCACGCGACTGAGTGTGCGGAGGCGCACGAGATCCCAGAGGGCAAGTTCACGGCGTCGAACAGCTGGAAGGCATCCTTCCTCTAGCGCCACCGCCTCTCTTTTCGTGCAAAGAACCGCTCAAGCCAAGCATCTCCAGACGTCGACAATGTGCTCGGTGCTGCGTTTGGCGCGCAGGTGCGCGGTTGGATGGCAGAGTATGGCGTCTCGCGGGTCTTCAATGCCGACCAAACTGCTGTCTTCTTTGAGATGCTCCCCAAGAAGACTGTGGCCCAGCGTAGCGTGAGGACGGTGTGGGTTAAGTGCGGGAAGAAAGAGAAGCAGCGCGCGACCGCCATGCTTCATGCCGACAGCGAAGGCAACAAGTGCGATCCGTTCTTGGTCTTCAAGACCCAGGACTCAACAATCACGGAAGTGCACAAAGAGAACGTGGAGAAGCGCCACGGGTTTGGAAAACTTTTGTGGAAGGAGATCAAGGAGCCTACGGTGCCCAGATCTACGGCAATGCAACCGCTTGGTGGAACAGTGACCTCACGATCGCGTGGCTCAAGCACTTCTTCGGCGATCGTACGGTAGCCAGCTCCCCTGTCCTTCTACTCCTCGACTCGTTCTCGGGCCACTGGACGGACGACGTAGCCGCCTACGCAGCAACCGTCAACGTCATCCTGAAGCCCGTCCCCCCCCCAAGCTGACATGGCGTTGCCAGCCAGCTGACGTGGCATGGATTAAACCACTGAAGGATGGGCTTCGCCGTCAGTGGGTCGACTTCCTCCGAGACCAACTCAACCGACGACGCAATTCGACAGCTCGGTTTGTCATGAAGCCTCCTAGCCGTGGAGATGTGGCGGAGTGGCTCACGGATGGGTGGCTTCGTCTTTCAGAGCGAACCATCATCTCTGGGTTCTCCAAGTGTGGTTTTCGAGACCGACTTCCAGGACGAGATGATGAGTCCACCACGACGCCCACACTCGACGCGTCTGATGTTGTCGAGGCCATGGAGATCTTGGGTACTCTAGATGACGACGCGGGGGAAGTACAGGAGAGTGCGGACCTTATCCGAATCGTGGAGGAAGTTCTCATCTAAATCCTAACGTATATCAATACAAAAAGAGTTCTGTTGGGGCAGCTGCATAGATTATGTTACTGTAAAAAAGCGCATTATTAAAGATCTTGCAAAACTGCGTGTCAACCGCGGCCCCCGATACAGAATAACTGACCCTCCACAAAATGATGAGACCACGGCATCACTCCCACAGGAGGATTTGAACCCGGCGCAGTGGCATGAGAGTACATCCGCCGCGGAGATCTTAAAGGGAACGCTCCATTGTTATGGTAGTTTTCAGACTCTCCCCCCGTGTCCTGTAAGATCTATAAGTGAGTAGTGACGACGGTTGTCGGATACTCTCGGCGCATCACTGTGTCAACAAGGGCCTTCGCAGGCACTCACACCACACAACATCAAATGGTCCAGTAGCTCGATAGACCTTACAGCTTACAACATCCGAACGACGAACAGTACCGCTGAGGTTTTTGCCGCTGTAGTTCTGGAGATTGTAGATATTCGCCATCGTCACGAGCTGACCGGGAACGAACGTAATGTTTTCGACGCGCGCTCCCCAAACAAGAACTCGGAACGCGAACAACGCTTTCGAAATGTCGTCAAGAGCCTCGAACGCCTCCAAGACAGCTTCAAAATCCTCGCCATCGTCTGAAACAAACGTCAGTCGGCACCCGTTCTTGTCCGCACTTGCTGCAACAAATCGCATCCGGATCGTTACGCGATGAGAGTAGTCAAGGCCAACTTTCTTAGAACGTCAACATCCGAGTACAGGGGACGCTCGGATTGCTCTTGGACTACTGCTCGCATTCGTTCAAGGAGAGACATGCTCGAAACTGCCGATGAGGACCGCGAACACTAGTGAGACGCACCCGAAGCAAGAGGAAGTGGGAAGTGCGGCAAATTAGCTGACAAGTCCAAGACCACATATATCGCATTGTGAGGCGGTTAGTTTTGTCGAGTTCAACCGTCTCAACCTCGCACCCGACGCTCTCACGAATACCTTGCGAACTGTCGATTCACATCATCCACGACCCAAAAGCAAATCTGACGCCCAATAAGAGACACGAGACAACCGTCGACTCACTTTACATCACGAACCTGACACGAGACAACTGTCGACTCACTTTAGATCACACACCACTCTACCGTGAATTAGAAATGTTACCTTGTCCTGAGCTCGCATATCACAATAGATATTCGTCGAATGTACCAAAGAGGTCGAGAATATCAGAGAGCGTACGCCGCTTACGTCAGAGAGATCAAACACGAAGTGCTCGCGAGAAGGAATCTAATCGAGATGCGATCCAAGTACGAGATAAGAATGGCGCTGGTTTAGACATCTGACAACGAGCGCATACATCGAATGATCAAGAAGGTTTGTTGTTGTTCTTGTTGTTATGAAATGGAATGAGGACTCATGTGAATACTACCACAACTTTTTTGCATGAAGCAAGGGGGGCCTTGATCCAGTCAGTCACTGAGAAAGATAAAGCCAGGGTGTATCGAAGCTGCAGCGATGCACTCGTCAATTCGAGCATGTCCGAAGACGTGTGTGCGGTCTGTGATCGCTTAGTGGTGCGACCAAACATTTATGTGCGGTCCGTTCATGGCGACTCAGCCCTCTATACGTCGATGCTGTGGCGGCTGAGTCCCCCGAATAACCTTCCGGACGCAATGATTCGTGAGTACGCTATACCAGGCAGTGATCCGTCGCTGGAGGGAATGCTTCTGTCACCTCGAGGAATTGTTGGCCGAACTGGAAATGCCGTGCGAATGCAAATGAACATTTGCAAGCAATGAATACAACAAATAGCCGCTTAATCTCTCCCCCGAAATTTGCAATCGCGAATGGCTTGTTTATTGGAGCTTCACCAATTGAGTTCGCAGACACAACCCCCACTGAGCATACGATGCTGAACCTTGGGCAGCCAACACATTTCTTATCAGTCGTCAGAGGTGGAGCTCATACAACCATCCGATCAGATGTTCACATCCTCCGAGCCCGACCATCTCCACCTGCCGATATGGATCCTCAGGATGTGCTAGCCCTCGGTGTTTTCAAGGTTCGGATGGTCGGAGCAATGACTTCGCGGCAGAAGGCAATTACCATGAAACGATACGAAGTCAGATCAAATCGCCTTGGTATCAAGCGAACAATCAATTACATGCTGAACGGCGAATCCAAGTTGACGAATGCGCCATTGCGACACCCACTTGACACCCACTTGTCGAAAAAAACGACCAGATGGCATCAAGCATTGTTACGGATTTTCCAAGAGTGGCTGAGTCAGAAGATATTCGCGTAGCCCTCGATGACCCCGATGTGCTGGTCCGTCGTTCGTCCGAATATGTCTCTGATTTCGATCCGAGGTTTTGGGCTTTATCCTTTTGTGAACTGTTTCCGTTTGGGCGTGGTGGACATGTACAGTGAAGGATTCCTGTTGGACTTCACGAGTATCTCAAGTACTGCATGGCGTTGTCATCCCGCCGGTTCGCGAAGCATTACTTCTTCATGCTCGTTACGTTCGACGTCTTAGCTCGTCACCGTGCTATCAGTGCCTTTCGCCTGACCACACAGCTAAATCCAAGCATTGCGACGCAAGCTGCGAGTATTCGATGAAACGACATCCTCGAGTATGCAAAGAGACTGAGTAGGAATGCGCAGCTCGGTTCCAATCGGATCTCACCGCCTGTCAATTACCGAGCAGTCGAAATCGGGGTGAACGCTGGCCTAAGGGCATTCTGGGGCTCGGCTCAGGAACACGTATCATCAAGAACTGAGGTGTTTGCACTCTCGTCCGTTTACGGGCAGCCAGGCATCTTATTCACCATCTCTCCAAGCTCAAGTTCATCGTATCGGATTGCGGATCTCGCGGGCGAACTATCTAACGAGGAAATGGCAACATGCGCGAGCCAGTTGGGAGAGCAAATGGCGCTTGCAAAGTCCAGTCTCGGTCGAATTGCAAGTCAAAATCCGATGGCATGCGAGGAAGGTTGGGAGCCCTGCAGTCTAACCCCAGGCGGCTTTCAAGAAGCCTCAGAGAAACGCTGGGTGTACTCGGATAGTCAGATGTACCGAATGCAACGGAAGTTATGGCGGAGATTCTTTTCTCAAGGAGCAACTTCAACTCCGAGGACAGCTTCTTGGTCTTCCCAGCGACGACATATCTGACGAAATCGTCATATTGCATCGGCACTTCCGATGCAGCTACCAGACGCAAATGACTCTGCTGCGAGTGTTCTTCTCGGGCAGACTCTATTTGCATATCAACATCGCTATTGGTTTCACGCGAAGTCGTGTTTTCAAAGCAAGTGGGCGCATTCCAAAAGGAAACATTCGCAGAATGTTCTGTCCGAAAATGTCCCAAGAAGCAACTCAAACGACAAATGAAGGAACAATAGCCCTGAGACGACCTCTAGGTCGTGAGTATCTCAACAGCTATTCAGAAACAATTGCCACCGTACTCAAAGCTAATCACGATATAAAAATACTAGCAGCTGGAGAAGGTACGCCATTCGACATTCGCTTCATCGAGGTCAGATGATTAGTTCATTTTCAAACCTGTTCACGAAGGCCCGGAGAAGGCTTTCTATATGATGAAGTATGCGACCAAGGTGCAAGAGCAAGTCGAAAATTACACCCTGATACACCTCAATACGGTAGACAAGTCTGCAGAGAAGTTTGACGACCCACAGAATTTGGCTGCAACCGGAACACGACGGATTATGTCCGTTTTGTCGAGACTAAGCAATGATGCTTTTCCGTCAAGACCACCACCAGTTTGGAACCCATTCACTGCATAAGCGCCACAATACACCTATCCTGATACCGATCGGACGTCGCTTGCCGAATGCGACCGATCCAGATACACGTCCAGATCAAATGCGGTACTACCATCAAGTCATGATGATCCTCTTCGAAGCATTTCGGAACATAGTCGATCTATTCGGTGAGCACGGCAACTGGCGGGATGGATTTGAAGCTTGGTGGAGCTGCACGGATGCGTCAAAGGCACGACTGTACCGTATGAATACTCTCGAATACTATTTCGCCAAGCAGGTTTCACGTAGCAGACCAGACCCGCGTGGTTCAACAGCTTGACTTCTGGTGACGAAGAACAAGAAACCCTTGGATTGGGAGTCCTGTTCGTCAGATAAAGACGAGAAATTCGTGACTAACACAGATGGAGACAACAGCGATGGTCTGAGTACTCCGACACCTTCTCGACTACGCGCTCGGGATCACGATGAGCACGTCCTTGAATTCGAGAGGCGCCGAGCTGCCAGCCAACACCAGCGACACGACTGGCAGCAGCAGCGGTCCAGGCATTGTGACGATCTCCAACTGCGTGCTCTCGGATTGAGATGTTGGAGCGCTGGCAGACGACAGACGCAAAAGGAGTGGCATGGCCGTTCCACTCGGCGTCGGTCTACTCGGCGTCGAGAAGGCATGTGGCTTGGGCGGCGTTGAAGGAGGCGGCGCAACAGCGTTCCGTGACGAGGCGGATGCGTGAGTTGTTTGGGCTGCACAAACGACACGATGCTGAGCTGCTGCTGCGTCTTGGGGCGCGGGTTGGACTTGCGATTGTCGCTTGTGATCGCGGCTTGGCGTGCGGCTTCGTCGGCCTCGGGGGCATCGTGGCAATGAGGTTTTGACGTACTTCTTAGCGAGAATCTCGGCCTTGAGCAAGATGTTAGTGGATGCACTGCATGATGGCGGTTTTTTTCATATATATCTGTGTTGCCAACATGGTGTTGGTGTCGACCCTCAAAAATACGGTGTTGGTGTCGACTCTTATGAATACCTCTAACAATTTATTTATTCAATACTGTAATGACATGTTGGCCGTATGTCTTCTGTGGTCACGAGTTTGAAAGGGTTTCATTAGTGATCGAGCAACAGCAGCTCGGAGCAACGTACAGACAACTGGAGAGCAACATTATTGAAAGAATGTTTGTGTCGAGAGAACACCTAATCCTTAGGTATACGACTGAGAGCTCGAACTTAACGTTATGATTATCTTTGTAGTATTACAAGTGATAGGTTGTGTTTAGAGCAAATATTCCGATTCTTCCGCGAATCCAATCGCCGCTTCACATTGAAGATCGCTGCGCCCAGTCGCCGCCAGCAGCGAGACATGGGGCCGGACAAAAGTCAGCTCCGCGTGCGATGGCTCGTGCTCGCGCTCTCATGCATCCTCATGATTGGCAACTACTACTGCTTCGACAACCCCGCGGCGCTCAAGAGCCAGCTTCAGCAGCGCTTTAGTGCGATCCCCAAGACACGCTTCGAGTTTCTGTTTGTGAGCGGCTGTCAGGACCTCGTCCAGTCTGAATGCCTTGAACTCATGTGCTTTGCCGTGTTCGCAGAATCTGCTATACACAGTGTACTCGGTGCCCAACATCTTGCTTCCTTTCTTCGGTGGTGTGCTCGTCGACCGCTACGGCGCTCGCATTATGCTGGTCGTCTTCTCGATCGCGATTCTCGTCGGTCAAATCGTCTTTGCGACCGGATGCTCGCTCGCCAGTTTCAACCTGATGCTGGTACGATGACCATTAAGCCATGGGCGCGTTTACTCTACGTAGTTGTGTCTGATGACGGTGCGTTTGCCTACAGATGGGGCGTGTGCTGTTCGGCTTTGGCGGAGAAAGCCTCGGTGTTGCTCAGGGAACGCTGGTGGCATCCTGGTTCAAGAACAGTGAACTCGGTGCGTCACTGCCACACCAGAGGACGCACGTAAAATGGTGTTGACGTTTGACGCTGTGAGTTTCCCAGCGCTGGCGCTTGGCATCAACCTCAGTGTCGCTCGGCTGGGAAGCGTGATCAACAACGAGCTTAGCCCCGTGGTCGCCGAGGATCTCAATGTCTCGTCGGCGTTGTGGGTCGGAGTGGGCATGTGCGTCGCGTCGTTTGTTGCGGTGCTGCTCGTGATCCCCCTGGATCGCAAGGCTGACAACACATCGGGCGCACGTCGTCGACTGCTTCTCGGATCAGTCTCCGAGACGTGAGCAAGTTTCGCCCAGCATTCTGGCTACTGGCGCTGAGCTGTCTGGTCGTCTACGGCTGCGTGATCCCTTTCAACAACGTCGCCAGCAGCCTGCTCATGGAGCGAGACTTCTTCAAAGAACCCTCGCCAGCGTGTCAGCGGTGTGGCATCGGCGCGTATGCCAATGAGACGACCTGTCAGACGCTCGCCCCTGAGTGCCCGCCAGTGCCTCCATACGCGTGGCCTCTTCCCAAGCTGTCCGCAAACTGCACGATTAAAGTCCCGAGCGATCAGGCACGCTGTTCGACAGACCCTCCGTTCATTGACGCTAGCCGCATCAACTGCGACGACTACGCGTGGAAGAACGGACCGCTGACCGCCACGTTTTGCTCTACGAAGTCGGCAGCCGCGCAACTCGCAGCAACGCCGATGAGCATTCCGTACATCATTTCGGCTGTGATCTCGCCCTTCCTCGGCTTCGTCGTCGACCGCATTGGGCTGCGTGCGTTCCTTGCACTGGTGGCGCCTCTCACGCTCACTGTGGTGCACCTGCTGCTCGGTTTGACGGACGTGAATCTCTACGTGCCGCTGGTGCTGCAGGGCGTCGCATACAGCGTGTTTGCGGCAGCGTTGTGGCCATCAGTTCCATGTGAGTGCTTCCGTAGCCGAGATGCATCAGCCAATGTGACTGACTGGTGTTTGTACGATGGACGTAGACGTCGTGGAGCAGGCATACGTTGGCAGTGCATACGGCGCGATCACGTCGATCCAAAACATCGGTCTGGCGCTGTTCCCGCTGGCGGTCGCAGCCGAGTACAACCGCGAGACGCGCTACATCCCAGGCGTCGAGATGCTGTTTGTGGCGTTTGGCGTCATGGGCAGCGCCGTCGGGCTCGCGCTCAACCTGCTCGACTACCAGAACGGCTCAGTGCTGAACCGGTCGCACCAGCACGACAGCAAGCGCGTCGCCACCGCCAGTGTTCTCGACGACGCCGTGGGCATGGACAAGGAGGCGCTGCTGGCTGCCGAGCACTTGTGAGCGGAGCCATTCAGCGGCCGGGCGGAGCCATTTGGATGGTACAGGACCAGCACGAAAAACCACGGAAAACATACACTGTGCATGTGGCGTGCGAGAAAAAAACACGTTTTGTCCGCCGTGACTACTCGGTAGTCATAGTCGTCCGCTCCTGACTCTCTCTGTCAATCGCCCCAGCTGCGAGCGGAGCGGGTAGGGGTCTGGGAGGTCGCGGACCAACCAGCGCGCGGCGTGCTCCGCCCTCGAGAACGCGCCGAGCGAAAGAGAGAGACGCCTATGCCGTTCGGTTGTGTTGAGCGGCATCGAGAGGTTGTTCGGGTTTGGGTGATTGTGTCGTCGATCTCTCGCGCACTCACTTGCGAGCTCCTGTTCGGGTCGCACAGCGTGTGTGTGTGTGTGCCTGTGTGCTGGTGTGTTGGTGTCTGTTGTATCGGGCAATTTGCGCGCCGGTTTGCAGTGCCTCTCCCCAGAGCCCAAACGAACGAACGCACGCTCGCTCGTTCGTTCAGCAAGCAGCAGCAGCAGCCCGACCGCGGAAAGCTACGCGCCGACGACAACAGCAACTTGGCAGCGACGCCCGCTCCTCTTCGCGCGCTCCGCTCCGCTCTGCTCTGTCTGTCGTCGTCTCGACTAGTTCGTCCGTCTGCCTTGGTCGATTCGATTCTCCGGATTCCGGATTCGAGTTGACAGCCGCGCCTCCCGTTCGTTCGGTTCGCCCCACTTGTGGCGTCCTCGACCTGAACGACATCGAGTAGTGCCTCCCATTGCGGCCGCCGTCGTCGCCATCCGTCTCCTCCCTGCTCCTGCTCGACTCCCAGCGCGCTGTTGCTCACCATGGACGCGTATGAGACTGTTCGCGTCATCGGCAAGGGCTCGTTCGGCGTCGTCACGCAGATTCTGCGCAAGTCGGACAAAAAGGTGCCGTCCCGGTTCGAGTTTAGTCCCCGCGAAGGCGTGACTCGCTGACTTGGCATTCGTGTGAGCAGGCGCTTGTGTGGAAGGAAGTGAACTATGGCGCCATGAGCGAGAAGGAGAAGCAGCTCATCGTGAGCGAGGTATGCGACTGCGGTGCGCACCTGCTGTATCAACTGTCTGTGTAGTCACATGACATCGCTGTGTGATGCGTGACTAGGTTAATATCCTTCGCGAGCTTCGCCATCCGCACATCGTGCGCTATCTGGACCGCGTCATCGACAAGCAGGCCACCAAGATTTACATCGTCATGGAGTACTGCGAGGGCGGCGACTTGAGCCAGTACATCAAGCGCAAGAAGCGAGAAGGGTGCGCATCGATATGTGGAGTCCATTCGTAGTGCCAAGGGAACCTGACCTAACGGTGATGGGTGTTGGACAGGCAATACATCGACGAGAACTTTATCTGGCACATCTTCACGCACATCTTTCTCGCTCTGAAGGAGTGCCATCGACACCGAGAAGGCAACGTGATTCGTCCGATCTTGCATCGCGACATCAAGCCCGGCAACATCTTCCTGGATGCAAACGTACGTCCATTCACACGAAACCACATTGCTCGGCGAGTTCATCGAATGATTTGACTCTCTCTGCATGTCGCATTCAGAACAATGCGAAGCTCGGCGATTTTGGCTTGGCGAAGGAACTGAGCAGTGAGTCTCGCTTCGCGCAGACGAATGTAGGAACGCCGTACTACATGAGTCCGGAGATGGTGAACGAGATGACGTACGACGAGCGGTCCGATATCTGGGCGCTCGGATGTCTGCTTTACGAGATGGCGACCCTTGCGTACGTGATTTTGCTCAAACGGAGGGATACTTGATGAGACATCTGACGGTGAGATGCTATTTGGTGTAGGCCTCCGTTCGATGCAACCAACCAGCTGGCGCTGGCGAAGAAGATCAACGCTGGCAAATTCGCTCGAATTCCTTCGCAATACTCGGAAGGTCTGTTCCAGGTCATTCGCTGGATGCTTCATCGTCAGCGATCACGGCGCCCTAGGATCGAAGATCTCGAACGAGTTCCGCAGCTGCAGCAGCGCCTCCGTGCGTATGCGGCTGCGAACAATGTTGCGCCTGAGCAGCAGATCCGGACTGCGTACGATCAAAAGATGAAAGAGCTGCTGGCAATCGAGGACGATCTTCGCCGTCAAGAAGCGGGCTTGATCGCGCGTGAGAAGAAGCTGAAAGGTAAACGCGCTATGATGTAATGTGCTCGTCGAAGTCTATCGGAGCAATAACGGTTGGGATCATGTTGCAGAAATGGAGGCCGACTACATGCGACGTGATGCCGAGCTGAAGAAGCGGGAGCAGATGTACGAGTATTGATGTACCGTCCTCGAGCACTACGACTAGACTCACATTGACTGACTATTTCTTGATCCCTCGTTAGCTTGGAAATGATGACCCGCAAGATTTCGTACGCGAACAAGCAGGCATCATCGCCCACAACATCGGATGGTTCTAGCTCGAGCTTTGACAACTACCCTGGCAGTAATCAGGCTGGCAATACGAGTCCTCGGCGACGAAGACCGATGGATATCAGGCCCCCCGCCCCAGTGAGTGGCGTCCCTTCAAGCAACAATGGCAGTCCTGGACGGGGGCGACCAATCTCGGCGTCTGAATACCAGCTGAAATCTCCTGTTCCAAGTGCGATGTCAGTCCCGGAGGATGCCAGCCCTCTTCAGAACCAAGCACAAGCGCGTCCTCGCTCGTATCTCACAAGTACGAGTGACCCAGCCGCCTTTGCACAGGCAAAGGGTAGCAGTGGCGTTGACAAGTTCTCATATTCCAAAGTGAAGAACACTTACTACGGCGGTGGTGATGTGAACGCATTGGCAACGGCGCCTCGCTCTCGAGATGGTGGTGAGGTCACGAACATGGTACGTAAGAGCGCCCCAAACCATTACGAGTGCCAACTCTGATCTCAGTAATTGGTAGATCAAGAACATGCGGTTGAAGAACTGATCACTGCAGTTAGTGCCTGCGGTTTCTCGTCGATGTGGCGCCGTGTAATCTCATTGCTCGCATGGTTTCACTCGGATGGCACTCGCGTTGTTCGCCGATCGTTTAGGGTGAGTTAGCATTTTTCGACTGTACGATGGGTACGACGTCTCGGACAAGGCGCGACGTTGTGGGTAGTAGCTGAAAGCACCAAGCAAGGACACGCTGGCGAGCGACACGCACAGCACGACGCGTGTAGTCTCTTATGTCCCCGAGCCGTACCAAAGGTGCCGATAGCTTGTGAACCTTGTTTTCTGTCGTTAATCTTAAGATACTACTTGGGTAGCATGTATTCCTTCCACGTGCTGCGTGCAGTTATCATTTCTCGTCATCATCCGTTCCCTTTGCTCCCACACGGATCTGCAAGAGGGCCTCAACACGCGTTCGACAGATCGGACAAGTGCTCGAGCTTCGTCGCAGAGCCTCCGCACACTCCCCACACAGACACATGTGCCGGCAAGGCAACACAGTCGTGTTGCGCGGCTCGCACATACAAATGATGCACTCTGCACCGTCTGGAATCTCGACCTCGTCGCTCTTTGCCGTCTTCTTTTCGCCTGCCTCGTCAGGCTCCCCGCCATTTTTCGGTGCAGCGGTCACAGCACCGTCGATGCCGTAAATCTCTTGCAGCTCATACGTCATCCCGTCAACTTGGATCTTCTGCTTGAGCACTTTGACGCCCCATTCGTTCTCAGTTTTCTTTACAAACGTCGCAAATGTGGCTTGAGACTGTGGGTTTCGACCAGCTGAATCACATTTAGCGTTGATGTCAGTCAACGCTAAACCTCTAGTCCGTTCGGGCGTGGGAAGAACACGTACTGTTTTGCACTTCGAGGACAACGATGAGAGGGAAACGGAGAGACGCGGTGCTGTCGTACACAAGCTCCGACGCCGACAATTCGCCGACGTCGACGCAGCATCCTCCATCTACTTGAACCTCCGCTGTGCTGAATTGCTGACCGAGACCGTCCGGACACGTCGTCGTGATGAGTTCGCGCTCGGGATGGGCGAGTGAGAATGACGAGCAGCCCGTGTCGTCATCGATTGTCTCGATCGCTGCGACATAGACCTTGATTCGACACGGTTTTGTGGCGTCAAACATGAACTCCAGCGCGTATCTGCACAAAGCACACGCGGGTTAGTTCAGCTATGGAGACGTCACAGAGATGCCGTGTGGATCTGGGTCGCTCGCTCGCATCCCTCCGTGTTTCTTTCCCACCTTCCAGGTCGATCTGAGTCCTTCGACGGGACGAGCTTCAGAGTACTTTTCTTCAAGTTCACGTGATTCTTGACAGTGCTTGTCTGCTGCATCTCAGGCACTTGATTTGGCAGGAACGACGACTGGTTGGTCATGAACGCCAAGTCGGGTCGGCCGCGGCTCAGGTACAGCGCTTGGAGTTGCGCTGGCGTGTAGTTGGCTTGACTATTGGCCCCGTTTGCAGCGCCGACAGGTTCTCCATACAGCACTCCTCCGCTCGAGGCGCCTGAGGCGCCATGTCGCGGCCGATGAACGCTTCCCGAGTGCCCCATCAGTGGTGCTTGAAGCAGGAATCGACAAGATGGAGCCGATGCTTGATGAGCTGTTCTCTTGAGTGGGTAAATTTGGGCAACCTCTGCTTCGAATAGAGGGCCAAAAAATCACATTTAAGTTTGCATACTTCGAATAGAAGACCAATAAGCATCTTGCTCACAATAATCTGTGACGTGTACAATTATGCCAATTTTATCAGCACTCTAATGATAATCAACTTTAGATTAGGTGTGCTCTGCTCGTCGCGTGGCGTTCTTCATGACCGTCAGCGTGACGCGCATACGGAGTCGCCCAACGAGATATCCACCAAGTGTCAGTGGGACGACGACGTCGTGCCTCTTGCCGATCTCATCCACACACAATGTGCCGTGTCCGAGGTTCAGCTCCATCGAATTTGACGACGTGAACGACCTCGCATTGTTCGTGCACGCTGTTGATGAAGTCGTATTGCTCGAATATTTGGAAGTCGCTGTCGACGGCGTAGATGAGGCTGTGTTGTGGCCGCCAGTCGAGCGTGTTCGCGAGCGATGAGACCGAGACCTCGACCGAGCGCGCAAGAGAATAGCAATGTGCTTCTTGCCGGTCGGCGCTGCCCGAGTCTGGTACCAAATGCCTTCCTCGACGAACCGGTTCCACGAGACGACGTGAAAGTTTGACGTCGTCGCCAATGGCGTTGGCGAGTGTGCGTTGGTGGGTGGCGGGGTGACCGCGAGCGACGTGTGCGTCGGAGAGCGTGACAGCAACGACGGAAGCCCGTTCACTTGATCCCCTGGATTGCTGTTGGTCCACGTGAGAAGATCAGCGACCTCTTGGAGTTTGCGCTGAGGTGCGAGGCTGTCTTCACAAGGCAATGGAAACAAAAATCCAAATTCGATGTTCTCCAGCCGGCTAAAGAGTCCAATCGTTCCGCCTTCCATCGCATCCATCCACTGGATCGAACGAAACTCCATGCTCAACTGCAGTTCCAACGCTGTCTGAATCTCTCGACTCATTCGAAATGATCCTGGGAGAGGCTCACGAGCGCCAAAGAAAGTGGCAACTTTCGATAAGCGGGCAGCAATCGGGCATTCCACTCGTTTTAACCCTCGTCGACCGCTTGATGAGCCCGCGACTCTGCAGCTCCGTCACTCGAAGCACTTGATCTGGTGACCGGAGAGGCGATACGGAAGACTGCTGACACAGGCTTGTGATCAGACGTCGTCACCGCTTCGCACGAGTCGTAGTAGAGGCACTGGAGTTGGTCCTCGCGTCCCGGTAGTGATGTGTGCAAAATACGGTCCGTGTATGAAGGCACGCGGAGCCCGCCACCACTCGCAATGAGTGAGTAGTTAGCCAACATAGCGTTCATATCACAGTTCCGCAATTGTTGGCCGCGCACTCGACGAAATGTCGGGAAAAACGAGATCGCGGGTTCTTTGAAGCCAGCAAAGACCTGTCCAGTCTCTCGGAGATTTGTGAGCTCATCGTGCTCCTCAATGAGCTCTTTGAGTCCTGTTGGAAGATCTGGTGACAGCCGAATCGTCGATGTTGAGACGGGAGTTGAGAGCGCCTCATAAAAACCGGGATTCGCGCTGGCGCAATTTTGCGTCTTCATGTGACTTGCTCCAACGCAGACACCATGTAGCAGCTCCAGCATCTGGCTTGGCGTCGAGCCCTTACGGGTCATTCGATAGTTCAAGTCTCCAAGAACAAAGCTGTGGTGGTGCAGCAGTGGAAATCCGAAGCCGTAGTCTTCCTCGTCCAAATGAAGCTGTTGAAGAATCTCCATTGCATCCTGATTGCGGCGTGCCAATTTCGAGGGAGGAGCAGCGGATGGTGTCGTCGATATGGAGACATCCCCGATATGTGAGTTTGTATCGTCAAATGCAACGGAAGAACTCGGTCCAGTGTTCGCTCGAAACGACCGCTTCTTCGCTCCAAGAGATGTCGATGAGTCGGATGCGAGATGGCACGTCACGAACGCAAACGACGTGTTTCCATATCGAAAGCTCAGCCCAACTGCTCCTTTGTTCGATGCTCGGCCAAAGAACAATAGCGACTTGCCTCGGTAGACTTCTTGCGCATGCTTGGTCATCGACTGGGGGCGTGGCATCTCAAACCGACCCTCATGGATGGCCTCTTCAAGCACGAATACAGTCAGTGCGATGTAGCCGTGATAACCCAACGCAGTTGCTCGCTTGCCAATCTCCCGGGAAAAGAACACATATTTCTGTGAAGTTGTGGTCGTCAAATGCCGGGTAATCGCGGCTTGCAGGTCCCCCAGATTCATACACTCTTGAACACCAATGACGTAAACCTCGTGTCCACTCGGGATCCATTCCACAAGCTCACTTTCCGAGACATTTTGCTCGCCCATGTTGAACGTCGACACAAAGATGCTGATTGACTGGGAGCGCGCTGCCTGTCGTTTGCTCCGCTGTCGCTTGCGCTTGAAACTCGACATGAGAGTCTCGTGCGGACGCTCATCGGTTACTCCTGACGACCTCGACACTTCGAGAATCTCAGCCCCTGCTCCTCGCCGTCGATTCGCCTCTGCGAGGATAACTGGTGCCCCGGCATCTGAACGACTCTCCATGGAGTCTTGAAGCGCTGTCCGAGACGAGGCTAGAATTGGCGTTGAGCTTCTCATGCTGGCATCCGTCCCACGTTCTTGCTCCTCCGGGACGACAGCCAGCGGGCCATCGTTGTGGCGCTTGTCGATGTGGTTACCAGTATCCGAGTTACACGCCCCTGATGCGAGGATGATCCGTACATCACTATTGAGCACGATTGTGTTGGTCGTCTCGGTCCAGTCTGGGGGTCGTGGATCCCGTCGAGGCACCTTCTGGCACAGCCCGTTGTAGATGATCGAGTTCGAGAGCCCTTCGAGGTTGAGAACAATTTGAACGATGACTCCAAATGTGAAGCTCTGCTTGCCGCCATACTCGAGTCCTTTTGGCATTCAAAACGACCCATCAGGCATGTGTCATAACGGACACGATTTTCCATCACGACCACGTACCTCGATAAATGAAAATGGGGACGCGGTGGACAAGATACACGAGCGCATAAAGCAGTGCTTTCCGCTGAATGACAACGACTGTGAACGAGTCCCCTTGATACTCTCCGTGCCCTCCGTGTCGTTGCTGACGACCCATTCGTCGTCGCATGTTCACCCAGACGAGCAGCAGCAAGGAGACGTTGATGACACTCAACACGGCAAAGTACAAGTAGAAATGGAGAAACATAAACTGAGGCTCCATGATCCAGCAGTAGAACGTCGCGTTGCCGAGCCGATGGCCTGTGATCACAGGTATAATGTCGTCAGCTACACAAATCCACAATGGAATCCCTCAAACTGCAGAGCCAAACATCATACCGTGCACAAGGTAGATCGCGGTCATCGTCGGCAAGAAGACAGTGATAAGAACGTAGATCGGGAACCGCGAGCGGCGCTTCTTGTCGCTCTCACTCATGACGACCCATCGATAGAGGTTGAAGGAAATGCACGTCATCCACAGGCAGCTCGCGAGGCTGCCGACCTGCAGCGCGATGGCCTGAACGTGACACAGCTCCTCATCATGCAGCACCGCGCGACCCGTCATGCGTGCCAGGATCGTGACGAGGTCGATCCACGCCAACACAAACACCAGACGCGCATTAAAGCCGCGACTGGATGACGACGTCTGAACGTGAGGCAACAGGTGCCGCCAGCGCGCGAAGATCGCACACCGCTCCCAGAAGAAATGCAAGATCACAAACACCAGACTGATGAGCGACGCGGAGCTGATACACAGTCAGCGAGATGTCAACGATCTAGAGTGAACGCACGGAGAGAGAGACAGAGGGGGATTTGCGGTCATGAACGTACCACGTGAGGAGGACGGCCAGTTGAAGCACGCGTTGCTGGTCAGAGCTGAGCCACAGCGCCCAGCTCTGAGACGCGTCCGAGGAGCGATCCACATGCTGGAGGCGGCGAAGCGATGCATGCGCGAGTGTGCGCTCGTCCATCGCACTCGGGGAGTGGCAGGGGAGCGTCGTCGTCGTCGTCGTCGTCGTCCAAGAGCTCACGCAACAATGGGACGACGGGTCCACGAGTGCGTCGCTTAGACTCTGGCGTGTGGACGTGCGAAGGAATCCGCTTCGCGTCCAACGTGAACTAACAGGCGAGTCTTATCCTCTGGATGGGATCAGATCCGGCACGCCGCCCGCCTGCGTGCCTGCTGCGTGCCCGAGAGCCTGGCCGTTGAGTTTAAGTTTCGCTCGCTGCTCACCCGCGGTCACCGCAATCCGACGTGTCTTATGACCGCGGGCACGTGGTGGTGGTTGGTCGCAACACGAACCGCAGGTAGACAGTCGACAGACCCCGAAGGCGCGACCGTGGAAAAACGCGAACAGTCCAGTGCGGTGAGGCGCCAGCGCAGCACAGCAGGCAGCGACGACTGGCGCCTTGAATCGATCGCGGTTTTCCTTGCCACCGCAACCACCATCGAGGCGAGAGCATCATCAGTCCAACCATCCACCCAGCCCCGCGGTCTGCCGACCTGTGGTCGGAGCCAAACTGTCAGCAACGCCGTGTTCTGCAGAATGATCTGGCAAGATTTCGGCGTGTCCCCTGCCCCCTCGCCGCCGATTGGCCAGCTGGGAGCGCAGGCTCGATCTGACCACATCGGCTGGGGAGCTAAAGTTCGAACAGTCAAAACTACGTGCGTCATGCCACTGCCTGCCTGGTGGCTCGTCCAGCTCCCGAACGAGAGCAGAGAGGGAGGATCTCGCAGCCGTGTGGCTCCAGTTCTTCGCACAGCGCACCCAAAGCGCCCGCCGCTAGAATGTACAGTATGACTGGCTGTGTGTGGTGGTTTGATTGATGTGCGAGCGAGCGCTGCTGCTAGCAGCCTGCAACGACCTGCAAGTTGCGGCTTGTGAGCGTTTGGGCACGAACTCTTGTACCGATTCGAATGAATGGGTGCGTGTGCCTGCATTTTCATTCCACCCTTTCGCCGTTGATGGATGGATACACTCATACACGCATACACCTTCGCGGCCGCTCCGACTCTAGTTGAAGCATTTTAACACTAAGAACAGTACTGTAGACGGAGAGCGCAAGTCGCCACGGATCGTTCTTGGACAGCGCACCCGGCGTTCTTTCTCGCCGTTCCTCCGACGTTGATTCAAGCGAGGGTCACGCTAGTCCGCCACGACTTCATGCCAAAGTGGCAATCTGTTTTCAGGGCGACACCGGCTTTTCGACGGCAAAGGACACGCGTCGACTTGGGAACTGGTAGGGGATGGTAGCTGCAGTCATGCACGTGGAAGAAGCACGATCCCTGATCGATTGTATGTGGGTTAGCGCATTCGTCACGGTGCGAAGAATGTGTGTATGAATGTGGCCAGAGTTCATTACATGGTTAAACACTGTATTTCTGTTGCATACCGTGAAGTAACTTGGCGCACCATCGTCCTTCGTTAGGCACATCAATCAAGCACGAAGTGACCCCCACGGCCGAGAGCGAAGGAGCTCAGCGTATCCATGTCCGCATCATGCTCACGGTTGATTTCTCGGACGAGATCCTTGATGGACAGCATTCCAATGAGGTCTCCATCGTCGTTCACGACAGGGAGATGGCGAATATCCTATGTCAGCAGCAGCACACATGAGCACTTCCACGTGCACCCTTCCACAGTCTTGTATGCATAGCTACGTACACTAGAAAGCATCTTGGACATGAGCTGTGTGGGGCGCTCGTGCGCCTCTGCGACGATGACCCGCGATCGCTTGGTCATGATTTGGGATACCTTGGTGTTCTTCGCGGTCAGGCCCTGCAACTCGACCTTCTTCATGTAGTCACGCTCCGTGATGACGCCCGCAAACTTCCCATCTCGACCGCTCACCGCGAGACATCCGAGGTTGATGCCTGCCATCCGCGTGATCGCCTCAAACACGGACGCATCCTCGGAGATGACGAAGTTCACACCGTGGTAGCAGCTCTTCTCCATCATGTCCTGCGCTGTGCCTTTGTTGTAGTGGTACGAGCGGCAAAGCAGTGCGCGTGAGGCGAACCCTGCGGACGTCGCGGGCTTCGTGTGCGTGAGAACTCGACGCAGCGCCATGGTCACCAGGAGACTGACTTCAACTGCAGCTTGAAGGGAGTTTGGTTTCCAAGCTGAAGCAAAGAGGGGGGCAACGGATCAAACACCTGAGATGAAGAATATTCCATAACTGATATGTCAAATTTCGCGAGCGGTTATAAACACCTACGAAACAACAAAAGGGGAGCTTTTTAGTCTGAGACCGCAACGGGCCCATCGAGTCATTGACACGAAGCTGTGAACGCAACGCGGACCCCCAACTTCTACATCGTGCGCGTGCTGGTGTGACGCGTTTCAGTGCCGTGAACACGCTCTGAATCGTCTGCTGGACACACCGATGGAGTCTGTGGAGTCAGAACCAAGCGTATCCGTCTCGGCAGGCGCCGACGCCGTGACGACAACGACGACGACGTTGTCGCTGGAGACGTCATCCACAACGCCAGCGAGTCTCAATGGTGAGCCCGAGTCATCCACAGAGTTAGACTCGTCCACACAAGCTCAGCCATCCACAACGGACGCGGTCCTCCGGGATGGAGCCACGTCCACGGAGTTCGACACGTCGTCCACACACGTGCTACCTCCTCATCCGGGGCCTTCGCCCTCTGTGGAGGAGACGACTGCGCAGGACTCGGATGCAACCACCTCACCGCCGCCATCAGCTGCCGTGCCTCCGCCTGGAACGCCGACGGCGGCGGCGCGTGCTGTTCCTATCGTGCTACCGGGTGCGGGATCGATGATGCCGCCGAAGCCGCGCAAGTCGTCCGGTGGGAACGCGCGTCGGGTCCGCACTGGCAGTGGCCACTTGACCACAAGCGGGGCCGCACCAACGACCGCAGCGGCAGTCGTCAGCGGCATCTTTGCGGATGGTGTCCGTCGTCGCAATCGCGGTGCGCGGGGCTTTCACCGCCAGAACTCTGGGGGCAGCAGCGGTGAGGACGTCGAGGTTGTGGACGGCGCGGCCACGGCGTCCACAGCTGCGGCTGTGGCCACGGCGCCGAAGCTCAAGAAGCCCATGCGGTCGGTGAGTTTCAAGAATGCGGCGCTCGCTGTTCGCTCCAACATTCGAAACTCGATGACGATTGCGACGAACGGCGACGGCAGCAGCGACGCCGCGGCGCCGCAGTCCAGTCCGACGACGCCGTCGTTCGCAGGCGTCGCACAACAAGTCGTGTCGACGCAGCGAGCAGCCAAGGGATTTCTCGCGATGTGGAGCCATGGATCGAACGTCACGGAACTGGTGTACAAGGGCGTCCACATGGAGAAGAAGAAGCTCGATCTGAAGACGGTGATGGCCGAATTCAAGGAGATCAAGCGTCGACAGTTTTACCAAGAACTGGTGGTGTATCTCGTGTTTCTCATGCTGTTCTTCTCTCTGCTTGGATGGCTGCCAGTGAAGGAAAGCTACCAGCAGAACGACGTCGTCGGGTCGCTCACGTGTCGTGAGGAAGGCGTATGTGAGCTCAAGAAGTTTGCGGACGTATACGAGTTTGCGGGTGGAATGGCCGAACGCATCTGTGACAGGAAAGGCGTCAACGCGCAGTGGCATCGTATCGGCGGTGTGCGCTTCCGACAGGTCCGCGTGAAGGAGGAGCAGTGCAAGGTCTACAATGGGTGGTTTGTGCCGTGCTATCCGTTCTATTCCCCCGAGGCCGAGCTCAAGGAGCCGATTCAAGGCGCTGTCACGAAGCGCCACTACGACTGGAACGACGGTCTCGGGCCTTTGCGGCCTCAGCTTTCGACGTCGTTCGTGCCGTGGGGCTCCGGCAGCAACAGTGGCAGCGGCGTCGAGCATTTCGGAGAGGGCGGATACGCTGTCGATCTCTGTGATGTCAGTGCGGATGAGCTGCAGGAAGACGACTGGCTGTCGGTGTCAACGCGCGCCTTCTCGATTGAGTTCATCTTGATCAACCCCGTCACGAGAGTGTTTACGATTGGCTGGCACGTCTTCACGATGAGTCCGTCTGGCCACATGAAGCACTACCCTCACAGCGCGCATCTTCGCGTTATCGGACTGGAAGACGCTGAGCTGGTTGATGGTCCGTCGACCGCAAACCTCACGTCTCCATTGACGCACCCGGCCGCTCCTCGTGCACTTCATTTGGGCGGACGCGTCTGGAGCATGCTGTGGGACGATGTGCTGGGGCGTATGTGGACCACGATGACTGCGTTTGACTCGCGTATTTTTGTGTGGCTCGGTCTTGTGCTCTTCTTCGTGACGTACACGATCGGCGAAGTGACGGAGATGATGAACATGGGTGCGGGGACATACCTCAAGTCAGACATGTGGAACGTCTTCGAGATGGCGCATCTCTTTATGCTGGCGTCTTTGCTCGCCTACTGTGCGCGCTATTACGTCGCGTGCTGGCGCTTTGGCGATCATCTGAACGGCGTAATGGCCGGCAAAGGCGTTGAAGAGATCGATCATGGCGACGTGCAAGAGCTGCTCGCATCATTTCAGCAGCTTTCGGACGCAGCGTCGCTGGCGTCGGCGATCAGTCTACTCAAGGTCTTCAAGTTCTTGCGCATGAACTCGACGCTGAACCTGCTGTGGCGTGTGCTTGGCATGGCCACACGTGACCTCATGGGTTTCTTGGTCATCTTTAACCTGATTTTCTTGGGGTACTCCGCCATGGGCAGCTACGCGTTCGGCTTTGCGCTGGAAGAGTTCTCGACGATTGGCAAGTCGTACGCGACGTGCTTCCACATGCTCGCAGGAGAGATGGATTACCCGCGTCTGCGCCAGGCGAATCCGCGTCTCGCGCCTTGGTTCATTGGGACGTTTGTTGTGCTTGTGTTCCAGATCTTGGTGAATATGTTTGTCGCCATTCTCTCCGAGTACTACGAGTCAGCCAAGAACGACGAAGGAAGCGGCGATGACGTCGAGTATGATGTGTTGGAGCGAGTGCGAAGCTACCTGAAGGCCTGTAGCCCGACGGTCGTCGTCAAGAAGAACGAGGTCATTCGATTGATGCCCAAGCAACAGGTGCGTCTCATCTCGACGAACTTGGTCGACAAGGAGGAGACGCGCCAGCGAGCCAAGAAGCTGTTCCGTGGTGTCGTGTGGCGCGTCGTGGCGCTGCTTCGTTTCGGCATGAAATTTGATCGTCGCATTCAGTTTGGCGACCGCAAGACCACGACGTCGACGACCAGTGTCCACAATGGGCGAGACAACAGCGCGGCCATGGCGTCGCACATTTGTCTCTCGGAAAACTTTGACCACAAGACAATCAAGGAGATGATCCCGATTGGTATCACGATTCGCCTTCAGGGCGACTCGCTGCTTGGCGACGGTGTCGCGCTCAAGGTTGTGCGGCACAACAAGCTCTCGGTCGAGTGCGTTGTGCTTGGTCAGTGTGATCACGCCGGTAATGTTGTGACAGACACAACAGTCGAGAACTCTGCGGCCGGACCCCCGTCCAGTCGTGGTGGCGTCGACCGAGAGCTGGAGCTTCTCGGTGGCGAGAAGCTGAGGTTCCCGTGGCAGGTGTTCGCGTTCCACGTCTTCCGCACAATGCTTAAGGAACTGCGCGACAGCCTCATGCGCGCGACCAAGCTGTGGAACTACTCCAAGTCGAAGGCGTACCTCGTGAACGACTATCACTTGTTGCTGCTGTTTGAGAGCATGAAGGAGGAAGGGCGGGCGAGTCTCCGATATGACGAGGTCTACCGCATGCTGGACCTCTATATTCGCAAGGACAAGAAGCGCAGCCAGTGTACGCAGGAGGAAGTCAAGCAGGAAACACTGCAGGTCATGTTCCGCTTCCGCAAATGCCTCATTGACATGCCGTCGCGCGAGAAGGAAGGCCACAACTACCGCCCTAAGCCCGTGGACACGTCCTCAATTGAACTCGGTCAACTGGAGCACTTGGCGGACATGCTGGCGCAGAACTGCCACGACATGTGGGCACTGGAGCGGCTCAAGCAAGGATGGCAGTACGGTCCGCAGCGCAACGACGCCGGCAAGAAGCACCCAAACCTTGTCCCGTACCATCTTCTCTCGTGGGAGGAGCAGCAATACGACTACCGTTCATCGGTCGAGACACTCAAGACCATCGTGTTTATGAACTACACGATCTTGCGCCACAATCCGTCGTCTGGCAGCTTCCACGAGTCGCTCAGTCGGTCGTCGAGCAATGTCTCGGACGAGAACGACGCGCTGCTGGACGCAGAATTGAATGGCACTGCGCCGGAGGGAGCGACGACGCCCAAAAAGAAGCCCGTGCCGCATCTCCTACGCGAGGCCATGAGCTTCCGCCGCAACAGTCTGATGGACGACTCGCCGTACTTCACCAAGTACGGAGATAACCTGGATCTCGTGTATCGCCCGCTGCCGATCGACACGAGTAAGGTCGAGTTGCCGCCGCGCCTGCTGCGTCTCGTGGATCTGCTGTCGGAGAACGCGCACGAGGTGTGGGCCAAGGGCCGCATGGACGAAGGCTGGACGTACGGTCCTGCGCGCGATGATGGCAACAAGAAGCATCCGTGTCTGGTGCCGTACATCTTCTTGACGGACGAAGAGAAGGAGTACGACATCAATATCGCGAAGGAGACGCTCAAGACGCTGCTGGCGATGAAGTTTACGCTCACGGACCGCTCCATGCGATAGATACCGAACCAAAACACTCGCGAGCAGCACTTCTAGAGAGGATAGTGCGGTAGTGATGGTGGTAGAAAGAAGATCTTTTTTCTCATGCATTCTATGGAGAATACAGCTAAAGCCGCACGCGAGATGTAGTGAAAGGAGATTAGAGAACGGGCGTCGAGAGGATGTCGGCGGCCTGCTCGATGGTCTGGCACAGGCGAATGAGCTCGCGCTTCAGAGAGACCGGCGTGCCGGTCTTGATTCGTGCGTGACGCCCGGGAAGTAGCCGACGCGGTAGTCGTCGTACTCGGAGATGCCGTAGAGCGCCTGTATCGCAAGTCAAGAGGCATGAGCGAGTTGCCGACATTCGACGATTTCGATCGAGACGTACATGTTTGAGCCAGGGCATGTGCGGCAGTCCCGCGGGTAGCAGGAACGCCTTCTCGGTCATGAGCAGACGCGTGTTCATCTCTCGCACGCGCTTGAGGTCGACGACGAGCTCTCCGCTGATGAGCTTGACCATCTCGTCGGCCATCTCGTGGATCTCCTTGGTCACGAGCAGCGCGGCTTGCTCGAACGCGGCGATCGACGCAGCGAGGCGTTGCATCGGCAGCTTGACGGTCGGCACCTCTCGCTGTAGCGCGTCTGTCAGGTACGCCTCACCGTATCGCAGGTCACGCGCGACCTCAGTGAAGTCGTACTGCAGGAAGATCGAGTCGCTGAGCTGCAGCAGCACGCTGCCGTAAAGCTGTGCGGCCGCGCGGTGGAACGTGAAGCCCGGGTCCGCGAACCGCTTGAGCCAGTCCATCGAGTCGTTACGCGTGTTCTCGACGCCAAAGTAGCCGCCGTCGAAGCCGAGCTCGACCGACGGGATACCGAGCCGCGCGAGGAAGGGCGAGATCTTGTTGTCGGCGCCCGGCAGCGTGATCTTGGGGATCTTGGCGGACGCGCTGCGTGTGCGGGTGTCTGCGAGCCAGTATGAGTACACCGAGTCGCCCGAGTCCTTGAGGTCCTCGTGCTTGAACGTCGAGTTGAGCGGCAGCAGCGAGCTCACCTCGACCTCGTCGCCGTCGCCGTTGCCGTCGATTGGTGACGCCTCCTGCTGGTCGTGCGTGACGACCGTCGGCTCTGTCACGTCAACGGTGAGCACACGGGCGTGGTTGTGTCCAGACTTGGACGTCGTCGGTGCTGGCGTCGCGGCTCCCCCGTTAAAGAAGGACGCAACCGCGATCTCGGCCTTGGGCTGCACGATCTCGGTCGACATGAGGTACACCGTCTTGCGCAACGACGCGGCGGCCTCGCAGTGCAGCGCACCGGCGCCTCGCACCACGTCGCGAAGGTGCAGGTACGCGACACCACGGCCGCCGAGATGCGAAAAGTGCCGATCGATCCACTCAGAGCTCCCGACGGAGCCGTACTGCTCGCCGTCGAAGGACGCCAGCAGTAGCGTCCGGTGCGGCACCCAGCCGTTCGTGAGCAGGTCGCCAACGGCGCGCAGCAGCTCGATGAACACGACGTTACCCGAGCCGGTCGACGCTGCGCCGGCGTAGAGCGCGTCGCGCTGTGCTCCGACGATAACATAGCGATCAGCCTCGCGGGATCCACGGATCGTGATAAGCACGTTCCAGACTTTCTTGACTGCGTAGCGATTCGCGTTGTCGACCTTAACCGCGACGCTGCCGTGACCGACGCGGTACGTCGCACCGCGTAGTGCGCCGCCGGACCAGTTGGGAAAGACCTGCGACGCGGTCTTGTAGCTCGCGTCCGTCACGGTTTGAAGCAGCTCGCCCGCGAGTTTGGCGCTCACTGGGACGCTCACGACTGGCGGCAGCAGGTTGTACGTGTTGTTGGGCGAGAAGACCTCGTCGACTGTAATGCGGTCGGCTGCGGAGGCCGAGAACCCGTCGGGCGTTGACGGATCGCCGTTGCCCATGTAGACGCTGCCGAAGGACGCCTCGTCGGACGAGCGCCACGGGCCATCGGGATACGCTTTGCCTCGCGCCTCTCCATCGTCATAGGGATCGCTGATAGAAGCACGACGTCAATCATGAGAGGCGACCTGAGAGACCGAGAGCGGATCTGGAGACGTACTTGTAGGTGATAACACCGACAGCGCCGTAGCGTCCGGCAAGCACGACCTTGGCGGGGAGCGAGATCTCGCCCATGCGCACAAGCGCGATGCAGCCCGAGACGTCGACGCCGGCCTTGATTAGTGCTGCGTAGTCCTGCGTCCGACCATAATGCACGTACACGATCGGACCTGATGCCGAGCCATTGCGACTGTACATGTGAAACGGTGGGAGCTGCTCCGATATGAACAGTGAGACGCTGTTGCCTCTCCTAAGAACCTCAGTCAGGGTGCTCACGTACCGGCACACGCTGGTTCTTCTTGGCGGTGCTCCGGTAATTGGCCGTGAGGTCGAATACCTGACTAGTGGCTCCTGTCTTGCGCGGGATCTCGATGCGCAGTGTCTCCGGCTCGTTGGTCAGGATCTCAAACTCCTCGAGCTTGATGAAGCGGTCATCAATGCCAAAATCGATGGCCTTCGAGCGGATGTACTTGGCCATTTCCTGGTCGCCTGTGCTGCCCGTCTGGCGGTTGCCGGCGGTGTACTGCTCCAGCGTCTCCTTCGCGCCCTTGGTCGACGTGGCTGCCATCAAGCGGTGCTGCGTCGGCGGCAACGCACTACAAATTGAAAACGAATCACACAGCGTCAGGTACGCAGACAGTGGAGACTCGATCACTCGAGCATCACAAACCTGAAGGACTCGTGGTGAGACAGGTAGTGCAGGAAGACGACGCAAAGCAGCACAGAGAGGAAGAGACCGAGCAGCGTCGCGACGCCGACGATCCGGCGGCGCCGTCTCTCGTCATCGCTCACATCGTCGTCGACGCGCGGCATGCGTGGGCTGTCTACGTAGAGATTCGAGGCCAAGATCGGGCGCTCGTCGTCATCGTCGCCCTCCTCGTCGTCTACACCGGTTGCCGGTCGTTCGAGCTCGAGCCTGAGTGAGCCTCGTTGCTGCTGCTGCAGCAGCGAGTCGTTCTTGCGGATGCTCACCTTGTCATCGTCGGCGGCGACTTTGTTGCCACCTGCCATGATGACGCCGTCCGTTGTCCAAGAGAGAAAATGGATGTGGCCAACGACTGAGGAGGGACCGGAGCGGAGCCAAGAGGGCGGCGAGTTGATCGATGCAAAGGAGAGAGAGAGAGAGAGAGAGAGAGAGAAACAGACTAAAATGGCCACAGCTCTCTCGCGCCCAAGTATAGCGCTTACGCTTGCGCTTGTGCTGTTGCCCCCGACCCAACGTAAGCTCGACGCATAGATAGCTCGGCGCTTTCGAACGAGCGAGGAAGAATTCAGCGAGCTCGTCCGTTTCGGGTACCGGTTCTCTCTCTATATCCAAACAGAGTGGTGGAAGCGCTCAAAAACGTCGTCTCGATTATCACTCTTTTGGTTCTTTCTACTGTCTGTCTGCGAGGGCCGACGACCGACACCCACCGCACGTCCATCCATCCGCATCATTCATACACATATCTTCTCTCGCCGAGCTGCCATTCGCTCAGCACTTGATTTTTTTCGGTTCTTTCTTGAGTGTCTTGTCCTCTCGAAAGAAAGTTCAACTCCTTCCACTTGCACTTGCTGGGGATGACGGGCGCAACGGCCCTCCGCTTGTCTACCTTGCTATTGTACTGAAACCTTTTTTTTTTCTCGCGCTTGACACGCCACGCGGGCTCACACACTTGACTGCACATCCATCGACACCACTCGAGAGCTAACTGAAGCAGCTGATGCTGCGCACCTTCTTCTTGGGCTGCTCTGCAAACATCTCGGTCGCGAGTGCCGCGACCTCTGCGACGAGCGCGTCCACAAACGCGCGATCGTCCTCTTCATCGTCGTTCTCATTGCGACCGAGACGCTCGACCACAGCGCGTCGAGCGCGAGTGATCATCGCCTCGAGCGTCGAGGGCTGCGTGAGGTCGTAGTCGTCTTCACGGGGCTGCATCGTTTGGCCGATCTCGTAGAGCGAGAACCCAGCGTCCGCGCCAATCTGTAGCAACGCAGTGCAGATCCGAAGCGTCGTGACGCAGTCCTCCTCGAAGCCGAGTGACCGCAGCATCGCGGCGTCCCGGTCCGCGTCGAGCGACGCGATGTGGTCTAGTTCCTCGCTCGTGAACGGGTACTGCGCTTGCGGCCACTGCAGCCAGTCGAACGTCGGGAAGTCGAGGTGCTTGTAGGACGGCAGACAGAAGCCATGATCAATTGGGGTCATAGCGAACGTCGTCTGGCCTGGTCTGGACTGCAGCAAGACGTTGCCCGCGTGTCGGTCCAAGTTGAAGAGCCGCACGTCGAGAATGCCGATCTTGTGGACCTCCTGTACATTGAACTTGAGCGTGCCCATGTCCTCCGCAGAGCTTTCGCTCTCGACGAACAACTGCACGGAGCCTTCTTTCACAACGCTCTCCCCTTTGCCGTCGGCTGATGGCACTGGCAGCGACGTCACCGTCGTAACAGGGACCCCGCTGAAGTTGCCATACGCGTCATCCAAGAGATACACAGCACGCTCTCGGAGCGCACCGTTGCCAACACGAAAGCCCTTGTGCACCGGGTGCTCCGTGACACCGACGACCGCGTGCTCCTGCACGTAGCCACGCGGATTCTGCGGCGCCATGTACTCCTCGTCCCGCGGCTTGAACACTCCGATCGGGCGTCGCGACGACGAGCTCTTGTCGTAAAGGAAGTAGACGCCACCGCAACCGTCGCTCGTGAGGCGAAGCTCAAGCGCTCCAGCGGACAGCAACGACTGCACATTATTCTCGAGCGCGAGCATCGCCACGCAGGTCGACCACGCGTTGTCCTCCTGCACACGCACGACGGCTGGCTCAGCGACTGGATCCACGAGCTCGACTGTCTTCTCCTTCTGCGGGTCTTCACTCAGCAACACAGTCGTGCTACCAACTCGTCGAGGCACCGCGAGCTGAACGAGCGATGGATACAGCGACACAGCGACAGCGCATTGCTGGATGATGAGTTCCTTGGCCTGCAAGACGCTCGCGGAGATTCGCTCACAAGCGACGAGGCTTCCGAGGCGCGTCGGAGTCGATGTCTCCATATCCGACGTTGACGGTTCGAAGACTGATGCATCCGTCGAGAGCGGTGCGATGCGCGGAGACGGCGTGACGACGGCAGGAGCAGCAGCGTCGGTCTTGAGACGCAGCTTGAGCTTCTGGCGCGGCTCGCTCTTGGCACGGCGCAGCCCTTCGAGGCCAAAGATGGACCATCGCGAGGTGGGCTTCTCCGCTACGACGGTGTTTGTCCCATTGTTGTTGTTGTTGTTGTTGTTGTTGTCACCTCCGTGCTTGGCGCCGGCGCGCGCGACCCACCAGTCGGCGAGGCCCATGGCTCAGTGTAGGGGCCCTTGAAGAGGAAGCTGCTGACGCTGTGCACGCGACGCCGACACCGAGACCGACACAGCAACCGACCGCGGGGACGGACGGACGATGCGCCGGACGACAAGCAGCAGCAGCAGCAGCAGGCACGCAGCACGCTACGCGTTGACTCGGACTCTCTCAATCTCCGCTATCGGGCGCTCAATGTGGAGGAATGCGACCAAGGAGCGTGAGCAGCGAGCGAGCAGCACACGACGCCTGCAGGCAGCAGCAGCGGACAGGCGGCGGGCAGTCGTGGCAGATGCAGATCAGCTCCAGACTGAAAGAGATGGAGAGAGAGAGAGAGAGCGGAGCTCTTGGCAGGTGGTGCCTCGAGTCGCAATTGCAGAATGTTCTGCTGGGCAGAGAACAAAACACCATCCAGCACGTGGGTTGTTTGTTGCTCTTTGCGTGGCGGCTGTTACGAGAAAGGGCGCGTCGATGCGCGGTGGGGTGGGTGGGTTTGTGTGTTGTTGTTCTGCGTGGCCTTTGAAACGCCTCCGAGATCAACAGCGCGTGAATGCGGCCTCGCTGATTGGTCCAAAACGAAACTTGGCAACGGGGTAGGGCCTCCAATAGAATATTCAAGTGTCGACAAGTCAGCCCTGCGCCCCAGGTGTTCAGTTCTTGTGTGGCAGAGCGAGTTTGAAGAGCGCGAGCCAGTGCGCGCGAGCGAGTTTGCGTTTGTTGCCTTTTCGGGCAGGTGCCGCTTGCCACAATCCACGGATCCAGGAACAAAACGCACGGCGCAAGCATAACGTGCGACCATAAACCACCAACACACACACGCTGGGAGCCGGGACCAAAACGCGCGTGGGAGAGGGACGTGCTCCATAACGTCGGTGTGGTCTCGTCCCGGGGAACACTGGACCAGAGTCCTCGTCTGCTCTGCATTCTTGCTCTTTTGTCCCGTACTGTAGGTGCTGGTAGTGGACCGCACGCGATTCGATCCAGAGGCTGGAGCAGCAGAACATGTACTTACGATCCTTCCGGAGAAAGATACCGCAGGTTTGTTCTTCTATCAGCGAGAGCTGTAGAACGAATTTCTTCCTACATGTACCGCCTTGAGGCCCTCAAGTGATCACCAAACGATCTGCACCGTCATCTTCCCGCTGCAGCTGTCGAGCCACGAGCGTTGTTCTTTGTTCTTTGTGCTTGTGAAACCTTTCAGGATCGTACGGGTTGTGTGCTTGTGACCGTGACGGTCGGAATCAGATGGTGCCACTGCTGTCAGCAGCATGACGAACTGACGCTGAGGTGGTCCACACTAATAAGCACTTTACTTTTTCAACAAAGGAAGTTCTTTTCCATGATGTCTTGGCAATCGGAATGGACGTCGCAATGGAAAGCGCTGCTCTCTGCGTTCGAGACAAGCACAACACCTCTTGTGGAGCTCAAAGAGCGTCATGGCGACCCTCCGACCTCTTGCACTGAGCTAACGGTGGTGGTGTCGCCAACGTTGGAGCCGATGCGGCTGATGGAGCTCCTGGATCTCCTAACAACGAGTGTGCGTGCCAGCGTGTGGCCGTTTGTGCGCTCGAGTGTGCTGGGAAGAGAGCCAAGCGACTACTGCAGTGTGTATCCTCGATGCGACTTCTGTGACTCGTGTGAGCGTCGATTACAGCTTAACCTCGTGATCCACAGCAGCGACGATACTCGTATCACACCACCTCGATTTCTTTTGACGCTCGTTCAGCTGCAGCCAGCAGACAGTCAATCCTGCAGTCGCGAGTACCTCCCACTGCGTTCATTGCTCCAGTATCGTGTGGAGGCGAGCGATGGTCGCGCGCAGATTGAGTGCAATATCACGCTCAGGACCTCGAGAGTCACCGACACCACGTCGTACCTTGCGGATCTCAGGATGCTGGCGCCCGTTGTCAGCCGCGAGCAACGATCGCTTGCGATCCGACACTCGAGTGATCCACCAATTGTGTGGCGCATCGGATCGATGTACCTCAGTGTTGACACAGAGCGACAGCTTCGTCGACAGTCCAGTATCTATTTTCTCGATGCATGGTCGACATCGGGCTTCGAGGTCTCCATTGAAATCGACGACGACGCGCTTGTGAACCGCCTGCAATGGCTCATTGCGAGGCCTCGCTCGCGTCTTGCGAATGTCAAGGCGTTGAAGATCATCTATCGTGGAAAAGATGGCAACAAACTCAAGTTTTTATCGGGCGTTTCCGAGCTGTTGGCGCTTTTGCGTGCTGGTGACGCCCCAAGATTGCGCTCGTTCGAGTTCTCGAACACGTGCGAATGGTGTGCACCAGGAGACGAAGATCTCGAACCTCTTAAAGAGGCATTGGGTGCGACATTGTTCCATCATTCGACAAGGCTGCGAGGTGTCGATGTTAAAATCGGTATGTTTACGTGGACGATCGAGGACGTTCGTGCGTTGGCACGAGGTGCACGAGGTGCACGAGGTGGTGACGCTATCGAAGCCAGCGGACCCGAGAAACTGCTTCTCGATGTATCGGACGTCGACGGCGAGGCTTTCCTCGAACTCGTGGCGCTTGGTGCCAGCTCGAGTCTAGAGTGCCTTATGATCACGTGCTACGATGCGTCAGTCTCTTGCGCTGTCGTTTACACTGTTCTCGAGCGGTCTCCGCGCCTCAAATCACTGTCACTTCATTGCAATCTCGTTGATGACTCTCAGCGAAACGTATCCCCCGTCACGCTCACGGCGGCGCTGCACGATTTGAAGGTTCAGGGAGCACGCAGCATGGGTTATAATTCCCAAACCAGCCCGACCGAAGACGCCACGACGAACCAACTCCTAGCTCAATTGTTGGAGCGCGTTGGCGCAACGCTTCAGTCTCTCACGTGGCGACCTACAACGGCGTTATGCAGCGCATCCATAGCATCGATGATCACGGCGTCATGCCCACGATTGCAGCGTCTGGACATCGGGAGCGTGGATCAGGCATTTGTCGAGACGTTGCTTCTCGCGTACGAAGATGGACGGTGCTGTGTGAGTGATCTCGTTTTGATGGAAACTCCAACGAGACACACAACATATCCAGTCTTCTCGCCGATAGATCATTTGATGCGAGCGCTGCAGGATAACACTCGAGCTACAACTCGGTATCTGCGACAACTGGAGATTCGCGGCTACTCCGTGTCTTCGATCGATGAGGCGAGCGTGGCGACGGCGATCATGCGAAACGCGTTTCTCGTCGAGGCGCGCGGAGTGTGCTTTCGAACGCTGGAGTACCTTCACGGCACGCGTGCTTGCAACGTAGTTGTGGATATCTCTACTGATCGCTGGGCGCCCGTGCATCGAGCGCTCCAGTTGGCGCGCATGCCTCAAGATGTCGTGAACCTTTGCCACTCGTTTTGTGGGCGATCCGTCGGAAGACGCGTCGTCGAAGGCTGATGCTCAACATCATGCGGCCGCGCTGCAGCAGCGCCGTTGGACGCGTGCAAGAGAGGAACGAGTAGTTCGCGCTGCGCAAAGCAGGGGCAACCATCCGAGCGCACGTCTCCAGTCGATTACAGTGTATCCAGTCGACTGACAGGTCTGACAGACTGGCCTGAAGCCATCCGCCGTCGGATAGAGTCACATTGCATGTTGCATGGCTGGATCCATTGAAGTAAGCTCGACGAGGAACGTCGTCGGCGAAATGCACCGATTGTCCGACGACTGTGGAGCGGTGAGGGGCCCTCACGAAGGACACGGCACGCGGTGAGGCTCGACGCTCCAGCCTTGAGAGCGGTGTCCGCATGCTCTCACTCTCGCATTTTCCTTCGCGTTTCCACCTCCAAGACAAGAATGAAGACGTTCCCAGTTACTGCTGTTCTGCTCGCGTTTGCCCCGATCGCGTGGGGCTGCAGCAATGAGGACGGTACCAAGATCCTCGCGTGGATGAACTCTTGTGACGTCGTCCAGGGTAACTCGGCGGCCAAGTGCGCCGACCGAGAGTGCCACAAGGCGCTGCACTACCTTGAGGAGCAAGAGACGGTCGACTGCTACGTCCAGCTTGGGCTTGGATTGTCGACGGACCTCGACTACTACAAGCAACTGGACGAGTTCTGCCATGGAGACGGCAAGGACCCAGAGGTTCCGGTGGCAGCACGTTTCCGGGTGCTTGCGCCGGCGGCGACGTGCTCCGCCCAGGATGGCGAGACGATCAAGCGCTGGATGGCTTCGTGCGACTCCATTACCACGGGATCGTCAGCCAAGTGCCGCAATCGCGCGTGCCACAACGCGCTGCATCGACTCGAGGAAGCCGAGACCAAGGCTTGCTGGGTCTCGCTCGGCCTCGGCTCTGTCGCTGACTTTGACAAGTACGCCAAGCTCGACGCGTTCTGTCATGGTCTTGGTCCGGACCCTGCAAACCCGTGAGCTTGACGCTCTCGTGTGTGTCTATCTCTACATGAAGAGATGCAGTGCACTTACGACACATTCGTACTAGTTGATACCGTGAATACAGTGACCGGTTTGGTATTCACGCGTCGATATGCAGTGACAAACCCGCAGTTGTGTGTACCTCGAGATGAAATTGTGCAACGCCTGTGAGGCTCTCAGTAAGCGGTCAACAACGGGAGCACTCGGATAATCCGAGACTCGCTTTGAATTCGAGTCGGATTCAAAGCACCATCGTCCGTCGATTGCTTGGCGGATCACAGTCGTAGAATTCTGCAACGCCTGTGGGCTCACAGTGAGCGGTCGACAACGGGAGCGCTCGGATTCAAAGCACCATCGTCCGTCGATTGCTTGGAGGATCACAGTCACAATCTCTGATAGGTTCATCACGATTGCCTTCCACAGGGATCCTCACGACAGGAATCCTGTCGGGAAGCGCTGCTACGTTGATCCTGACGCAGGATTCCCGTGCCAGGAGCAACAGTCTTCATTCAACACAGCAGCGCTTCCCGTTCGTGTGTATCTCTGCAGCTTGCAAGTTGCAATTGTTGTCCGCGTCAACGACACGAAGGACTCGTTGATGTCGATGACTCCACATCTTCAACAATGGGGCTTCAAGATAGGAACGTGGACTTCCAAACGGGAAACAATGACGCCGTCGCTGCGAGCAACAAATGGGATAACCTCGTTGACGTTGGTGACTGTGGACGAGTCGGACCCCGACCGCGTATCCGTTGGCTGGTATCGTAGGATTCCACTTTGATGAGAATGTCGTTGCAATACAGACGAGAAGCGGTACAAATTGCAACGCTTGCCGTCCATTTATCTCTACAGCGCGCTCAACTGAAATAGTTTGGATCTCACACATCTGAGGTTCGTGATGCTTTTTTTTCTTTTGTTATGGCTTGACTGAAAACGTGCATGTACTGTACTGTACGATGCTCTGCTCAGTTGAAATGCAAGTGGCGACAAATCGATTCAAGCCAATACTCATCATGGGAAGATCGAAGAGGTTTCCCACACTCTGCTCCTGATGGCCACGCTATCTCAGCATTCATAAATGGTGGATACGTAGCAGTTCCTTCTTTTCCGGACCAATCGAAATCAATCAGTACAACTCGAGTCTGGACAGGATCCCACATCACGTTGCTCTCACGAAGGTCGCCATGAACGAAAGCGGCAGCGGCTAGAGAGCTCCTAATCTCACGCAGTTGGTCACAAATCACCGCTCGATCGGCTTCCGCCCGTGAAAGGAATATCAAAGGAAGTCTCTCCATGACGATGAACATCCAACCACCCGGTAACGATTCACAGCAGAGCAACGCCGGGGCAAACCCTTTATCCGCACAGTACTGATGCACATCCTTCCCGTACCTCTTTGCAAACTTGACCACAACCTCTTTTCCATCTTCAAGAGTCGCCACAAAAACGAACCGCTGCACCACTTCTGCATATTGAATCGAGACCACTGCTCCGTTGAACCCGAAAGAATCTTTGTACGGGAATTTCAATCGATGCACATCAGTTGTGTTCACAACGTTTCGATGACTGACAGCAAACTCATTCGTTAATTCTTGGATCGCAGTCTTCAAAGAAGCACACACACGAGTCAGCGATACCATCAGCCATTTGTTGTCAAAGAAAAGAAGCGGAAAGCTCATGACTAGTGGCTCGCAGACCGCGTCTTCATCGCCAGTGTTTACAATGCCAAAAACGCTCAAGAGAGGACCGCAGATATCCACCAAGAAGCACGGGAACTGCCGGTCAATCACATCAGGCAAGTTCTTGATGTAGTATGCAATATTTTGCATTGTCGGATCTCCACCACCATCGCCTTTCTGAAGTTTGCATTGCAGGTTTAGCAACAGCGCTTTTCCAAAACGGTAAGAACCATCCGACATAGATCCATTGACCATCGCAGGCATGATCTCCGTGTCTGTAGACTCATCGAGCAGATAATCGTTCAGCAAGTCCCGTGCCTTCTCTGCCAGTTGCGCTTTGCTTTCGTAGGGAGTGGACATGTCGTCACAAAGCTTCATCGCAAACTCACAATCTTCTTTGCCAATCTCAATTCCTTTGCAGTTCTCTTGGAAACTTGCAAACGTCTTGTTCAAGAGCACAATCGGAATCGGGGCCGTGTCGTCCGGACGGTCGATGCGATGGCACGCAATCTGACCATTGAGCTTCTTTAACCGCTTGACCCAACTTCCAGTTCCCCTACACTTTGCAAATGAAGACGGTGTGAACAATGCCCTCATTTCGGCGAGTTTTCTCTTCTTGGTCGCACTTGGTGCAGTTGTGGCGCGCCGCGGCACTTGCACGATGAGCCCATCCTTCTTTGTAGCACCATAAGACGCAATGGATGCATCCTCCTCCAACGCCGTTTTCCCCTCTTGCGTCACCGCGAATACTGAGAGGTTGGACGGAGCGATGCCAGCGAGCTCACTGTCCGCATACTTGGCCTTTACAGCATCCCGCAGAGCAACAACGTCTTCGATATCCACAGACACCGCATCTGCCGAAGTTAGTGCGCCTCCCTCTTCGCCTACGAGCTGGAACCACTTGCGCACCATCTTGAGCCAATGCGAGAATGCACGCACGAGACAACCAACCGTGAGGACCCCCAACGATTTCTTCGGAATTGATACGTGAGTCATCTCCCATCAGGTGAAGGGGAACAGCATAAATTTATCTGAGCTGACAGAGTCATTGAGGGAACGCGTCGTTGTTGTGCGCGCCAATGCCGCCTCCACAACATCATCGAGACTTGAGTCCGTGCTGCTCTACGAGTGGCTGTACGGCGGTCGGTGGCGCGCAGGCTGTAGGGACCCTGTCTTTGGGATCCGCTCGATCCCGGTGGCGCTGTTTGGCACTTGTCATTCGCAGCGGTAGCTCGCTTCAGCGGCAGCTCGAGCCGATGATCACCGCCCCGGATGCTTGAGCTCTGACACCCCCGGAGTATCTCTCCCGAGCGCTGGGCGCCGGTGCATCGAGCGCTCCAGTTGGCGCGCATGCCTCAAGATGTCGTGAACCTTTGCCACTCGTTTTGTGGGCGATTCGTCGGAAGACGCGTAGTCGGAAGCTAAGTGATGCTCAACATCATGCGGCGCCGTCGGACGCGTGCAAGAGAGGAACGAGTAGTTCGCGCTGCGCAAAGCAGGGGCAACCATCCGAGCGCACGTCTCCAGTCGATTACAGTGTATCCAGTCGACTGACAGGTCTGACAGACTGGCCTGAAGCCATCCGCCGTCGGATAGAGTCACATTGCATGTTGCATGGCTGGATCCATTGAAGTAAGCTCGACAAGGAACGTCGTCGGCGAAATGCACCGATTGTCCGACGACTGCTCTGTGGAGCGGTGAGGAGGCCTCAGTGAGGACACGAAGGACACGGCACGCGGTGAGGCTCGACGCTCCAGCCTTGAGAGCGGTGTCCGCATGCTCTCACTCTCGCATTTTCCTTCGCGTTTCCACCTCCAAGACAAGCATGAAGACGTTCCCAGTTACTGCTGTTCTGCTCGCGTTTGCCCCGATCGCGTGGGGCTGCAGCAACGAGGACGGTACCAAGATCCTCGCGTGGATGAACTCCTGTGACGTCGTCCAGGGTAACTCGGCGGCCAAGTGCGCCGACCGAGAGTGCCACAAGGCGCTGCACTACCTTGAGGAGCAAGAGACGGTCGACTGCTACGTCCAGCTTGGGCTTGGATTGTCGACGGACCTCGACTACTACAAGCAACTGGACGAGTTCTGCCATGGAGACGGCAAGGACCCAGAGGCTCCGGTGGCAGCACGTTTCCGGGTGCTTGCGCCGGCGGCGACGTGCTCCGCCCAGGATGGCGAGACGATCAAGCGCTGGATGGCTTCGTGCGACTCCATTACGACGGGATCATCAGCCAAGTGCCGCAATCGCGCGTGCCACAACGCGCTGCATCGACTCGAGGAAGCCGAGACCAAGGCTTGCTGGGTCTCGCTCGGCCTCGGCTCTGTCGCTGACTTTGACAAGTACGCCAAGCTCGACGCGTTCTGTCATGGTCTTGGTCCGGACCCTGCAAACCCGTGAGCTTGACGCTCTCGTGTGTGTCTGTCTCTACATGAACAGATGCAGTGCATTTACGATACATTCGTACTAGTTGATACCGTGAATACAGTGACCGGTTTGGTATTCACGCGTCGATATGCAGTGACAAACCCGCAGTTGTGTGTACCTCGAGATGAAATTCTGCAACGCTTGTGAGGCTCTCAGTAAGCGGTCGACAACGGGAGCGCTCGGATAATCCGAGACTCGCTTTGAATCCGAGTCGGATTCAAAGCACCATCGTCCGTCGATTGCTTGGCTGATCACATTCGTAAATGTGATTTATTCGTGAATGTACTGCACTGTACGATGCGCTGCTCAGTTGAAATGCAAGTGGCGACAAATCGATTCAAGCCAATACTCATCATGGGAAGATCGAAGAGGTTTCCCACACTCTGCTCCTGATGGCCACTCTATCTCAGCATTCATAAATGGTGGATACGTAGCAGTTCCATCTTTTCCGGACCAATCGAAATCAATCAGTACAACTCGAGTCTGGACAGGATCCCACATCACGTTGCTCTCACGAAGGTCGCCATGAACGAAAGCGGCAGCGGCTAGAGAGCTTCTAATCTCACGCAGTTGGTCACAAATCACCGCTCGATCGGCTTCCGCCCGTGAAAGGAATATCAAAGGAAGTCTCTCCATGACGATGAACATCCAACCACCCGGTAACGATTCACAGCAGAGCAACGCCGGGGCAAACCCTTTATCCGCACAGTACTGATGCACATCCTTCCCGTACCTCTTTGCAAACTTGACCACAACCTCTTTTCCATCTTCAAGAGTCGCCACAAAAACGAACCGCTGCACCACTTCTGCATATTGAATCGAGACCACTGCTCCGTTGAACCCGAAAGAATCTTTGTACGGGAATTTCAATCGATGCACATCAGTTGTGTTCACAACGTTTCGATGACTGACAGCAAACTCATTCGTTAATTCTTGGATCGCAGTCTTCAAAGAAGCACACACACGAGTCAGCGATACCATCAGCCATTTGTTGTCAAAGAAAAGAAGCGGAAAGCTCATGACTAGTGGCTCGCAGACCGCGTCTTCATCGCCAGTGTTTACAATGCCAAAAACGCTCAAGAGAGGACCGCAGATATCCACCAAGAAGCACGGGAACTGCCGGTCAATCACATCAAAGTTCTTGATGTAGTATGCAATATTTTGCATTGTCGGATCTCCACCACCATCGCCTTTCTGAAGTTTGCATTGCAGGTTTAGCAACAGCGCTTTTCCAAAACGGTAAGAACCATCCGACATAGATCCATTGACCATCGCAGGCATGATCTCCGTGTCTGTAGACTCATCGAGCAGATAATCGTTCAGCAAGTCCCGTGCCTTCTCTGCCAGTTGCGCTTTGCTTTCGTAGGGAATGGACATGTCGTCACAAAGCTTCATCGCAAACTCACAGTCTTCTTTGCCAATCTCAATTCCTTTGCAGTTCTCTTGGAACCTTGCAAACGTCTTGTTCAAGAGCACAATCGGAATCGGGGCCGTGTCGTCCGGACGGTCGATGCGATGGCACGCAATCTGACCATTGAGCTTCTTTAACCGCTTGACCCAACTTCCAGTTCCCCTACACTTTGCAAATGAAGACGGTGTGAACAATGCCCTCATTTCGGCGAGTTTTCTCTTCTTGGTCGCACTTGGTGCAGTTGTGGCGCGCCGCGGCACTTGCACGATGAGCCCATCCTTCTTTGTAGCACCATAAGACGCAATGGATGCATCCTCCTCCAACGCCGTTTTCCCCTCTTGCGTCACCGCGAATACTGAGAGGTTGGACGGAGCGATGCCAGCGAGCTCACTGTCCGCATACTTGGCCTTTACAGCATCCCGCAGAGCAACAACGTCTTCGATATCCACAGACACCGCATCTGCCGAAGTTAGTGCGCCTCCCTCTTCGCCTACGAGCTGGAACCACTTGCGCACCATCTTGAGCCAATGCGAGAATGCACGCACGAGACAACCAACCGTGAGGACCCCCAACGATTTCTTCGGAATTGATACGTGAGTCATCTCCCATCAGGTGAAGGGGAACAGCATAAATTTATCTGAGCTGACAGAGTCATTGAGGGAACGCGTCGTTGTTGTGCGCGCCAATGCCGCCTCCACAACATCATCGAGACTTGAGTCCGTGCTGCTCTACGAGTGGCTGTACGGCGGTCGGTGGCGCGCAGGCTGTAGGGACCCTGTCTTTGGGATCCGCTCGATCCCGGTGGCGCTGTTTGGCACTTGTCATTCGCAGCGGTAGCTCGCTTCAGCGGCAGCTCGAGCCGATGATCACCGCCCCGGATGCTTGAGCTCTGACACCCCCGGAGTATCTCTCCCGAGCGCTGGGCGCCGGTGCATCGAGCGCTCCAGTTGGCGCGCATGCCTCAAGATGTCGTGAACCTTTGCCACTCGTTTTGTGGGCGATTCGTCGGAAGACGCGTAGTCGGAAGCTAAGTGATGCTCAACATCATGCGGCGCCGTCGGACGCGTGCAAGAGAGGAACGAGTAGTTCGCGCTGCGCAAAGCAGGGGCAACCATCCGAGCGCACGTCTCCAGTCGATTACAGTGTATCCAGTCGACTGACAGGTCTGACAGACTGCCTGAAGCCATCCGCCGTCGGATAGAGTCACATTGCATGTTGCATGGCTGGATCCATTGAAGTAAGCTCGACAAGGAACGTCGTCGGCGAAATGCACCGATTGTCCGACGACTGTCTGTGGAGCGGTGAGGAGGCCTCAGTGAGGACACGAAGGACACGGCACGCGGTGAGGCTCGAAGCTCCAGCCTTGAGAGCGGTGTCCGCATGCTCTCACTCTCGCATTTTCCTTCGCGTTTCCACCTCCAAGACAAGCATGAAGACGTTCCCAGTTACTGCTGTTCTGCTCGCGTTTGCCCCGATCGCGTGGGGCTGCAGCAACGAGGACGGTACCAAGATCCTCGCGTGGATGAACTCCTGTGACGTCGTCCAGGGTAACTCGGCGGCCAAGTGCGCCGACCGAGAGTGCCACAAGGCGCTGCACTACCTTGAGGAGCAAGAGACGATCGACTGCTACGTCCAGCTTGGGCTTGGATTGTCGACGGACCTCGACTATTACAAGCAACTGGACGAGTTCTGCCATGGAGACGGCAAGGACCCAGAGGCTCCGGTGGCAGCACGTTTCCGGGTGCTTGCGCCGGCGGCGACGTGCTCCGCCCAGGATGGCGAGACGATCAAGCGCTGGATGGCTTCGTGCGACTCCATTACGACGGGATCATCAGCCAAGTGCCGCAATCGCGCGTGCCACAACGCGCTGCATCGACTCGAGGAAGCCGAGACCAAGGCTTGCTGGGTCTCGCTCGGCCTCGGCTCTGTCGCTGACTTTGACAAGTACGCCAAGCTCGACGCGTTCTGTCATGGTCTTGGTCCGGACCCTGCAAACCCGTGAGCTTGACGCTCTCGTGTGTGTCTGTCTCTACATGAACAGATGCAGTGCATTTACGATACATTCGTACTAGTTGATACCGTGAATACAGTGACCGGTTTGGTATTCACGCGTCGATATGCAGTGACAAACCCGCAGTTGTGTGTACCTCGAGATGAAATTCTGCAACGCTTGTGAGGCTCTCAGTAAGCGGTCGACAACGGGAGCGCTCGGATAATCCGAGACTCGCTTTGAATCCGAGTCGGATTCAAAGCACCATCGTCCGTCGATTGCTTGGCTGATCACATTCGTAAATGTGATTTATTCGTGAATGTACTGCACTGTACGATGCGCTGCTCAGTTGAAATGCAAGTGGCGACAAATCGATTCAAGCCAATACTCATCATGGGAAGATCGAAGAGGTTTCCCACACTCTGCTCCTGATGGCCACTCTATCTCAGCATTCATAAATGGTGGATACGTAGCAGTTCCATCTTTTCCGGACCAATCGAAATCAATCAGTACAACTCGAGTCTGGACAGGATCCCACATCACGTTGCTCTCACGAAGGTCGCCATGAACGAAAGCGGCAGCGGCTAGAGAGCTTCTAATCTCACGCAGTTGGTCACAAATCACCGCTCGATCGGCTTCCGCCCGTGAAAGGAATATCAAAGGAAGTCTCTCCATGACGATGAACATCCAACCACCCGGTAACGATTCACAGCAGAGCAACGCCGGGGCAAACCCTTTATCCGCACAGTACTGATGCACATCCTTCCCGTACCTCTTTGCAAACTTGACCACAACCTCTTTTCCATCTTCAAGAGTCGCCACAAAAACGAACCGCTGCACCACTTCTGCATATTGAATCGAGACCACTGCTCCGTTGAACCCGAAAGAATCTTTGTACGGGAATTTCAATCGATGCACATCAGTTGTGTTCACAACGTTTCGATGACTGACAGCAAACTCATTCGTTAATTCTTGTATCGCAGTCTTCAAAGAAGCACATACACGAGTCAGCGATACCATCAGCCATTTGTTGTCAAAGAAAAGAAGCGGAAAGCTCATGACAAGTGGCTCGCAGACCGCGTCTTCATCACCAGTGTTTACAATGCCAAAAACGCTCAAGAGAGGACCGCAGATATCCACCAAGAAGCACGGAAACTGCCGGCCAATCACATCAGGCAAGTTCTTGATGTAGTATGCAATATTTTGCATTGTCGGATCTCCACCACCGTCGCCTTTCTGAAGTTTGCATTGCAGGCTTAGCAACAGCGCTTTTCCAAAACGGTAAGAACCATCCGACATAGATCCATTGACCATCGCAGGCGTGATCTCCGTGTCTGTAGACTCGTCAAGCAGATAATCGTTCAGCAAGTCCCGTGCCTTCTCTGCCAGCTGCGCTTTGCTTTCGTAGGGAATGGACATGGCGTCACAAAGCTTCATCGCAAACTCACAATCTTCTTTGCCAATCTCAATTCCTTTGCAGTTCTCTTGGAACCTTGCAAACGTCTTGTTCAATAGCACAATCGGAATCGGGGCCGTGTCGTCCGGACGGTCGATGCGATGGCACGCAATCTGACCATTGAGCTTCTTTAACCGCTTGACCCAACTTCCAGCTCCCTTACACTTTGCAAATGAAGACGGTGTGATCAATGCCCCCATTTCGGCGAGTTTTCTCTTCTTGGCCGCACTTGGTGTAGTTGTGGCGCGCCGAGGCACTTGCACGATGAGCCCATCCTTCTTTGTAGCACCATAAGACGCAATGGATGCATCCTCCTCCAACGCCATTTTCCCCTCTTGCGTCACCGCGAATACTGAGAGGTTGGACGGAGCGATTCCAGCGAGCTCACTGTCCGCATACTTGGCCTTCACAGCATCCCGCAGAGCAACAACGTCTTCGATGTCCACAGACACTGCATCTGCCGAAGTTAGAGCGCCTCCCTCTTCGCCCACGAGCAGGAACCACTTGCGCACCATCTTGAGCCAATGCGAGAATCCACGCACGAGACAACCAACCGTGAGGACCCCCAACGATTTCTTCGGAATTGATACGTCAGTCATTTCCCATCAGGTGAAGGGGAACAGCATAAATTTATCTGAGCTGACAGAGTCATTCAGGGAACGCGTCGCTGTTGTGCTCGCCAATGCCGCCTCCACGACATCATCGAGACTTGAGTCCGTGCTGCTCTATGAGTGGCTGTACGGCGGCCGGTGGCGCGCAGACTGTAGCGGCCCTGTCTTTGGGATACCCTCGATCCCGGTGGCGCTATTTGGCACTTGGCATTCGCAGCTGTGGGTTGCTTCAGCGGCAGCTCGAGCCGATGATCACCGCCCCGGGTGCTCGAGCTCTGGCATCGCCGGATTATCTCTCCCGATCACTGGGCGCCCGTGCAACAAGCGCTCCAGTTGGCGCGCATGCCTCAAGATGTCGTGAACCTTTGCCACTCGTGTTGTGGGCGATCCGTCGGAAGACGCGTCGTCGGAGGCTAAGTGATGCTCAACATCATGCGGCGCCGTCGGACGCGTGCAAGAGAAGAACGAGTAGTCCGCGCTGCGCAAAGCAGGGGCAACCATCCGAGCGCACGTCTCCAATCGATTACAGTGTATTGAGACGACTGACAGGTCTGACAGACTGACCTGAAGCCATCCGCCGTCGGATAGAGTCACATTGCATGATGCATGGCTGGATCCATTGAAGTAAGCTCGACGAGGAACGTCGTCGGCGAAATGCACCGATTGTCCGACGACTGTCTGTGGAGCGGTGAAGGCCTCAGTGAGGACACGAAGGACACGGCACGCGGTGAGGCTCGAAGCTCCAGCCTTGAGAGCGGTGTCCGCATGCTCTCACTCTCGCATTTTCCTTCGCGTTTCCACCTCCAAGACAAGAATGAAGACGTTCCCAGTTACTGCTGTTCTGCTCGCGTTTGCCCCGATCGCGTGGGGCTGCAGCAACGAGGACGGTACCAAGATCCTCGCGTGGATGAACTCCTGTGACGTCGTCCAGGGTAACTCGGCGGCCAAGTGCGCCGACCGAGAGTGCCACAAGGCGCTGCACTACCTTGAGGAGCAAGAGACGATCGACTGCTACGTCCAGCTTGGGCTTGGATTGTCGACGGACCTCGACTATTACAAGCAACTGGACGAGTTCTGCCATGGAGACGGCAAGGACCCAGAGGCTCCGGTGGCAGCACGTTTCCGGGTGCTTGCGCCGGCGGCGACGTGCTCCGCCCAGGATGGCGAGACGATCAAGCGCTGGATGGCTTCGTGCGACTCCATTACGACGGGATCATCAGCCAAGTGCCGCAATCGCGCGTGCCACAACGCGCTGCATCGACTCGAGGAAGCCGAGACCAAGGCTTGCTGGGTCTCGCTCGGCCTCGGCTCTGTCGCTGACTTTGACAAGTACGCCAAGCTCGACGCGTTCTGTCATGGTCTTGGTCCGGACCCTGCAAACCCGTGAGCCTGACGCTCTCGTGTGTGTCTATCTCTACATGAAGAGATGCAGTGCACTTACGACACATTCGTACTAGTTGATACCGTGAATACAGTGACCGGTTTGGTATTCACGCGTCGATATGCAGTGACAAACCCGCAGTCGTGTGTACCTCGAGATGAAATTGTGCAACGCCTGTGAGGCTCTCAGTAAGCGGTCAACAACGGGAGCACTCGGATAATCCGAGACTCGCTTTGAATCCGAGTCGGATTCAAAGCACCATCGTCCGTCGATTGCTTGGCGGATCACAGTCGTAATCTCTGATAGGTTCATCATGATTGGCGTCCACATGGATCCTCACGACAGGAATCCTGTCGGGAAGTGCTGCTACGTTGATCCTGACGCAGGATTCCCATGCCAGGAGCAACAGTCTTCATTCAACACAGCAGCGCTTCCCGTTCGTGTATCTCTGCAGCTTACAATTGTTGTCCGCGTCAACGACACGAAGGACTCGTTGATGTCGATGACTCCACATCTTCAACAATGGGACTTCAAGTTAGGAACGTGGACTTCCAAACGGGAAACAATGACGCCAGCTCTGCAATCGGCACGAGTGAATCACAGTATCGTTGCCGATGTCGTAAAACCCTGACTCGCGGTGGCCATGAGCACTGAAGCTCTGTTGTGGCAAAGCCTGTGAACTATGGCTCATAGGTACAGTTTTGAGCGAGACACGTTGCTAGAGGCGGATGGTGCAGTGTTTATTGTGCGGACCTGGTGGAGCATTCACCACCCAGTTGCACTTGACTATATCATGAGCACCCGAACGTTAGAATTGAAACACAAATCATTGACAAGTTTAATTCGTCAAGTCTGCGAATGCGCCAAAGCAACTACACATGCAACGAAGCAAAAAGGCGAAAGAGAGAGAGAGAGCATTTGCATGTCTCAGGTTCGCGAACTTTCCCGTCGAGTTACCTCTAGCACTGCGGACGCGGCGACGTGGTCGACGGTGCCGGCGTCGTCGTGTTCGAAGAAGTCGGCGAAGGCTTGGCACCCGTGGCGGTCGGAGCGGGCGCAGAGCTCGCAGGCGTCGAGGGTGTTGGGTTCGGGCCCGGCGTGACGGTCGGGACTGGCGCCGAGGTCGTCGGTTGCGGCTGCGGCGGGGCAGCCGTCGGCGTCAGCACCGGGTCGGGTCCGTCGCCGTGGCAGAAGTCGTCAAGCGCCTTCCACTTGGCGAGGTCCGAGGCAGGACCGAGACCCGATGAGACGTAGCAAGCGATGGTCTCGTCCTCGACGAGTCGGTGCAGCGCCTTGTGGCACTCCTTGTCGTCGCACTTCTTCTGCGAGCCGCCGTTGACGACGTCACAGGCACGGATCCACTTGTTGATCTCTTCGGGCTTGCAGCCGAACGCCGCGGTGTCGTGGACGAGCGCTGCGAGGGCAACACAAGCGAGAAGCGCAGTCGACGAGGTCTTCATGGCTTGTAGTTTTGTCGTCCTTGTGAGAGGAGTCTTGAGACGAAGCTGGCAAGTTGGAAAATGAAAAGCGAGCGACGCAAGCGAGTCTCGACGACGGCGTCGAAAAACCAAAGGCTCACGAGGTCGTGAGTCATGACCTGTAGCCCACCGAGTGGGTGCGTTGACCCATTAGTGTGTAGATTCTAGTGCGCAACCGTGTAGCTGACTGAATCCGACGGCGATCGAAGCCGTGATGGCAGTCAGTCAGTCAGTCAGTCACTTAGTCAGAATCTACTAATGGTGTCTTTTTGTCCGACGGCGGCAGCTGTGGTGTGGGGAGCTCCATGCCATCGCTGCGCACGTCACAGATTCCTTTCCTCCGACGGCGGATTGAGAGAGGGAGAGACAGGCCATGGTGCACGACAGCAAGCAACAGCAAGCAGCACTGCTGCTCCAGCCCAAGCACACAAGGGAGCGAGGAAGGGAATCGCTGTCATTCTCCCTTTTTGTCTGCGGTCCAAGCCACGTTCTCCATCATGAAGTTTGCATTCACCGTCGTCTCTGCGCTGCTTCTCGCGCTGTCGGTCGATGCCGCCAACTCGACGGCGACCGCGGCCGCGTGCGACGCCGACAAGATCAAGTCGGCGATCAACGCGTGCGACAGCCTCGCGAATGTCTCGCAGGTGCGCTGCGCGGACAAGGCGTGCCACAAGGCGCTCCACCTTCTCGTGGAGGACTCAGTCGTCGCGTGCTACGAGCAGCTTGGGCTCGGCAAGAAAGAAGACCTCAGCAAGTACAAGGCGCTGGACGAATTCTGCCACGGCGACGGGGAGGATCCGCTTGAAAGCGGCTCCCACGCGCACCACCACCACGAGCACGCAGGCTCCGGCGATCATCACGACCACCACGACCACGACGGCCACTCGCACGGCTCGGGCCACGGCGCCAACCAGACCGCACCGTCGACGTCCATCACGTCCCCTCCAGCGGCGGGAGGCGCGGCGGGAGCCAAGGTGCCCACGCCTGCGCCCACGAGCGCTGGCTCGGTCGTGACGCTGGCGCCTGCCGGTGTCGCGGTGGCGCTGGCGGTGGCTGCGCTCGCGTAGTAGACCTCGACACAGAGAGACTAGAGACGTTCTTTGGAGTCATTGGGTCATATATGTAACAGCTCTCTTACATCGATCTCAATCGTTTACACGGTCACTCCTTTCGTTCCCTTCAGCCATGCAGCATTACTGTAGTGGCAACCAGCGATTGCTGTCGCAACGCCGCCAGCCACTGTAGCGCGGGTTTCTACGGCACCAGCGACCGACAGGTCTGCCATAACTTAGGCCATCGCGCTCCCATTTGCCCACGGTGTATCCGACGACGGGAAACACGATGGCTCGTCTCTGGGTACTGAGCTGCCGCCGTCGGATCAAAGAGGGACACCAGCGAGTCATCACACGTCGCCGTCGGAGACCAACGCGACTGACTGCACATGCAGCACAGTACACCCGCGTTCTCTGATGGAGGCACAAGCTTAATCGACCCTCAATCTCATTCTCCAATTCTTCCAGCGTCGCGCAACCCAGTTCTTCCATCTATCATGACAAGACGCAAGACCTTGTGGCTTCTTGCGGTGCTCTCTCTCGTCCTCCACGTGGGTACATCGCTCGCGAAAGACCAAGAGTGCAGCGGCCACGGCAAGCGCCACGGCAACCACTGCCACTGCGAGCGCGGCTACAAGAACAAGGGGCTCGAGTGCCTGCCCGTCGACGGTGGCGCAGCGGCGTCGTGCCCTGTTGGCGGCGTCAACTGGGTCACGTCCAGCATCGTGTTCCTCGAACGAGGCGCGTACGCCGTTGAGGTGGTCAACAACACGGAGCACATGGCGACGCTGCTGTTGCCGCTCGTCAACGCGACAAACGCGTCGCTTGACGTCCTCGACGCCTCTGTCGAGCGCGCCACGGGTCTCGTCGAAGACCTCACGCTACCTCGCAAACTGGTGAAGCCCGGTCAAGTGCTGGCACCGAGCGCCAATGTGCTCTACATCATCCAGCGCAACGACGCCGACAAGCTGCAGCAGCTCAAGGACGAGTGCGAGAAGACGCCGGGGAACGTGTGGCACATTGACCACTGCGACGGCCCCGACGGCCATGGGCGTCGCCGTCGACGACTGGCAGACGCCTCTCCGTCCGCTGTGATGACCGTCAACCTCACGATCTCGGAGACGGCGCTGTACGCGATGCACCGCCAGCAGAACTTCGAGGTTCGTATCTTGAACCGCGCGTCGGGTGCCGTCGTCTCGCCACGTCTCGAGAAGCTTCATCGAGAGAGTGAGGCCGACGAGCAAAGCCACAGCCACGCGACGCCGCGCAAGGCAAGCTGGAAGGTCTGGCTCAAGACCATGGCGGCGGTCGGCGTCGTGACGCTGCTGGCGGTCATCGGACTAGTGTTGCTCATGATCCGCGAGTCGCTGCTACAGCGGCTCATGGACGCGCTGGTCGCGCTCTCTGCTGGCGCGCTCTTCGGCGCTGCCTTCATCCACATTCTGCCCGAGTCCATCGAGTTCTTCGATCCGTACGGACAGATGAACCTGACGCTCAGCATGATCTTCACCGCGGGCTTCGTCGGCGCCATGGTCATCGAGATGTTCCTCGAGGTGCTCGTCGCGCGCGTCGGGGGCGGAGACGGCCACCACGGACACGGCCACGGCCACAGCCACGGCCACAGCCATGGCCGCATCTCACCTCGTGCGAGCGCGCTCAAGCTGCTGTCTCCTGCGGTCAACAGCACGCCCGCGGGCGAGCAGGGCTTCACCGAAATCGAGGGCAGCGGCCAGTCGCCACGACCGAGCGAGAAGTCGACGACAGCACTGACGTCGACGTCGAAGTGGAGCCTCAGCGTTGACTGGGCGCGGATCAAACCCATGGCGTACATCATCTTGCTGGGCGACCTATTCCACAACTTTGTCGACGGTATCCTGATCGCGACGGCGTTTCTCGCGTGCGACGACGCGCTCGGGGTGTCGGTCACGCTGTCGGCCATTCTGCATGAGGTGCCGCAGGAGTTTTGCGACTTCATCATCCTAATCGACGCGGGTTTCACGAGCTTCCAGGCCATCTTCTTCAACTTCCTCAGCGCGCTCTCGGCATTTCTCGGAGCGGCCATCATCCTCTCGGCCGTCGAAGTGACCAAGGAAGCCATGGGCCTGCTGCTTGGCTTTGGCGCGGTACGCTTGCCTGTCCTCTTTTATTTTGTTGTTGATATGTGATGCTGATCTTGATTTTTGTGTGCAGGGAACGCTCACGTACATCGCAGCGACGGATCTGCTGCCGCGGGCGCTGCGTGTGACCAACTTTCGAGACTTCTTCGTTCACCTCGCGCTCTTTGGCGCGGGCGTCGGCTTCCTGGCGCTCACGACCCTTTACCACGTGCACTGCGAGATCGAATAAAGCAATCACTCGCGAGGAAAACAAAAACAAACGTTTTAATGCTATCTCTTCATTCCCATTCACACACACACACACAGATCGATGAGTTACTTGACAAACACGCACCAACACGATCATTCTTCACGCCACCTTGGGCTTGCTCGCCACGTCGGTTGCGACGTGCAGGTCGCAGTAGAAGACGCCAAGCGAGCCGAGCATTGTTTGCCCCATCGAGCCATGGAACCCACAAATCTGCTTCTCTTCGTCCGCGGCAAACCACTTGACGGCGACCGAATGCGAGCTCTTCATGTCTCCATACCACGGGCTCTTGCAGAGATTGGTCATCACGCGCAACGCATGCACGCGGTCCGAGACAATCACATCCACGCGCTTCACGTACTCGCTGTGTCGAAGAAACACGATGTGCTGACCGGACGGTAGCGGCGCATCACGGTGCGCGAGATGCCGCTCGAAGGCGTCGCTCGAGAGCGCAAACACGCGACGCACCGCGTCGGCGGTGCACTCAACTATGATCGCTCGAAGGTCTGCGTGCTTGTCGGCAAACTCGATCTGTCGCCCGTCCCTCGTGCCTGGAGCTCCAACACGATTCGACTCGACCGCTTCAACAGGGCGCACCAACGCCAGCGGCGTCATCACGTGTTCAATGACGGGACAAAGTCGAATCCCAACCTCGTGAAAGATCTTGTTGCCTCCGCCTCCACACAGCCGCTTTATGCCGTTCACAAAGTAGCCGTGCGGCGCCGTCACCGTCTTGATCACACCGTCGCGAGAGCCAAACCACGGCGACTGCCGTTGGTTCGTTCGCAGCCGCAGCCCATTAAGACAGAAGTTGTCTCTCCACGCGAGATCAACCGCTCGCACGAGCTCTCCTGGTCCCAAGACAAACACGTGCTTGGATCGATCATTGCCGCGCCCTGCTTCATCCAGCCAGTGCTCCAAGTGCTGAGTCGACGCTACGTGACACCCAGAGATTTCTCCAGCCACCGTGCCTTCCACAGCCGCTAGATCGAACGTCAGCATCTCCCACGAAGCGCTGAGCTTGGAGCCGCTTCCATCGATGCGGTGGCGGAACCGTCCGACGATTAACAGCACTTCCTTGCCGTGCAGCGGTTCCAAGTCAATGTCGGGACGGCCGTACGGAATCTCGGAGCGTGTCAGGCCCTTGACGATCTTGGGCCGAACCACTTGCTTGAGGTCGTCCGCGCGCAGTCGAAGCTCTCTCGCGACACTGCCGTGACTGCCCATCGCACGCGCAAAGGAAAACTGGTTGTTGTGAACTGAGGAGCTTGTCGCCATCGCTGCTCGAGCCTCTGATGGTTCGTGACCACGCGCTCTCAATCAACGGTGGTTTCCTCGAAAGTACCAGTCGCCGTCGACAGTTGAATCTCCCGTCTCAGAGCTCGTTCTGCGTCTTCTTCGCCTTCATCTTACATCTTGATGAGGCGCGGCGGCGTCACCATTTGCTCCCAGCGCATGAGCAACGAGCACGTCTCGATCATAAGGAACCGCGCTTGCTCTTCGTTGTGGCAGTACATGTAACCAGCGTACTCGACCTCAATTGAGTCGTCTTCCGGAATCTCCGTGAACGTCGTGCACAGCAGACCGTCGCGCAGCCAGCGCACGGGCTGCTCGGGATTCGCCGCGACGTCCACCGCGTGGCGCATGGATTCCTTGTCGATGAGCGTGTGGAACAGCGTCACCGCGCGTCGGTCCTGCGCGTCTCGGTACTCGAGTCTCGAGTTGAACAGAAAGTAGCGCACATTGAGCGTGCCGTCCTTCTGGGGCGCGCTGCGCAGCGAGATGAAGGTGTTCTCATCGATATCCTGCAGCACTTTGACGTGGATGCGCGCGCTGTAAAGTCGGTAGTTGGCTTCAGGGTCGTACACGACGCGCCACGTGAGGCTCTGCAGCTCGTCACATGTCGCGTACTTTCGCGAGACGCGCTTGAGGAACCGGAAGCGCATGACGCGCAGCGTGGCGTCGACCTCCTGCAGCGACCGCTCGGCGCGCCAGCCGAGCATCTGCGTCGTCGTGAACGGGAACCGCTGCGACTCAAAGTCGCTGCGCAGCTTCATGGCGCGCGCAAAGGACTCTCGCCACAGCGTCGCGCTCTCGGTGGGCGCCACGGGCTCGTAGAAGAAGGGCGCCTCGTCGTCGAGGTACTGCACCCAGGAGCCGCGCATCTCGGCGAAGCGCGCGTCGTCGGGCGTCGTGCGCGTCGCCTCGTCCTGGATGAAGCGCTCGTACTTGCGGAGCTCCGTGATGGACGCCTGCATCGCGCGGTTCTCGCGCAGCAGCGACTCTTTGAGCGTCAGCGCCGACGCAAAGCGGTCGAGCAGGCGGCGCCACGGCGTCATCGTCGTCGTCGTCGTCGTCGTGCGCTCGGCGGTCCGCAGCTCATCGTCACTGGATCCGTGGTGCTCGTCCTCCTCGGCCGAGTGGCGCCGCGTGACGACGACGGCGGCGCTGCGCTCGTGCTGGGCGCGGTACTCGCGCAGCTTGAGCTGCAGCGCGTCCTGCAGGCGCTGCTCCTGCTGCTTCATCTGCTCGAACGTGGTCTTCTTGCGGCGCCGGAACTCGACCATGGCCTCGCGGTGCTTGCGGCGCCTCTCTGCGCGCGCGTGGGACGCATGGAGGTCGTCGTCCGGGGCGTCGAGCACCGCGAGCAGCTCGCGCATCTCGCGCATGACGGTCTGCGGGTCGGCGGCGTCCGAGTTCATCATGATGGTGGTGGCGAAAGTGTTGGGAAGCAGACAGACTGTTGGGACTTGTGTTGGCGCGGCCGTTGGAGAAGTGTGGACCACACCGTCCGAGGCGCGAGCCAATCGAAGCGTCGCGACCGTCACCCACGAGTTGGCGTGATCGCGTATGACGTGGGGAAGATGGATGGACGTTCAGTGCGACGGACAAGGGTGGAAATGCACAAAGAAGAAGAAGAAGAAGAAGACAAGAAAAAAAACATCCCACAATGAGCTCGTGGCCATGGTGCCGGTGGTGGGGGAGGCGGTGGTTGGTTGGTTGATGGCAATGGCAGTGGAGGACCATGAGATAGATGGCTACACTTGGATGCATGCAGAGGACGCGATGCTGAGCGCAGTCTGTTTGATGCCACAACTGACTATCTGTGTTGGTCGCGGTTGCTCATCGGCATCCGATGCATCAAGAGCCACAAAGTATCAACCAGATCAAGCCACGTTCCAGAGCAGAGTAGAAGAATGGGCCAACAATTTTGTTACACTAGGCATCCAAAACAGATTGAGCAAGCGACGTCAAGAACAGCAGTGGGTGGGTGGGTGGCCAACTGGTGTGAGTGAGCAACCACACGACAGAGCGAGCACACGCAAAAGTTTGTATCACCATTGTGTGACGTGATGACTCGACCGCTTTCAGAACGAGTCACACCTTGTGACTGCTGCTCCAACATGCACGACTCGTCAAGCACACGACGACGTCGATCACGCAATCTGGAAGCCACACATGAGACCAGCAGTCGCTCGAAGACTATGAATGGTTGAAGTCGTCCATGGCTCATGAGAAAAAAAATAAACGAAATCAAAAAGTTTATGGGCTCAAACACTTGTGGTGTCTCTCTCTATTCATCTGGATTTCGGTAGGAAAATTTGATGACTTTCAATCTCCGCGCGAACGCTTTGCGGAATGGAGTCGCGAGAGGCGTCATCGGTTTTGGGCTGAGCACTGGGCTTTCGGTCTTCCAGCACCGTCGCGTGATGGCTGGCGGCCGCAACGCGTTCAAGCTCGAATGCCACCAGGCGCTCGAACTTGATTTGCTCCGATATATGTTGCTCCAGCGCTCGATTGCCCCGCAGCAACGACTCTTTTCTCGACAACACGCACGCGAATTGGTCCATGAGCTGCTCGTGTCGACTGTGCTGAGCTGTCAGGGCGGAGCGTGCTTGGCGGCGTGCATGGTACGCTTGTAGAGCTGCCTGCAGCTCGTCCTGGAGGCGCTGTTCTTGTGTTTTCATGGTTTCGAGTTGCTGCTTCTTCTTCAGCCGAAACTGCACCATAACTTCTCGATGCTTGCGACGCTTCTCCACGCGATCCTCGCCATCCCCCGAGTCGCCGCGTTGCACACGTACACGCTTGCGCCGTTGTGTATGGATGGATAAAGAAGGAGATGCGACCGATGACTGCGTTGGCTCTTCGGTCATGGTGCAAGACGGTGCTGTAGCGAGTGCTTCGGTCGTAGTGCCGTCCACGCACAGATCGTTCTGCTCAAAGAACATGGACAGCACGCACGCGATGGACGCGCCGAACGTCTCGGTGTCGTGGGACTTGATCGGTCTTGTCTTGGTCATCACGTCGCGCACGTTGACCTCAATGCGTGGTGCTGACAGCGCGTGCTGTGTTAACATTCTCGAAGAGAAGCGCCCGCGAGCTGCGTGGGACGGAAGCGGACAAAGTTGAACTGACATCCTCCTTCACGCACGCGACCGCGACGGCCAACAAATGCACCGAGAGAGAGGAAGAGAAACAGAGACAGAGACCGAGAGACCGCCACAACTCGCAGAGCGGGCAAAACGGTTCCACAAAAGTTTGGAACGATCCAAATCGACGTCCGGTCGAGCGATGCTGGTGTTCGTCACGTGAGCAGCCGCAGGTGCTCGACGCACTCCCGCGGACTGAGTAAACACCGGGACATTCAGCCAATTGGTCGCCGCCACATGACGTCCTGCGTAAGCGCGGCTGCAGCCAGTTGGCGTCGGCGCCATGCGAAGCCCCGTGAAGCGTGGTCGCCAGCTGAGCTGGTGGGTTGCGCGCGACTCGGCGCATCTCCTGGTGTCAGTGGGTGGTACAATGCACTGAAAGAACAGCAACGGTGCAGTCGATTGCACAGAGTGGTGGTCAAAAGCAACAAATTGACATGCATTCGTAAATTTAATGCAAGTGGAGTGATGTCGCGTTTCCAGACTCGCGACTCGAGTTGGGCAGCGCTTGCTTCGCGTCACATCTCGGAGAGAAACCCAATGGTCTTGATGGCGAATGCGCTGGCAGTGCCGTGAATCCCACAGACGCGACGCCCACGACTGCCGCAAGCCAGCGAGGCGTGCGTGGCGGCGCAGGGCTGTTCTCCATACCACGAACTCACTCGCTGCGATGTGCGGATGCGCATCCCCTGCACTCGTTCCTGAGAGTAAAGGATATCAGCGCCCGTGATCTCTTCGTTCTGCTCCAGTATAAAGAAGTGCTGATTGGTCTTCGCAGTGAGCGCCTGGATCCGCCCGAGCTCCTCCTGGTTCACCACGTGGATAGCCTGAAGGTAGGCATTGCTGTAGGGCCGAAGATCGAAGAGCACCGCAGCCACGTTTCCACAGTAAATCTCAAACTCCGATGCGCTGGAGCTTACGGTACCTGCTGTCGAGTGCTTCTGTACGGCGTCACTACTGACTAGTGGACGCATCCACGAGACGGGAGTGTATCCAACCGTCACTTGGCGACTATCGTCACTTACTTTCACCAGCTTCACGTTCGAGATGACGCGCTCTGGAGTCGATGTAAACGACGTTTTTGTGGTATCAAGGCGGTCCACTTTCCCGACCACGAGTTGCGCACCGAGATTCGTGATCATTCGAAAGCCAAAGACGAAATCAACCGCAGAGAAGACGTCGATTCGCTCGATGTACTCGCCATGTTGGAAAACGTGGACAAACAAATACGGATACGAATTCCAGTTACGCTTTTGTGGATGGCGATGCAGCGTGATGTCCTTGATGGGATATGGTTCGTCATTGCTGCGATGGACACTCAACGCCAGTGGTTGAATGTACACGACGTCTTGCCACGATGGTGTGTCGATCGGGACAAACGAAGGCACAGAAGACTTTGAACGCTGTGCTGGAGTATCGAGTTGAGGTGCCATGGCGAGGAAGAAATGAGGAATGAGAAGTTTGACTGAAGGCACTGCTGCTGCTCTCTTGTTCGCTGCTTCCGAGTGCATCCTCCTCCGTCAATCACATGAACCATCCATCACCCACGCGATCGGACGGTAGAGAATGACTTTGTGGTGGAGCGCCCGTGAAGGAGAGATGGAGAGAGAGATTTATGACCAGCGCATACAAATCGCATGATGCGAATATGGTACATTCCGTTTATTGTCAAAGGCAACTTGCTTCGGTTACCAATCTTGCCGTCTACATCCCACATACTCAGCTCTATCGTTCCGTGGAAACTGCATAGAAGTTGCTTTGGAGCGCTGGGACTTTACCCTGTCGGATTCGATCGATGTAAATCGCTTCAAACTTCCACGGGCGTCATTTCGCTCCACTAGATGAAATAATCTTGCGAACACAGGACGCCGTCTCCTGCCCTCAACCTCGGCACGTCCCAGTACATGTCGCTGACACGGTATCCTTCCTCTTTGGCTCAGTCCCTTGTAGCTGCTGGTAACCAGCCGATAGCCTTCAGTGAGAGAGAGAGAGAGAGAGAAAGATAGATAGATAGAGAGAGAGAGAGAGAGAGAGAGAAGTAGAAAGGCGTGGTCGACCATACAGACCCAATTTCCAGAACATGAACGCATATAGTGTTTGGGATCAATGGGATAGCATGGTCACACATACATACAAAGCTTCCCCTAGTTCAGGCAAAGTCATTTGACTCAGTCAGTGTCATCCATCCTCAGCCACGAGTGACGCCAGTCGAGATTATCAGTCGAGTAATTTGGTGACGAGTCCGATCATTTGCATAGTTGTTCCTCTCTGGAAACCGTGGAAACCACACACGAGCTGCTTTGACTTCCCCAACTTCAGCGCTGGTATCGTAAGTGCAACTGGTGGATGTAACGCAACGCGTCATCTCCAGCCGATTCACAAGAACAGCAGCGACCAAACTGCAACTGCAACAGCAACTACAACTGCAACACCTCAACACCCGGCTCACCCGACGACAACATCATAGGACTCGTAGTGTGCTGTTGAATCCATGTCATTCTCGATTTTTCCTAACGACGGCCAGGTCACAGCAACACCTGTGACCCTCCACATCGAGTTTCAGCGCCCGAGTGCGTGACAGTTTATAAACTATTGAAGCGCTATCAAGGCAAGCAGGTTCACCCGTGATAAGAAATATTCCTATTTTCGGCCAATGGAAAATCACGCGAGTCCGAACCCACGTCCACGCCAAGCCCGTCGCAGGCGTGAAGAGGACGATGCAACCACACCGGTGCCCGAGGCTGCCTCAGACGCCCGAGACACCGAGCAACACGCTCCTGAGCCACGTCAGATCCCCGAACCCGCTTCGGCTCACCCACAGCAACCGCCAGGGCCGCCTGAGCCGCCAATGCAGCCTCCACCGTATCACGCTGGCGGTACAGCGCCTTCAGGCTACCCACAGTACCCGTACCAGCAACCCATGCCGCCCGGATTCGACATGGGCGTGATTGATCGCGTCCTGCAGGCGATGATGTTCAACCAGCAGCAGCAACAACAGCAGTTCAATGCGTTCATGGCACACACAACGGCAATGAACCAAGACCTGATGCGAGCACAGGCCGCGGCCACGCAAGCTCAACAGGCTCGTCTGCCGCAAAAGAAACTTGCGAACCCGCCACAGTACAATGGTACCCGTGAGGAGGACCAGGAGCAGCACTTCTTCAACACGGAAACGTTCTACAGCGAATTTGAGCATTTGATAAACGCAGACTCGTCCGAGTTCGTCATGATGATCTTCCAGAACTTCGGTCCGACGGTGCAAACCTTCCTTCGCCAAGTCATCGAATCGTTGAAGCGTCCAGACGGGACACAAGCGCCGCTCACGTGGGCTCTCTGTAAGGACCGTCTGCGCGCTCGCTTCCGCGAAAAGGATCACGAATTCAAGCTGCTCACTAAGATTCACGAGCTGCGCCCGCAAGCCAGTCAGCCTGAGTATACAACGGCTTTTCTGCATCTCCTGTCTCAGCTGCCGCCGATGCCCGAATATCTCAAGCGGTGGTTTTATCAGGCCGGACTCCGACATGATATGAACACGTTCATTGGTCAAAATGTCCCGACGACGTTGGACGCGACCATCGAGCTCGCACACTGTTTCGATGATGCGCGCTCAACCTCGTCTCAGCGCCGCAATGACAGCAAACCGAGAGCGGCAGCCCCGGCTACGTCCTCCTCTTCGGCTACGGACACGAAAAGGGGCAACGGCACGTCGGGCAACAAATTCTGTGATTTCTGCAAAAAGAAGGGCCACACGACCGAAGAGTGTCGCAAGAAAAAGGCTGCCGCGGCGGCCGCGGCCGGCTCCGAGCCGACAAAAAACGGCGGGGCTCGGTAGGAGGGCCGCCTGCCGAGCCGGAGATACCGGGGCGCTCTAGCAGTGCGCGCTCCGCCGGCCCAACCAGCTCGCAACGCCAAGCGATGCACTACCACAAAGATCGTGCGGTCGCGCGGCGTCGCGCGGTCAACCTTTACTGCTATCTGTCGCATGCCGGCACCATCTGCGGTGCCACAGTGAGCGCGTTTGTGGACAGCGGCTCCTCATTCAACGCCATTGATCCCCACACTGCCGCCCGTTTGGGGTTGGAGGTGAAGGAATGCGGCAACCCACTCGCTCTGACTATCGGTACTAATCGTACAGTACTGGTCCCAAGGCGGGTGACGACTATACAAGTTCAACTTGATGGATTTCCAATGTATGAGACAGAAGCCTTCGTCCTCGAAGTCCCCGAGCAAAAACATCTACTGCTCGGTATACCGTGGTTAGAAGAAGTCAACCCTGAGATCGATTGGGAGAAAAAGACACTTAGTGCACGCTCCTCCGGCGTCGCCACGAGATTCCACCAATGCGTGCGCGAGAACGTCGCGCGTCGACTCGGCGGAAAGCGCGTGCGTAGCGCTCGACGCAAGCACAGCAGGGGCACGGAGCCCACGTACGACGAGCTAATGCTCTACTACAGCAAGCACTCGCATGTCTCCGCATTGGGTGCGACTGAGGTGATCTCAGAAAGAGAAGTGAAGAACATTGAGGGCGAGTTCTGCTTCTTCGTCTCGGCACCAACGGAAAAGGCGGCGCGTCAACTGTCGTCCGATTGGGACGCACTGAGTGGGCATCCGGCGGAACAGCTATTGCTAAGATATAAGCACACGGTGTTTGTGAAGGAGCTGCCTGCTAAGCCGCCGACCCGAACAGTCGACGTCGAGGCCGAGATCGAGTTGTCCGACACGGCTCCAATCGTGCGCAAACAGTTTAGACTCAGCGAGGAACAAAAGGAGGCAGTTCGCGAGTGGACACGTGAGATGCTGGCCGCTGGGATGATCCGACCGTCAAAATCAGCGTTCTCATCCCCGACTTTCTGCATCAAGAAGGCAGTCGGATGGCGCATTGTTCATGATTTCCGCGCGATAAATGCTCGCGTTCGAGTCCCAGCGACTCCGGTGCCGAGAAAGGAGGACATCTATGATGCGATGTCAAAGGGACGAGTGTTCTCCGCGATGGACTTATTGTGGGGCTTCTTCCAAGTGAGATTGAGAGAGCAAGACATCCCATATACAGCCTTTTCCACGCCCGACGGCCAGTTTGAATACCTGGTCACGCCGATGGGACTGTCATCCAGCCCGTCAGCGTTCAATCGTCTGATGCAGTCCGTTTTTCACGATCAACGAGAGTTCTGCCGTGCGTACTTTGACGACTTGTTCGTTTTCACGCCATCGGACTCGATCGAAGAGCATCTCGCGGCGTTGGAACAAGTACTGCAGCGGTGTGAAGACCAGCAGCTCTATATAAAGCTCGCCAAGTGTGTGTTCTGCGCAGAGGAAATCCCCTGCCTGGGCGACTATATTGGTCGCGATGGAGTGCGAATGGATCCCGACAAGATCGCGTGCATCCGTGAATGGCCACGGCCAAGGACGAAAAAGGAACTGCAGTCGTTCCTCGGCACGTGTGTCTACGTGCTTAGGTTCTGTCCGGACTTTGCTTCACTCGCGGCACCTCTGACCGAAGCAACAAAGGGTCGCTCACAGCATGAGCGAATTACTCTGGACGATGAACAACTACGTGCGTTCGATGAGCTCAAGACACGGCTATCGTCGCCTCCAGTGCTGGCTCACCCGGACTCAAGCAAGCCGTTCCATGTGAAGATGGACGCCTCCGACTTCGCAGTAGGTGGCTACCTGTACCAGCTTGATGATGCAAACCAAGAGCACATCATCGCGTATGGGGGGCGCAAGCTCTCAACAGCCGAGAGAATGTATCCGACGAGGGAGAAGGAACTACTAGCGGCACTACACGCCATGCGGCTGTGGAAGCCGTATCTGATCGACAAACCCTTCTTCGTCAACACGGATCATCGAACTCTCGAATCAATATTGTCCCAGACAACGTGTTCCCAACGTCTCGCACGCTGGCTTAACGAGTTGAGCTTTTTCCAGCCGCGTTTCCGTTGGATCCCGGGGGACACGAACGTGGTGGCGGACGCAATCTCGCGAAGTCCGCAACTCCAAAACTCCGATCGGCCCGCGCACGTTTCGCTCGCGTCGCTCTTGGAGCAGTTGAGCAATCTGCACGTCGCGGCATCGCCGGCAGAAGCCTTTCTTCACTACGCGCGACAGCGTCCGTCTGTACACGACCAGTGTAAGCGATTGTACGAGGACGATCAGCATTTTGGACCCCTCATTGCCCACCTACAGCGGTCGTCAAACCCCGAGCAAGCGCCCGTCGATCTTCACGCGACGCTGCGCGCGAACGTACGTCATTTCGTTTTGGAAGATGGCTTGCTCTACTTTCAGCCCGACCCAGAAGAACCACGCCGTCTCTGTGTGCCGGAAGACACTGATCTACGCAACAGTGTGCTGTTTGAATGTCATGACACAGCGGCAAGAGGCCACCCAGGGTCGCACAAGACGCTAGCGATCGCTCAGCAGAAGTTTTATTGGCTCAACATGCACCGGACAGTGTCCAAGTACGTCCAAACGTGCGAGTTATGCCAACGCATCAAGGCGACGCAACGTAAACCAGCCGGCCTCCTGCACCCACTCGATATCCCACGCCAACGATGGACACATATCTCAATGGATTTTATGCCAGACCTGCCAGTCACGGCCACCACGGCGTTCGACTCAATTCTGGTCATTCTTGATCGGTTGACCAAGCGTGCTCACTTCCTCCCCACGGTCAAGACCGCGAGTGCGAAGGACACAGCCAAGTTGTTTGTCCGAGAGCACGTACGTCTCCATGGATTCCCCTTGTCCATCATCAGCGACCGTGACTCGCGATTCCTATCAGCGTTTTGGAAGTCTGTGATGGAAACACAAGGAACGCAGGTGCAGGTGAGCACCGCATTTAAACCGTCAACGGATGGTCAGAATGAGCGCTCTCATCGCTTTATCAACGACTACCTCAAGGCGTTTGTGTCGCCAACACAGACCGATTGGGATGAGCTCCTGCCCATGGCGGAGTTTGCTTACAACACCAGACCACACAGCAGCATTGGCATGTCGCCATTCGAGGCCGATCTCGGCTATCAACCACGAGTCGTCGAAGACCTCGCGCTCACACGTCCACCACGAGCCCCACGTGCCGCTCTATCGTTTATTGAGCACCAGCAGCACGTGCTCACGCGGTGCCGAGACGCTCTCGAGAAATCGCACGAACGGATGAAGCACTTCTTCGATCGCAACCGCCCGGACTTGTCGTTCTCGGTCGGCGACGAAGTGCTCTTGGACACACTCAATCTTGATCTGGCTCACGTTGGCGCAAAAGGTCGGCGCAAGTTTGCTCCTCGATTCATCGGACCCTACAAGATCACGGCCGCAACGACGCCGAACACCTATCGGATCTCATTACCGCCCGGCACCAGACTTCACGATGAGTTTCACGTCGCATATCTCCGCCCGTACCACGAAGATCCGAACCCCGCTCGATTAAACCGCGTGCCCCGGCTCATCACTCGCGACGGCAGCGAGGGCAGCCAGATCCGCGCCATTATGGGCCAGCGAACACGCAAGGGAGTGCAGCAGTACAAGGTCCGGTGGTTTGGACGCGATGAACCCGACACGTGGGAGCCCGAATCCAACTTAACGCAAGCCACCGGCCTCATCACTGAGTTCTTGCAATCAGCATCTACGACCCGCTCCCGCAACGAACCGACACCGCAACTCGCGAGGTCATCCGAGAGCAACTCCACGACGACGCCCACACGTCGCAGCACGCGCCTTGCATCTCAGCATGACACACCACCGAAAAGCCCGCGTCGATCCGCGCGGAAGCGTGTTTCGGAGGAGGGACTGTAACGCAACGCGTCATCTCCAGCCGATTCACAAGAACAGCAGCGACCAAACTGCAACTGCAACAGCAACTACAACTGCAACACCTCAACACCCGGCTCACCCGACGACAACATCATAGGACTCGTAGTGTGCTGTTGAATCCATGTCATTCTCGATTTTTCCTAACGACGGCCAGGTCACAGCAACACCTGTGACCCTCCACATCGAGTTTCAGCGCCCGAGTGCGTGACAGTGGATTGTTATCGTATTGTCCGTACCAGGAGCTTTGTCGATGCGATGTTCGAATCCGAATGGCAGAGATCGCGTGGTACTGACACGAGATCTCCGCTCCCGTGATTTCTTCGCCTTCGAGTAGAACGAAGCAATGAAGATTGTCAGTGCCCCCGTGACTATCGATTCGGTCGAGTTCCTCCTTATCAACCGCGTGGAGTGATTGCAGTTGAGACCCACAGAGATCGAAGATCACCGCAGCGATATCATTGCGATATGTCTGGAAGGGAAATCCAGTTCGTCCGAGGGAACCTCTAACGTCACCCATTTGAGTAATGCTGTCACTCGGCATAGGACGGATCCACGCCATCGGAAAATACTCAATCGCCGCAATTTTGTTGTCCGTTTGGGAGTGCTGCACCAGCTTCACATCATAGATCACGCGGTCTTCGCTTGACGTGTACGTTGAGATTACCGCTGTCGGCTCAGACAACCGACCAACGGCGAGTTTCGAGCCTTCGTTCGTGAGAACTCGAATGCCAGTGACGCACCCATCCTGTTCAAACACGTCGACTTGGTTGATCCATTCGCCGACTCGAAAGATGTGCACAAACGTGTCTGCGGATGACACCAGATTGGATACGTCGTTCGGCATCCGATACAGCTTGATGTCTGAGACGTCACTTGGCATTCCACCCGATCGATCGATGCATAAAGCCAGCGGCTGCGTGTACACAACATGCTGCCAGGTCATTTTTCCAAGCGGAAAAGGCGTGTCTTCGTGCTGAGGCTGCATTTTGGTTGCCATGTCCATGTCCATCTTCCCCATCGAACAGAACCGAAACTGACCCTGCTCAAGCTGTAGGGCGCTGGCTTTGACCCAACTTGTATACAACTGCCGGACCAGTGATGTAGTAGGACTGAATACATTCAACGACAGGGTCCTGCCGCATCAGTGTGCTGCAACTGTCGAGAAGATGAATCAACTTCAATCAGGTGGAACCTCTTCAGATCGTTGCATTTGTCGATGGCGATCGCGTTCTCTAGATCTTCAACCGACTGCATCACATCGATATCCACAGAGAACACGCTGCTGCCTGATCCTCGCAGCAACGCACACCACAGCTTCATCATCTTTATCCTTGGTGGCCGTTTTTGCGACTGCTTTCTTTGACGACTTGTCAACACGACCACACTTCACTGCGTTCCCTGTCTCACCAGAACCTCTGCGACAAGATGATTGAGCCGACTACATTCCTCTTTCATTCGATGATGCTGATGCCAGAGACTGACTTGCGCTGCGTAATTGCCGGAGATGCAGCGGACAGCAAGGTGACAAATCGCGGACAGACGCTTCTTCGTTGAGTTGTTCTGTAACAAGCTCGGCAACGGTCTGCACAATTCTTACATCGAAGGCGCTGGAATGCAAGAAGATCTGTCGAGTGGACGACGGAGCCGGAGCGACGAGATGGTGGTGACTACCCAGCCTCGATCATCGGAGTACATGATGTTCGCGTTGCGTTTTGCGCTCCAAGCTCAGAACCGCGACCTCCCTCGAGCCTTTGTTCGTGATCGAATGACACAATTGAACTTTTTGAGCTCGTCAAGTTGACTTGGCTGATCCATTTCTCCGAGTTGAAACGATGTGTCTTCCGATGCCTCCACGTTGGCTGAGTCTGCCTCGTTCGGCAATCGATACTGTACAATGGCTCATTCGCTTGACGATCACCGTCAGCGGTTGCGTGTGTACATGACATGCTGCCTGGTTGCTTTCCCGTCCGGCGAACACGCGTCTTGCTCCCGGCGATGCATTGATTGCGGTGGTATCACGATGCTCATTGAGTCACTGGAAGAAACCAAAGCCGGACCAACGCAACGCAACGCAACGCAACGACAGCGTCCTCTCGCAGCGCTGTTTGGCTGTGTACTGGACTGGTGTCGTGCTTGTAGGTTCACGCATCACTACTGTGCGTGCAGCCGACACCGTTGGACATCGCCAAGTCAAGCGGTTGCTTTGTCAGCATGTTGGGGCCTGGACGATCGGAGAAAGATGCACTCAATAATGGGCTGCCAAAGTTAACGCAGGTTACACGTCGAGCCGTAACCCTGTGGTTTTATCCGGCCCAGTCGGTTCGGCGTGTTGTGGTTCTTACCACCAGCCATGCCAGAAAAGCACATTTTCCGTCGCGTGGACCACCAAAACCGCCCACACGTTGGGCGCTCGACGCAAAGCAACGCACAGTCTGCCAACAACGGCGTTTGACCCGCGGCGTGGGTGTTTGGGTGGCAGCGGCTCCCCTCCCCTCCCCTCCTCCCCTGTGTGGTCGGGAACTCGGGCCGCCCGGCGGCGCCGCTCCCCCTTCCCAGTCTCCTCACGTCCCCACCCTCGGAATCCGCCAAGAGATCAAGAAGATGCTGGCCAAGGTCGGAGCGCTTCGTCCCCTGCAGAGCCGCGCTGTGCTCTCGCGCGCGCAGTCGGTCGCCGCCGCTGTGCAGAACTACCCGTCGTACGTGCTGAACGCGCCGGCGACGGAGGTCACGACGCTGGCCAACGGCCTCCGCGTCGCCTCGGAGGGCTCGCACGGCGAGACCGCCACCATCGGCGTCTGGATCGGCGCGGGCTCGCGCTTCGAGACGGAGAAGAACAATGGCGCTGCGCACTTCCTTGAGCACATGGCGTTCAAGGGCACGAGCAAGCGCACGCAGCAGCAGCTCGAGGTCGAGATCGAGAACATGGGCGGCCACCTGAACGCCTACACGAGCCGCGAGCAGACGGTGTACTACGCCAAGGTCTTCAAGAAGGACGTGCCCAAGGCCATGGACATCCTCAGCGACATCCTGCAGAACTCGAAGCTCGACGAGGCCGCGATTGAGCGCGAGCGCGACGTGATTCTCCGCGAGATGGAGGAGGTCAACAAGCAGCACGAGGAGGTCATCTTTGACCGCCTCCACGAGACCGCCTTCATGGGCCAGGGCCTCGGCCGCACGATCCTCGGTCCCATCGAGAACGTACGTGCTGCATTGTTTCCATGGAAAAATGGTGGTAGCGACCGTCGAATTGAACTGACGTCTTCCGTGTGCCTTGAATCGCCCAACAGATCAAGAACCTGAAGAAGGCTGATCTCGAGGACTACATCGCGACGCACTACACGGCGCCGCGCATGGTTGTCGCCGGTGCGGGTGCCGTCGACCATGAGCAGCTCGTGCAGCTCGCGCAGAACGCGTTCGGCGACCTCCCGACCAAGTCGGCGTCGGCGCCGACGTTTGAGCCGGCGCGCTTTGTCGGCTCGGACGTGCGCATCAAGGACGACGAGATGCCGCTGGCGCACGTCGCCATCGCGTTCGAGGGCTTCAGCTGGACGAGCGAGCACGCGTTCCCGCTGCTCGTGATGCAGACGCTGCTCGGCCAGTGGGACCGCACGTCGGGCGCTGGCATGAACATGTCGTCCAAGCTCGGCCAGGTTGTCGCTGAGAAGGAGCTCGCGCACTCGTTCATGGCGTTCAACACGTGCTACCAGGACACGGGTCTCTTCGGCGTCTACGCTGTCGCTGACCAGTACAAGCTCAACGACCTCACGTGGTACACGATGGAGGCGCTCGTGCGTCTGGTGCACAAGACCTCGGACGAAGAAGTCGAGCGCGCCAAGACGCAGCTCAAGGCCAACATGCTCATGCAGCTCGACGGCACGTCGCCGATCTGCGAGGACATTGGCCGCCAGCTGCTCACGTACGGCCGCCGCCTCACGCCTGCCGAGATCTTCGCTCGCATTGACGCTGTGGATGCCGCGGCGGTCCGCAAGACGGCCGACGAGGTCATCAACGACAAGGAGCACTCGCTTGCCGCGCTTGGCCCGATCCACGAGCTGCCCGACTACAACTTCATCCGTCGCCGCTCGTACTGGCTCCGATACTAAGCAGCGTCTCGCCTCGCGTTGTTTTCCGTGACGAGACTGCCGAGAAACGACCGCTCCAGTCGGCGAGCTACCATCTCGTGGCGAAGGTGAGTGGGGACGGACCTTGCTTGCGCGATTGCACTTGTGAACGGAACGACGAGGCTGCCTCTCGCGAGGGTGGCGGGAGGTGGATGCTGTCTGGTGGGCTGTCAGGATGAACGCATTTTCGTTAATACAGACCGATCAAATCCAAACAAAACATATCAAAACGCAAACACCATGACCCCACAACTTCCGTACGTACCAGAGTTTATGAGGCCGAGGAGGCAGTCAGCGACGCATGTCGAGGTCGCTCCCAGAAGCTCTGGTTTGTGCGGTGATTGAAGTAGTACCACGCCTGTGAGTCCTGGTCGAAGTGCTTCTCGATGTAGCCCATGGCAAGGTCGCGAAGGAACACACGAGTCGCCCGATTGCGGTAGAGCGCTTGAATCTTTCGTGCCGCCTCATGAAGATGCTGGGCGTCTTGAGAGCTAGCTTCATGCGGCGCACCGAGGTCGTCGTCCCGTAGAAGTCGAGGCTTCTCCCACGTGCTCGTGTTCGTCTGCTTGCAAAAGTAAAAGTAGGACCGCGTCTCCGGGTCGTACACTTTCTCGTAGACTGTGGCGAGCAGGCGTCGCAGCGCGAGTCGAGCTGCACGTCGGCGAAACAGCGACTGGATGCGAATGGCAGCACCAGTCAGCGTGCGCTCAGACGGTTGTCTTTTGCGGTGGCTTGTGAAACGATGATGAAGTGCGGACGCCTTCTGAAGCGCTGGTGGAAGTTGCCACTGACTTTGCTGCGTTCGCGGGTTGTAGTAAAAGTACTGTTTCGAGTCTGGATCGTAGACCCTTTGGTACGCTCGACGAACCATCTCGCCAAAGAGTCGACGCGCCCGAAGAACTCGGAAGCGTCTCTGAATCTTGATGGCCGAAAGAACCAGCTCAGACTCAAGTCGCTCGGAGGAACGGGTTCCTTCATCTCGTTTGCTTGTGCACGAAACGTCGGTACGTGGCTGTGTCATAATCATCCTTTGCGATACGATTGTCTGTTCGTCTGCGCTGCGTTTGAATGGATCGTCATCTCTCTGTCGATATAGATTCTGAAGGCGCTGAGTGATCTCTGCCAACTTGTCCTCGTTCAGCTTGATCTGCTTTCGAAGATTTCGGCACTTTAACTGCAGATGCGATTCGTGATTCGACGAGACTCGGTTGTAAATCTTCTCCACATGAACTTGCTCAGCAAGTACAGCCTCACATCGTTTGTCCCCATCGATTTCGGCCTTTAAGATGATGGTTCGAGCCTCGAACTCGGCAATGGCATCGGAGAGACAAGTTCCCCACAGCACATTCCCAGCGGATTCGGTTGAGGATATTGATTCTGCCTTCAGACTTGCAGGCTCCTTCACTGTGTCGATGAGCTTGTGGGTGCCTAGCGGAGGCAAGTCTCTGCTTTGAAATGACTTTGCCCTTCGGAGAGGGTGAAGTCGATGCGGCAGGTACTCGCCAGACGCGACAACACCGGCTGAACTCGCTCGCTGGGTTGTAGTCGTGACTACCGGTGCATCAGCTGGGGATTTCTCTGGCTTCCTTCGCTGCGCTTGCACGATTGGAGGAAGCGTTGGCTTGTCGACATTCCACAACCAGCAATCACCACCATCGCGTCGTGGAGAGGAAATCAACTCCTCAACTTGCTGTGTTGCGAATCTTTCTGACTCTCGACCTCGGTTAGAACGCTTGTGCAATTTCTGCCCACACTGATCGCAAAATCTGGCGCTCTCATCTACATAAGTGGCTTTGCATCGCCGACATCGTTGGGGCCGAGATCCTTCGACTTTTGGGACACGTTGGGCTTCGTTGGATTGGCGCATGAGCAATCGTTTAGTTGCATCTTGCAACACGAGTGAAAGTACAACCTCCACCTTGACAGGTATTCTTGGTCAACGTGGTTTTGAAAGTCTCATGTCTCCACTACTCGGGCGAGCAAACCAAGTCGTTTCTCTCGCTCTGAATCGCAGCCAAATTTGTATCTATCTGTGACCTGAATGGAGCAATCCCACGGCTTCGAACGAGCTATTTTGCGGGGCTGCTCTGCGCTCATCGTCGGCTTCGCCAAGCTCGTTCTCAAGCACTTCCAATCTGAGACCAACAAAGGGCGGTCGACGATGGAGCCAAGCGGTGTGGATGAGTTTGGTCGTGAGCACTTCGTGGTCGAGGCAGCTCCCGGGCGACTCGGTATTTCGCTTGGTGAAGATGAACGCGGCTTTATCATTGTACGAGGTGTTGAAGTGCCGACAGCTGATGATCTCGAGGCGTGGGACGAGGCCGATCAGCGGTGCGCCCGTTTGATGCGCCAAACTGTTCATGTTGGCGATCGACTGGTGGCGATCGAGAGCATGGAAATCATCCACTGTGCTCTAAAAGACGTGATCTCTCGTCTCGCCAAGCTTGCATCGATGAGACGCCGACTCACGTTCGCACGGTATCACGCCTGCGGGTATGACGCCAAGAAATATGACGTCGAGAAGCTCGTGGTGGCTTGTCTTCCTCCTGGTCCAATGGGTCTGCTGATCAACGACACCATTCCTTACGGCGCCTTCATTGACGGGTTCCAGGTACTTCCAAATGGCTCGATGAGCCGCTTGGCTCGTCATCCGAAAATCCATCGCGGATGCCAAATCATCAGCGTGAACGGAACCGATGTTTCGGGGACATCACGAGAAGATGTGATCACGCTGTTGTCTTCGATTCGGGAGCAAGATAAAACCATCATCTTCTATCGACCGGTTCCCCCAAGGTGTGCGGGTTTCATTTGCGTCGACGCCTCCGCAAGTGAACGCCATCTTGGTTTCACAGTGGACGAAAGCGTGGCTGCGCAGTGCGTCGTCTCCGTTGTCGGTCCGCGTGGCAGTCCGTCGATACACACTGGAGACATCCTCATCGGGGTGAACAACACGGACGTCTCGTGGATGATGCGGAAGGATGCTGTTGAGTTCGTGAAGGAGTCGCAGCTTCCACGGCATCTGTACTTTGCTCGACTGGCGGAAGCTGAGTTGCCCGAGTGTCACTTGATCAAGATCGAGTCGGGGCCGCTAGGCCTAAACCTTGATAGCGAGCAGACTTCTTGTGCGCGAATTACAGGATTCACCTCGCCAGCGGATGCAGAGCGCCCAGCGTTCAAGTCATGTGCCGCCTTTCTTCCAGGAAGCTTCATCCTTCGTGTTGGGAAACTTGATGTTGCTCAACGAGACTTGGCAGCGGTCTCCGGTTTGCTTGTGAAACTGAAGGAGAGTCCCAAAGAAATCTTGTTAGGCAACGCTGCACTTCGGAGCCTGTTGATCGACGACAGCGTTGAGGTGAAGTTGTCCGTTCCCAGTGGCCCTCTAGGCATCAACTTCAGCGGAAATCACCAGCACTCTGCGACTGTATCCGGCTTCTACGCGCTGCCTGATGGATCCTCGGGCGCGATCGAGCAAAGTGGACGCGTGGCCATTGGCGACACGTTGCAGCGAATCAACGGCATGAACGTTTCGTGCCTTAGGCTCACTCAAGTGACCGATCTGTTGCGCAAGCTTGCGAAAACGCCAAAAGAGCTGGTGTTCATGAAACCAAGGGAAGCTCAGGACTCGTGTACGCGCGTGCTCGAAGTCCGCGTTCCCGCTGGGCCACTCGGAATCGATCTCAAGAGCAGCATTTCGAGCCGAACGATTGTGGACAAGTTGAACCAGGATCCGTCAAGAGGATCTACACGCATCTTTGATCACGGCGGCGTCATCGAAGGCTCGGAGCTCGTGGCGATCGATGGATTTGATGTCTCGGACCTGGATTTACCAGATATCTTGCAGTTGTTGCGCAACATGGCGCCACACGAGAAGACGATCACGTTTTGCACAACCACTGCTGCTTATGAGGAGATGATAAACCCCAGGACACGACCATACCTCATGGAATTGAAGCTGGAAGACCCACGAGACATTCTCTTGCTTGATCCAGCCACGGAAGATCGTGCCGTTCTCGTCAACTCGAACCACGAGCAGGCCCCACCCAGTGGTAGCCGCTTGATTGCTATCGAAAGCGTTGATGTTCGCACGCTCTCGAGACGTCAAATCGCCTCCATTCTTTCGGATCTGGGATACGCTGAAGTCGCTCTCATCTTCGACACGCGGGGCGCCGCGCCACCATCTCCAACTCGGAGTCCAAGTCTGACTGAGACTGTCGCTATGATGCTCTTTGGACAGACGTCTCCCAAGCGACAGACTGTCGCGGAGGCGCTACAGTCGTCGTACAGCCCGACAAAGCTGGCGATCGACACGCAAGTGCCAGCAGTAGAGCCACCGATTGCTTCAGCTTCGGTGTCCCCCTCACATCAGCAGCTCCCGATTTCCCCCGCTGTCTCCCCGAAGAAATCGCCCATGGGACGCGGTCAGTCGTCTCTGCTTCCGATTCAAGAAGTGAATGAGAGCACTGCAGCTGAGGTACGGACGAGCCTGGAGATTCTGTGCTGACCTCAATCATGAGATTGAATCTCCGTATTCCTCACAGTCGACGCCTTTGCCAGTGCCACCGACGGCCTCCAACTTGCCTGTGGGGCCGTCTCCAGTGCTTGCGCCGCTGTCAATTCGTCCCATGGAAGCAACACGTCCCAGCTCATTGTCACTTCAACTGGAGAAGCAGGAGGTGACAAAGTCCATTCCCTGTGTGAGGTGACGATCGCATTCAACTTACATGTTTGTTTGCGGAGTTACAGAACTTGAGAATCGGCGAGAAGCAGCAGACGCAAGAGCCCGCAGCCGTCAAGAATGAGTACATGATCAACATGGTGGGTCTTGCCGTCCTCATCGAATTGGCATCGACCCGTGACACTGACGACAACATGATCTGTCTGTCTCGCTCTAGTCGTCGTGGACCGGCAGTCGCTCGCTTCACCGCCTCGTAGTCGACACAGCGTCTCGCTCGCTACAGATCAGCGCCGTCAAAGCGATGTCACCCAAGTCCGGAAAGACCGCGAGCGTGACGGTCGTGCCGTTCCTGGATATGACGGCGATGGACTGCGGCGGCGGCAACACTGCGGCCCCCGCGCGTTCCTCGGGTCTCTTCCGCTCGTCGTCGTTCAACTCGGACGGCACCGAGAAAGCGACGGTCGTCGTGACGCTCAACACGAAGAAGACCATCGAGTTCGAGATGCGCTCCATCAAGGAACGCGCCGAGTTCGTCGAGCGCATGACGCCGCTCGTGCCCGCGCTCCTGCCGCAACGGCAACTTTGATGGACCATCATTCCTGAACGGAACATGCATTCTCATACCTTGTTGCAGATTTTTCAGAATCGAGAAAACGAATATATGAGCTTCTGCAGTACCTTCTTACAGAGGTCTCCCAGTGCCTTCCACCACGGTGTACAAAGGGCACTGTGTAGCTCTTTTCGACGTCGACGCCAGTGCCAGCGACAGTGACATGATCTGATGGCGACGCCGATCCAATTTGTGAGCGCGTTCAACGCCGGCGACGCGGGCGCTGACGACGGCGTCGCGACGCCCAAGGGCTTCCAGGACACTCCCGACCAGTGGCACCACGCAGGCCACCGCAAGCGAGGGCTCAGCAGTGGAAGTGGCGGCGTCGCGACGCAGCGCGACAGTGAGGCCACGCAGCCGCAGTCGGTCGCGACGCAGCCACAGTCCATCGCGACCGTGCCCGACAGTGCTGCGCTGCTGCCACCGACAAGCGACGCGACGACAAGTGCGCCGACGTTTGTGTACGCGGCGGGATCGCTTCCGGACGACGTCGCGCCGCGCGTCGAGGAGGACGTCGATGAGGACGAGACGCAGATCCTCATGACGCTGTCGCAGGATCGCGAGGCGCTGCGACTCGCTGCGCGCCGCATCAAGGAGGAAGAGCTGCAGCTCTCGCTGAACGACGACAAAGGTGGCAAGCGGCTCGCGAGCATCGCGGAAGAGACGCCCGTACACCCCGCGAGTGACGCCGAGTCCGACCTCTCGGACGATATGCTCGAGCAGGACGGCGACATCAACGGGCTGTCGTCCATCGCAGCGTCGTTCCAGCAGCAAGAGACCGAAGACAAGGATCCGTGGGCGAAGAAGGCACCTGTGTACGTCTCCAAGCCCCGTGGATTGTTCCAGATCTCGCCGCCGCCATCAGTCGAAGGAGGTCTCGGTGACGACAGCAGCGGCGCCGAGACCGAAGTAGAAAACGAGCCAGCACCACTGACGGACACTACGCAACTCCACAAGCGATCGCAATCGGAAAACAGACTTGTGACGGACACGCGCACGCGGCGGCAGAGTCTGGAGCGCTCCGCGTCGACGCCCAGTACTGCGACGTTCAGTCCGTTGCGACCGCGGTCTCGTCCGGACGAGTGGCTCTCGTCACCGCGCGGAGCAGCGAAGCAGCGCGTCTCAATCGAGTCAACTGAAGAGCTCGAGGACTCGGCCGTCACGCCAGCAGCAGACGTGACGAGTCTCAAGACGGCGCCAGTGAAGAAGCGGACGCCAGAGAAGGCAGCCATAGGCTCGACCGCTACGTCGTCTGGACGGAAGCGTCGACTGCCGATGACGTCGTCTACCGAGTCCTCGGCAGACGACGTTGGGCACGTGACAGCAGCACTTGTGGCGCGTCCTCCTGTCGTTGAGAAGACGAAGGAGCTGCGCGTCATGTTCACAGGACTCGACGGGACGATTCCCAAGCTCCGAGACAAGGTAAAAGAACGAGAGGGAGAGATGCGAAGCGTGCTGTGAGAGAGCTGACGGGCTGAGTGTTCACAGGTCAAGCGGATCGCGAACGCTGTGCAGGAGGACGACGACGTCGAGAGCGTGACGCACCTCGTGGCGCCCAAGAACCAGCTCAAGCGGACAGTCAAACTGCTCTGCGGCGTCTCATGCTGCGACCACATCGTCGACGAGCGCTGGCTCGATGAGTCGGCACGCGCCGGCGCTGCCGCGAGCGAGATCGTGCACTGCCTCAAGGACACGGCCGCCGAAGCCAAGTGGGGCTTCAGTCTGTATCATACGATGTACGAGGTACCGAAAGCCAAGCGCCGCGAGCTTCTCGCGGGACTGCAGTTCTTCATCACGAACCACAAGTCGGTGCTGCCGCCTGTGAAGGAGCTCGTGCGCATCGTCGAATGTGCTGGAGGTTCCGCGGAGACCAAGGGTGCTGCGTCGGCAGATCACATTGTGATCACGACGGACGCCGCGCTGGCGCTGGCAACTGTGCGCAAAGCGTTGGTCCACGCAGATCCGCAGCGCATGTTCACACCAGAGCTCGTACTCAGCGGCATCTTGCGCCAGCGTCTCGACTTTGACGCGCACCGAGTCAGCACAGGAGGCGACAACGCGACGACGCCGACGAAAGCAAAGAAGCGCGCGAGACGGTGATGTGGAAGGAGGGAGAGGAAGAGCGACGTTAAGTTAAAATGCAGAGAGTGGCGCCGTGCTGCTGAGGTGCTTGTCGTGTGACGGCTGCCGCTCAGAGTCTTGAGCGTAGCCAGCGTTGGGGTTGATGCGGTGACGCTGTGGGTCTACAGACAGAGCGAGACATAGAGAGGAAGCGATGAGATACACATGAAGAACGACATCTCTTGAGCCAAAATACAGAATGACGTTGAACGCCCACACAGACACACGACACACAGCCACAGACGAGTAGACACACAGCCAGAGGCAGACAGACACACAGACAGACACAAGAGCAGAGTCTTGCTAGCTGGTCGGCTCCCCTTTATCTCTTGGGGCTGTGTCCACTCAGGACCTCAACTGCCGCAGCCCCAGAGCGAGGCAGCCGACGAGCGAGCAAGACAGCGCGTACAGAGCGAGGCGCTCGTAGGAGCAATACTGTGTGGCGTAGCACAACCTTTGCCATGTCGAGGCGTCGACATCGTCCGTGATGGCTTGATATGTCACGTGGTGCGCGAACACGAGCAGGTTATTGCAGTATATCGGCGCCTGAAGAGGCGAGTACTCGCGTTCCAGAGTCTATATTTCCCCACGCAGAGCTCCGTTCAATACACGAGCATCTCCTCCTTCGAGAGTGAGAGAGACAAAGCGACACGCACCAGTTGCTGGCCATGCTGGTCAGCGAAGCTCAGTCGTTTCTGGCGCTGCAGTCTCGGGCGTGGACAGTCGGCGTCCACGAAGCCGCCGCTGTAGGCGCTGATCTTGCGGAGACACGGCTGCTTGCGACCGTAGCTCGCTGTCTTGGTCGCGGCGGAAGACACGGACGCCATCGACAGCATGAGTAAAATCTTTTCTTCGTCCTCGTCTTCTTCGTCGTCGTCGTTGTCCTCTCCGACTTGTTAAATTTCGCTTTTTGTTTCCCGAGTTTTCGCATGTCGCAGGTTGAGGTTCGTTTCGGATAGAAAAGAAAATCGCATTTAGAATAGAAATGATCTGTATGCCAGATGGATGTCACCGCCTGACGTGTCGACACACACATGCAGAGCTGCTCGTCGTTGTGTGTCTGCGTGTGTCTCTGGTGTTGCTGCCTGGTGCATGGTGCCTGCCGGTCATCGCTCCTCGCGAGACGTGTCCTTCCAAGTCACCGCGTGCGACTACCATCGTGCGCAACGAACGTGAGCACACGCGTGTGCACTCTTCTGCCAAGAGTCTCATCTACAGTACACCAACAGTGGTGATCAGGTCTATCGGTTGTTTACGGTAGCTACTTCCTTGCTGCGCGGGCGCGCGCATCTGCTTTTGCGGTGGCGCGCTCCCATACACAACACACATCATGCAAACGCGGTGCGGTGACTGGATGGCCGCTGCTCCCGCCATCGCTGCGGGTCGACGGCGCACAGCAACCTCTGCGCATCGCGATTGACCCACCCGCCGGCAACTGTCTTTGTCCTGCTGCTTGCTCCCCCGCGCCGCGCCAAATCCAGCGCGGCAACGCCGGGGCGTCAACGGGAAATCCTTTTCATTGGCTGAAATGGCGCCTCCGACCGCTCATTGGCTGAACATCGATCCATTTCGACAAATGGCTACCTTTCCCTCGCCATCGAGAGCCCGCCAGCCGGGCCAACGGTGGACTAGGGGTCACATGCCCCCATGGCGGGAGATCCCGCCAGGACGATGGGGCCGCGGGTGGGCTTCCTCGCGGGCTCAGGCCATGGCTGCTGCCTGCCTGCCTGCGTACCTGCCGCGCCGCAGCCGCAGCCTGAGGCCTGTCAGCCTGCTGCCAGCCTGCCTGCCTGCCTGTATGCTCGCTCCCGCGGCCGCCGCCATGCCAGTCCGTCTCTCGCCCACTCAGAGAAAACCTCTGACACTGCCGTCTCGCCGCATTCGGGAGCCTTCGTGATCCACCGTCTCCCTCTGCGGTGCATTACCTGCCTCTGTGTCTCTATCTCTGTTGTCTCTCGGAGTGTCCTCGAGTCGTCGGTCTCGTTGCTTGCTTGTCCCGAACACAATGGCTGCTGTCGATCTCCTGTGCGAAGAGTTCCCCGAGGCGGAGCCGTTCCTCGACGAGCCGGCGATCCCAACGTACCTCGTCGGCGTGAGCCTGCTCGAAGTGTTCGAGTTCCGCGTCGCCCGCGAGCGATCCGGCGCCTACCGCCGCAACGCCGACTACCTCGTCGACGTGCAGCGCCATGGCATGGACGCGACGTGGCGCTTCAAGATGTGCCGCTGGATGTTTGAGGTACGCGCGTTGTCGCTCGAAGTGTCGATCTGCAGCGAGCGCATTAGAATTGACTTGATCCTCCTCTCGATACACAGACGTGCAAGGCGTTTGGGCTGACGCAGGACGTCGTGGGCATCGCAATCCACTACCTCGATCAGTACCTCTCGGTGCACTCGGCCGACAAGATCACGCTGCAGTTGCTGTCCATGGTTTGTCTCTTCGTCGCCAGTAAGATGCACGAGTCTCAGCCGATCACGATGGAGGAGATGGAGTTGCTCTGCGAGCACAAGTTCTCGAGTGACGACATCACCAAGCTGGAAGCCAAGTTGCTCAGCGTGCTGAACTGGAAACTCGACCCGTGTGTGCCATTCGTGTTCGCGCGAGACCTCATGCAGTTCCTGCTGCTCGACGACAAGGACGAGCTCCAGGAGCCGGTGATGCAGCTGCTGCAGGCGGCAACTGAGGACATCCAGTCGCTGCGGTTCTCGTCCAGTTCGCTCGCGGTGGCTGCCATCCGCGTGGTCGCCAAGGCACATCGCCGACCACTGGACAAGGCCGTCGCCAACGCGCTGTCCATGCTCAAGATCGATCACGTGAATGCGTCGTCGTGCGCTGCATATGTGGAGAATCTGTTTGTGACCAAGTTCAGTGGAGCCCACGAGCAGGTCGTCGGGCGTCTCGCTGGTCTCGATGAGGAACCGGCCGTCGCCTGCGATCGAGCCACCAGTCCGACGTCGGTGGAGGAGTTTGACGCGCAACAGAACCTGGCGAGCTCGCCATCATCATCATCATCGTCATCATCTGCCAAGCGCCGACTGGAGATGGACGACGACGTCCAGAAGCCGAGTGCGGACGTCGCGTCGCCGTCGACCAAGCGTGCGCGTGTCTGCTGACCGACCACCTCACCTCCTCTCCACTAGAGCGAACGCAGCGTATTTATTCGAGTCTCCGTCTTCATGTCGTCCACCATGTCAATAGATTGTCCCGAGTCACTTTCCATTCTTTACGGTAGTTGTTCTCTTGACGACGCCAGCACCACCACAACTAATGCTGCACATATACTATCTAGTACGCGACCATGTCCATTGTGCTCCAACAGAAAGAGAACGGAGTGTGTTTCTTGCGTGAATGGTAATGGATGGAGCCTTTCGTTCGTTCATCACCAGCGCACGTCACATATTTCACACATAGGACAACTGGGAAAATGCTGCAAATTATTTATTAACAAAGGCAATAGATTAACGCAATCACTATCACAAGTTATTTATTCTACGACAGTATAACTTGATGCATCGTAATAAACAACAAATTCCACTATAGAAGTTTTCGCTCAAACTGTTTGAGCGTTTGAATCTGACAACAGCGGGGTCGGTCCATTCCTCAAAACCATCGCATCATGGGCCGCTGGCAGCAAGAGTACGAGCGCAAATGGCGGTCGTACACCGCCGATGTCCTCCATTCAAGTGGCGCAGCGCCTCTGCTCACGAGCTACAGCGTGTCGGCGGCTGATCTCGATGTGCTGCAGGACGTCCTGCGCTCTCTCGGCAGTCAGACCGACGTGCGGTCCCTTCGACCGACCGCCGCAGTGACCAAGAAGCCGCTTCCCCCGCGCGAGCGCGAGCCCCAGCGCCAACGCCGCCGCCGTCGGCAGTCGAGCGTGCGCTTCACGTCGCCGCTCGTGACGGCGGACGACGGCGGCGCGTTCGCTGCGTGTCTCCCGATGACGCAGGTGCTGCTGGACGACGACCCCATGCACTCGGACGACGGCTCTGGCGCTGGCTCTGAAGAGGAAGACGAAGATGACAGCGACGCCAGCATGCAATCGGACGAATCCTACGTCTACCGCACGCCGCAGCCCAAGTGCAAGGCGCGGCGGCGGTCGTCGCCGTCCATGAGCTCGTTCCGGTCGTCGACGTCGACGTTTCCAGCGTTCACGCCGCAGGACCTGCGCCACTCGCTGGACCAGGCGCATCGCGAGAGTGCGTCGCAGTCGCTGCGCCACCGACTCGCAGACGTCTCCCCTATCGGACCCGCACGGCTCCGCTTCTCGGTCGATGGCGCGCTGCTCAACACGTCCAGTACTGTGCTCGGGGACTCGGAGGAAGTGCTGTGCGACACGATGGCGATGCCGCCGGCGTCGGGTATTGGAGAGGAACGACGAGAAGAGGAAGAGCATATCCAGCACCGCCGACTGTCGCTGGGATTCACGCCGCGACCGGTGCCGCGAGAGCGCGAGCAAGATGAGGAACCGCTTCAAGCGGAGCCGGCAACCCCCGACGTTGGCGAGCTGGACGTCTCCATGCAGTCGATGCACTTGAGCGAAGACCATTCCTTCCGAGACGACGGCGAGATTGAGATTGAGATGGGGATGGACGTGGATGTGGATGTGAACGCGGACGCAGACGCGCGTCGAGACGAGCGGTCGTCGCCAGGGATTGTGCTGTCGGAGGTGATGCAGTCGGACGAGAACGAGCGGCGAGACGTCGACAACGTGCGGACGCAACTGAATTTCAACGACGCAAGCGATGACGAAGAGCAAGAAGAAGAAGACGATCAGGTCGTCGCAGATTCTGTCGCTACAGCGCCGCCGCCACCAGCGAGAGCAAACCTGAATTCGAGTCTGAACTTGAACGCGAATCCGAATCCGGATCGCTGGCACTGGAGCGCCGGTGCCTCAGAAGACCCACCGTCCGAGAAGCAAGCACCGCCGCCCGAAGTTATCGTGATTGACGACGACATGGTCGGGAATACAGAAGAAAGCGGGGAGACCAACAAGCCAGCAGCCGACGCCGAGGACCGTCGACTGGAACGCGCGGGCCTGCGGCTCTCGGACGACGAGCAAACGGTCCCAGTCCTGGCGAAACGAAGCTCAACCACGGTAGCCTCGCGACGTCCCGTGTCGTCCTCCTCTAGACCACGAAGCAGCCACGAGACTCGCACCGTGTTCCGCACCAAGCTGCCGCTGCCCGTGGAGACGTACTACACGAGCGTGGACGAGCGGCGGCGACGGCGGCGACGCAAACTCGAGGACAAGATCGTCGCAGCGACCACGTCGACCGCGCGGACGGTGCCCGAGCTCCGCGTGGAGCTGGCTCCGTACCAGCGCAAAGCGGTCGACTGGATGTTGGAGCGCGAGCGATTCCCCAAGCGCACGCTGGACGACGGGACGTGCAGCACCGAGTCGGGCAGCGACCACGGCAGCAGCACTTCCAACACGAACAGCAGCAGTCGACAGCGCGCGGCGTATTACGCGCGACTGACGGACAAGGTACGCGGCGGCATCTTGGCGGACGAGATGGGACTCGGGAAGACGATCTGCTGCATTGCGATGATCTGCGAGTCGCTTCGCGTGGAGCGAGCGCGTCTCGACTCGGAGAATGACAGCAACCAGTCGTCGTCGTCAGCCGATGACACAGCGCCTCACGAGCAGCAGCAGCAGCAGCAGCAGCGCCGACTCCCGCGACTGACGGCGCCGACGCTGATCGTCACGCCGCTGTCGATTCTGTCGCAGTGGGAGCGCGAGATCCGCGACAAGACCAATCTGAGCGTGATGACGTACCAGGGACCGACGCGCAAGCAGATCCAGAGCGTCGTCGATTTTATGGGCGTCAACGTCGTGTTGTCGACGTACGACACGCTGCGTCTGAAGGAGTGCAAGGTCTCCAAGAGCAAGAGCAAGACGCAACGACGACGACAAGCACAGACAGCGACAGCAGCGGAGCCTGAGGCGGAAGGAGAAGCCTGGGAAAGCGACGGCAACGACGACGACGAGGATCCCGCGGCTGAACTGCTGAACCAGCAGCTCGATGACTCGACCGAGTGGCGCACGTCGGCGCGTCGACTGAGTGCGTCCAAGAAGGCGGCGGCGGCTTGCAAGCTGCACCAGCTCACGTGGCACCGCGTGATCTTGGACGAGAGCCACCTGATCACGAACGCGGCGTGTGCGCGCGCCAAGGCGGCGTTCGCGCTGCAGAGCCGACGCCGCTGGTGCGTGACCGGCACACCGTTTCAGAACAGTGGCCGCGATCTCTCGGCGCTGCTCGGGTTTCTCGGCGTCGACGCGCTGTCGCCGCACGACGACGCACTTGGTCGTGGCGACCTGCAGCGTATTCTCTCGCGACTGATGCTGCGGCGCTTCAAGTCGACAGTCGACGCCATCACGCGCGAGCCGATCGTGCAGCTCCCGAGCAAGATCGAGGAAACGATCGAGCTCGAGTTCCAGAGCGACGTCGAGAAGGCGTACTACACGCTGCTGCACCACTCGACCAAGCGCCAAGTTCTGCAGTATCTCGGGCGTGGAGGAGGCGGCAGCTCAAGAAGCCAGCGCCGCATCCTTGGGTCGTCAACGCCATCGACACAGCAAAGTCGGCACTTTATGCACGTCTTCGAGCTGTTGCTGCGGCTACGTCAGTGCTGCAACGCCTCTGAGCTCGTGACGCCCGACGCGTTGGCCGAAATCCGAGCACATCAGCCGTCGCAGCGTGCGCGCGTCGGTAGTCTCCCACGCGCAGAGGCCGAGCTGCTGCAGCGAGCGCTGGCATTATCATCATCATCATCATCCAAACAGCAGCAACCGTCGACCAAGATCCAGGCGCTCCTAAAGGAGCTGACGGCCGCCAAGGCGGCGGGCGAGCGCGTGCTCGTGATCTCGCAGTGGACGTCGTTCCTCGATCTCGTCGGCGACGCCATCGACGCCGCCAACACCAACCGCAACAATGCGTCGTCACCTGGCGTCGTCTTCGGGCGACTCGACGGTCGCATGACGTCGCGCGAGCGCGAGCAAGTGGTCGCCACGTTCCAGCACGAGCGGCGACTGGACGTGCTGCTCGTGTCGCTGCGCACGGGCGGTCTCGGGCTCAATCTCACGGCGGCGTCGCAGGTGTTCATCATGGAGCCGAGCTGGAACCCGAGCATCGAGACGCAAGCGGTGGATCGCGCGCACCGCGTCGGTCAAGTCGCGTCGCGAGTGCGCGTCGTGCGGTTCCTCATGCGTGGAACGATCGAGGAGCGCGTCGTGGCGCTACAGCAGAAGAAGCGGCGACTCGCGGCGCACGCGCTTGGTGATGAAGGCAATGGGAACGAAGGAGATGCTGCGCCCATGATGGAGAAGGAGTCGGCGCTGTCGAGAGACGACCTGCGCGGGCTCTTTACGCAGTGTGACGTTGGGCGAGAAGAGGATGACGATGAGGATGGAGAAGACGAAGAGGAAGAAGAGGAAGAAGAGGAAGGGCTCCAAGAGAAGGCAGACGACGACAGTAGCCACAGCCACTTGCGCGTGGAAGAAGCCATTTGGGACGATATGGAGTGAGGAGGTCGTCTGTGTAGAATACTGTTCGCAAATGGAGCTTTGTACAGAGTATGTTGCATTCAGATGATCACTCTCTCTTTCTCTCTCGCGTTCTCTCGTTACTGCAAGTGACGGAATTGTTCAAACAGAGACCGAGGCGACATCGTCAGAAGCGACGCAGGTTGCGGCGATGGCGGACGGCTCCGTCGAACGTCGCTGGATGTCGGAGATGGAGGCAACGGCGACTCATCCCGCTGTCCGTGCCGTCGCTCCACGATCGCCCGCTTGTCGCTGCTCCGTCCTCGACCATCACGCTCGGCGCTGCAGCCCACGACGGCATCATCGTCAGGTTGCCCACGCAGTGTTCGGCCAGTGTCTTCCCCGTCCTCCGTCTGGTTGGACGTGTGCAGCAGCTCGTCGTCCAGGCTCAGCGACGGCACGCGTGCCTTGGCAGTCAGCACACCCACGGGCGAGGGAGACACACACCACAAGCGACTGAGCGTCGGCGGCGGCGACGCGTTCTCATCGACCGCCTGGTTGGCATCGGCTGGAGAGAGACTGTCGTCGCCGGGCAGCAGCCAGTCCTCGGGCTCGAACCGCTTGGTCGGTCCGAGGGACGCTGGTGTCAGGAGCTCAGGCGTCGGAGGGGGACACGAGCAATCGTGCAGTGCCTGGTTCCCGGCGTCCACAAGGTGCCGATTGTCGAGTGCTGGGTCCTCGTCGTCCGTCAGCGACGGCTGCGTTGCTGGAGTAGTCGACGTGGCAGCAGTCGAGAAGTCGTCGCCGACGATCAGTGACTCGGTGTACTGCGTGAGCTGGTCCACGTGGGCACGTAGCTCCTGGTTCAGCAGCATTTCCTGACGCAGCTTGGTCTCCAACAGCGTCCGGTGCTCAAGCACGCGCGAGTGCTCCCCGAGCAACGCGTCGTACTTGGCTTGCAGCGCGTTCAGCGCCTCCGTCATCGAGCGCAGCGAGTCATCCGGCGTCACAACAGGCACGATCACGGGGGACACAGGCGGCGAGACGACGGACGGCTCCGCCTTGGAGAGGCTGGTACTGGTACGCGGCGCGAGGCCGCAGCCCGCGAGCGCCTCGATCCAGCGCGCGTTGCTGGCGACCATGCTCTCGACGAGCGCCTTCATGTCGCTGCTCTCCTGCTGCAGGAACTCGAGATGGCGGTCGACGACGCGGAGATCCATGCGGATCGGCGAGGACGGCGGCGGCCACGGTGGACGAGTGGACGCCGCGGGGAACGGCTCGACACAGTGGCGCTGTGTGGATGTGGCTGTGGATGCGGACGTCGACGGCACCTCGACGGTTAGGCTTCGGGTCTGGGACTGCTGGACTCCGGACGTGGACGACTGAGAGGACGACAGCGACGTCCGCGACGATGTGGACGACGCTGTGGACGCGCAAGACGTCCGTCGCGTGGACGACGACAGTGTGCGTCGGCGGGCAGCGCAGCTCGACCGCATCCGTCGCGACGGGAGCTGCACAGCGTCGTCCACAGTGGAGGCGGCGACTGGAGACATCGCTGGCGTCGGAGGAGACCCGACGTCCGGCGAGAGGTCGATGATGGTGAACCGGCCGCGGACCTCGGTCTTGCAGGGCCGCTCGACCGTCTCCGCACGACAACTCGCCCGCCGAACGATCGACGAGTCATCGACGTCGCCAAGCGTGTCGGTATCATGCGCGTCCTCGGCGTAGTCGTGCAGGTCATCGTCTCCGTCGAGCTCGGTCACGACGAAGCGTCGGGGCTGACGCGGTCGACGGCGCCCAGAGACGCGGGGCTTGACCGCGACGGTGCCCGCGGTCGTGGTGACAGCGGCCGTCATCGCGTTGGATGTGTGCGTCGTCGCCAAGACGAGTGATGACGGCGTCGTTGGTCGAACGAGGAGGTCCTCGCGCGCGACGAGGTGCAGAGACCGAGACGACGGCGACCCGACGCTGCTCGCACTGGACGACCGCGACACGAGCGCAGACGTCATGGACGGCTGTGGGTCTGTGAACCAGAGAGAGCCAAACGAACCACGCAGACGCGTGCGCAAGAGAGAGGAGAGCGGCAGAGGATGCAGACGACCTGCTGCTCGGTGCCGCCGGTGCTGCTGCTGCGACTACTGCCGTGGTCGGTTGCTGTGCTTGATGCTCTGCACTCAACTGTGCTGCTGATTGTCCAGCCTGGCTGCCGAGTCGATCGGCCGGTTCAAAATACCGATAGAATACCGGTTGGTGATAACGTGAAATATTACGAGAAGCCAGCAACTGGAACTCGTCTTTGTGGCGACGACGAAGAAAAACCCTGGGTGGGTTGGTGGGTCACGCCGCCGTTCTCGAAACTGTGGGTCCACGGGAGACGATTGGTCTAAATGGGAGAGGACCGTGGTTTTTGATCTCAGCATTCGCGACAGATTGTTCTTCGACCACCCACCACAAACGGTTGGCGGTGAGACCGGAGGAATGCACCAACGAACCGACGCAGCTTCGACGACGTCAGTTCGCAATTTGATCGCTTCTAGATCCGTGGAAGTTCGTCGGAGCATGCATGTGTCTTCATATCGAATCTGTTGTCTGGCGTGCGGGGTTCACCCCATCGCCGCCTCTTGACTCAACTGGACTTCCGGTAGATCCTTTCGTTCACAGGGGGATCCTGGGGTCACGCTAACTCACCCCGAGGCGTGTGCGCTCCTTCGGGAGCCTCGGCGCCATCTTGTAAGGGACAAGTTGAAGCGAACGGTTGAATAGCGAAGTCTCGGTGTTGAGCATTGGACCGCCTGCGGACTTGTGCTGCTCGCTGGAAAAATGCTCCACCGATTGATGGCTCTATATTCCCAATCTTCTGTGCAAGTCAAATTGACATTGATGCTGGAGACTAACCATAGAGCAAACATGTCCAACCAAACACCCTTTACGTTTTTGCATGTTGCGAGTTAGGAGTGATAGCAATTTAGGCATCTCGCGGCTGTTCATGACGATAAACTTAGCCCATTGCTTATGCCGTCAACCCATTTCGTCGCTTGCGCGGACGCTGTTCGACGACGCCGCGTCGGCTCGAGCGACTCAATCCACATTGCCTCTCTCCCATCACATCTCTCTGCTGTCATAATGGGACTCTGCGCGAGCTATGAAATGAAAAAGCATGACCAGCTCATGGAGCGGACGCTGGTGTTTGTTCGGCATGCGTACGCTGGCGACGTTGCCAAGGTCCGAGAGATCATTGAGAAAGAGCGATTATCTGTCAACGTGCAGGATGTGCGTGACGGCAATGTCGTGTCCTTTTGGTTGCGGACTAACCAATGACCTCTACGAAGAGTTTTGGCATGACGGCGCTCCACTGGGCAGCATACGGCGGTCACCTCACGTGCATTCAGGCTCTGCTCGATGCCGGCGCGTCAGTCGCAATCGTCGATCAGAATGGACGCAATGCGCTGCACCATGCGTGTCGAAAGGATCACGAGGAAGTCGTTCGGTACCTCATCACCACCGTGAAGATGGATGTGAACGGTCTAACGGAGGGCCGCGACACTCCTCTCCACAAGGCTGGTGCGTGTGATGGGGCCGTCGGATCATTTCGCCTCCAGTTTCCTTTCTATTCCTCTCTTACCGATCACGTGTTAGTCATGGGCAAGAGTGTGAAATGCATCGAAGTGCTTCTCCAGCACGGCGCCGACCCACAGCTTCGCAACGACGTACGGCGACGTGAGCTGTTGAACAGCACGTCCTCATCTCGTCTAACGTCTCTCCTTCTCTCTAACTCGTATCAACACAGCAAAACCGAACGCCATTAGACGAGCTCGACGCAATCCGCAGCGGCGTTCGGGTGCGTTCTCTCGACTCAAACGATCCCTGTGCTCCACGTCAGTCTAACCGATCGTGTTCTTCCTTCTGCCAGGACGAGATGCCGGAGCCCATCTCGACCGCGCGCATCGAAGAGGAGCTCGCTCTGTGGCGCCGTCAGTTCCTCACGGACGTAGGCGCCCAGCGCCCTGCGCGCCGCAGCTCCGCAGGCGCGTTGCCGTCGTCCGCCGCGTCCTCTTCCCACGGCCGCTCCAAGCTCCCGACGCTGCGGCGCCGGCGCTCGGTCGAGTCCGACGGCGACAAGCAGCCGAGCTCGCCGCCGACGTCGGCGTTCCGCGCCGTTGAGAACACGCTGGTGACGTCCTTCCGCTCGCGCCTGAGCGAGTACTCGGAGCGTATGTCGTCCAACGCCGACCCGCCGGCGTCCTCGCGGCCGTCGTCGTCGTCGTCCAGCAGCGTCGCGCGGCGCGTTGTTGTCGTTCCGTTGAACCTGCAGAGCCTCGCGAGCGACAGCAGCGCGAGTGGCACAGCCAGCACCAACGACTCGGGGATCGCGAGCTCGTCGCGGTCGTCGACCACGCGGTCGTTCGCTGAGCGGCTGCAGCACCACCGTCAGGCGTCGATACAGCACAAGAAGAGCCTCAAGTACGCGGGCAAGCGCGTGATCATGATGCTGCGCGTGAAGAAGCACCTGAGCGGCGACGAGAAGTGCGAGATGATCCGCCTGATGCTCATGCGCCACCTCAAAGGCGAGCAAAGCCCCGACGCCGTGCAGACCATCGGCAGCGGCGCAGCGTCGCCCAAGTCGGACGGCCGTGAGCTGCAACGCGCGCCATCCGACTTCTCGCTGTCGCTGCCGCCCAATCTCTAGCTGAACGAGGACGACGACGGGGACGAGGACGAGGATGATGAGAAGCTCGAGTGCTGCTGATACCGGACGTGGCTACCGAACGGCGAGTGAGCTACGGCGGGGGCTGAAGGTGCTGACGCGTGCGTGAGTCGAGCGAGCTGCTTCTCAACAACGTCGAGATTTCGCTCGTAGGCGTCGCCTCGCTTGGCAAACCACCGGACAAAGCGCGTCGCCACCTGAACGTGGCGTTCAGTCTGAGCGAACGCCTGGAGATGTGTCGTCAGCTGAGCGCTCAGCTTCGCCACGTTCGATTGCGTCGCTTTGATGGCGAGTTCACGCTCCAGTCGAGACTGTAATTTGCTCAAGTCTTCGCTTGTTGCCTTCGTGGCCAACGCGTTCTATGGGATCAACGAAAAACGATGGTGAGGACAGAGAATCGAGACACCACAGGTCACGACACACATGGAAGAATAGTACGCACCTCCCATTCGATGCGCTGCTGCTGCAAGTCGTCTGAGAGTGCGGACGAGACCGACGTGAGCTTGGAAGCAAGCGTGCGGTGGCTGGATTCGAGGCTCACAGCGCGCTCCACGAGCTGATTGACCTTGAGATGAAGCGTCTGCGCGTCGTCAGCGAAACTTGTGAGCTGTGGCGCCACAACGTCATCGCAGAATCGCTGGCAGTCGCGCTGCCGCTGTGCCATCAACGTCATCGACCGCTGCAACTCTGCGACGTCTGTAGCAGCGTCGATCGCTTGCGCACTGAGTTGTCGCAACTTGAGCTGCATCGACGCTGCGTCTGTCTCCAGTGCGTCTGCTCGCGCTGAGAGCGTCGCGGCCGTCGGTGCGAACGCGTGGATTTGGGCCACGACACCTTCGAGACGCGGTAGTTCAGTCTACAGAATGAGAAACAAAAGCAAGACAAACCATCAGCGCTTGTGCTGATCAATATGCGATCGATCCAAAGCTGCCGTGTACCTTGTCCAGTTTGCAGTCGACGCGCTGTTCAGTTGATATCAGACGATCGTGAAGCGCGTCTAGTTCATCACGTAGTCTGTGTGTTGCATCTCGTGAGTACAAGTGCCCAAGTGTGTTTCGTTGCGTCTGGTCTCGTACCGATCCACGATGTCCTTGGTCACCGACTCGGACGATCGCAGCTACAGAACGAGAGCATCAGTAACTCTTTCCCCCTCTCAACTCTACGCGTTCGCTTCAGATCGAATCGTTCGTACCTGCTTCAACGCGTCATCAACAAAGCGATTGCGCGTGTCGAGTCGCTGCTGCGTCTCGCTCGTACACGCGCGAAACTCCCCAAGCTCTTCACCCAGAGCGTCAAGCGACGCTCGCTGTGCTCGCAGTGTAGCGTTGGTCTGTGCAGCGTGTTGCTGTTGGCGCTCGAGCTGCGCAACGATCACGTCCATTTGCTGCACGGAGTGCTGCTGTGCGTGGACAGCGGCCGAATGCGTCGCCTCCACAACGGCCAGTCGGTCTTCGAGCGCGCAGATCTGGGCTGCCTGCGCGTTGATGACGTCCACGAGCCGTTGGAGCGCAGCGCGTGTCGCTTGAGCGTCAAACAGCTCTGCGACGGACAGCGCTGGAAGCATCATGGAGCTCATGCTCGTGGTGGTGGTGCGAAAACAAAAAATGGATGGAATCAGGTGGCGTCATCTGAGTCGATGCATCTGACACACACGGGTGTATCTGAGTATTTCTGCCACCATTCGTGGAAATGGAGACGAAAATGGGCAAAGCAAGAGAAGAAAATCACAGCAGTCGATCGACAGAGAGAACGAAAGCGATACAAAACTCGCGCATGCGTAGTGTGGAAAGCGGAGCCGACAGCCATGTTTCGTCTGTATTCTCAGGAGAAGACGCCAGCTTACTTTACATGCTTAGTTCGAAGCTTCACGGCGGTATCCGTCCTGGCCACCACGGCGCTGCAAAATCAGGAAGTCACGTCAGTCTCACATGATCCATCGCCAAGAGGGTATTGCGTCACGACGATGTTACGTACGAACTCAGGGTTGAAGTCACCAGCCGGGCCAACACCCTTGTCCTTGTCGAAGCGGCCACGGCCGTAGCCGGCACCAGGCGCCTGCGGGCGCTGCGGGCGGGCGGCCTGCTTCTTGAGCGTGGCCGGCACGATCTCCGCCGGGAGGTGGAGGTACGCACGCAGGTACTCAATGCCCTCGTTGGTGAGGTACCAGTAGTACCACTGCCAGTTGAAGGTCTCCTTCACGTAGCCGCGCGACTTGAGCGACGTGAGGAGCTTGATCACCTGAAGGTTCGGGACATCCACAGCCTCATGCTTCGGCTTGGCGTAGTCCTTCTGGGCGACCATCACACCCTCTGCAAAAATCGCAACATAGCGTTAGTTTCTGCTGTGCAGACAACAACCGAGCGCTCCGTGGGGCGTCGTCCGTGGCGAGTGATCACTCCATCGTCACGTGATCCTGTCGCCAACGTATTGCGTCGAGACATCCACAAAGACGAGATCCTGCTGACCGGTCGCGACTCTGTCGATTGGCGATCGATAGGACGAATGTTCGTCGCTTGATCCGTCGCGTCTCCATTGCTCCATCGAGAAACACGCCGACGATCAAGTCCACGTAGCTGTTGTCGAGGATGAACCCATTCATCAATGGATATGCGCAGTTACGGTCATGGTCGAAATGATGACGGATCGTTTTGTTGGAAAAGTCGTCGGAATCGTTGGAATCGACGACAGGCGATAAAGGACGAGGAGCGACCAAAGCTCGCGCCACGACGAGACCCCGATGGTCACATATACAGCGATCCCCACGTACCCTTGAACAGGTAGGAGTAGACAGCGATACGGTTCTTCTTCGGGACGAGCATGGTTATCGGAAAAGCTTGCCGGCTAATGCGGATCTCCACAAAGTTCTGCTTGAAACAGAAGTACGAGCGCCGATGGCCGCGAGCACCAGGTGCCAAGACCACCAACCAACGCCAACACCAATCAAACGGGAGCCCCCGACCGCCGCGACCGAGGGGGACGACCGTTAGGGTGGCGCACATAATCCCTGGTACTATACTACCTGGTATACGTCGATTGGTGGGTATACACATCGTAATTACGAAGGGGACTGCAGCGAAAATTGACACGATAAAAAGCGCTTTGTGTGTCTCGACACACCAGCTACCAGCTGGCATGGCTGCTCGGTTGTCGCACGTGGCCGGAGCCGTTGGCGCCACCCTCAATAGAGGCCGGCGCGTGCAGTGGCCTGTGCTTGAGCCCACCGGCTGCATGAACTTGCGCGCCGAGATTGTCTCTGTGCTGGCTGTCGGCTCGGTCTGTTTGCTCTCGTGACAGACGCCGCGCTTGAAGACGAGCGAGCGAGCGAAGGTGCGTGCGTCGTCCTCCCTCACACACGCGCGTGAGAGAGAGCGCGCGAGAGACATCCGGACAGCCCAGCGCCCGATAGACTGACGATAGATTCATAGACTCGTGGCGACCACCCAACGAGCGGATCGAGACGCATTTACGACTTGTCAAACGCCCGGATCGCAACGCAACATGGAGCCCGCTGTCGAAGCCTACGAGCCGCACAAGAATTACTCGGTGCTTGTGGACTTTGCGTCCGGTGTCGTTGGTGGATGCAGCGGCATTATCGTCGGTCAGCCCTTTGACACGGTAAGTTCTGCTTAGTCCGTGCATGGAGCAGAAGAAGAGAGAGAGAGAGGTGAGAGTGGTGCTGATGTTGTACTGTGGTGGTTGTGTGAGAACAGGTCAAGGTGCGCCTGCAGACGCATAGCACGTTCTACAAGGGCGCGATCGATTGCGCGCGTCAAACGGTGAGTCTGGCCAGAGCTGTTGACGATATGTATCCAGTGGTCTAACCGCCATTCACATTGCTGTCTCCAGTACCAACATGAAGGCGCGCGGGGCTTCTTCAAGGGCATGATGTCGCCGCTCTTTGGCAGCGCGTGGACGAACGCCATCATGTTTGCGACCTACGAGCGCACGCTGCGTCTCATTGATGACAACTCGCAGACGCCCGAGCTGCGCTCCGTCTTCATCGCTGGTGCGTCTACTAAACTACAGTATGTGAAGGGATCTCACAAGAACTGGTGTCGCTAAACGAATGGATCTGTCGATTGCAGGCACGTTTAGCGGCTTCTGCCAGACCGCTGCCGTGACGCCGACGGATCTCATCAAGTGCCGCTTGCAGGTGCAGGACGGTCATGAGACGAGCCACTACCGAGGACCCGCGGACTGCGTCAAGCACATTTACAAGCGCAATGGACTGCGCGGGCTGTTCCTCGGATACCCTGTGACGCTGTGCAGAGAGGTGCCGGCGTTCGCGTTCTACTTTTACGCGTATGAGTACGCCAAGCGCCGTATGATCTCCGAGGGTGTGAGCGACCACACTGCCATGTTGACCGCGGGAGGTCTCGCTGGCGTTGGCTCGTGGATCATTGCGTACCCCGCGGATGGTGCGTCTTTCTCGTGTTGTGCAGCGACTGCCTATTGGAGCATCGACTGATGATTCTCTGTCTGTTCATCCTTCAGTGCTCAAGTCGTCGATCCAGACGATTGCCGAGAACGCAAGACCCGAGGAGAAGACGATCGCGTACCAGACGCGGAGACTCTACCGACTCGGCGGGTGGAGAATATTCTTCAACGGCCTCGAGACTGCGGTCGTGCGCGCGTTCCCCGTCAACGCGGTCACGTTCTTCTGCTACGAGAAGACGTCGGAGCTGCTCAAGGACATCTCGACGTGAGCCTCACGTCCCCAAGTTCCCCCAAACTGAAACCGAATTGATTTGATCCCCTCAACTGTCAATAGAGCGCGCATCACATGTCACATCTTGGTGTGGACCACAGGATGGATACCTCACGTGGGATTCGGACTCGTCGGGAGCTCCAGGCGTGAGCTCGTCGTCTAACGTTCGGTACTGTAGCATTAGATCTCGAGTGACCTGTCCATCGCGTCGACCAACATGCTCTCGCTGCGTCGCCTCGCGTCTTCGTCTTTCGCGCGTCGTCGCTCTGCGGTGGCGCTGCCGTCGCTGGTCCGTGGCTTCGCCAGCGACGCTGAGCACCTCAGCAAGTGGATGCAGCTCGAGTCGACCAAGCTCGACGCCGACGAGAACGCGCCCAAGTTCGAGACGGTCGCGCTCTCGTTTCCGCTCAAGAACGTCGCGCACGTGAAGCTGCATCGCCCCAAGCAGCTCAACGCCATGAACATGCAGATGTGGGTCGAGCTCGGCGACGCGTTCGAGCGCATCGACGCCGACAACAGCATCAAGGCGGTCATCGTCTCGGGCGACGGCCGCGCGTTCACGAGCGGCATGGACCTCCAGGTCTTCGCGACCATGCAGCAGCTCATGGCGAGCGAGAGCTGCGCTGGGCGGCTGCGCGAGCGGCTCATGCGCATCATCGACGGCTTCCAGCGCGTCGTCTCGGCGCCCGAGAAGTGCCGCGTGCCCGTGATCGCCGCGATCCACGGGCCCTGCATCGGCGCCGGCGTGGACTTCATCACGGCGTGCGACCTGCGTTACTGCGACACCTCCGCCGTGTTCTCGGTCAAGGAGGTCGATCTCGCGATCATCGCGGACGTCGGTACGCTGCAGCGACTCCCCAAGCTCGTGGGCGAGATGCAAGCGAAGGAGCTCGCGTACACCGGCCGCAACTTCAGCGGACTCGAGGCCGAGCGCATGGGGCTCGTGCTGCGCTGTCTCAAGGATCCAGAGGAGCTCATGGCGCACGTCACGAGCGTGGCGGCGTCGATCGCAGAGAAGAGCCCGATCACGGTGCGCGGCATCAAGCAGACAGTGCACTACCAGCGCGACCACTCGACGGACGACTCGCTGCTGCAGATCCGCTACCACAACGCGGCGGTGCTGCAGAGCGATGACCTGACACAGGCGATTGGGGCGATCATGAGCAAGTCCAAGCCTACCTTCCGCGACGACTGAGTCGAGTGCCTTCGGGTGCACAACGTCTATTGATCACGCAAATTTCATTTCTCACATTACCTTCGCCTCTGTCTCTGCCCTTGTCGCGCTTGCAACCTCCACGCGCGTCGCGTGTATGGAGGCAGGCGACGCTCAAGCTCTCTCTAATCTCGCGAGGCAACGTCTTGGTGTGTTCAGTCGTCCGTAACACCGGACGCTTTCTTGCTCGATAACTTCTATCAGAATATAAAGACAAAGGCTGTCGCCGCATCAGACACGCGGGTGCTGAGGAGGCGATAGCAGGTGAGCGGCTTGGTTGAGCTTTATTCCTTCGTCGAAATGCCTTGTGGCACCACCTATTCTGCATCCTTGTTGCGAGCCTTGATCGCGGCAAACAAGTCGCCGCGCCCTCCGCCAGGTGGACCTCGCCCACGGGCCCGAATGGCAGCCATGAGGTCCATGCCGCCACGGCCACCACCACCGCCGCCTTCTTCGTCATCGCCACCACCACCGCCTCGTGCCTTGATCGCAGCGAAGAGATCACCCCGGCCAGGGCCTCCACGACCTCGGGCCTTGATAGCAGCCATCAAATCTGGAGGACCGCCACCACCGCGGCCACCACCACCGCCTTCTTCATCGTCGCCGCCACCGCCGCCACGTGCCTTGATCGCAGAGAACAAGTCGCCACGACCGCGACCACTACGGCCACGACCTCGCGCAGCCATCATGGGATGAGGTGGACGATCACCTCCTTCAGGTGCAGCCTCGCTACTCGAACTTGCAGCAGCAGCACCTCCCATTTCGCTGGCATTCTTCTCCTTGGCCTCCTTCATGATGTCGGCTCGTGTCTTCAACTTGCGGCTCATAGCTGGGCCCTTATCCTTCAGACCGGCCAAAGTTGTCTTACTGCGTTCTTTCAGTTCTTTCATCAAGTCAACAATACCGGGGATGGCAGATCGAAGTCGCTTGTCACTCGCTTGAACCTCGTCCATCCGCTCCTCCATTCCCTTCAGACAGTCAACAACAGCCTCACAGAGAAGTCCACAGAGCGCGCACTCAATTGAGGAACGTGTGTCCGGAGCATCTGAGGCGGCGCTTCGCTTGCCTGACAAGTTCATTCCTGATCGCTCCGCAAACTTCAGCGTGGCCAAACGGATCTCGTTCACAAGCTCTCCGAACTCGGCAAGCTCAACCTTGATTGTGGCTGCCGTTTCGGTCTTGTTCAAACGATGCTTCAAACGAGCTTGGAACCATTGCAGCTGGCGCGTCTCGATCTGGTCCATTGTCGTGTCAATAAGTTCGCATGCACCATTAGCTTCCGCAGCCAATCGCACGTTCTTGTAGTGCTTCTTCAATGTGTCGGCGCGTGAGTTCGCAAGCTTTGCTCGAGCCAACTCTTGTGCTTCGCGGAGTGCACGAGCACCAGCGTCATCAGGGTTACCCTTCTGGATCGTTGACTCCATGTACACGTCGCCATCCGGATACCCGTAATCCTCCTTATACGCTGGTGCAGCGTCCGCCTTGATTGGACATTGCTTGCCAAGCAGCGGGCAACCAATATCTGGATCATCTCGAGTTGCGTAAGGGTGATTATCAGCTGGTCCATATTGTTTGACGTGCTTGTTGTACGCGTTCACAACAGTCTTGAACGTTTCTTTCAAAGTCTTGAACCAGTCGAACTTGCGCTTCGTCAGCTCTTCGTTCTGACCAGCCTTCCACGTCTCAGCAATATCCTTCAGATGCATATAAACGGCACGACGCTCGGTGACAGTGAGACCAGTGACGCGCAAGTTCTCCAACGACGATGGATGGGTCTTAGCGATATCTGCTGGATTCATTCGGAGCAATTCTAGGACGTTGGTACGCTTGAACTTTCGTGCAACATCTCGAGGCAGAACCTTGCCGTTGGGCGACTTCATGGTCTGCAGATCCGCCTCCGACATATTCTTCACATTCACCGGCATCATTCTACGAATCGCCTTCAATGCTTTGACGTTCTCTTCATAGTTTTCCTCTTCCCATTCGCGTTCTTTACGAGCCTCCTCTGCTGCGTACTCGTCGGTGAGCATCAATGCAGTGTTGTACTTCTCCATGTCTTGTTCGAGACGATAGTACTCTTCTCGAAGCTGTCGCTGAATCTCTGGATCAGGATGCGTGACATCTGCGGAACCAATCTCACCCATTCTTCTCGAGATCTCCTCAACCTTCGCCTTAGCTTCCTCGTACGGAATATCTGCAGCAACTGCAATACCAGCTTGCTGCAACTGCCGCTCCAACTTCAGCAAACGACGCAACAACTTCACTTGATCCGTGGAAATGTCCATATTCGCGAGCATGTCTTGAGCCCGAGGCTCTTCTTTGGGGCGAGTTGATCTGTTCCGCTTCAGCTTCTCCACTTCAGCTTGCAGCTGACGGATCTTCTCATCATATGAGTTAATGCCATCGAAGAATGCAGCAATACTCATGTCGTCAATGCCATCTTCCTTCATCTTCGCCTTCACTTCATCGTGAGGAGCACCATCGAGCACCATCTTGCGGAACTTGCCAAATTGAAGAGATGGCTGGAATGCTTGAGCTTCAGCTGATTGCTCTTGGATACGGCGGTTAGCCTCGATTAGTTTCTGCGCCTCCTCTTGAGCACGACGGGCTTCAGCAGCTTGTCGCTCCGCCTCTTCTTTCGCTCGTGCGGCTTCAGCCATTGCTGCTTCCACTGCTGCTTTTCCTTGCTCTTGCTCCTCCCTCGCAGCTGCCATGGCGGCTTCAGCCTTCTTCCGTGCTTGCTCAAGAAGATTTCGCGCCTCCTCTTCAGCCCGGGCAGCATTGATGCTCGCTTCATCGGCAGCCAATTGGGCTTCCTCTTGGATTTTGATCATTTCATCGCGATCATTCATCACGCTGGCATCGTTCAAGTGATCATTCAATCGGAGACGCTCCTGATCCTGATGGTAGGCCTTTGCCTTGTTGATGTACTCGAGCGTGAGAGTTAGCATGGCTCCTGATGCACGACTGGCCAAGGCAAGAGGGTACTTCTTCGTTGCCTTCTCCATATTTGACAGAGACTTCAATGGAATTGTCAAGGATGCCAAAAGTTCGGATGCCCGGAACACGTGTTCATCGAAGAGTCGGATTTCGATCACCATTTCTTCACTAGGAGCCTCGAAGGAAGCAGAGTTGTCCTGCACCCACACCGGTGACTTTTGGTTCTTGACAATTGCTGTTTTGAACGTTTCAGCTCCAAGTGTGACTTCGCACAACGCATTCACAGATCCGGACTTGGAGAGATTCGTTGCAGACACTACTGTGACGTGCACAACTGGGGTTGGGAAGGCTTCATAGTTGAATTGAGACAAGCGGCCGCCAGCGTTGCGATCCAAGAAGGTTTCTGCGGAGATGCTACCTGTGCGCTGGGTGCGGAGCAAGCGCTGCGGATTCGGTGTTTCCCCTTCTTGCGTTCGTCCGACGGTCTTCGACGCATCAATTGCGAGTTTGATTGCATCCATCCACCCCTTCTTGTCAGACTCGGATGTACACGCCATGATGAGCCGACGGTCATCAACTCGAAGTTCAAGCAGGAATTCAGCGACAACGTGCGGCGTTCTGCACACGACTTCAGTGGATGACGGAAGCGAGCGAACGGTACAGCGGTGGTTGAGGAAGCTCAGCTCACCACGCGAGGTTGTGGAGCTTGGATTCTTGAAATACTCGATCTTCGAGACACTCAGCACAAAATACCGTGACTTCCATGATCGCATCACTCGTCCCTGCTTGTACATCCTTCCCTTCTTGATCGTCGCGTTTTGGTTGTCAAGAATGAGCTGTGCAATCGACTTGCTGTCATTGGACTCATTGTTGTCCACCTTGGGCATACGCGCACTCGAGATCATCTTCTTTGCGTTACCACCAGTCACCGTGGACGCGCGGATTCGGAAACTCTCCGAGTGCCGCGAGTTCACACGCTGAACATCTGCCAACTTGTCTTTCGGAACGAACTGAAGCGTCTTGGGCGACGGAGTGTTTCGGATCACATTCATCACCTCGGCGTACGGCATGCAGAGCACCTCGACGTCGTTCACTTTATAGACAATGTCACCGACAGAGATTTGTCCACTGCTCTTCGCTTGTCCCTTCAAGGCGCGCACGACAGCGCCATCGATGCCGTATCGAACGGCCTCTTCCAGGTTGAGACCCATCGGTCCTTCGTCAAACACGACCGCGTACGTCGTGAGTTCCTTGTCGAGCTCGTCGCTCGTGGACTGCAGTCGGCTTTTCTCCGTGCGAACCTTCTCTCGTCGAGCGTCATCAATCTCAAACGAGATCGCGAGCGGGCGCGGCAGCTTGCGGATCAGGTCGATCGCCTCGGAGAAGCCCATTTGGTCGACATTGTTGCCGCCGATCGCGACGATGAGGTCGCCGGCCTGCACCTTGTTGTCGAGCCGCGGGTTGTCGACGTTGTCGATGCTGAGACCGTGCTCAATGACGCCGTTCTTCGGGGGCGAGAGCTTCACGCCGAGCTTCTCCTTCGCGGGCAGCTCGATGACGACGATGCGCGGGCCGTCCGTGACGCTCTCAGGCGTCTCCTCGCGGCGCTGGCTGCCGCACGCGCGGCACGTCTCGCGCTCGTCCTCATTGTTGGCGAACTCGCATTCGGCGCACGTCCACGTCATGCTGGTGCTCGTATCCGGACGTTGCACTTGCTTGCACTTGGGGGAGGGGAGGGCGGGCTCGGAGCGACAGGGCGCACGCTGCGCGGGAGAACACTAATGGAGGAGGAGGAGGAGGAGGAGGGTGCGGGGCTCCCCCGGGGTTTCGTCGTCTCTGGTCGCGTCGCTCCAAACTGCAGGGTTGGAGTCGAGGGGTGTCGAAGACTGTCTGCTTGCTGCGAGCAGGCGAAAAGAGCGAGCGAGCGAGCAAACGACAAACGACCCCGTGACTCTCTTGCAACAACACAGCAGCAGCACGAGCTCAACAGCAGACCACCTCACTCACACTCACACAGACCGAGACAGAAAGCTTCACTCACCCCCCTGCGGGTGTCCCGAACGAATGCGGTGGCTCGCGGGATGTCAAGTCACGCGAAACACGGGACAGCTTGGCGTTACTTCAGACTCTTCGGCTAAGTACGAAAATACGCTCCACAATGGTTGTTGGTGTGCGCGCGCAAAGCCATCTCGCTCGAAAGCGAACGCCAACACCAACGCCAACACCAACGCCAACACCGGTCGAGGGGTTGACGCTTTGCTTGCTTGGGGTCCGACGCTTTCCTCCTCTCCCCTCCCCTCCCCTCCGCTTCCTCTCCTCGTCCTACCCCTCCGCTCCCCTCGTACGCTTCCTCCTCCTCCCAGAGGACGCGCGCATCTCCTGTTGACCATCTCATAGAAGAAGCTCTCATTGGCAACATGGCGGCGAATGACATGGATTTCAAGGCGCTGTACCAGCACTCGCTCAAGCTCACGACGGCCATCGATGACCTCGGCATGCCACGCCTCGAGAAGAGTCTCGAGCAGCTCGACGACGCCTCGCGATCCTTCTTCCAGCAGCAGCAGCAGCGCTCGGCTCGAGGCGCTGACGCGATCGGTGGCGGACTCAAGAAGAAGCGCCCCGCGAGTGCCGCCGCCAAGGTGGACAAGGCCAACTTCCTGCTCGCGGCCAAGGGCATCGATGCGGAGAAACTCTCCAAGGAGCTCCAGTCCTTCGAGCTCACGCCGGGCTTCGAGCCCGAGACTCCGCTGGGGCAGACGGACATTGACGGCTACCTGACGCACCACCACGAGATGATCATCCTCACAGCGATCGAGGACGTGAACCGCCGCACGATGGAGGCCACGCATGAGCGCATGAACCAAGCCATGATCGACGACTTTGAACGTGCGAAGCTGCAGCTTCTTGAAGATCTCGGCAGCTCCAAGCAACATGGCGTGCGCAACTATCCTCGCATTGTCGAAAAGCTGCAGGAGCGCAACGTGTTCGCCGCGTCAGGAGCGTCGTCCAACGGATTCGGTCTCTCGGGCGCATCCTCTGCGGTGCACGGCGTGCCTCGTTTCGATCTGTCGCAGTCAGGCTCGCACTTTTCGCCCGACAGCAGCAGCGGCAGCGCGTTGAACTTGTCACACCTCAGTGTGACCGACAGCCAGATGAACGAAGAAATGAAGCAGTACTACAGCGTGATTCGCGATCTGCACGCTAGCCGAGTGCCTGGTACGCGCAGCCAGTTCGATCTGGTCGGCGCGTTTGAACGCGTCTGTGCTGACAACGTGTCTGCTGCATCGACGGGATCGAAGTGGGAGGCGGTTCAGAAGTGCTGGCAAGTGCTCGGAAACATGCTCGTCGGCGGGAAGTCGACGCAGCAGAAGACCGGTGGAAGCGTGGCTGAGCGAGAGTTCGCGGCTGCGCGCGACTCCTCGGATGATGCTCAGCGAGTGGCACTGGAGTACCGTTTCGCTCATGGTGCCCGAGTCTTCCTTGAGAAGCAGTTCCTCGCATTCGTTCAGCAGACGGTTCAGCAACAGCGTCTGGCAACCGGTGGAATCCCCGATCTCGTGGCGACTGTCCGTGCGTTCGTTCGCTACCTTCAGAGTGCTGCTGTTCAAGGATCCAACGGCGCTCTTCGCAGCAGCGAAGATGCCGACATTTGGGCTCTTATCTACTACTGCCTCCGTTGCGGCGGTGATCAGGAGGCGGTTGATCTTGCTACAAGCTACATGCGCGCTGGCGATTCGCCGGTCGATGAAGTTGTTCTATGTGGTCTGCGCTACCGCGCGCACCAGAAGCACTCAACTGGAGCATCCAGCAACGCAAATCCCGCGCTTGCGTCGTTCTCCAAGCAGTTCCCCGCCGAATACGAACGCCTCGTCGATCGCTATCAGCGTCTGTCAAGTGGATCAGTGGATGCTGTCGCTGTGGTGAACCCGTACGAGCGATGTGTGATCAACCTGCTCTGCTTTGGTAACCCGAACGCCAGTGAGCCGCGCATCTTGACGACTATTGAAGACTATCTGTGGCAGCGACTCTGCTTCATTCAGCGTGTTGAGGCGGCTCGATCTGCGCCGGACTCGGCATACAACATTGGTCGCCTCGCGAAGAGTATTCACAAGTTTGGTCCGGCACACTTTGAGGGACCTCGTTCAAACTCGGGAAGCAACTTCTCCGCCTTTTTGTTCTTCGAGATCCTCTTGATTGTCCAAGATTTCGAGGCTGCCATCAAGTACATCGGCTCGAGAGGGTTCTTGCTCGAGGCGACGCATTTCGCCATCGCTCTTAACCACTACGGGCTTCTCCATTGTACTTCATCACTGATGAGCGATGACGATGAAGGCTGCGTGGACATGATTCGTCTCGTTCGCCAGTACGTCCATGGATTCCAGCGTATCAACTCTGTCGAGGCCGCTGAGTATATTGCGTGCATCTCCGACGTCCCGGCAAAGCTTGAGCTTCTGTCGGAGCTTCTCTTGGAGACACGCAAGTTCGACGTTCTTGCTGGCTTCACGAACAACACAGACGGAAGCCGAACGCGCGGCGTGTTTGATCGCTTGCTGAAGGATGTCAGCGAAGAGGATATCCGCGAGTTGATCCTCAACACAGCCCGTAAAGCCGAGTCTCGTGGCCGACCTCAGGATGCGTTTGCTCTGCTCAAGAGTGCAGGTGACGTTGAGGGAGTCATTGTGCTGCTGAACACCCAGCTCAGCGCTACTCTTGCCGCGTCACGAGCAGAACGCGAGGAGTGGTTCCGCGTCGCGAAGGAGTTTGCTGAGAAGTGGATGCGATTCCCTTGGGTCCAGGGTATCGCGAACAAGTATGCGCGTACTGCCGCTGTCGCCTTCCAGACGCTGCTGAACATCAACATCTTCCTCGAGATCTTCGAGCGTCAGCAGTTCGAGGACGCCATTCGGTTCGTGGATGAGCTGGAGGTGATCCCAACTCCCGAGGCCAACAACCTCTCGGTCTGCGTCGACCGCTTCCTTGCGTTCGACGAGACTGTGCGCCAGAACTTCCATGTTCTGCTGCTCGGCTATGTCGAGTGCCTTGTGCGCGACACCGAGCGTCTCAAGCAGCAGACGTCTGGAGAGGTCCGTCGGGTCGGTGTGATGAGTCTCCGAGAGAAGGCTGAGCTGGTGGTGACGTTCGCTGGCATGGTCAAGTTCCGCCTCCCCGCAGGGACCAATGAGCGCCTCAACCGCATGGAAGGAATGATCTACTAACATCGCTAGCGCTCACGCGTCGGTGCTAATCTCGGTCTTCGCCAGACTGATCGTTCATTCTCTTCATACAAACTTCTTCACAACACCACTCACACGAGCTAGCCAACGTTCTCTCTTTTCTAGTCTACAGCAGTCGCTCGCACTTGCACCCATTACCGATGAGCTTCATCGTCATTCAGTCTGTTTACCGCAGAGCGAACACGCGAGTGCTCAGCGTCGTCGTCGGAATACTGTTGATGGAGGACGGTCGAGGAATGAGACTGGAGCCGGCAGAGGTCGCCGACGCCCCAAAGGGCCGCGACAACGCCGAGCTCGCGATTGATCCCGCCGTCGTCGGAGGTTTGAGCGTGCTGAATCGATGCCATGACGGCGCCGACACCGAGACTGTCGACTGGCGAACGAGGTTCGTCGTGTCCGCCAGCGAGACGCGCGGCTTCTGCAGCGGCGGCTTCTCGACGCTCGCGGTGTCGCTTGGACGCGTGCGCTTGAGGGAGATCCGCTTGGGCGTGCGGATCCGCGTGGGCGGCGCCAGTTGGCTGACGTGCGTTGGTCGTCGCGGCGCCTCGGAGACGTAGTCGCCTCCACTCGACACAGAGGAGGAGTCGTCGCTAGTGGTCTGCTCCGCGGTCTCGGGCAGCAGCGCGCGCTGCACGATACTCGGGACTTCAGTGCGCGCAAACTCGTGCTCGACGCGCATGAGCTGCGCGGGCGCGCCGAATGACTGGAAGAAGATCTCGTCCGAGGTCTTGGAGGCAGCGGAGGTGACGCGCTGGCGAAGGCGCTGCATCTGCGGACTAATGGTGGTGCCGTGGGCGCCACCGCCACGCGCAGAGGAAGACGAAGGAGGTGGGGCGCCGCCGCTGAACTGCGCGCGAATGGCAGCGCGGGCGCTGGCGAAGCGCTCCTGTCCTTGCTTGGTCATGGGCGACCAAGCGAGCTGGAGCTCGGGGTCGTGCTGCGCCGCGCCGAGCATGTTCCTTGTCTCGTCGGATCTCTTGGGGGCGATCGGATCTGACCCGAACGGCTGACAAGCGGTTATGGGCGGAGCGGACTATCGACGATAGACCAGCAGCAGACGTGTCGGTCGAATGGGAGCCCGCGAGACGAGTCAGGCGTGCTTGCTTTCAAACATTCAAACTGGCAAACCGGTCAGGAGTCAGGATTGGCTGAAAAGACGCGTCTCGGGCCAATTGTGGAAGAGGGTGTGGCGAGGATAGACCGTAACCCGCGTGGTTATCAAGTGCCGTTTTGGCCACTTTCAGCCGCTTGGTGCATCGACGAACTTTGGCGGGAACGCGAAGATCCGACAAACCAATCGACAGTTGGGATGGGTGCGTTCCAGAACACGCACTAGTGCCGGAAGAGGCGGTCTATGTTTGTTGTCCATACTCCGTTATAGACTCGCGATGACATGGACGCCAGCGTGGACACGCTCGTCTATCAGCTGGAAGACGAAGACCCCCAGGTGCGGTGGGAGACGCTGCAGAAGCTGCGCAAGCTCGCCGCCGTTGAGCGCACGCAGTTCCCTGTGCGCAATCCGCGCCGTTTCTTGCAGTGCGTGCGTCGACGACTGTCCGATGACACGGACGACCCTCGCATCGCCCGGGAGGCGCTGCGGCTCCTTGTGGATGTGATGCCGCTGCTTGGGGATGACGTCGAGCAGCTCCACTCGTCTATCCTCCCGCACCTCGTTCCGCGACTCCCAGCCACCACGATCGGCCACAGCTCGGTGGACGGCCACGTCCGCGCGGACGCCTCTGTGGACGCCAGCCACGAGCTGCTACTTCAGGAGGACGCGTTCCAGGTCTTCCGTCGATACGTCGCCATCACCAGCGATCTCGGCGGCGTCGTCGACGTGCTCGTGAACATGGGGCTCGCCCACCGACGAGCGAGTGTGCGCGAGGCGACGCTCGTCGCGATCGGACGGCTGCTCCACGAGCGATACTCTCGTCGAGGGGCCCGTGTGGACCGAGACCTCTTCGTAGGGCTACTTCAGGCGGCCGTCCCAACGCTCGAAGACCCGTCCGAGCGCGTCGTCGTCGCGACAGAGGAGACGCTGGCTCGGCTGCGCGTGCTCTGGGGCGATCACAACTTCAACGCGGCCCTCTCGTTTCTCAGTGCAGAGGACAACGCCACACTACAGGCGCACGAGTCTCCGATCGACGCCTTCGCTCGGGCGACAGCAAGTTCTGACGGCGCTGGCCCCTCCGGGGTCTCAGCATCTCAGCTGCTTCGGCTGCGAGGTAGTCTCGACATCAGCGACTCCGGACGATCCGACTCGAGCGAGAACAGACTTCGATTCGGGTTCGTTCCGCCCGACGTCGTCGAAACAATTGAATCGGCGTCGGGGTCCTCCAACGCCGAGTGGAAGCAGCGAACAGCAGCAGTCGAACGGCTCTACGCTGCGGCCAAACGACTGGACGCCCGATCGCTTCAAACGGAGGACGCATCCATCGTGGCGCTTTCAGAGCTCTTGCTTCGACTTGTGCGCGACTCGGATACGCACGTCGTGAAACGCGGCCTTCAAATCTTGCGTCTCGTCTGGATCCAGCTCTGCGCACTCGCCGACCTCGAGAACGACAACGAGAACGACGGCGGCAATGCTGACGCGAGGAGATCCGCTCCGCTCGAATCCGTCGTGCGGCGGACCGCAGCGCCTCTCGTTGAGGCAGCAGCGACATATAATTACGAGTCGACTGGCAGCACCAGTGGAGTCAGTCAGGCGACGACCAGCCACGACGACGACGTACTTTCTCCGCACTTTGCAGCACTTTGGACAGCCCTCAGCGATGGCACATCCAGACTTCCCGTCCACGTGTTGAGTGCCGCGCTGCTGAGTGATGCGCTCATGCGGCATCGTCGCCTTCAAGTTCGCGAGCAAGCGTTCATCGTGTGGGAGGTGTGCATTCGCGCTGCTCATACTGCTAGACGTTCGTTCGCAGGTGTGATGTCGTCACCAGTGCTTCGAGCGCTCGGTCGTGGGCTTGGAGACAGCAGCAGTCGTGTTCGGAAAGCCGCGATGGACGCAACGGTAACGCTGCAGCAAGCTGTCAGACTCGAGGACATCACTGCGAGACTCGAAGCTGAACTCGAGGATTTCGAGATCGACCGCGTGGACTGGGATGTGATGCACACGCGGCTGCGTCGGAGGCAAGAGACTCGAGAGCCAGCGTGGACTGGGATGTGTGCACAGCGGCGCTGCGTCGGAGAGGCAAGAGACTCGAGAGCAGTGTCGAGCGGCAGCCACGTCGACGAGCTGTCGAGCGGCAACTAGACGATGACTCGGAACGAGTGGAAGCTTATACCCAATCTAAGAGTCTGGGACAAAGTCGGGAGCCGTCGGTTGTCGCCCGGGTCGTGGCGTCTGCACCTAGCGAACCGATCGCAGACAAGCTCCAGTGCCTCAAGAGCAAAACAGCAAAGCTTCAGAAAGCTGCGACGGCTCGACAACTGCCGATCGCTGGTGGTCCTTGTGAGGCGACCGGTGCGAGGAACCCTCAGGAAGGCGATGTAATGCCGATCACTCGCCTCTCGCGATCGCAGTCGACACCTGTCGACGTGGAAGAAGCAGTCGCAGAAGATGATTATCGTGACGAGTGCGCAAGAGGGGCACCGGAGACTCGTGCGCTGGCATCAGACGATCGACCGATTCGGCCGATGAAGCAGCTTGACGCACTGACGGATGCCTTCATGGCCGAGCCTCAGCCTGAGTCGCAGTCTGCGCCAACCCGCCGTCGTGGTGCCGCGCCGATGTCGCTGGCGACGAGGAAGCGGTTGGAGGCGAAGCAGCGACACGAGCAAGAGGCCGTGACTACAATAACACCAGCAGCTCCAATCGCCACGACCGAGGCTTCAAGTCTTGACGGCGATGAGCTTGCCCCTTTGAAGGATCCGAAGCAGGAAGCTACACGGTTACTCCAGCGATTACGTCGGGAAAGCAGTGTAGCAGAGGAAGACTGGGAACGCGCAGTCGAAGCGCTCACGATGGCGCGTCGCCTCGCGCGACACCACAGCGCAGTGCTGCAGAGCCACATAGTAGCGTTGGTCCCGGAGATTCTCGCGCATGTGCCGAGTCTGCGCTCTGCAGTTGCTCGCGCCGCAATGCAGGCTGTCGACGACGTTTGCTGTGCGCTGGGGCCATCGCTGGATTCGACCGTGGACACGTTGCTTTCTGTACTATTGCGGCGATGCGCAGACTCGAACAGCTTTCTGAGCGAGACGGCAGCTGCCGCTGTGCACGCTGTGGCGAGAAATTGCTCGCCGTCACGCGTGGCGAGTGCATTGGCTACCCAGGCATCGAGCCGAGCGGTTCCAATCCGGCGCGAAGTCGCTAGAGCGGCGCACGTGGTGCTGATGGGACTCGCCGATCCATCCACAGCAGCGCCTAGTCTTCTGCAGCTTGTGGGTCGAGCACTCGAGGACTCGCACAATGAGGTCCGTGACGTGGCCAAGCAATCGATCGTGTTCCTCCATACTGAACGACGCATGGACGTCGACCGACTGAAGCGGTTGCTGCCGACAAGCACGCACACGAGACTTGAGCAGCTGCTGGCGGCTGCCCCTCGAGCAAATCGACCTGGCGCCGTGCCGGTCAAAGTGTCGACGACGACGAACAGAGAAGACCTTCCAGCACCGACAGCTACAGCGAAGCGAGCGCAACCAGCCGTGGATGCAGATTCGGTGGCAGCGCTAGCGAAGAAGCTCGACAGCGCGACCTGGAGCGATCGCGTGGACGCACTCTTGGAGACAACACGCTTCATGCAGCGACACAGCGCGGCGCTTGTGGCCAGCGGCAAGGCGCTCACGCTTTTGGACGGCGTCATCGCTCGACTCGAGGATGGAAACGCGAAAGTCTGCACGCAGGCACTGGAAAGTCTGGTGCCAATTATTGCAGCGCTTGGTGATGGCTTGGAGCCTGTCCTTCCAGCGCTCCTGGGGGCGCTTGCCAAAGGTCTTGCGGCTTCAAACTCGAGACAAGCGGCGCTGGCATCTGACTCTTTGCAGGCACTGAGCACTCGACTGGAGGCTCGAGTGGTGTGTCCGCACTTGGCAGCCGTAGCGAAACACGCCAACACACGTGTCAAACCGAGTCTTCTCGCTGCCCTCGAGCGACTCGTGCGTGACAGCAGCCCCCGCAACGATGACAAGACGCAGCTTGTCCTCACAAGGTACTCATTTGCCTTGCTGTTAGTTCTGCTGATGATGACGAATGCTCACTGTCATCTGACACGATCACAGACACGTAATGCCGCTGGCGTTGGAGCTGCTGAAGGAAGGCAAAACGGATATCAAAGATGCCAACCAGCGCCTGCTTGTCGCGCTGAACGAATCCATCGGTCACACAGCATTTCAGACAGCGCTGCCCAAACTCAGCGCAGCACAGCAGAGCAGACTTGCAGCGATTCTTGCTCCGTCGAGATGATACGCGCGCAGCGAGAGTTCAAACAGTCATGCAGCGCAACCAAGTTGGAATGCTGCGACTTCATTTTGCGTAACGGCACTAGCACGTAGTAGTAGTCAACTAAGAAGCGAATCGCTGTCGCTTACCGCGAAAGACACACTCATGAGGCGAGGATGTAATTGAACGAGCCTCCGACGTCTACAACAGAGCTCCCATCACGATGGCTGCCACTGCGCTGAGACCCACGGTCACGAGCGAGGTGGCACCAGACGTTGGGGCTGGCGTAGCGCCAGGCTTCTTGCCCGAGTCGCCGTTAGAGCTCGGCTTGCCTCCGTTGTTGTTGGTGTTGGTGCCATCACTTGGCTTGACCACGCCCGGACCCGCATCTCCTGCTTCATCTATGGGCCAGCAGAAAGTGAGCGTTCGGTCTTTAACTCCGACGTAGCAGCCACACTGAGCAACATACCCTTATCGGACTTCTTTGATCCACTCTTCGAGCCGGCCTTTGAGCCAGCCTTCGCCGGCTTCTTCGTCGACGACTCCGTCTCAGGGGCGTTAGTTGGGATCGACTTGGTGTCGGCGAACGCGGGCTTGATCTTGCCATCGATTGTGTACAGACCGAAATGACCCTCCACCGAGTCCTCGTGGCCAGGCAGCTTGGTCTTCCACGGCGAGTCAAAGCCCTGGAAGTAGTAGTACTTCCACTTCTGCTTGTCCGCAAGCTGGACAAAATCACGCAAGTAGCGCTGTACAACACAAAGAACAGTCAATCAAACAGTTGCTTCATCAAGAGGAAGCGCATGGAGGACGCACCGCGGAGGCAGCCTCCGTTGCGTCCGAGGCGTTCTCGTTCTTGCCGTCCGTCGCCCAGCCCGTCTCTGTGATAATCACTTCACGGTCGCCAGCAATTGACAACAGCGGCTGGATTCGGTCATAGAACTGGGCAGCAGCCTTGGATGGATCCATCTTCTCCCAGAATGGGAACTGGTTGATCGTCACGACGTCCCCAGCCGTCACCATATCCGGGTACTGTGTCATGACGTCCACGATGTCTGTGATGGCAACGGGCGCCTTGATCTTGTTGTCGGCGAGAATCTTCTTGAAGTCGGTCAGGTACTTGATGGCCTGCTCCGCCGTGATGTCCTTGCGATAGACCGCCTCGCTGCCGACGTTGAAGCCGATGACGTTGCTGTCGATGAGGCCTTCCTTGATGAGCGCCTGCAGCGTCTTGACCTCGTTGGCGAAGATCTTCTCGTCCTCCGCGACCCAGACGCCCAGCCAGACGTCGAGTCCGAGGCTCTTGGCGTTGGTGAGCACCGGGCGCACATCGCAGTCTGTGAGCGCGTACGTGCGGACGTGCTTGGTGATGGAGCTGAGGATCTTGAGCTCGCTGGCGATCGTCGACGCCGACTTGCACTTGCTCGGGTCCCAGTCGGGGCCCTGGCGCAGGTCAAAGTTGATGCCGTAGAGCTTGAAGTCCTGCGCGGCCGCCGAGGCGACGAGCATCGCGGCGCCGGAGAGCACGACAGCGGCCGAGACCATGATGATGCGACTAGTGATCACAGAGAGAGCGAGACGGTGGATGAGAGAGTGACGCCCCAATGTCCATACCCACACAGAGACTCACAGAGAGAGAGAGAGAGAGGAAGAGGAAAGAATGGGGCAGATGGAGTCACGTGCGTTGGTACCAGATGGCAACACGACATGTGAGGGGAAAGAGAGTCGGTGGTGTGTGGGAACCTCTAGAAACGAATAGATCCTGGGATCTTGCCGCTGGCGCGGACCGGCGTCCACCTCGTGGATGGGTTTAAATCAGGCCTCTGAAAGCCGATGTATGGAAAAGAAACAGAGCAAGATTCGTTGACGTGGCGGCGGCCATTGTGGTTGGACTGGGTGGCAACACCATGGACGGTCACTTACTTGGTGTGCGCCGCTTGAAAGCGAGAGGTAGAGACTGAATGGAATAGGAATAGGACATTCACGCCTCCCCATGCGATCAGGCGTGCGACCTCTTGCAAGCGCGCACTGACAAGGGTCGCGAAGTGTTCCTGGATGAGAATTGGATTGCAGGTTCCTGCCTGGTGCTTGGTTGAGCGGCGTGCGTTGCGACGTCGCGAAGAAGACTGGACGGACCCACTTTCGCGCTGGGTTCGGCAGCAGAGAGCGGACACAGGCGTCGTCACCATCGTCACCACAACGCAGCGACTCAGTTGAGGTGGACCACCGCACTGCCATACTGGTATTGTACCGGTAAATCTACTGATTGCTGCGAGTTGGTGCGAGTGATGGTCTCCATCTCGCACAGTTTGGCGCCGTCATTCGAACCGACAAAGCGCATTCACGCGGTCGCCTTCGAGTGCTGCTCTGCGAGTTGTGGGCTCAGCGATCGATAGCGAAGAGACTGCGGAGAGAAGGCGATGTCGCTGTTACGTCGACGGCTGCCGCCATCGTCGTCGTCGTCGTCCTCGTCGTCCTCCTCCTCTCAGTTCAAGCCGTTCGTTTGTCCTGTGAAAAAGGCGCCAAGCGGGCATGATGATGACGACTCGGACGCCCGCCGCAACCGCCGCGCGATGCAGTCTGGCGCATCGCTGAGTATCAAGCGCCTGCCGTTTCTATCATTCCTAACGGTACCAGCGGAACACCGTGAAGAGCAAGCACAACGACTGCGCCAGCCCTTCAAGTCACCATGCGAGAGCAACCGATCGGGCGAAAGCGAGCGACTACTGCGCGTCAAGACGCTCGGCATGCGACGCCGATGGACCGGTGCGTCAGGCCTCTTCAAGCCGTTGGTCAAGCACGATCTTCCGCCAATCGAAGACGAAGACGTCGGCGATCTCGCGGAAAATCAGAACCCAAACGTTGAGACCGCTCCGTTGCCGACCGTCGCTGCGGCTCCTGCCGAAGAGAAAGCACCGCCTCTCGTGCTCTGGCAAAGTGAAGATGACGCCAGCGTCCAAGTCATTGTTCCAGAGATTCTCGCCAAATTTCTCCGACCGCATCAACGGGAAGGCGTGCAGTTTATGTTTGACTGTGTGACTCGAGTACGCGGATTCGACGGCGAGGGTTGCATTCTCGCAGACGACATGGGTCTCGGCAAGACACTCCAGAGTATCACACTTATGTACACGCTGCTGCAAAACAGTATGCCGCCCCTGGGGGAGTCGGCAGGTGAAAGCAGCGGTGGAGCTGTTGACCGTAATCGACCGATCATTCGACGTGCTGTGGTTGTCTGTCCGACGTCGCTGGTCAAGAATTGGGATGATGAAATTACCAAGTGGCTACATGGTCGCGTCAAAACTGTTGCGTTGTTTGAAGCGAATCGAGAGACAGTCGTTAAAGGCATCCGAACGTTTGTAGAAGGAAGCAGATCCCGAATCAACTCGCCGTCTACCCCTCAAGTACTGATCATCTCGTATGAGACGTTCCGCATGCACGCCCAACGATTTGTGGACGCACCGGAGTGCTGTGAGCTGCTCATCTGTGATGAAGCACATCGCTTGAAGAATGCCAGTTCCCAGATAAATCGCGCGTTGTCGTCACTTGGTTGTCGCAAGCGGGTCTTGCTGTCCGGCACACCGATGCAAAACGACTTGGAGGAATTCTACGCGATGGTGGATTTTACCAACCCAAACATTCTCGGATCACCAAGCGAATTTCGGAAACAATATCTTGGTCCAATTCTTGTCGGTCGTGAACCTGATTCGACAGATCGAGATCGTGAAATAGCGCAGTCTTGCTCAGCTATGTTGTGTGAGATTGTCAACCAGTTCATCCTGCGTCGTGGTAACATCCTCAATGCGAAGCATCTCCCCCCGAAGCTGATGCAGGTCATTTGCTGTCCGCTGTCTCCACTCCAGGAGCAGCTCTACTCCCAGTTTCTGCAATCAAGTGCTTTCCGAGATATGATGAGGAAAGCGAATGCAAATGTTCTCTCTTCCATTACAGCGCTCAAGAAGTTATGTAACCATCCCTTGCTGATTTTTGACGAGAACGGCAAGACCAACACCAAGCTTGCCGGCTTTGACAAATGTGAGGAATATTTCGCGATGGCAAAATCTCGCGCTGATGTCAATGGTGGCAGTGGATCGGGACGTCGAATGGGCGACCGAACGTGCCATCCAGAGTGGTCCGGGAAAATGCTGCTTCTCGATCGGCTCATGCAACAGATGCGCAAACACACGACTGATCGGATCGTCATCGTGTCGAACTACACCCAGACTCTCGATGTCGTCTCCTCATTGTGTCGTGAGCGGCAGTTGCCATTCGTCCGATTAGACGGCACGACAACCGCGAAGAAGAGAAAGAATCTCGTCGACACGTTCAACGACCCGACGACGAACTCTTTCGCGTTTCTTTTGTCAAGTAAAGCTGGTGGCTGTGGGTTAAACTTGATTGGGGCGAATCGCTTGGTGCTTTTTGATCCTGACTGGAACCCTGCTACTGACAAGCAAGCAGCTGCACGAGTCTGGAGAGAAGGTCAGAAGAAAATGTGTTACGTGTATCGCTTCCTCGCGACCGGCACTTTGGAGGAAAAGATTTTCCAGCGCCAACTGTCGAAAGAAGGACTGCAGAACATCGTCGACGATAAAGAGGAAGTCAACTCGCTGTCATCGAAGGACTTGAAAAGGCTGTTCGTGCTTCACAAAGAGACAATGTCAGACACACATGACCAACTCAAGTGTGAGAGATGCCAGTGGCGGAATTCAAAGAACACGCTTACAGATGCTGAGGTTATCGATGTTGATGGGTCAAGTGACGGTGAAGGGACGACAGACGAGAGTAACGATGGATCCAGTGGTAACGGGGAGGCAGGATCCATTGTGAAGCACTACCACCCGCAAATTGGTATGCCACCGGAAGAAGATCTAAATAATTGGGGTCATCATCGTGCGTACGACTCAGTGGATGACGAGATCATGCAGCGTGCGATCGAAGATATTCGTGAGGAGCTCGTCAGCTTCGCTTTCAGCTGCAGGGTGGATTGGCAACTGTTGCAAGATTACCACCTCGACAAGGATGGCGATGAAACGCAGCGCGAAGAAGAGCGGAAGCGAAAGCGACTAGAGAAGATTGCGGCTGCAAAGAAGCGAGCTGAAGAAGAGCATGAGAAGTCGATTCGCAAGTCTGCAACGAAAGGAAAGAAGCGATCAGAGTTTATCGACGATGATGAAGAAGAAAGCGAGGCAGGAGGGCACAGTGATGAAGACACAGATGATTTTGCATCCTCTAGCTCCAGTGAGAGCGAAGGCGATGACGGGGACGAAGACGACAAGGTGGCGGAAGATGTTGTGAGCAAGAGCGATGATGATGAGTCTGACGTAGAAATCATCGCGCCGCCTGCTGTCGTTTCCACCCCAATCCTTTCACCAAAGAGAAATCGCCCCGAAGATGTCAGTGCACGTTCAGATGATTTGTCGAGTAGCGCGAAGCGGCGACGGATAGTCAAGGTGCAGGATGAAGATGGGGACGATGACGATGGCTTTGATGATCCACTGCCAATCATGCCGCCCACGGTAGCACAAGAATCTCTTAAGGAGAAGGATGGGGAAGATCGCTCAGATTCATTCGCATCCGGTGCGATTATTGACGAAGATCAAAAGGAAAGCGAGCCACCCGAGCAGCATGAAGCTGTCGACTGGAGCTGCAGTCGATGCACGCTCGTAAATGCGGCTGCGAACGACATTTGCGCCGGTTGTGGTCTTCGATTCCGCCGATCTCGCCTTCAGCGCCCTCGTTTCATCGACTGGGATGAATAGAGGCCGACTTTGCTTTCGTATTTGGCTGCTTCATTAATTCTTGAGCCCCACGGCGACCAAACACGTTGGCAACAGTCGTATGCTCCTCTTGTGTCAGCGATTCCCACAGTGTGTCTGTCTTCTTCGAGATCTCTCCTCCGACTGCGCGAGTCGGTTGACACACGTGACGCTTCTCTCTCGCGTTTCGCTTGGTGGCTGTGGTCAATGGCCTGGTCGTTGTTCGCCTGAATGCCTGGCGCAGCGTTTGCTCCTCTTGCTGCAGATCATTCCATACATCCTGAGGCGTTGGGCGAGACGATGCAGCTGGCGTTGAAGAGCCACCAGAGATCTCGACTGAGTCCAACGCCTGCACGAGCTCGTATTCCAGTCGATCCTGCGAGTCCGTCCGCATGCGTTCTCGCAGTCGACCCGACAATTCCAGTGCTGATGGATTCGTCGGCTCCAGCGCCAGCACGTGCTCGGCGTCACGTAGTGCCAGCTGAGTCATCATGACACATTGCTCTGTAGTGAATGATAGGCAACACTTCGGTTTGTTCGCTCTCTCGCTCTCACCTGCACATTACCCATGCGTTCCCTTGCGAGCGCGCGTCTGTAAAGCGCCTTGACGCCGTCGGGCTGCAGCTCCAGCGCGCGACTGCAGTCCTGCTCTGCATAGATCAGCAGCTTGTCGTCCTGCAGCTCGATGTACGCGAGCGCGCGGTTCAGTCGCACAGCGACCTCCAGTCGCGTGAGCGCATCCACGTCGTGGGCAGTGAACCGCTCGCCTGCCGAGCGATAGTCTGGCAGCCGCTCCAGCGCCCGCGAGTAGCTTTGCACGGCGTCGATGAACTGTCGCCGCTGAAACAGCGCGTTGCCCTGTTTCTTGAGCTCGTCCACTACGTGGACCTCGTTGGCTGCGACCATCTCCCAGTCCTGCTCCATTATGGTGCTCGCGTCGTGTGAGTTGCGATGTCGATGGGTCGCGTCGCTTCGAGATCGAAGAGCTCATACGGTGATACGCCTACTGAGATAACAGGAATGGCAAAAATGTACGCCCATCGATTGGCAGATTCTGAGACGGAGGAGAACTGTCAGGTCTGACACCCGGATGAGCTTGCTTGGTTGAGGTCAGGAGGTTTAGTGACCCCGCTGGGGCTACTAATTCCATCGCTCAGGGGCTACTATTGCATGCACATTGACCCAACCCTTAGTCTAATTGGACAGACACGCTGGGCTTCGATAGCATGCGAGTGCGATCACGAAATGCACGTTGTGGGACTCGAACCCTCGCCGGTCGGGCGAAGAGCGAGTCGAGTGGGACATCTAAACCAACGGAGCAAAACACACCGTTCGATAGGACTCGGCGATTGGTACATACAGAATACCAACAAGCAGACGTGATCTCGAATGCCTTGTCATGGAGCGTCGAAAATGCCGCTGAGTGACAATTGCATGAAGGATACCATGTCACCTTGAGTCCTACCTGATAGTCAAGAGACTAACATGGTCTATCCTTCCCAGTTCGACGACGATACGCTCAACACAAGATAGTCTTTTAGTTCAGGCGTTGACAAGGTCTAAACGTTCGCCTTCTTTTCACATATCTACGCATACACGATCGACTTGCAGAACGCTTCGACGTTCGCCGCGCGACTAGCAGTGTCGTTGGGCGACGCCTCGATGACCTTGATGATCTTGGAGCCCATGACGACTCCGTCTGCGAGCTCTCCTGCCTGCACAAAGTGCTCGCGCGTCGAGAGACCGAATCCGAGAGCCAACGGCAGCGAGATGTTGGTGCGAACTGAAATGAGGACACCGCGTTCCAATCAATACCGCGCATGACAATACAACTCACTAGAAAACAAGCAATAGCAGACGTACTCTTGGCCATGAAGCTGTCGAGGTTCGGTGGCAGCTCCGATCGCTCGCCCGTGACTCCCGTCAGGCTCACGCAGTACACGAAGCCGTGAGCGACCGATGCAATCTGCTTCATGCGGGCCTCGGTCGTCGTCGGCGACACCAATGGGATGTACGAGAGCCCGTGCTTCTTGGCTTCATCGCTCAAGAAGCGCGCCTCCTCTGGCGGAAGATCAACAATGATGAAGCCGTCGACACCCGCTGGAAACCAAACACACACACAAGGAGTCGCATTTAGACTTGAGCGATTGATGATCATTTGCACCGATGAACACAATCTCCATACCTTCTTGGGCATCGGCACAGATCTTGCCCTCGCCGTACTGCAGAATGTTGTTGTAGTAGCCCATGAGGACGACCGGAACCAGCAGTCCCTTGGCACGGGCCTCCTTCACGGTCGCCAGCACGTCGCGCAGCGTGATGCCCTGGTCGACTCCGACCTGGTGCGCCTTCTGGATCGTGGGACCATCCGCCTGCGGATCCGAGTACGGAATGCCGAGCTACGCAGGAAAGACGCAGAAAAAGTAAAACGGTCAGAAGCTTTTGAGCCAACCATGCGAGACTCGACACAGTGACGTACCTCGATGATGTTGGCGCCGCCGCGCTGCAGAGCGAGCATGATCTCGACTGTGTCAGCCTTGGTCTTGAATCCGCATGCCGTGAACGTGACGAATGCTGGCTTCTTCGTCGCCTTGGCCGAGGCGAACACTTGGTCGATCGATTGTCTGCATGCACATCCGTCAGACGCAGGCATAAGCGCACGCGTGGAGCACAGCGTTGCCACACCTGCTCATGGCTATTGTTTGTCGGGAGAGACTGCTTGCTCAATTGCTGTTCCACGTGTGATCGCCCGAGTGTCCTTTTGGTTCGACCTGCCAGGGAACTGTGTTCGTTCCATCAGCCGAGACGCTCACATCAACATGCTATAACGCTTCTCATTGGATGAAATGCCATTCTCCTACTCTCATTGGCTGAAAACAGGCAGCCACAAGTGTTCGTCGGATTTTCTTGTGCTCCAGCACACACGGACAGCATAGCACCCCAAACATCAGGAATCGACATAAGATTAAGGATAGCAAGAAAGCGCTTTTTGGAACCCTCCACCATGGCATCCTCCAGGAGCTCCGCCACGCCCGCGCCCACTCTTCTTCATGGCGTCGCCTTGAGCTTCTTCTTGGGCGGCAGCTTCTTGGACGGATGGATGCGGCTACGGATACCGCAGGTCGCGCAGATGGGCTTGAACTCGCAGAAGAGCGAGAGGCACACGGGACACACGAACGCCGTCGACACGACGCGCTGGTGGCAGAAGCACATGGCGCGGAAGTCGACCGAGTCCTGCGTCGGCAGCTTGAGCAGCCTGCGCATGCTCGGGTCCGGCAGGTAGATCGACACGAGGTACTGCAGCAGACTGTTGGCGTCGTTGGGCTTGTAGTAGATGCCGCCTGTGAGGTACGCGGCCTGCTGTAGAAACGACGAGTGCTCCCGCGCGAGGATGCACGCGTCGACCGCGACGCCCTTCTTCTGCGCCGAGAAGATGCCGTTCATGATCGAGATGTAGTGCGCAGAGACGTCGGGCGACTTCTGCAGCACGAGGATGCGCGGCCGCAGCTCCGACTGGTCTGTGATGGCTCGGTTAATGACTGAAGCAGAGAGTCACACAGCGAGAGAACGTGAGATCGTCAGGCAGACAGAGTGAATGAGAGAGACCACAGACGTACAGCATAGCGCCCGCGAGATGGAGGCAGCGATCGCCGTCGGATGAGGCGTGGATGCGTCGACGGGCGACTGACTGAGCGCCTGCAGCTTCTGCGTGACCTTGGCAGTCACGACCTGCGACTGCTCCGCGAGTCCCGAGGTGTCGGACTGCTCTGGATCTGGATAAAGCATGACCGAGCGACCGGCATGCGCTGCGATGATGACGATGCGGTTGCTGCGGTGCAGCAGCAGATACGAGTTGACGAACACGAGCGCACTGGCAACCACCTGCTGGAACGCCTGCGTCTGCGCGTTCTGGTGCTTGGCGCTCGGGAACCAGTGCTCTGGGTTCGTGTCGATCACGAGCACAAGCATCCCTTCGGTCGGGTTCTGTGCGTGGTGCGGCACGGCGCTAGAGCCGATCACGGCGCCGTCCGATGTCGTCGATGGTCCGCTGGTGTCCATACTCGTGCTTGGCTCCACCGTCGGATGTGGAAGTTAAAATGAGGCAAGAGCTCGACAGACGACTAAGTACGGTTACACGTAACCAGTTACACCCCGAGAGAACCTAACGCTACGTGACAATTCGTTCGTGAAATTTTAAGAAAACGAAAAGGTGAGATATACATTAACTCAGTACGTAAAGTCGCGCTGCAGCTGTGCGTCGCTCACGAAATGGCTACCTCCCGCGCAGCGCCACCCACCACCGACTTGCAACCACGCGAAACCTGCAGGGCAGAGCCCAATACGGCGGAGCTTCTCCTGAGTGGCGATGCTTTCCTCCAACTTGCGCTTCGCTTCATCTCGAAGCCGTTGATCCTCTGCATCCTTCAGGTCCCGCAGCATTTGGTCGTACGCCTGCTTCGCTCGCTCAAGCTCCTGCCATACCGCTTCCGAGACATTGGGATCGCGTGCAATCGTGCCCCATCGGTCAAATGCTGCCAGTGCCTCGTCATCCCCATCCGACTCATCATCCTTCTCGGGCTGCTCCTGCTTTGCCTTGTCATCACTAGTTCGCTGGTCACTGCTGGTGGCTGAAGCATCCTGCGATTGCACTTTGCCTTGAGTTGGCGTCGAACGGCACAGCGACTTCGCCAGCGGTGGCTTCCGCCCTGTGAGCATCGTGGCGCTTGTTGCCTCGGCGTCTTCAATTGTGATCACTCGTTCTAGCTCTGGACATTCACTGACGCGTTGCGCGCGATTCTCCAACAGATAATCCCAAACCTTCCCGACGTCGCGACCATTCCCAAAGCCTTCAAGTTGGCGAAGCTGTGCAAAACATTTTGTCAAATGTAATTTTGCGTCTGGATCCAGTCGATACCCTTCGCTGTTGCATCGTTGTGTCGTGAACACCATGCAATCGTCCGTCGTCCAATCGACAAAGTCTAGGAAGCGAGTGAATCGGCTCTTCAGACCAGCGTTTCGGTTCAGCATGTCATCAAGATCCGCCGGGTAACCCGCAATAATTATCACCATCCCACGATACGTTGGATCTGTCATCGCCGCCACCAAAGAGGTCATCGCCTCTTCGCCGTACATGCCTTTGCCCAGCTCATACGCCTCATCAATAAACAGAACACCACCACGTGCCTGCCCTAGTTGCTCGGTCACTTTCTTTTTCGTTTGGCCCACATATTCACCCGTCATGTTCAAACCGGACGTCTCCACCACACGATCCGTCCCCAATAACCCCATGCGGAACAAAATTTTGCCTATGACGCGTGCAACCGTTGTTTTGCCAGTTCCAGGTGAGCCACGGAACACAAAATGGCCAATGTCGGATGTCTCGTCACCTTCCTCCTGGGCGACTTTCACGCGCGTACGAAGCCGCGTCAGCTCGTCTCTAATGCCATCCATGCGATAAAGTCGGTCCAAAAGGTCCAATGGATCGTCTTCCTTGGCCTCGACGGTTTCTGTGCATGTTTCGCTCTTCGATCTCTGCAGCACCTCACTCTCAATGTCCTCCATCTCAATTCTGATTGTCGTGCCGTCGAGCGGTCTCTTCGATGCATTTGCCATTGCGCTTTTCAGCATCATCTCCACTGCACCCGCGTTGCCGAAGTTGGCTTGATCCCGCTGCATAGAAAGCTGATGTATGATTGATTGTGTAACGTCCAGCGGACAGTAGACGTTCTTGCGCACGCAAAGCGCCGATAGAATATCAAGAAGCTCTTGATCAGTGTAGTCATCAAAGTAGAATGCGTACTCGATCGGAAATCGGCGTGCTAGCCCTGGGTTTTCCGTGCGCAGCATCTCTTTCATTTGGTGCTCGTAGCCGACCAGAATCACGGCCATGTCGTCGTAATCCCCGCCTTGAACCTTCTCCACAAGCACATCGAGCACTTGCTTGCCAAACATACTGTCGTTCAAGTTGTATGCTTCGTCAATGATTAGCACTTTGCCTTTCGCCTGATCGAGGATTGCGTTTGTCTTTGTTTGACCCTGACCGATGTATTGACCAACGAAGTCGCTAGCTGTCTTCTTCACTACATCTCCATTTGAGAGGAAGCCGAGATGTTTCAATACACGCCCGTAAATCGCAGCACACGTCGTTTTGCCTGTCCCCGGATTGCCAAGGAAGAGACGATTCAGCATCATCGGCACAACATCAACTCCATTCAGCTCGCGGTTGTAGTTGGTGTCACAAAGGTCAACGAGCTCTCTGACTCGCTCCTTGATACGCTGCCACCCAATCTTGCTGTCAAGCTCGACCAGGGCTTGCTGTAGCTTCAGGTTTTTAGTCGGCCGTTCGCCGATCACATCGACAGCCTGGATGTTCGTCGCTCCGTTGAAGTCTTCGCGCGCCATTGCCTCAGCAGTCGCTCTCTCGAAGAGTTGACGCGCGGCGCGGGCATTACCAAACCCTTTCCGTCCAGCACCACGAGCAAGTCGGCGACACGCGATTGTCGCCACCATGGCGTCGTTTGTCCACTCTCGCTCTTCAAGGAGGCCATTCCAAATCACGAGGAGATCAGCTTCGTCAAAGTCATCAAAGGAAACCTCAATAAATCGACTGCGGAGTCCATCATTGTACGCATACAGTTTCTTTTGGATGTCATCCTCGTACCCTGCAATGATGACGGACAAATCATGGCGCTTGTCCTCGGCAGCAACGAGTAGCTCAGCAACGATTGGTCTTCCCTTGTGGTCATTCATCGGATCCAGCTCGTACGCTTCATCGATGAATACAACACCCCCCATCGCTTTGTTCACAGTGTCTCGAAACTCTTGAGGCGTCCCATCTTTCAGCTCTTGAGCAGTGCACATGGCCGTTGTGCTTTTCCTCCTCATCCCCGAGTCACGCAACAATTCCGCAAACAGTTTTGCCACTGTTGTCTTCCCTGTTCCTGGATTACCAGTGAAACAGTAGTTGAGCGTCATGACATTCTTCTTCCGCTTGGACGCTGGCATTGCTTGGAATGCCAACGCATTCTTGAACATGTTGATTGCAAAGCGCTTCACTTGCCGCAATCCAACCATCTTAAGCAGCTTTTCCATGGCGTCCGAACTGCACCCATGGTCGTCTTTCAGCTTTTGCCAACGTTGTTCCGGTGACAGGTCATCATTTGAGGAAGTCGATGGCGGCGTCGGCAGCGCGTTTGGCTCCAAGTCATTCAGTTCCTTGGGCGTCAGCCACGTCTGCGCAGCCTCCGGATACAGATAACAAAACAACGCATACAGTTCGACCGACTTGACGCCATTGTTGGTCTGCTCCCGATCGACCAAGCGTGCAAGAGCAAGCAACAGCAGCGGATGCGCTTGCTGCTGCAGACGTTGAATTATCCCCACGTACGCTTGAAGGGCGGCGATGGCATCATTGACCCCTGGCTTTTGAACCTCCAACAACTCCAGTCCACGCAACAAGGCAACTTCCACAAATGGCTGCTGGCTCTCGACGTTCTTCAGCGCATTGATACCAGCGAAAGGCTTCGGAGTCTTCTTTGGAGCAGTCTTGGAACCGCTTGATGATAGAACGAAATGAAGGCGCTGGCGCAATCGGTTCTCAGCGCTCTCCACGAGAGTGACGCCGCTGACGCAAAGCTCTGAACCAGTCCATGGGTAGACAAAGCTTGTCCGTCTCGCCCATTCGTACTGGAGAGCACCCAATGTGCGCTGGACTCGGTCTCGGATCTCCATCGGCATCATTTTCCTGCGCGAAGTCTCTACATCGGAGCCTGCAGCTCCAGCACACGCAGACTCGTAGCGCACAAACCTTGGTGGATTTGACGACAACGACCCGAGCGATGTAGGAATGACCGCGCTGCTCAGTAGATGCGATTGGTCTGAGCCTGTGATGGCTGCTTCGGCAAACGGGAACAGTGCATGCGGATCCCATATTCGCACAATGCGTCCCTGCGACTTCTTCGTGTGCGTATCCACAAAGATTGCACTGTCGTATCCCAACTGAAGTTGCTGGCTCTCAATCCAACGCAAATGACCAGCGCCATGTTTTCCTCTCGGAACACCGTCTGGGTTTTCATTGACGCCAAGCGTGTACAGGATAGCAAAAACGACAGCTTTGCCGGGAAGTTGCACATCACTCGAGCTTTCGTGGCTCCACTCTCTGGCTTCGATGTTGTTCCACGTCGCTACAGACGCAAAGTCACACACTTCAATCGTTCCACCATTGCTGCATCTCTGCGTTCGCAGGACGAGGAGAATGGGAACATAGCGAGGAAGAAAGAGTGGGCGTTCCCACACATTTTTCGCCTTCGCGACGAACTGCTCAAACTGCTGCAGTAACGTCAGCTTTCTCTTGTAGAACTCGAGTTGATCTGGCACTGTCGGAGTGATAACACTGTGGGGTGATAGAAGCGTTGGCAGCTCACAGGGTGGCCACTCCAATTGCGGACTCTCGCTGGCATTATCGATCAGTCGCTGGGTCGCAGCAATTTCGTTCGCAAGCTCCGCTTCCGAGCATTGTGGACATGCACTTGGCTCACCTTTCTTGCATATTGGCAGTTGATACGCATGAACACCACGCGAACAGCGCCACTCAATCTTGGAATCACACTGAACAACACGATCGGACAAGTAGCACTTCACAGCCACTTCTTGTTGGCAGGCGCCATGATTCCAGCAGGCCTTGGTGACAAGTTGGCTGCATCGAATGCCTTTGGAATCTTCACTGCACACCATCTTGATCTCATGACCACACGGGAGCACCTTGTTGACTTGAACTGAACAATTAGTCGAAGGTTTCTGATGCATGACCACTTGAAGTGCATCTTCGCATGACATGCGGACATCGTGACCGCACGTCGTCGCTCGTCGAACCAGTAGGGATCCTTTACAAGACGACAGCCAGGGAGCGAGGTCGACCGGAACATTCTGTGTGAGCTTCATGCTGTCTTTAAGAATACCATCAGCGCGGATCAAATTCACATCATCATCCGTGGCACCGTGCCATGGCTCCCACGAGAGTAACTGACTCAGTAGCCAACACGGAATCGTGCATCCGTGGCCGCAATCGGGACGCGTCGCCTCCACCGGAACCTTGCATGAACTCCTGGGCACGCGGGCATCTCGACAGGTCATGACCTCCTCGTGACCACATTTCCGCACAAACACGACTTTCGCGATGCAGCAGTTGTTCAGTCCCAACTGGAGAAACGGAGACAAGTCTCCTTCGACCACGCGTCGAATAGCCACAACTGCTTGGGCACGAAGCTGTGATCGTGCCACGATACTTTTCAAACGGCAGACTTCATGACACGTTGTGGTCAGTGTATGACCGCACTCTGGATCGATGAACTCCATTTTTTCTGAGCACGTCGGCGCGTTCAGTGCCATGTCGAAGGCTTGTTCACAGCTCAACTGCAGCTCGTGTCCGCATCGGCGTCGAAACGTAACCTTGACTGAGCAGCGATAGTCCTTTGGTCCGTAACGAACGCCTTCTTCGACGAGTCCGAACACATTGGGCACCGTCCCTGCCCACGCATCCAACACCGAGGCGTTTGCACACGCGATTCTCATCTTGTGGCCGCATCTCGGAAGATTTACATCCACCATTTGAGCACAAACGTACTTGTCAGAGCGGGCTTCAATTGCTTTCCGTCGATAGCACTTCAACTGTGCAATGTGACCACACTGCGGCACATACTCGACGTCCGCGATGCACATTGGAGCGTTGCCAGCCTGAAACTTGTGATACTCGACACAGGTGCATTTCCGCTCGTGACGACAATCGGGATGAACGTACGGCAAGATGGATGTCTCGATACATGCTGGCCACTTTGCCATTCCTGAAACAATGTCGACTTCCAGTGCGCAAGGCACTTCTTGAAGATGCGTGCAAGGCAACTGTAATTGGACGTCGATGTCGCAGCGGTAAGCGGCGAGAGCATCGGCGATCCGTACCTTGCTCGTCTCCGTGCAAATCTGGGAACAAGGTAGTTGCCGCGGATGCCGTACGCACGGAGACTGAACAAGGACATCGCATTTCGCCTTGTGTCTGTCGAGATTGGGAAAGTGGCACGCGTTCCCACAGGGATGTGAGCAAGGCAATGCTTCTTCACATACCACGTTGCAGAATCCTAGCACAAGCTGTTTAGGCTCCTTTACTTGGCGAACGCTGCTTCGATGACGAGGACAACACAATGGTAGCTGATCGCCCGTACGTTCTCCACAAAACACAACATTGTTGCTGATCGCTGGGGAGTCCGACGGTGCGGCATGCTGCAGCTTCTCCAGTGTGACTTTCCAATGCTCTTGCGCATCTCGAAAGTACGAGACATTACCCAAGATGTACATTCCCAGCCTCGCACGACTGAGCAAGACGATCATTCGATTCTGGAGTTTCACGAATGGTGTGCGCGACTTTCCATCAATCACAAGCGAGATAATCACCACATCAGCTTCATCTCCTTGAAAGCGATCCACCGTCGAGAGCACGCATGATGGACCCGGTTTGTTTTGGAGGCCTTGCCTTAAGCTTTGCCGTTGAGCACTCACTAAATTGATCTCCTTCGACATGAGCATCTTTCGCATCAACATCAGCTGACCCTTGTACGGCGTCAGAATGGCGATACTTCGAGGCGGAACTCCACAAATCGTCAAGTACCGTGCCAAGTAGCAGGCCATTTCAGCTTCCAGTGGATTGATTCGTGACAAACCGACATGAGCTTTTTGTTGAGCGCCGCGATGAGTCCAGAAGTAGACGTGCGGGGCTACACCCGGAACTTCTCGGCCCAGCGTTTCGCAAGATTGCAGTAAACTCCCATATCGCCCCTTGAATGAACTTGCAATAGCTCGGGTTGCACAATCCTTATGATCTTCGATGTCTGTTATATCCGCGTAAAAGTCGCGAGTTAGGTCAGCAATATTTTTTCGCATTCGCCGTTGAATTGACAACACTGACGAAGCAACTGCGTTATCGCTTGGCGCTTGAATGAGACGCTGAAACAGTGAATAGTTGATGTTGTTGATTCGCTCGAAGTCGAAGCGCGACATCAACGACGGCTGAAGCTGCAAATGATCTCCAATCATCTCGAGTTTGCATGTAGTCGAGCTCAAACATGCAAAAAGCAGTGGCTCGAGTACTTCCGATGCTTCTTCCACGACTATCGCAAACGGTTTGGTTGCACGAATTGATTCCAATCGAGCGACGCAACCTGTAATAGTTCCACCAATTACTGCACGTCCCTCGTACACACCCGTTCTGAGGCGCACTCGCTCATGGAATAGCTCCTTCTTCACGGCGTCAAACTCGTTCCGAATTGCATCCAAAATAGTCGATGCGAGTGGATCCCACAGACGAAGAAATCCACGAATACTTGACCATCTTGACGGAAGATCCATTTCCCAGCTCCATTGGTTTGGGCAAACAATCTCATCGTGAACCTCTGTAGAGCTCATACTCTCGAACTTGTAGTCTTGCTCATCGTTTTCATCAAACGAGATACGCTCGGTAAATCCCTCCTCGACGTCGTCGACATCCCTCAAATGCTGCAGATGTTCCGACTCTTCAAGCTCATCAAGATCTCCTGTCGCAAAATCAATCGCAGCATCCACAAACGATTCGTCACTCCAGTCTGAGCCAACATCATGAAGGAGATCGTCTTGATTGCTATCGTCGTCGAGAGCACCGCAATCCACGCTACTACTTGGCGGTGGCGTTTCTTGGATCACCAACTCGGAGATTGCACCTTCACCAACGAGTTCAGCAGGAGGAGTCAGTGACTCGGTAGACACTTCCGGCAGTTCCGTATCTCGTAATGCTTGTCCATTGGCCTGCTTCTGATGGTCAATACAATACGACGATCCTCCAACTACCTTCCCTTTGCAGCTTTTCCCCTCTCTTGTCTTTGCCAGACAATGGAACAATGTGTTTTCGGACCCCGACTCATCCTTCGTGCTATCTCGTGCTACAATTGGTTCCATTTGAGACTTGTGACCGCTGCAGTAGGGGACCACAGCTGATATGGCTCTGGCTGTACAAGGCTTTCCCGCACGAGTTCTTCCTTTGCACAACACTCGAGAGTGAATGGAGCAATACGAGGTCCCGGGCAATATCAACTCTTGGCATGTTCCGTTAGCCGAACTAAAGAAGCAAAGAACGTGCCTTGAACACGTATTTCGCGGCGGAATATCTTCTGCTGGGCTTGCCTTGCACTCCTGGCGAATGCAAACAAAGCATGCGTGCTGTGTGCAGAACTCTTGAGCTACGTCAATGCGCGGCGCCTTGCAGCTCCCGATTGTGCATAGGTGTCGTGCACAGAAGTTGCGATGCAACTTCACTGGTGCTCCGCACGACTGATCATTGCTGCTCCTCGCCCTGCATCGATGAATCTCGCACAAATCGCTAGCCTCTTCATCCACCAAGTTGTGGCACTCCTGTGCGCCATAAGAACACTTCGGCTGGGGCACAAAGCCGCTCATCCAACGAAGCAAAATTTCGCGTGCATCCATACTGTCGTCATAGTGCTTGATCCCTTCAAACAAAACCCTAATTTCGTCGTGGCTGGGCTCAATATCATCGTCGCATACATGCTTCCTGACAGAAGAGAGAAGATTATCTCTTGAGTCCACCTGATTCTCAGTCGTATCAACTGAACCTCGGATCTCGTCTCGCGTAGACAATGCTAAGACCGCGGAAATAACCGTGGACAGCGTCGATGCAGCGCTCGCACACATCATTCGATCTTCCTTCTTCTCGTGTGAAGCGCGGTCACCTTCCTCGGTGACGTTGACGTGATCTGACATCATGAGCACTTGGGCTTCATGAATGACGCTGAACGATTGTCGAAACGCTCGGACAGATCCAGCCAATTCATGCAAGTTATCCAAACGGCATGAGAGCGTGCGAACCGTCGGCGCCCGTGCCACCATATCTTTCTCTTGGAACATCTTAAGAGATTCATTGGTGGCTGCTCCCAATCGGATGAGATGCTTGAAACCCGTTGACGTGAGAAATGGTTCTGCTTGAGTCAAGTCGACCAAGAACTCGTCAATCGCGTGGTTCTTGTACGACAATACTAGAATTGGTGGTTGCCCAATTGATGGTGACGCAGCCATCCAGTATTTCCGAATAATTAGCAACGCGCGGACGATCACCACACCAAGGTACGATTTGCCTGTGCCGGGCGGACCTTGAGTGCAGTGAACGGGATGTTTCAGAGCTGATACAAAGCTATCGAGTTGGCCACGATCCAGTGTAGCTTCTTCAACCAGTCGCGTCAAGCTAGATTTGAGTGCTGCACGCAACGCTGGCTCTCGCCGAATGTGAACGATCGGATCCAACAATGTCTCATCCACTAAATCCGACATCATCTCCTGAATCGACGTCGGAGTGTCAGCACAGCGCTGCGTGTGAGTAACACGTATCTCCGCATCTGCGTCGTCGTCAACCACACTCGCCATATCCTCGTGAGAAGTACCCATCAGCGAAGCTCGATTCGATAAATTCACAAGAGCTCCATTATGAAATGGCACTGGCATTTGCCGTTGCCTCTCGAGGGCCTTCAAAACCGGGATAAACTCGGGAACGAATGTCTGACAGTCAATAACTGCAAATGCTGCTCCCTTTTGAACATTTCGACTCCAAAGCGGATTTCCAGTTTCGTCGACCGAATATTCAAGCAACTCAACAGCAAGCTTGCCTTGCTCACGCTGCTGCGACTCGTCAAGAGTGTTTCCATGAAAGCCAACTTTGCCCCAGTAAATCTCGTCCGAAAGACGTAATGAGGAGCTGCGACCGGTGAGCAACACAAGACCAACCAGATTCGCGGATGCCAAGCGCTTCGTTGTGCGCCAGTGAATCTGTCGCTCAGGTGGACGCCGAGATTCGATATCCGAGAGGAAGACCATGCCATCAAAACGCATCGAAACCAGCGTCGCATCATAGATATGGGTCGATGCATAGCTCGACGGAGGACCTCGCAACCGCTGTTGACGTTCATGGGCACATTGCCGACAAAACCCACGGTCATGTTGTCGGTGGGAACAAATAAACTCGACCAAATGACCACATCCACGCGTTCGGCACTGGAACGCGGGCATACCGTGCGAATAAAGTGGCCATAGTGGTTGGTCACACACCTTGTCCCCATTACGCACAGTACAATGCGGCAGCAGCGCATTGTTGCCATCAACAAACGTCATGGCAGTCCACAGCCGGATCACCACGTCAAAATACTCTTCAGGAGATTCATACACACCGTCACCGCGGCCACCGGGCACCTTCATCTTCGGAAGCCGCTGCGGTTGAAAGTTCGTCCAGTCCGAGAGCCAGGCCACCGTTGGTCGCGTCCACGCGGGCGTCCCATCGTCCTCCGCCTCGGCGACTGCGACTGCAGTGGACTTGGTCGTCGTGCGAATCGCCCACGGCTTCTCAAGCTCTTCAAACAGCATCGCAAGGCGATCTCGCGCCTTGCGGTGCGTCGCTTGACGCAGCTCAATCAGTTGGTCCGCCGCCACCAGCACGTCACTGAGCGCTCCAAGCACGTCGCCTCGCTCCATGTCCCACGTAAACTTGATCAGCCGCTGAAACACCTTCTCCGCGACTTCAATCGCCTTGAGTTTCACGTCATGCGCCGCCAGCCCCGAGTACTGATCCTCCTGCCTGGCGCCTGACTTGGCTTGATCCAGGAACGTTGTAACCACAGCCACGACCGTCGAAAGTTGCAGTGGCGCGAGGCTCTGGGTCTTGGCAACGGGCAGTCGCGCCAGCGCGCTCAGCAAAACGTGCAGAGCCGCGTGGTCCATCGAACCCGCGGCGCGCCACGCAGCCATCCACATCACCTCGTGCTCCCGCACCACGTCCGCCAGTCGGTGCGAAGGGCAGCGCTGCAGTGTGGCAAAGACGAAGAGGCGCATCGGGGACGTCGCCACTCCCGTGGCACCGTCCACACTCGCTCCTCGTCCGCCTCCACTGCCTCCTCGTCCTCCACCTCCGCTCCTTCCTCTTCCTCGTCCCCTCACGTGCTGCTGGCCTCGGCCTTGCGTCGATCCCCTTCCAGTCATCTCTCAGTCTCGCGCTTTCCTTCACTTGCGTTGCAGTCGCAATCTTCTTCGCCGATGGAAGAATGAAAACGGGGGGAGAGCAGAGAACAGAGAACAGAGAGCAGAGAACAGAGAACAGAGAGCAGAGAACAGAGAACATAGTGAGAAGCGGGGACGAGGCGATGAACGCATCGCCGTCGGGCCATGTTGAAGTGGCCGATGTCACTCAACTGAGGGTGGATGGAATGTCTGGCGTCATCATCGGCCAAATCGCTTCAACGATGGGGTCGAGCGGTCTATCCGCTGTGTCCACATCTTGCGGCTGGGGAGATGTGGACGCGTCGGCGTCATCCACACGCTTCGTTTAGACCTCGTAGCTCTACGTCCTCTTCTTGGTGTTTTCAGATGATGTCCAAGTCCCCAATGACTGACGCCTCGAGTCACGAGTCTTGGCAGCCCCATTCACATGACAGCTTGATGGGACGTCTTCTCTGGTATTGAGTGATGGGGCTGGACGCTGCGGACGATGGCTATCTGCTGCGCGACCTCATTCTGTGATCTCCAAGCCAGGCCCCACGAAAGCCACCGACAAGCAAGACCATGACCCGCAGCAAGTCTTCCAAGTCCAACGGCAGCCACAATGTTGCGTCGGAAGGAAGGTTCTCGACGCTTCATGACACGGATTCCAATGGAAGCAACACCAACAGCAACAATAGCAGTAAGCTCTTTGGTCACATGAGCTCCAGCCAGGGACGAGATCTCATCGACCGCCTCCGCGAGATTGGCCTCGACCAATACATCGAGCTTCCGCAGATCGCCGTCATGGGCGACACATCCAGTGGCAAGTCGTCGCTGCTGTCGGCGCTCTCGGGCGTCACGTTCCCAAGCTCCGACCAACTCACGACGCGCTGCCCCGCGCAGCTCATCCTGTCGTCGGGACCGTTCTTCCGAGGCAACGTGCGCCTGCATCGGTTCCACGCCAACGAGAGCGAATTCCACGAGGACATCGCCAGCATGACCGACGTGCCACATGCGATCCAGAAGCTCACGCAGGTGCTCGTCGACGAGGGGCAGTACATCTCGGACGACCAGATCGTGCTCGAGCTCTCGGGACCAGATCTCCCCAACGTCACGCTCACCGACCTCCCAGGTCTCGTGCGCACCGTCGGCGACCACGAAGACAAAGACATTATCGGACGAGTACGAGACATGGTGAACCGCTTCATGACGCAGGAGCGCACCATCATCATCGCCGTCGTCCCAGCCAACGTCGACATGCACAACACCGAGATCTTGCAGGCCGCGCAGGAAGCCGATCCCTCGGGTATGCGCACTATCGCGGTCATCACCAAGATGGATCTCGTCGACGCCGGCGCCGAGACCGCAGTGCACGACCTCTTGCTCAACAAAAAGAAGCACATGCAGCTGGGCTATCACGCTGTCAAGTGCCGTAGCCAGAAGGATCTGAATGACGGTGCCACGATCAGCGACGGACTGCGGCGCGAGGAGCAGTTCTTCAAGAACCACGAGTACTGGCGACGGCTGCCTCCCAATCTGTGGGGTATCTCACGCCTAAGCGCTCGCTTGACGACCATCCTGCAAGACAATATTCGCCGCACGTTGCCGACCGTCGTGAAGGAGATTGGAGAGCTCATGGACAAGACCAGTGCCGAGCTGCAGGCATTGGGGATGCCGACCGATACGCCCGGCGCGCGTCGTCAAGCGTTCTTCCAGTGGGTGCAGACGTACATCCGCTACATGAAGGCTGCTGCGGATGGCGAGTACGAGATGCTGCCGAGACAACGCGACGGTGGCGGCGCAGGTGACGCAGATTTGCGTCTTCGAGCGATCTTGCGGAAGCACGAGACGCAGTTCATGCTGGCGCTGGAGAAGACGAAGGAGGAGATCCCTAGTGTCGGGTCCATCAAGAGTCAAAACGACGTCCGTGTGGACGACGCCGTCGAGGTGCAGGTTGATGGTTCTTGGATAGCAACGCTTGTTGAGCACACGAAGGGAACTGATATTGGATGCAGCCTTGTTGACGGAGAATGGCTTGGGTCGAAGCGATGGCGTTATGCCAAGGCTGCAAAGGGAGGCGTCTCGCTTGCCGAGTTTATCAAGCAGAACCGAGGCGACGAGCTCGCAGTCTTCCCGTCCTATCGCGTCTTCTGCAACATCTTCCGTCGGTGGGTGGATAAGTGGGAAGATCCACTCGAAGAGCTCTTGCGGCAATATCGAATCACAACGATGAATGTGTCGGATCACTTGGTGGAGGCGACCGGAGCTGCTCATCGTGTTGGGCAATTCTTCAAGGACACATCGAAAGAAGTTATGCGCGACGTGAGTAACGCAGCGCATGTAGAGCTTATGCAGATCTTGAACAGCGAGCGGCGCCCGTACACGCAGGACGGACGACTCTTTCAGACGATCGACAGCATGCGGCAAGACGCGGTCAAGAAGAGAATCCAAGAGTATTTCGAGACGGAGTACGACGGCGAGGTGACGATGGAGGCACTGACGACAGCCATGAGCACGTTGCTGCAGCCGAACGAGGAGCGCGAGGAGGAGGAGATGCGCTTGACTCTGCGCGCCTACATCAATGTCGCGGTCGCGCGCGTGAACGACGTGGTGCCAATGCGCATGAACGCGCGCTTGCTGGCAGTGTTTCTCGCGCGTCTCGAGTCGGAGCTGATGGAGACGACGGATGAGCGGCTCGAGCGCATGCTGCAGGAGCCACCGCACATGCAGCAGCGTCGTCAGGAGCTCGAGAAGGAAGTCGCGACGCTTCGTGCCGCCAAGGAGGTCATGGAGAGCTGCTACTGAGCAGTCTTTGGGTCGCAAGTTGGTTATCCTGAAATTTGAGGAAACTTTACATGCGTTATTTCTTCGGCGAAACATAATAAACACACGTTTAAACTCCTTAATGGGTCAAGAATATTGCACAAATCGTCCCAATGGTGGAAATGATAAACATGTTTAAACATGTTTCACGCAAACTTATGAGTTGTTATTCCATCACACTCTCGAGCTGAACGGCAACATGCAAGACGCCGTCGCTGCTCGTTATCTGCAGCGCGTCGCAATCGATTCAGCGACCACTGATGGAACTGTTGGTGGTGGTGTGGATGCGTTGGAGTGATAAGGCTTGCCAGGCTCTCGACCGTAGCGCCGTCATGTTCCCAGTATCAGTCATGTGACGACGATTGAGAGCAAAGACTGTCAACGGTGAAGAAAGCCAGCGACGTCAGCCACTGTCCGACCGTTGAAGACGCACAGAGGATCTGGGAATTGACTCGACAGTTGACACGAAGAACTTCTCGAGTCGCAGGCAAGGATCGCACCGTTGGAGAACGAACTCGAGTGACGGAGCTCTCGTAAAGCCACGACGACGACTCAGTCTGCGATTTCTTCACCCGAAAACAAGCTACAAGATCGACACTATCAACGCCTATGGGCCACTCGAAGAGCACGTCAACTGTCTCCAAGGGCAACAGCAATGTGCTTTCAAATGGCAGCGTCTCGACGCTCGATGACACGCGATCTACTGCTTCCACGACAAACAACAGCAGCAGCAACAATAACAGCCAGCTCTTTGGCCACATGAGCTCCAGCCAGGGACGAGATCTCATCGACCGCCTCCGCGAGATTGGCCTTGACCAATACATCGAGCTCCCGCAGATCGCCGTCATGGGCGACACATCCAGTGGCAAGTCGTCGCTGCTGTCGGCGCTCTCGGGCGTCACGTTCCCAAGCTCCGACCAACTCACGACGCGCTGCCCCGCGCAGCTCATCCTGTCATCGGGACCGTTCTTCCGAGGCAACGTGCGTCTGCATCGTTTCCACGCCAACGAGAGCGAATTCCACGAGGACATCGCCAGCATGACCGACGTGCCACATGCGATCCAGAAGCTCACGCAGGTGCTCGTCGACGAGGGGCAGTACATCTCGGACGACCAGATCGTGCTCGAGCTCTCGGGACCAGATCTCCCCAACGTCACGCTCACCGACCTCCCAGATCTCGTGCGCACCGTCGGCGACCACGAAGACAAAGCCATTATCGGACGAGTACGAGACATGGTGAACCGCTTCATGACGCAGGAGCGCACCATCATCATCGCCGTCGTCCCAGCCAACGTCGACATGCACAACACCGAGATCTTGCAGGCCGCACAGGAAGCCGATCCCTCGGGTATGCGCACTATCGCGGTCATCACCAAGATGGATCTCGTCGACGCTGGCGCCGAGACCGCAGTGCACGACCTCTTGCTCAACAAAAAGAAGCACATGCAGCTGGGCTATCACGCTGTCAAGTGCCGCAGCCAGAAGGATCTGAATGACGGCGCCACGATCAGTGACGGACTGCGGCGCGAGGAGCAGTTCTTCAAGAACCACGAGTACTGGCGACGGCTGCCTCCCAATCTGTGGGGTATCTCACGCCTAAGCGCTCGCTTGACGACCATCCTGCAAGACAATATTCGCCGCACGTTGCCGACCGTCGTGAAGGAGATTGGAGAGCTCATGGACAAGACCAGTGCCGAGCTGCAGGCATTGGGGATGCCGACCGATACGCCCGGCGCGCGTCGTCAAGCGTTCTTCCAGTGGGTGCAGACGTACATCCGCTACATGAAGGCTGCTGCGGATGGCGAGTACGAGATGCTGCCGAGACAACGCGACGGTGGCGGCGCAGGGGACGCAGATTTGAGACTTCGAGCGGTCTTGCGGAAGCACGAGACGCAGTTCATGCTGGCGCTGGAGAAGACGAAGGAGGAGATCCCTGGTGTCGGGTCCATCAAGAGTCAAAACGACGTCTGTGTGGGTGATGCCGTCGAGGTGCAGGTTGGAGACAAGTGGCAGCCTGTGTACGTTACGCGCACGAATGGCAGCGACGTTTTCCATGGAGAATGGATCGGACGGCAGCGTTGGCGTTATGCCAAGTCTGCAAAAGGAGGTGTCTCGCTTGCCGAGTTTATCAAGCAGAACCGAGGCGACGAGCTCGCAGTCTTCCCGTCCTATCGCGTCTTCTGCAACATCTTTCGTCGGTGGGTGGATCAATGGGAGGACCCACTGAAAGAGCTCTTGCGGCAATACCGAGTCACGACGATGAATGTGTCGGAGCATTTCGTGGAGGCGACCGGAGCCGTTCGTCGTGTCCAGCAGTATATCAAGCAGACGGCAAAGCAAATCATGCAAGAAGTGAGCGATGCGGTTCACCATGAGCTAATGCAGTTGCTTGACAGCGAGCGGCGTCCATACAGTCAAGACAGTCGACTGTTCCAGACGATCGACAAGATGCGTCACGAGACTCTGAAGCACAGCATCGATGAATACGTGGCGACGAAGGCTCTTGGGAGATCGGCGAACGCCGAAACCCTAGATCGAGTGATGAATACTTTGATGCTGACGTATTCCGATCGAGAGGAGGACGATATGTGTCTCGCGCTGCGCGCCTACGTTCAGGTCGCTGTTGCGCGCATCAACGACAACGCTCCGATGCGGTTGAATGCCCGCCTTCTTGTCGTGTTCCTCGAGCGCCTGGAGTCGCAGCTCATGGAAACGACGGACGAGAAGCTCGCGCGTCTGCTGGAGGAGCCGCCGCACACGCAGCAGCGCCGCGAGGAGCTCGAGAAGGAGGTCATCACGCTGCGCGCCGCGAAAGAGGTCACGGAGAGCTTTTACTGACTTGAAGTTGAAGTTAAGTTCGTGGGAGAGGGAGTATGCGAACTTAATATACGCTGACGCTGGTCGAAACAACACGCAAACAGAGATAGATGGTGTCACGTCTTTCCGCTGGCAGTGAGTCCTTCGTCGACTGTTGGATCCAACTTTCCAACTTGGCCGACGCCAACAGAAAGAATCCAACGATGACGTCACAGCTCCTCGCGGCGTTCGGGCGCATCAAGCCCGTGGAGCGATGCCTCCGCCCGAAGCAGCAGGGCTCGCTGCGCCAGTGCCTCACGCTGCTCGACCTCATCGCATACGGCGTCGGCTGCTCCGTCGGCGCTGGCGTCTACTCACTGGTCGGCGTCGGCGCCGAGATCACGGGTCCCGGCATCTCGCTCTCGTTCCTGATCAGCGGCATCGCCTGCATCTTCACGTCGCTCACGTACTCGGAGTTTGCTGCGCGCGTGCCCGTACGTTTCCACCTACCGGCTCGTTGCTGTTGCGCTGCGTCTTTGTCTGTGTGTGGGTTTGCCGCCGTATCCAACACTTCTTGCGTTCATAGATCACAGGCTCAGCGTACACGTTTGTCTACGTCACCTTTGGAGAGCTGGCGGCGTGGCTCGTGGGCTGGAACCTCACGCTCGGGTACGGCATCTCAGCTGCCGGCATTGCGCGAAGCTGGGCGTCGTACGCCGAGTCCTTCTTGCACCAGTTTGGTTGGCGGATCCCGCATTGGCTCGTGCGCATGGAGCTCTTCGAGATGTCATGCAGCGTGCTGGCGACGGTTCTTGTGCTCGCGTGCACGTTTATCCTGCTTGCGGGTGTTCATGTACGCACTCGTTTGCCGATTCTGTGGTGTTGTTACTGCACTGACGGTCGTGGATAATTCGCGTTGCTTTTCTTACAGGAATCGGCCAAGTTCAATGCGTTTGTGACCGCGCTCAACATCGCTGTGCTGCTTTTCGTCATCGGGTTTGGCAGCACACAGGTGGAGCCGTCGAACTGGACGCCATTCGCGCCAGAGGGCTTCCACGGCATCATGACGGGCGCCGGTGTCGTCTTCTTCGCGTATCTGGGCTTCGACATGGTCGCATGTCTCGCGGAGGAAGTGAAGGAGCCTCAGCGCACGCTTCCCAAGGGAATCATCGGGTCGCTTCTCATTTCGATGAGCATCTACGTCGGCGTCTCGCTTGTCGTCACGGGCATGGCGCCGGTGTCGGTGCTGGGACGCGAGATCCCGCTCATCAACGCGTTCTCGTTTCATCACAAAGCGTGGGCCGGGCACATCATCTCGTTTGGCTCGATCTTTGGACTCACGACCGCGGCGTTTACGTGCCTCATGGGGCAGCCGCGCATCTTCTATCAAATGGCCAAGGACGGACTGCTGCCGGACGTCTTCGCGAGGCTCCATCAGCGCACGCAGGTCCCAGTCGCCAGCACCATCTTCACAGGCGTGCTTGTCGGCGGCATCTCGTTTGTGTTCGATCTCGACTTTCTGGCGAACGTCATCTCGTGCGGCACGCTGCAGGTCTTCACGTTCGTGAACGCGGGTGTACTGCTGCTGCGAATGAAGACGCAATCGTACCAACGCGGTAGCGTCGTGCAGCGCGTGCTGGCGTTCAGCTTCGCATCTCTCTTGCTCTCACTCTCACTGGTGTTCAAGGCTCATTGGCTGGTGCGACTCGCGTGCGGTGCGGGCTTGGTTGGGGCGTTCTGGCTGCTGCAGACACTCGGCAAACACCCGTACGTCCGGTCGTGTATTCATTCATTGCAGGTTATGGGGGCAGACGTCGTCTCACAGAATGTGTTTCCATTGTATTGTAGCGCGGACTCGTCAGCTTTCCTTTGCCCGATGGTGCCGCTCGTGCCGTGCGCCGGCATCGCGTCCAACATCTACATGATGGTGAGTCTCCCAACTGAAGCCTGGTACGTGATGCGGTCCGATGTCTTGACTCCTCGCGCCTGGACTCACACGCTACTGCTGCTAGGCTCGGGGTCAGCATCTGGTTGTTGCTGGGGCTGCTGCTCTATCTCTTCTACGGCATCCACCACAGTGCGCTCAACTCGACGGCGGATCGGACCCCATTGCTTTGGTGATGACGTTCTGTCACACGTCTCAGTTTTTGGTGCTGTTTTTTTTTATCCAATCCACATCCGTTTTCCCCAAGAATAGCTCTTCGTAATCTGAGTCTGAGTGGACCAGACGAACTTCTCAAATGGCTACACTCGTGCGAAATGAGTGGAGCCACATAGCAATGAAATGAGTCGTCTACGTGGACGACACCGCCATCGCCATGATCCAGCGCATCAAGATGGTGAATGCGACGGGTTTCCGATCGAGTTATTGCTGCCAGTGTCTACCGACTTGCAGCAGGGTGATGAGGTTTCGAGCGGAGACAGCACTGACGTCCATCGTGATGACGAAGATGCGTCGCTGGCGCTTTACCGCCAGACTGTTCCTTTGCTGCAGTCGCACTCGACAGCAGCGATTCGCACGATTGGTAAGATGGTAGATCACCAGCTCGCACAGCGCATGATGCAGCGCCAGCACCCGTCGCGACTCGCATCGCTGCCGTCAATGACCACCAACCCGGCCAGCGTGACGAGTCGCTGCAAGCGCCATCTCCAGTTCCACGAGGTTTGTCGCGAGCTGTTTTACTCGTTCGACCCTCAAGTGCAGCGCACTGGTGAGCTTCCGTTGGACCGACTTCATCTGCTGCTGCGCCATTACGACTTGCGGGTCGACGATGTCGCGTACCGACAGTGGGAGCAGACGCTGCCGCAGTTGATGAGGAGCATTTCGCTGTCGGCGTTCGTCGCTGCCTGCACACAGTGGTTTGGTGAACGCGGTCTCTTGGATCACTACGAACGGTGGAAACAACGTACGAGCGGCTCCACTGCCAACGCAACCAGGGGAGAGTCGAGTTGCATCGCTCGTAGTGCGTCTGCGCCGCAGCTACTGCATCCGTTCGAGTCGATGCAGCGGAAGCAGGACGACGCCGCCGCGTTCTCGTACCGCGACTACGTCAAGCAGCCGCCAGTCAAGACCAAAACCAAAGAGGAGACGGTCGCGAGCAAGCGCGATGCCGTGATCCACGCGACGCAGCAGCTCCGACGTCAGACCAAGATCCTCAGTCGACTCGACTCGACGTCAACGCTCTCACCAGCGACTCCATCATCAGCCACGGTACCAAATGCAGAGAACGCGTCGAGTGGCACTTCGCCATTGCCATCGTCGTCATCGGCATCACAGTCTTCGTCTCCGTCTCTCGCGTCGCCCTCCAACGCGCGATCGTCGTCGCCGCCGCCACTGCTTCGGGCGTCGACGCACAGTCGTCTGCACGACGAGAAGCTCGCGCGTCACATTCTCGAGCGCTGCGCAGAGCAGTCGCTGGCGCCGTCGCATCACTCGGTGTCGGCAGCCGGAAGCGCTACTGACGTTGCGTCACCAGCGTCGCCGTTGCAGTCGGTGCACGCCCGCGTGCGAGAAGAGAAGCGCCGCCGACGCGCGGCCAAACAGGCTCGTCAGCGCCACGTCGAGACCACGCGGGCGTTCGCGACGAGCATCGCGATGATCGCGCGTCACGTGCAGAACGAGGAGCTTCGCGACCTGCGCGAGCTCGAGTTTGAGCGGCAGATCGCCATCGTCGACGACCGCAAGCAGCTGCGGCGCGTGCAGCGCGCGCACTGTGACGCACTCGCGCGAGAAAAGTCGCAGCAGCAGCTCCGCGTCGTGCACGCCATGAAGACCGTCGCGAAGGAGGAGGTCTCGCTGTCGCAGCAGTTCTGGCGCGAGCGCGCGGAGCAGCGACGCGCCGAACACGCGCCGTTCGAGCTCTCGGCGGCGTCCAGCACGTTGTTCCAGCAGCCGCCCGAGATTCTCGCGGCCAAGGCGACGGCCAAGACGGGACCTCAGCGTCGGCGGCTGCGCATGCTCGAGAAGGAGCACATCGAGCACATGCGCAGCGTGCAGCTGCTGGACTACGCGTACGACCGGCGGCGCGCGCTGCTGGACGCGACGCAGCCCAAGGCCGAGGCTGCGCTGGTCGAGCTGGACGAGCAGCAGGAGCTCCCGGCGCCGCAGAGCCTCGCGCTCGCGAGCGAGGAGCTCTGGCGCGAGCTGCTGGACGACTGCGCGGCCACAGGCGATCTGTCGCCGCTGCTGCCGCCAGCCAACTCGCCACCTGCAGCGCTGCGGTTCTTCGGGTCGAGTCGTCCTGTGCTGCTGCCGCCATTCGTGGCGTCGACGGTGACCCCGAGTCCGATCAGCAAGGTGCCCTAGAGCTCAGTCAGTCAGATCAAGAGCAAATGCAAAGAGATGACAGCAAAGAGGAAAGAGGAAAGAGCAGGGAGCAAAGGAGGTGAATCAACATCATCATATCTTAAGAAACAAACGCGGAAAGCGACCGTGCAGAGCAGGCACCAGCCGAGCAGACCGCCAGCGTCGCGGGGTCTTCTAGTGCGTCGCGCCGAGGCTCTGCTTGTACTTGATCTTGGCGATGGTCTTGGGGTTGAAGCGGCCCTTGCGGTGGCGCTGCTTCCACTTCTGTCGACCGGCCGTGGACTTGCCGACGCCAAAGTTGGCGTAGCTGATGCGGTCCTCCGTCGCCTCGGGCTTGGCCTTGGCCTTGGCGCCGTCGCCCTCCGCAGCGTCGCCGCCGTCCGCGTGCGTGAACGTGTGCAGCGGGTCGTTGTCCGTGCGGCGCGCGCCGTCCGTCGTCCGCGCGCGCTTGTGGTCGTGCTTCTTCTTCTTCTGGTTGGTCTGCGGCACGGCGGCCTGCAGCGTCACGGGCACGAGGTAGTCGGGGATCGTCGCGAGATGCGGCTGCACGCGCGCCGTACCGATCGCCTTGTCGTGCTGCAGGATGTTCAGGTCCCGCGGGTTCGCCTCAAAGTGCGACGCCAGCTTGTCCGAGTTCAGAATCTCCTTCTTCACGTCGGCGAGACGCGCCTCGCGCACGGCCACGCGCGTCACGGCGCGACGCACGTCCTCCACGCGGTAGCGGAAGCAGTCAATCTCCTTGAGGTCGAACGCCAGCTCTGCGGGCTGCGCGAGCACGTCGTTGGACGCCGTGCGGATCGGCTGCTGACTGCGCTGCACGCGCTGCAGCGCACGCTCGTCCTTCGGATCGGCCTGCGCCACCAGCGACAGCGCTGTGCCGTTCGCGCCACCGCGAGCCGTTCGACCGATGCGGTGCGTGTACGATCGCACGCTGCGCGGGAAGTCGACGTTGATCACAAAGTTGACACCGCGGAAGTCGACACCGCGCGAGACGCCGTAGCCCTCGTCACGCGGGCGCTTGGTGCCGCGAGCGCTGGCCGCCGGCTTCTTCGCTGGCGCCTCCTCTTCCTCTTCGTCATCGTCGCCTTCGTCCTTCTCCATCGACTCATCGTCTTCATCTTCATCAGCCTCATCATCGTCCTCCTCGTCGTCGGCTTCCTCCTCATCCTCGTCGTCATCCGAAGCCGCCGTCTTCTCGTCGTCGGTGTCGGCCTCAATCTCTTCCTCCATTTTCTCTTCCTCCTCTTCCTCCTCCTCATCTCCACTCTGCTCCTCATCTTCCTCCTCTTCCTCTTCCTCCTCTTCATCATCGCTCACTTCACCGACGTCGCGGTCCACGCTGTCGTCCGTCGCGATGAGGTAGTCAAAGAGTCCGCGGTTGTACTCCTCGATGATGTGCAGACGCGAGTTGTGCGGCAGCTCCGCGTTCAGCACGACGCTCTTAATCAGGAACTGCTCGAAGAAGAGCTTGAGGCGGTACGCAGCCTCGGTCGAGTTCACAAAGAAGAGCACTTTGCCGTGCACGACGCCGAGCTTGAGCAGCGCGTAGAGCAGCAGGTCCTTGTCCGTGCCGGGCACCGACAGATAGTACTGCTGCAGGCGGCCGTCCGACGCGCCTTCCTCGAGCTTGACGACCGCTGCGTTGTGCAGCACCGAGCGCTTGAGCTTCTCGAGCTCGGGGCTCAGCGTCGCCGACATGCAGAACGTCTGACACGCCTTCGGCAGGTGGTTGTAGATCGAGCGGATGTCCTCGCCGTAGCCGAACGAGAGCACGAGGTCGGCTTCATCGATCACGACGGTCTGCACCGACTCCTTGAGCGCCAGGTTGCCGGCCTCGAGGTGCGCCACGAGGCGACCGGGCGTCGCAACCACGATGTCGGGCACGTCACGCAGCAGCGCTTGCTGCGCGCTCATGCTTTGGCCGCCGAGCCCCAGCACGCTCACGATGTCGCGGCAGTAGTACATGAGCTCGGAGATGTGCTTGCGCGTCTGCTCGACGAGCTCCTTGGTGGGCACGAGCACGAGCGCCTTGACCGACGGCCGCGCGGTCGTGCGCGACGCCTCGTCGTCCTTGTGCTGCAGGATCTTGTGCAGCATCGGCAGCGCGAACGCCGCCGTCTTGCCGGAGCCCGTGCGCGCGCGCACCAGCAGGTCCTTGCCCTGCATCGCGAGCGGGATGCAGTGCACCTGCACGAGCGTCGCGTAGACAAACTGCATCTTGGCGACGGCCTTGGTCAGGCGCGTGTCGAGCCCAAAGTCGCAGCTCGCGAACGGCTGCTTGGCGTCCAGCAGCGCCGTCGACACGGCGGACGTCGCTTGCTGCGCCATGATCACGGAAGAGATGCACGAAGATGAGAACGCGAGAGCAGCAGCGACCTGGAGGCGTGCGTGAATGAATCCACACTGCGCTAATGCATGTGCTGCCTGCGGTTGGTTGGTTGATGGTCAACGCCGTTCGAGCACCAACCGACACAGATACCGGTCCTTGGACCGGTTCCACGGACTCAGATATCCCTACCCCTGTAGACTGTTCTTTCGTCTTTTTTGTTCCTTTCGTTTCAAATGTTCAAAATCTGGCGCGCACGCACCCCAACGCGAACCGAACGCCTCCACACCAAACCAAACCAAACCAAACCAACACGAACCGCGACCAGAACGAACGCTTGTTTCCGTTCGGGTCCGATCCTTGCGTGCATTCGTTCGCTTCGTCCATCGACATGATGAACGAGTCGAATGTACAAGTGGCGGTGCGCTGCCGCCCGCTCAATGAGCGCGAGAAAGCTGCGGGGCGGCCGTCGGTCGTGCAGTGCCGCCCCAACACGAACGAGCTGTCGATCGTCAAGCGCAAGACGTACGCGTTCGACCGCGTCTACGGCCAGTACTCGACGCAGAAGGACGTGTTCAAGCACACGGTCAAGCCCGTCGTCGACGAAGCGCTCGCCGGATACAACTGCACCGTCTTCGCGTACGGTCAGACCGGCACGGGCAAGACGCACACCATGCAGGGCGCGCTGTCGCCGGACGACGACATGGCCGGCATCATCCCGCGCGCGGTGCGCCACATCTTTGACGTGCTGCAGGCCAACTACCAGGAGTACAGCGTCAAGGTGTCGTTCCTGCAGCTCTACAACGAAGAGCTCAAGGACCTGCTCGTGCCCGACGCCAGCAAGAAGCTGCGACTCATGGAGGACGTCAAGCGCGGCGGAATCTACTGCCAGAACCTTCTCGAGGTCACGACGACGACGGCGAGCCACGTCTTTGAGCTGCTCGAGACGGGCGTGAAGAACCGCATCACGTCAGAGACGCTCATGAACGAGAACTCGAGTCGCAGTCACAGTATCTTCACCATCCGCATCCACTGCAAGGAGAACAACCCGGTGGGTGGCGAGGATCTGCTCAAGATTGGGCAGCTCAACCTGGTCGATCTCGCCGGTTCCGAGTGCGTCGGTCGCTCTGGCGCGCGCAACGCCCGCGCGCGTGAGGCAGGCAACATCAACCAGAGTTTCCTGACGCTAGGTCGCGTCATCACGGCGCTCGTGGATAACCACCCACACATCCCGTATCGAGACAGTAAACTCACGCGACTGCTGCAGGAATCGCTGGGTGGTCGTGCCAAGACAACTATCATCGCGACACTTGCGCCATGCGCAGACAGCATCGATGAGACCATCAGCACTCTCGAGTACGCGTTCCGTGCGAAGAATATCAAGAACAAGCCCGAGGTGAACCAGAAGATGACGAAGACAGGTCTGTTGAAAGAGTATGGCAACGAGATTGAGTCGCTCCGAAGTGCACTCCAGGCAGCACGCGCCAAGGACGGTATCTATTTGCCACCAGCGCAATTCACGGAGATGCAAGAACGACTTGCAGGCCAGACTGCTCAGATCACTGAACTCGAAGACGAGCTCGAGACGCGATCACGAGCTTGCAAGGAACTTGAAGAGCAGGTAAAGGCTCAGCAGGAAGAAATCACCGCGGCCCAGCGTGAGAAAGCCACTCTCGAGGCCCAACTACTGGATCGCGAACGCGAGCTCCAGGAAACGAAAGACACGTTAGCGGCAACTCAACAAACGTTGGAAGATGCAATCACAGCGCTACGAGCCTTCCAGGACAACGAGAGCATTCTCATCCAACGTGGAGCGAGAGCCACCCGTCTATACACAGACGGGCAGCGTCGTGAAGAATTGCTGAGAGAAACCGTGTCTCGCAAACAACGCGTAGCGCAAATCAACCAAGACCTCTCCAACGATTTCGCGAGTACCTCGATGGAACAGCTCACAAACTTTGAGAAGAGACTTGAGGAGCATGAAACATCTCAGCGATCGCTGCTGGATGGTGTTTCCGAATCAATGGAAGAGCTCCAGAAGGCTCACGACGTGGATGTGAGTGCGCTGGTGCAAACGCTGACTGATTTGGAGTCAGTACTCGCACAGCACAAGGCAGCAATGGATCAAACGCTGGAGAAGCAGACACATGAACATAGTGCGGAGCAAGGGGCGTGGGAAAAGGCGACTCTTTCGCATCACGAAGAGCTTCAGATGCGACTCAACACGCTCATTTCCGCTAGTCAGCAACACACAGAGCAGCTGAGCGAGCAGCTTGCATCTGCGCAGTCAACCCACATCGAACGCATGGCGCTTATTTCAACGACCGTTGAACAGGCAAAGGACGCGATGCGAGACTTCCTGTCACAGCATAGTGACCAGCTCTCAACACTACGATCGACACTATCTGACGCTTTCCAAGAGCAAGCGACCAAGTTGAAAGCTCACCAAGAAGCACTTGTGAATGCTCTTCGAGATGGACAAAGTCAACAAAAACAGCATCTCGAGGCCATGAAGCAGCAACTCTTGACACTGGTGGATCAATCAATCGCGAGCCATGCAAAGCGTATTGATGCGGACGTGTTAATGGTCGAGACCCACGTACAGAAACAGTGTGAGCATCTCGAAGGCGTCCAGGAGGTGGTCAAACAGGATCTGACAACTGCGATGACTCGAGTAAAGGACGCCAACCTCGAGAATGAACAGCGATTCGAGACGTTCAAAAGTCAAGTTGAGATCATGGACGTTGGTCTTCGAACGCTCACTGATAAGCAGCAACAATTGGTCAAATCACAGCAAGATGAGGCCGAGAAATGGACTGAAGGAGCTAAGCAGTGGAACCAGGTCCAACTCGACGAAGGCAAGGTCATGCTGGCAGCTCAAGCAGACAGCCAAAATCGACGTGTCAAAGAGCTGGAGCAAACTACGTCCAGTTTAGTGTCGGCTCACGAGGAGCTCCGCGGTCATTTGGGTCGTGGATGTGAGACAGTCAAGATGAATCTCGAGAATCACGTATCTGGAGTGAAGCGCAAGCTGGATGGTGTCGCCCGCTCAGCGACTGAGATTGTTGAAAGCAGCCGTGCTACGTCAGCGCAGCAGCGCATTGAGGTCGAGAACTTCATGAAGAAGCGGCGAACAGACGAAGCGACTGGATCAACCCCGGTCAAGGAATCTCCACAGTTCCCGGCCTTCGAGCGCACCAATGTGTCAATGTCTGAGAAAGTCGCTGCACTTGCTCGAGCTGCGTCTCCTCATGCAGCGTCGATGGAGGCGCAGGAGTCGCTTAACATGCTGGCAGAAGATAAGCAAGCGGAAGACGTCGCCACGGTTGAGGAGCCAGTCTCAGAGACGAGTAGCCTCGACTTGAACGACTCTAAGGAGATTGAGAACGAGCCATTGACAGAGGAGAGCCCGACAACAGAGAAGGCACCAGCTCGAGCGCCAGCAGCAGGCAAGAGCCAGGCCATTGCACCGGGTGCTCGCAAGCGCACACTCAGCGGAGGCAGCACCGGCAGCACCGGAAGTTCGACGAGCGAGCGCCGTGGGCCAGCTACCAGTGGTGCATCGGATCGCTTGTCGTCCCTCGCGGCGCCAAAGCGCTACCGCGCCAAGAAAGCGACGCTCCATGAATCGACCAACAAGCTGTAAGTGACGACTGACTGTAGGAATATGCAACCAATGAATGACCGTATGATGATGAAATGCACGTGCGTGATTACTCTTCGTCTCGCGCCTCGCGGGACGGTCCGCATCACACGACTCATTATACTTTGCTGTAGTCCATCTTCGACTCGAGCTTCTTGACCTCGGCGAGCTTTCGCGCAGCCTTCATAAAGTCCTCCTCGATGACGTACTCGCGGTCGGCGCGAATGGCGAAGACGCCAGCCTCCGTGCACACGTTGCGGATGTCGGCGCCGTTGAATCCGTCCGTGAGCTTGACGATGGACTCGTAGTCAATGTCGCCCTTCTTCGTGATCGGCCCCGAGTGGATCTTGAGAATGTCCATGCGCGACGCCTCGTTCGGCAGCGGGATCTCGATCTTGCGGTCGAGACGACCGGGTCGCAGCAGCGCGGGGTCGAGGATGTCCGGTCGGTTCGTCGCCATGACCATCTTCACTTGGCCGAGCGCGTCGAAGCCGTCGAGCTGGTTGAGCAGCTCCATGAGCGTGCGCTGGATCTCTCGGTCGGCCGACGTGCCCTCCGAGAAGCGCGAGCCGCCGATGGCGTCGATCTCGTCCATGAAGATCACGCACGGCTGGTGGTCGCGCGCGTAGCCAAACATCTCGCGGATCACGCGCGCGCTCTCGCCAATGTACTTGTCGACGATGGCGCTCGCGACGACCTTGAGGAACGTCGCGTTGATGTTGCAGGCCAGCGCGCGCGCCAGCAGCGTCTTGCCCGTGCCCGGCGGACCGTAGAGCAGCACACCCTTCGGCGGCTTGATGCCCACGCGCACAAAGAGCTCCGGGTTCGTGAGCGGCAGCTCAATGACCTCGCGCAGCTCGCGGATCTGCTCGTTGAGGCCGCCGATGGACGAGAACGACACGTTGCCCGCGTCCTCGTTGAGCATGTGGTACACCGTCGGGTCGACCTCGCGCGGCAGCGCGCGCATGATCGTGAGCGTCGTCATGTCGAGCGCCACGCGCGTGCCCGACTTGAGCTTGGCCTTGTCCACTTTCGTGCGGCACCCGACGACGTAGCGCGGTCCGCTGCTCGCCTTGACGATGAAGCGGTCGTCGTCCAGCTGCCGCAGCACTTCGCCAATGATCTGGCCAACGCTCTAGATCGATAGAGAGAGAGAGAGAGAGAGAGAGGGCTGTCAATGATGACAGTAGGAGAGAAGCATGGAAGCCTCTTGGGTTCTGTACCTGCAGCGCCTTGAGGTCGTCCTCCGTCTTGTTGTACTCCTTCACGAGGTTCTTCACGTTCTCGCGCAGACTCTTGACGCTGCAAACGTATACAACAACAAGTACGCACGCGCGTGTGTTAGTGTACACCGACATTGAGGACGAATGGTGGCGTCACTGCGAGAGAAATCGAGAGAAATCGAGAGAGAGAGATAAAGAGGTGAAGGAAGAGCTACGCACCGACTGTCGATCTCGCGGTGCTCGCGCACCTTGGCTTTGTAGGCGTTGAGCACCTGGATGCGCTCCTCATCCATCGGAGGCGTCGGCATCGTTGACTCTTGTCTGTTTTTGTTCTCTGCCTGTGGACAACGAGCTGCAGAGAGAGAGAGCGAGAGAGAGCGAGAGAGAGAGATCGCTCGCCTTCTTTCTCCGTGCTAATGTTCCTTCCCAAAGGATCACGCGACCACAACAGGGGGAGCGATGCGGTTTTGGATATGGAGTCGCATTTCCCTTCTATATCCAATATAGACATATTAAACACTCTAAATAACCAATATAGTCGCATCCGTCCCACTATCGTAAAATAACCACAATAGCCATGCGCCATGGCCCATCATAGTCTATTGGGTGTGGACCAGTCGGTCGCCGCCAATATGCTGCAGCGCGTCGTGCGGCACCTGGCGCGACGGCGGCCACGCGCCGTCTCGACGCCGCTTCACGCTGCGTATCCGGCAGCACATCGACCGCGTCGCCTGGTCGCGCGACTGCCGTGTGCCTGCGCTCGCGCACTCTCGACCTCTGCTGGCGTTGATCTCCCCAATGGACCAGCTCCTGCGGCGCGACCACCTACCGCCGTATCTCCAGCAGTCGTCATGCTTCAAGAGCTCCTGCCATTCACACAGCCATCGCAGCAGCAGCAGCAGCATCTCCACGACCCGCAGACGCCACAGGACGCACGCGCGTGGACTCGACGCCAGCGAAACCAGCGGCTTCGGCGCGCGTTGGATCGCGGCGACGTTGCCAGTGCGCTCTCCGAACTGCAGGCGCTGCTCGCGACGGCGGCCTCAAATGCGCCGCATCCCGTGACGGCAGACAACTACGTGCGACTTGTCTCGCAGTACACGACGGCGTCCACGCCGCAGCGACGCGTGGAGGTGGACCTCGCGCACGTGGTGGAGCTGCTGGCATCGCTCGATCGCGACGGCGGCGCGAGCGAGCGGCTCTTCAACACAGCGTTCGTCGCGTGCCAGCAGCGGCGAGCGCTGCGCCCTGCGCTGTCGCTGCTCGCGCTGCTGCGCGCCGGCGGTCGCTCCCCCAGTGACGTGGCGCTGGTCTCGCTTCTGAGCTGCTGCGCGCGACTGGCGGCGCAGCATCCACGACGACGGACGTACTTTGTGGCCGAGGCGGACGCGCTGTGGACCGAGTACCTGCGCGACCGGCAGAACGAAGGGCGCGTGCCCAGCATCGCGGCCGTGAACGCGCGACTGTTTGTGTGTCGCTCGACGCGTGGCCGCGCGCTGGACGCCGCGGCGTTGGTCGCCCGCGCTCGCGACGACTGGCGGCTCGCGCCGGACAGACGCACGGTCAACACACTGCTGGTGACGCTGCTCCAGGACGGCGAAGCCGAGGAAGCCGCGCGCGCTGTGCTCTCTGTGGATGCCACGCTGGTGGACGCCGACGTGCTGCGTCGCGTGGTGGACGCGTGCCGTCGCGCCGCGCAGTGGACGCTGTGCGACCAGCTACGACTCGCACTCGCACGCCAGGGCGTCGGACAGCGCGACCGCGAGCTGCAGTGGCAGTGGACGCTCTGTCGACGCCGCGACACGCAGCGATCGAGCGCCACTGCGGCAACGACACTGCAACGCGACGCCCGAGAGCGGCGTTCACCGCTGCGTCGAGCGCTGCGACGCGTGCTCTCGTCGAGTGGACGGCCTGCGTCGACCGCGGATCTCGAGAAGAGCAGCGACAACGCCAGCGCGACGAGTCATGACGCGGTCGTGGACGCGCTGAGGAGTGGGAACCGACGCGCGTGGGGTGACGCACTGCGCGCTGCCGACGCCAGCGACCTGGAGCTGCTTCGGCAGTCGCTGGCGGACGAGAGCAGCGATCGACTGCCACGCGCGCTGCCACGGTCGTGGCTTTGGACGCAGTATCTGGCGACGCTCAAGAAACGGCAGCGCTGGCGCGAGGCCGTCGACACGCTGCAGGCGCTGGTGGACAACGAGGAGACGCTGCGGACGCTCGACATGGAGGCGTTCGACAACGTGCTGCAGGCGTGTGCGCAGTCGCGGCAGCCGCGTGCGGTGCGTCGCGTGTGGGAGCTGCTGCAGTGGTGCCGCGACGGCGGACGCCAGGTGCCAGGGCGTCCACGGCGGCCACGAGACGACCTGCGGCCGACGAGAAAGACGTTTGAGGCGCTGCTCAGCGCGTACGCCGCAGCAGGAGACGTGGACGCGGCGCTTCAGACGTTCCACGCGCTGCAGCAGAGCGAGTTTGGTGTCGAGATTGTGCACGTGAATGGCGTCTTGAAGAGCATCGCGACCGCCACGCAACGCCATGTTCATGGGACGGACGAGGATGAGCTTCTCACGAAGGATCAAGAGGAAGAAGAGGACGAAGAAGACGAAGAAGAAGAGGAAGAAGATGATGTGAAGGAGCTCGCGCGAATAGCGTTGGCGATTGTGAAGCAGGAGACGACGACGACGCCGCGTGAGGACGACGACGGCGACGCGTTAGTCGCCAACGAAGCCACGCTCTGGCTGCTGCTGCGTACGCTGCGTGGAGCTGCGTCGGTCACGACCGCCCACACGGAGGACGACGACCCGAACGACGAGGACGCGTTTGCGGACGAGCTGTCGACGGCCGTTCGGTCGCTCGCGGTCTCGCTGTCTCCGCCGGCGTTGTCGCCCCGCGTCGCCGCGCTGGCGATCGACACGCTGCGCTTTCTCGGCGACGTCGACGGCTGCTTTGAGCTCTACAACGCGTTCGTGTCGACGGGCGGCGCCGCGTTCGCGACGAGAGACACGATCCGCTCGCTGTTCGCTGCCTGCGAACGCTCCGTCCACCATGGCGACCACACGGCGGCAGAGCGTCTCGGGCTCGCGCTGCTGGAGCACCTCGTGAGCCCCGACGAACTGGGATTTGGCAGTGACGACGACGGCGCCAGTCACGAGCAGGCGCTCGTGGAATGGCGCGAGCTCGTGGCGTCCGAGTCGCTCGCGTGGGCGGCGCGTTCCGACCTCCGCGCCCGACGGCGCCCGAGTCCGCCGTCGCTTTTGCTTCGCGTGCTGCAGCGACTGAGCGACGCCAGTTTCCTCTCGTCGTCGCCGCCGTTGGGATGGATCGACAACCTGCTCGCGGTGCCGGCGTTCGCGGGCGACGTCGCCGGCGTGCAAGCGGTCGTGAGCGACCTGGAGCGCGTCGGGGTCAGCGTCGGGGACGCGTCGCTGTGGTCGTCGTCCACAGTCTGCGGCCGCGTGCTGCAGGCGTGTTCGGTCGCGGGCGACGGCGTCCGCGCGGTCGAGACGATGGACCGTGCCCTGCGTGATCCCGGCGTGCGGCCAGACGTCGTGATGTTCAACACGGTGCTCTCGGCGCTTCGACGCGCGCTGCTCAGGCACCAGCGACGAGAGAAGGCGGCGAGTCAAGCAGACCACGAAGAGTTCGAGGACATGGACGTGGACGTGGACGTGGACGAGGAGGAGGAGGACGTGGATGCGGATGCGGATGCAGACGTGGGTGTGGATGTGGACGACGACCACCACAACGTGGATGTGGATGACGACATCCGCGCGCCGTCCACACCGTGGATCCACATGGAACGCGATCTCGGCGCGCGCGTGCTGTCGCTGTTGGACGCCATGCAGACGCACGGCGTGGCTCCGACGCGCGACACGTTTCGGCTCGCGGCCTCGATCTGCGCGCTGCGAGGCGACGCGGCGGGCGTGTTGGCCGTCGTCGACCGCCTGCAGGCGCACGCCGCGCACTCGAGCGACCGCGTGGGCGCGTCCGCGCCGCAGCAGCGCGAGCGCGCGCGCGAGCTCCTGACCGCGTCCACACTGTGCTGCTATGTGGACGCGTGCCGCGCGCAGCACGAGACGCATCGACTGCTGGCGCTGCAGCGCGAGCTACGCGCGCCCGTGCCGCGTGCGGTCGTGCGCCGCCTGGTGGACGCGCTGGACGCCGTCGGGTGCTGGCAGGACGCGCTGCAGGTCGTCAAGCACATGGAGCGCTGGTACGGACTCCCGCCGTCGGCCGCCGACTTTGCGCAGGCCATGGCGATCTGCAACCGGCGCGAGGCGTTCGACGCCGTGGAGCCCATGTTCGTGACCATGGAGCGCGTCTACCGCGTGGCGCCGACCGCGGCGTGCTTCGTGGAGCGCATCCTGGCGCTCGAGCAGCGCGAGCAGTGGGTCCGCGCGACGCAGGAGTTCATCAACATGCAGCGCACGTGTCGAGCGGACGAGCTGACGCCCGCGCTGCTGCGCAGGATCGCGCTCGGTCGCTACAGCGAACGAGGCCGCCGCCTTTGATCAGGTCAGATCGACGACACGCAATAGAAACTGTTGACGTTCTTTTGAAACATTAAACGACGAAGCCTCACGCTTGGAGCAGTCGCGCGGCCTCGTCGCGGGCCATGGCGCTGCTGAGACTGAGACTGGGACTGCTGCCGGGCGACGACAGCGCGGTGGCTCGCGTCGTGAACGATGCCTCCTCGGGCGCTCGGTCGTGCTGGTCAAGCGAGTCGTCTTCCCCGTAGATGCAGCGATCGGACGCCCAGAGGTGGAACACGACGCCGCCGACCACGAGCACCGCGGCGGCGATCGCGAAGACCACGTCCCAGCGCCCCGTGGCCGCGAGGATCTGGCCCGTGACCACGTTGCCGACGATGCCCGGGATCGTGGCGATCGTGTTGGACACGGCCATGACGTGGGCCGCGCGGCGCGGCGCGATGTCGATCATGTTGACCCAGAAGCCCGCGAGCGCCGCGCGCCCGAGGAAGAGCGTGAGCGAGAGCAGCGCGACCGCGCTGGCGGCCGACGCGACCCAGCGGATCGCGAAGAGGCACAGCGCCGACCCGAAGAACGCCGTGCCGTTGATCGCCTGGCGCACGCGCCGCACGCGCACGCCGCGCGCGACCATCGCGTCGCCGAGACGCCCAAAGAGCAGCACGCCGAGGTAGCCGCAGAAGTAGGGCAGCGCGGCCGTGACGCCGTGCGTGCCGAGGTCGAGCCGCAGCACCTGGCGAAAGTACTGCGGGATCCAGCCGAGCAGCACGTACCAGCCATAGTTGTGGCAGACGTGCGCGACGTACACGGCCCACGCGGCGCGCGACGAGAGCAGCACGCGCCAGTTCATCGTGGAGGAGACCCGGGAAGACGACGTCCCCGTGGACGCCGTGATGTAGGCGCGCTCGCGGGGCGACGTGAAGCGGTCGCGGTCGGGGCGACTGCCGCCGTAGAGCGCGAAGACGAGCACCCACGCGAAGCTCACGACCGCGAACAGCTCGAAGATGCGCGGCCACCCGGCGGTCGCCATGATCGCCGGCGACACGATGAGCGCGACGACGGTGCCGAGGTCGCTGCCGCCCGAGACGAACGCCACGAGGCGGCTGCGCTCGCGCTGCGGGTACCACGCGCTCGCGAGCTGGTGCATGCAGGGGAAGAGGATGCCCTCGCCGAGTCCCATGCCGACGCGCGCCATGCAAAGCGCCGGGAGCCACCCGGAGACCAGCACGGTCGCCAGGTCGAAGAGCGTCCAGACCACGACGCCCGTCAGCAGCACGGGTTTGGCGCCGAAGCGAGCCGCCAGGAAGCCACCGGGCAGCTGCGTGAGCATGTAGCCGTAGAAGAACGCGGCGAGCACTTGCCCTTGCTGCGCTTTGTCGTCGACAAACGCTGGGATCGCGATGCCAATGTTGGTGCCTGGGGTGGTTTACAGTAGAGCGTAGAGCGTTATGCATAGCAGGAAGCAGAAGAAAAAGGAAGAGCAAGTGCGTACGGTCAGCGTAGCAGATCGTCGTGATCCAGAGACTGAGTACCGCGATGACGTAGCGGCGGCGGCCGAACGGCGTCGGCGTCGGCGCCAGTGCACCCTGCTTGCCGACGTCGTCGTCGTCGTCGTCTGTAGCTGCTGGTGGAAAGATGTCCAGACGCTTGGACGGGGACGAGAGGTGCGTGCTGCTTCCTGTTGCGTCGTACATGTCGTTCGATGGCACGCGGCGGCGCGACGATGGCGACGGCGCGACGGAATCCTCGAGACAGAGCATCGCGTGGACGACGGAGCAGGGAGCTAGCTCACCGAGGCTCGCTCCACTGCAGAATATGGAACGGACACGGCGTTGGCTGTGGTGTCATTTCAGCCAATCAAACGTGTCATACAATATATTCTAACCAATGAATGGAGAGAATCTTGAAATGGGTTCACTTCTCGAAGAGATCAACGAATGCCAGTGATGAATGCTCTTCCTTCTTCAACGCGTGGCTGTCGTTGCGGTCGAATGCGTTGAAGCTTCCATGCATTCAAGCCGCAGATGACATCCAGGGAACAGTATGCATTACTCTCGTGAGACAGCAATCTACGAATGAGCGAATCTCCCGGCGTTCACCGTCGTGGCGTTTTCTGCATGATTCGTCAACGAAGCTCTGCTTCCTCCATCGCAACGCCCTTCTTCATGCTGTTGGTGTCGACGACTCGCACACGTATGCCTCAGCCAGCAGTGATGCTGTCCTTTCCATCAGCTGTGCATCCAACAACTCGCAAAATGCCAATTGCTCAGTCTCTATTCTTGGTGGCGCTTTCTCTTCCACTCTCTCTCTCTCTCTCTCTCTCTTCTTGGTGCTGGCTGTCATCGTCCCGAGCCTCTACGACGTGCCACAAACAACCATGAGCCGCCTCAAGCACAGCAACACTATGAGCAGCAGCACTACGTTGATTTGTGAGCTCGTCGGCGTGCAGCGCGACCCGCAGTTCCAGCGCTGCCGCCTCATTCTCCAGGAGCTCAGCGTGCTCTTCCCGCACGTCATTCTGCCCAAGCTCCATGGCGGCACCGAACACGCGTACCTCCATCGTCTGCGCGAGCTCAACGACGTCATCCCGCGCGACACGCAGCGGCAGCGACAGCAGCAGCACCCCGATCCGTTCGTCGTCGTGAACCAGCGCGTGTTCCTCGGCAACGAGGACGAGCTCGTTGACTTTGCGCTCGAGAAGACCAGGCTGTCGCGAGCGGAGCTGCTCGTGGCCGTCGCGTTCGGGGCGACCACCGTCTCATCGTCAACCAGCGGCTCCACCGCCCCGACGACCGACGCCGAGGCCGCGCTGCAAGCCCGCGCCGAGGCCGCCGCGCAGGAGGCGCTCTTCCGGTACCGTCAGATGTCGGGCAACCAGTTCGCGTACCTGCTGTTCGAGGTCGACGGCGTGACGCTGCCGCGCGTCGAGATCGAGCTTTTCCAGCGCGAGTGCCCGCGGACCGTCGCCAACTTTGTCGCGTTCTGCGAGAGCCGCGTGCCGGACGTCGACCTCGACGACGCGGACGACTCGCAGCGGATGCTCGGGTACAAAGGCACTCGCGTGCACCGCATCGTCGCCGGCGGGTGGCTGCAGGCTGGCGACGTGCTGGGCGACGGCGACGGCCCCGTGCGGTCGCTCTACGGTGGCGCGTTCCCGGACGAAGGCTACGCGGTGCCGTTCGACAGCGTGGGCGTCGTGGCGATGACGCGGCGGGCGGCGCCGCACACCAACGGCTCGCAGTTCTTCATCACGCTGGCGCCGCAGCCGTGGCTGCAGCGCAAGCAGGTCGCGTTCGGTCGCGTCGTCAGCGGACTCACGACGATCCAGAAGCTCGGGCAACTCGAGACGCTGCACGAGCGGCCGTGTGTGCCCTGCACGATCGTCGACGCCGGGCGGATCACAGAGTGAGGTCAATGGCAAAACGAGCGCAATACATTTCATGATTAAATAATAGGAGTGCGGAACGGCAGACACATACACGATCCGCGAGGCTTCAGGAACTTGTCTTTCTCTCTCTCTCTCTCTGCCTTGAGAATGGAGACATGCCTGTCTTGCTCGCGAGTAGAGATTTTCTTTTCGTTTTCTAGGCTTCGTCAAGCGAGCTCGAGCTCGTAGCGCAGCTGGCGGAGGTCCTGCAGGGACCGGATCTTGTAAAACTTGATGCCGAGCGCATGACTGACGGCCTCCTCTTCGGCGCCGTCGCCGATCGCGATGAACTCGACGTCATCGTCGTCACTGTCACTGTCGTCGTCGCTTCCACGACTCCCAGAGCCACGACGAAACTTGGCGATGATGCTCTCGAAGCAGCGCTGCTTGTGCACCTTCGCCGAGCTGTAGATCATGTCGATCGGGAAGTACGTGTCGAGTCCGTAGATCAAACACTTGCACAACGCGGGTGCAAACTGGGTATTGGTGACCATCACGTTGACGTCGTCAACGCCCTGCGACGAGAACGAGGACGATCCCGTGGACGTCGCAGCGTCATCGTCATTGTCGTCATCGTAGTAGTCATCGTCAAACTGCGCCGGTCGTCGGCTGCGACTGGAGCTGCTCGACTGCGAGATGAGCTCCAAGAGCTCCTTGGCTTCACGCAGCCAACCCGACGAGAATCGGTCGATGGACGCGACGAGCGCCTCGCGTGCGACAAACCACTGGCTCGTGGCGTCGTCCAAAAAGTCGACGCCGGTGCCGCGACGCTCATAGATCGCTCGAATACGCGCGTACCGAGCCGCGATCACACGATAATACTGCGGACTTCCGCGCTCGAGCGCTCGCAGATCGGTGTTGTGGGGCGCCGTGATCGCGTGGGCCTCGTCATCTTCTCGTAGACATGGAGAGCACTCGGTGGCATCAGCACCTTCCGCAGCCTCTTCCTCCGCATCGTTGGCGTCGTCATTGGTGCTGTGCTCATCGTCGCTGGGCGGGTGCGTCTTGCCATCGAGAGCACCTTTGCCAGCGACGATTCTTCTCTTCCGTTTGCCTGCACACGGTCGCTCTTCGACGGCAGCGTCGACGCTTTCGGGAATCGACGAGATGTGATCGACGTCGGCGTCGTGCAGCTCACTGAAGAAGAAGTGGCGGTCGAGCAGCGCCAGCAGATACGTCATCATCTGCTCTCCGAGCGCGACGCTCAGCGTCACGTCCTTGCCGTGGAGCCGGGCAAACTGTCCCGAGTACAGCGACGCAAACAGCACGAGCGTCTCGTCGAGATCCCAGATGAACACGCGCTGGCGGCGGCGGCGCAGCGTCTTGGTTGTGTCGGCGAGCACGAGGCTGGAGGACACGATCTGCCGCGTGGACGGCAGCAGCGTCGGGACGACGTCGCTGGGTCTCGTGGTTGACGTCTTGGGTTGCGTGGAGGTAGCAGCGGCGTCTTCTTCTCCATCGTTACGACTTCCACTGTCGCGGAGACGGCTTCGCTTGGCAGGTCGCCGTGTCTCGTTCCATGCCTCGCGCGGGTCGTCGCGCTCGACGGCGTCGCGCGGCGTCTTGAGCGCGCTCTGCAGCGTCTCGACGCACTCGATGCCCATGGCGGCGCCCAGCACACAGCAGACGCTCATCCAGACGACGGGGAAGAGGATCACACGCAGCACCAGGCGCTGGACGTTCTTGCAGATCGACGCGATGGCTGGCGGCGACATCTCGGGCATCACGGAGGGCGCGAGCAGCAGCGACGGCGACGACGCAGTGGCTGGGGAGGGTGGCGGCGAAGCTGATGGCAGCGGCGGAGGCAGCAGCGTCGTGGGCGTGGGCGTGGGCGTGCGTGGCGCGCAGTGGAGCTGCGGTTGGCAGGCGACGAAGCTCTCGGACGGCAGGTGGGCGCGGGGCGACATGCTGGTTGTAGCTGTCGGCGTCGGCGTCGTGCCACGAGGCGACTCGCCACTCGGCGTCGAACAACAGTGGCGACGCAGCGTGAAATCACACACTCCGCCCGTCGTCGTCGGTGTCGGCGGCGTCGGTGGCGTTGGTGGTGGCTTGACCGCGCGCTCGCCGAGCTCGTCTTCCTCCTCCTCGTCGGCACGAGTCTGCAGAGCCACCGCAGCAACGCCAGGGCAGCGGCGTCGCGCGCGCGGCCGAAGAAAGGGCGCGCAGAGTGGGAGCATGCCGCTGTCGCCGAGCCAAACCGCCGCGATGACAGACCCTGCCTCCCTCCGCCGCAGGGCGACGCCCCGTCCACGTGCGACGCGTCTCGAGAGGCTCGCGTCCATGGGGGGCGGCGGCGGCACCGACGTCACGCCAGTCGTCCGCATGACGCGTGCGTCGTCGAGAGAACGAGAGAGAGAGAGAGACGGCGAACGAATGGGGAGTCGTGAGAAATGGCTCTTTCTTCCTTTCTCGTCACGAAGAAGAGAGAGAGAGAGAGAGAGAGAGCAAAGAGAGCAAAGAGAGCTCTTCGGTTGTGGTGACAGTCAGTCAGTCAGTCAGTCAGTCAGTTCATAACGGGTGAAAAGGGGACGGACGGACCAACGGACCGACGGACGACGTGGAGCCATGTGCATCTGTGACGCAACCGCCGTCACGGAAGGGGCTCATCGCTGTCCCTGGAGTTTAGGTCGTGCGACATGTTCCGTACCGAGACATCCAGTGCACTGCAGTCACCAGGGGTCGGAGCAGCGTTGTTAAAGAGAGGGGCATGTTCGGCCGTTAAATCTGCCCTAAAAGACGAGTTGAAGTTTCCGGACGGCACTGCTGTCACCTCACAAGTCGGCGTGGAGCTTGAAGATGCAGCAAGGTGGAGAGCGCGCAATCGTTCGGCGCAAGCAATCGACCACAGCGGAGACGATGGAGATGGCGGCGACAGTAGAGAGAGAGAGAGAGAGAGAGAGAGAGAGAGAGAGAGAGAGCGCACGTGATGCACATGACGGCGGTCAGTCACACGTCGGACCCACGCGAGGCAGACCTCCAGTTGAGAGAGCACGCACCGCGGTGGCGACCGCAGTCCACTGCTTCAATGTCGCCGCGAGATCGACGTCGTCTGCGACGCCGCTGTTGGGTACGTCCCTGTTGGCCGTCGACGAGTCGACACCGGATCGTCAAAGCAGGTCGGTCACGCGGGTCAGCCGCGCGCGCCACGAGGTCCAGGGCGATGACTGCGTGGCATCCCACCACCAAGGGCGGAACGAACGGCATGCAATATGGGTACGTACCAGGCCGTGAACTCGTCGAAATGCGCTTCCACCTCCCAGATGCGGCCTTCGTCGTCGGCATGCGTCATGCCGGCGTCCTCAAGGATGAGTCCTACGTCGAAGCGTGCGTGATCATCCGCCGCATCATCAGTTGTCCATCTTGCCAAGCTGCGCCACCACTGCAGCTGCGCGTGGAGAACACAGCAAAACAGATCGAACCTTTGTAGCCCATGGCCTCGAGCGACACGACGTCGCCCGTCAGCTGCACGCCGCGGAACTCGGCGCGCCATGGAGCCGCGGTGGTTGCGGCTGGCGTCGTCGAGGTCTTGTTGTCCACAGCGCTTGCATCGCCGTCCACGCGTTCCGGTCGGAAGTAGCTCTTGATCGCCGCGGGTCCGTCGTGGTCGATGTGACACGGTAGCGAGTGCACGCCGCTTTCCGCCGGTGGCAACGGGCAGCGCGTCAGACACACGCGCACCGGTCGAGAGGTGGGGTCGCTCATGACGGATGGAGCTCTTCCGCGCGCCAGTTGTCCACGAGACCCAATGTTTCGCGCCACACACGGTTGTACTATAGAACCTCTAGTATCTGATGGATCGAACGGACACCCCTACTGTACGATACGTAGCCCTGCGTAACCCCATGCATTTCACATCTCCACGCAACGCAACGAAAGAATGGCGATGGTAACGTGAATGGAAATGCAAGAGATCGCTCTATCTCTCTCTCTCTATGCGAGGAATCCTCACAACGGGGGCTGCTGTGCTGACTTCAAAAAAAAAAGAGCGACGATAGCAAGTACCAGCGCCGCGATCAGGCGAGCGCGCGACTCGGCGAGAAGCTGCTGCAGGGATGGACGATGCTCGCGACGCACTGCCCCAGCGACGACTGCTTCACGCCGCTCATGCGCAACAAGCAGGGCCAAATGTTCTGCGTCGGCTGCGATCGCTTCGTGATCACCGAAGAGGAGGCGCAAAAGCAGCAGCAAGAGCAACAACAGCAACAGCAACAGCAGCAGCGACTCACAGACCAGGAGCGAGAGGAAAAGCTACAGCAAGAGCGCGCGCGCGCCGCGCAAGTCGCTCTCGCGGAGCTGCAGGCGCAGCGCGAGCGATCGTGGCAGCAGCAGCCGCAGCAGCAGCACTCGCAGAGCGAGTCCTCTCCAGGGCCGTCTGGTCCAGGTAATGTACCAGCATACAGTACTCCCGCCCCTTCACACACTCGACGCACTCATCTCGGATGACCACAGTCAAGCGCAAGGCCGAAGACGCGCCCGCGTCCATCGACGACGATCTGCTGCAGACGACGCGGCGCCAGACGCTGATCGCGCTTTACAAGGTGGAGTACCCGTTTCGTTTCTGACTGCCGCACTGCCTGCACCCGCACGCACGAGGCGTCGCGTGGCCCTGTGGCCACCCACAGGAACAGGGAGACGCACGCTGTGCTGTGTGTGCTGTGTGCTGTGCCGTGCTTTCATTCGCGCCGTATGTTGATTGATTAACGTGACGTTTCTTTTCGTGTCGTTCGCCATCTCTTTCGACATCTCGCTCGCTCGTCGTCTGCCTCCATAGAAAATCGAAGAGCTCACGAACTCGCTGTCGGCCGCCGACCACAGCGGGCGCATCGCGACGACGACCAAGGCCATGCAGGACCTCGTGGGCGTCATCCAGGCGCTGACGCCGCCGCGCGAGTGAAGCGGCAAGCAGCCGTCAAACACCATACAAACATCAAGACATTTTGATCCATTTTGTTCTCTCCGCGCATCGTCGAGTCTCCTTTGCTACGCAATGCAATTCATCGGCCATCAAAGCTCCGTCGTGTGTCCCGTCTCTCGGTGCTCGTCTTGCTCGGCGTCGTCTCCCAGCAGCAGCGCACTGCCTTCCTCTGTGTGTCGCGCCGCCGCCGAGTTCTTGGGGTTCGCGGTCTCCGGCACGTAGCTGTACGTGTAGAGCCAGCTCCCGACACAGACGCCACAGAGAATGAGGTAGAGCTTGGCGATGCCATTCTTCTCGGGGTTCTCGCCTGTGCCGAGCGCGCTGATCGCTGAGAGCGTGAACACCGCGATCACGATGTTGCAGATGTACGAGACGCCCATAAAGATGGAGAACGCGCGCGATCGGACTGCCACAGGTGTAATGTCTGCCAACACGACCCTGCGATCACCAAGGGGCGACAGAGATAGAAAGACAGAGAGGAAGGGTGAGCACAGCACACGGCGAGACCAGTAGACACAGCCACCAGTGGACGCACCAGACAACAGCGCCGAGTCCGACGGCAAAGCCCGCGACAAACAGCAGCACTGCGCCGACCGCGAGCACGCCCTGCATCTGCAGGTTCTCGTTGAGGCACAAGAGGCTCACGCTCAGCGCGAGCAGCGCGACGATCATGAGCGCGGTGCCGTACAGCAACAGCGGACGGCGGCCAAACGAGTCGACGAGCGACACGGAGACGATGGTGACCAGCACGTTCACGACGCCAACGACGGCCGTCGCGAGAAATGGGTTCGTGACACCAGCAAAGTGGAAGATGCGTCCCGAGTAGAGCATCACAGTGTTGATGCCCGTCATGCTGTCACAACCCACAACGTTCAGTTTTGGTTGAGGAAAGAAGAGAGAGACTGTGAAGGCCGGTACGTACGCTTGGAAGAAGACCATGATGGCGCCCATGGCCACGACCGACTTGTACTGCCAGAGATCGGACCACTCGATGTGACGCGCCGCAGCGTCCGTCTCCATGGCGAGCGCGATGGACGCGACCTCGGCTTCGATGGCGTCACGGCAGTCGCTTGTGCCGCTGCTGCGCAGGTACAGCAGCATGCTGCGCGCCGCGTCCTTGCCCTTATGTTTCATGAGCCACCACGGACTCTCGGGAACCCACGCCATCAGGATGAGCTGCGTGACGGCCGGCACCACAAGGAACGCGTTGAGATAGCGCCACCCAGAGGGCACATTTGTGACCACGACAAACCCCAGCAGCCCCGTGGTCAGCATGCCAATCGTGAGCAGCAACTGGTGGAGCGACGTGATGCGTCCGCGCATCGTGGGTGGCGAGATCTCGTTCAACAGGATCGGCACCGTGTTGGTCACGACGCCGCACGCGACGCCGACGCAGAAACGACCGAGGAAGATCGCGCGCTTGCTCATCGCGAGAGCGCACACGGCACCGCCAAGGATGAAAAGCGCGTTGTTGAGCAGCACCGTGCGGCGCAGACCGAGGCGCTGGCCGAGTCCGCCGGTCGTGAGCGCCGCGAAGAGCGCGCCGACGATCACGAGCGCCGTCGCGGTCTCTTGCTCGTGCGTCGAGAGGTAGATGTCGTTGACGAGCGACCCGATTGCGTCCGGTACGATGCACACGTTGAGCACGGCGACGCCGTAGCCCCAGAGGAAGGACGACAGCGCGACGAGCCACGCTGCAAACCGGAGTCGCGACTTGGCTTCGTCTTTGTCGACGACCCCACGCGACCCATCGGATGCAGTGGGAATGCGGCCGTGGTGACTGTGCTTGGCAGTCGTCAGTGGCTTCTTCTCGACGCGGGACACGGGAGAGAACGAGGTCGATGGCGACGCTGGCGGTCCGCTCTTGGCGGGAGACAGCGCAGGTTTGCTGGGCACGAGGGTCGTGGGCTGCAGCGGAGGCGGCGCAGACGGAGCGACGACTGCTGGCTTGGCGTCGTCATCGGCGGTGGACAGCAGCGTCTCTCTCTCGCTGTGTGCGCCCTTGCGATCCGCCGAGCGGTTCGCTTTCTTCTTCCCCATGTTCGTCGCCTGCTTCAAGATGCGAACCACCACCGCTTGGGCAGCAGGAATGAAAGGTCGATCCGCACTTAGCACAAAGTTCGCATCGGCCAAGTTCTACCGGCGTGTTACCGGTAATTTTTTTGGTTTAGTTGGTGTTGTCCACATCACGCAACCAGTCCACAAGAAACATGGTTGTGGCAACCGCCCATGGAGCCTGAGTCGTTGAGTCTGAGATCCGTCTGACCGAAGGTGGGTCCATCGATCAGTGCGAGAGAAACGGGACGCTCTGAGCTCACCCCTCCCACGCTGGAATCCAACACGGGGGCAGTTGCCACATGCGCGGGTGGGGGATGCCGCCTCTCCTTGGGGTCGGGCCTTTTTGTGGGATGTCGTGGTCGTCGAGGATTCTCGGCCACCGCCGAGAAGCTCTCTGCGTCAGTCATTCAACGCGTGGCTTTGGGGCCGAGGGAATCCAGAAGAGCAGATGATGCACTGTCGGTGCTCGCGATCCAGCGCGGGCGATGACTGCATGGAGTCGGCCCGACGATGGCCATCACCACGTGGCTCCCTCGCTCGAGTGGCTCCCTGTCACGCTCGACTGTTCCGTGAGTTCGTGTTGTTCTGCGAACGAAGTGAACACAAAGTGACAAGCGTTGATTCAGGTCACTTGCCTGTGCACAAGAGACACGACCAGTTGCTGACCTGACAGTGTCAAGACATGCTCCCAGATCGCATTGACGTGCAGAGCGAATCTTTTACATTCCACCTCAGCTTGACGTCCTGTGAAAAATGCAACCTTGAATTGGAATTGACAGTCACACAGACACGACCACCTCCAAGCAACCATCCTCCGACCGACACCTGTTGTGGTTGTGACGCATCTTAAGCCAAGAGAACTGGCTGGGACTCGCACTCGCGTGCAGAGGGCGTGAATGCTTGTAACGAGACTACTGTAACGAGACAATAACGTGAAATGTTGCGATACTAAATGAAAGAGAGAGAACCATCACGCGAACAGCACCGCACCTGATGGTGACCATGGGAGTGTCTCCGCATCCGCAACTGACCATCGTGGCGCCACGTGCCACTGCAGTCTGCAGGTGACATGTCGTTCCGCCTGAGAATCCAATTGCGACGACTGCAAGCGCGTCGTGTGATGTTCAGTATCTATCTAATGAGCCTATCATCCTACTTGCGTCTCTTCAAGAAGGGGACTAACTGATCATACCGCGGAGTTTCGTCGAAGCGTCCTCGGGAAAGCTTCCATTTCCACGCTTCCTCCCATCCACTGTGGATGATCCACAGTCTATTCCGTCGGTTGCTCGTTGCTTGTTGCTGGCTGGCTGGCTCGCTCGCTGATCGGTGTGCGGTCGTGATGACTCCGCCACTTTTGATGTTTTACCTAACAGACCTAGCCCTCGTAACTGGCGATCACAAGGACGGGCTAGGGATAACCATGGATCGTTTCTCTGTCGCCTCGTCCCACACCACACCGCCGCAGCCAAACAACCAAACCGCTCCGCGTTCTCCCCTTTCGCTCCAGCCTGCCCTGCAATCGTCCAGCAACAGCCTTCGGATAAAACCTCGTTGCCGCGCGCAGCCAATCCAACTCACTAATTTTCCGGTCCAGCTGCTTTTCACCCAGTGACATGTCGTCATCCGTTTGCACCTCACCGGCTCAGTCCGCGCGCCCTAGCCCTGGCTCCCCCCACGTTTTGGCTGGTGTTTGGCGTGGCGCCGGCGCTTTCCGGCACTTGCGCTCATTGTGAGAAAGAGACGAAGAGAAGAGAAAGAAAGAAAGACAGGGAGCTGACGCCGATCCCTCGCTAACGTTGGCCGCAGTAAGATGTGCCGACCCATTGAATCCCGCGATTCTCTGGGGGCCATGGGCCCAGCAGCCGCCGCGCTGTTCGCTGGGTACCAACCTTCAGGGAACAAGAGTCTCCCGACCATGGCCAAGGCGGCCAACGCCAAGGCCATGGCCAACCTGCGTGCAGGCAACCTGCAGGCGATGTGGCCGCCCGCCGACCTCTCGGGCGGACTCGCGTCGCCCAACGCCTTCGCCGACGGCATGAACATGCTCTCGATGGCCGCGCCGCCGCCGTCGCTCCCGTTCGTGTCGTTCCCCAAGAACCTCCCGTCGATGCCGTGGATGAACGGCACCACGGACGTGATGGCGCTCAACGACGACCAGCTCACGCTGATTGACGACGCCAAGCTCGACACGACCGTGGTGGAGCAGCCGCGCCGCCCCACCGAGGAGGATTTTGAAGCCGCTGAGCTCGAGGAGCTGCTCGACTTTTCGATGCCGGACGACGCCGAAAGCGTCGAGAAGGACAAGGAGGACCTCATCAACTTGGATGACGGCTTTGACGGCACCGAAATGTCGATTCTCTACAGCTTCTTGGTCGACACCCCGGAGGACAAGGGCGTCGCCCCCAAGCCGCTGAACGTCGAGGCTGATGATGGCATCCTGAACCTCAACATGCTCGCGAACACTCCGATTGAGTCGTTGATGGAGTCGCTCGAGGAGGACTTCACCGATGAGGAGCTCAAGATGACGCCGCCCCCTTCGTCGTCGCCCGAAATGATGAAGAACAAGGTCCCGGAAGTCAAGAGCCGTCGTCTGTGCAAGGCTGAGGGATGCTACAAGCGTTCGCGCTCGAACGGCCTGTGCATCTCGCACGGTGGTGGCCGTCGCTGCGCCGTTGAGGGTTGCAACAAGAGTAGCCAGGGTGGCAACCTCTGCATCCGTCACGGTGGTGGCAAGCGCTGCAGCTTCGAGGGCTGTGACAAGGCCGCCCAGTCGAACTTCCTGTGCAAGGCCCACGGTGGTGGTCCGCGTTGCCAGGTTGATGGCTGCACCCGCAGCTCGCAGGGTGGTGGTTTCTGCCGCTCGCACGGCGGTGGCAAGCGCTGCATGTTTGACGGCTGCACCAAGGGCACCCAGCGTGGTGACTACTGTGCTCTTCACGGTGGTTCCCGTCTGTGCGAGGTCCCCGGCTGCATGCGCAACGATCGTGGTGGTGGTCTCTGCGCGACCCACGGCGGTGGCAAGCGCTGCTCCATCGACGGTTGCGGCAAGCCGTGCCGCCGAAAGGGTCTCTGCTCGGCGCATCTGCGCCAGACGGAGAGCAAGTAAGCACGATCGCAGTGGCTCGAACGAAGATTGGTGGCACAAGGAAGAAGAGAAGGTCGACAACCTGGTCAAGCCAGCTTCATCAGGAAGGAGTGAAAGGGGAAAGGACAAGATTGAACAGTGGAGGAAGGAGAGATGCTGGGGAAGCTGGCATTGCATATCGATTGCAAAACTTTCGGCATCTTTGCTTTTGTCCATGGTAGGTTTGCTTTCCCTTTCCCTGCCAATGGCCGGGCGGCTGTCGATGTAGACAGAGGTATTGATTATTTTGTCATGATATGTGTGAAGAAGGTCACCGTCCTCATTGGCAAGCGTTTGCTTGGTCCGTGTGTTGCGTCTGCTGGGGTTCCTCCTTCGAGAGGAAGCCGACGGGGATTCTTCACGTGGCAAGACAGGGATGTCCGATCGTTGGCGAGGCACTCGAGGCCTTGCAGTTGCTGTATGGCGATGAGATCAACCGCGAGAGGTAACGGCTCCGCAAGAAGAGCAAGCTCACACACAGCGAAGCGTCGGTCGGCTCTCGCTAGCGGCTGACAACGACGACGACGATGGTGGTGGCGTCGACGAATCCTGCGTCTGCGTTGACCGACAGTGCTCTGCTTTGCGACGGGTGCCTGGGTGGAGCCCCATTTCGCTCCACCCGACACTGCGACGGGTGCTTGGAGAAGAAGGAGGCCTCATTTCGCTTCGCTTTTCTCGTGCGTGCGACCCTTTAGTCGTGCAGCCGTGGGAAAGGTCACCCAAACACGCAACGTCGCCCCCGTGCGGTTCGTGCTCGTCGGTCGCCTGCAGACATGGAGATGAGGTCGTCGAAATACACTGCACATCGCGAGCGGGTTTCTATGTGGCGCAGTGTCGTTCTTAATTTCGGAGCCTGTAACCTCTGTAGTTGATGTCATTTGGATGAAGATGCCTTCTGTCTGCTTGGTGTTCGTTTCGGCCTTCCACTTCTTCCTGCGTTTTGTGTCCTGCCTGCCATGCCTCATGTCTCCTGTGCCCGACCAGGTTTCATCATCATCATCATCTTTGGTCCTGTCAAACGCTCCTCTTCATTGAGCTGTGTCACCGACACGTGTGTTCGAGAGAGAGAGAGAAAGACTGCGTTCGTTCGCATCTTTCTTTCGGGTCGTTCGCGATGTCAACATGCTTTAACTAAAAGCGCTGATACGGACTGTCGGTCGCGCATGTCTGTACGGCACGTCGACGGTAGATGACGGCGTTCACCTTCTTCACGCGCCATCTTCATCACCGACTTCCCGCCGTTGCGCTTCCTTGCATCGGTGTGTCGTGGAACATGGTCTCTCTTGACTACGTATTGGAAGCTAACCTAAACCATAGGCTAATCCACTCATCAGCATTAGCCTGCTGTCCGTCACTTGACTTGTGCTCGTGAGTGGAAGGAAGCAAGCAAGGCAAGTCAGTCGCTTGGTCACCATGGGCGAGAGTATGGAGGAGATGCCGCGCGCCAAGCGGCTCAAGATGCTGCGAGAGGCGAAGGAGCGCAAGGAGAGACTGGCGCGTGGCGAGATCGTCGACGATGCGCCATCGGAGGCGCCTGGTGCCGCCAACGACGACGCAGCAGCGGTCGAGTCCGCTGCCTCCCCAGCACATTCTCCAGTCCAGAAGAAAGAGGAGGAAGAGGAAGACGAAACTGCTGCTGCTGTCGTCCGTCCAGACGCAGAGAAGGACGAGGACGAAGACGAAGAGGATGTGCTGAATCTCGCGCCCAAGCGCGCGAACTGGGACATTGAGCGCGACATTGCTCCGATGCTCAAGAAACTGGAGCGTCGAACGCAGCATGCGATCGTCGAGATCTTGCGTACGTGGTGATGAAGCTTTTTGTGGAATACTAATGAGACGGAGCTGACGGTCGTGGGTGTGTGTGCATTGTGTAGGAGAAAAGATGGCACGAGAGCAGCAAGAAGGCTCCGAAGAAGAGGAAGAAGAGGATGATGAAGAAGAGGATGAGACATCGTAAGGAGCCCCCAGTTTCTACTATTTAGATACGCCATCACCATCGCAAGAAGAAGAAGAAGGAGAAGAAGAGGACGAAGACGCTCACTTTTTGTCTTTCTTCTCTTTCTTGGCTTTCTTCTTGTCACTTGACTTGTCGCCACTGGCGTCGCCATTCGCCTTGCGCTTCTTGCCGTCCTTCTTGCCGTCGCTGTCCTCGGGATGAAACGTCTTGAGCTTCTTGTACAGCTTCTTGACTTTCTTCGTGTGCTTCTCGGCCTCCGCAGGATCCGACGCGCGCTTCTTCTGCTTCTCCTTAAACTTGAGAAACTTCTTGAGGATCTGCTCCACGCGCGCCGTCACTTGCGCCAAGTCTTTGTCCTGCGCGAAGCGACTGCGGGCGACGTACTCGAGCACGTCGCTCTTCTGCAGCGCCGTGCCGTCGCCTGCCATGTCGTCAGCGACGTGGCACAGCGCAGCGAGCGCCAGAAACGCCGGGAAGCTCGTGAGCGGCAGATCGGTGAGCATCATCTCGTTCACCGCGACGCACGCGTTCGCGTGGAGCCGCTGCAGCACATCCAGCGGCAGCTCGCGGCTTTGCGCCTTGCGGAACCCGCGAAAGTCGTCGACGAAGCCCAGCAGCGCGCGGAACGGGTGGTACATGATGAGCTGGAAGCGCACACCTTCGAGCAGCACCATCTCGTGGCCCACAATGTGCTTGTGGTCGATCTGTAGCTGCTCCGCGATCTTGTCGACGTGCGTGTACTGCTCCTCGACCTTGCCGGCGACGTAGATGGCCGTCGGCGCGAGGTACTTGGGGTGGAACTCCATGACCGAGTTGGACAGATAGAAGCGCTTGAACAGCATCACGGCGCAGCACTTGACCTTGTCGGACGTGCGGAAGAACTGGTTGCAGCTCTCCTGGATCTGGTCCTCGTAGAACTGGCACACGACGCGCTCCTGCTCGGGCGTGAGGCACTCGAGCGGCGGCTCCAGCGCGCTCGCCGCAGCGGCCTCCTCTTTCTCCATGGTCTCGAGATCGCCGTCGATGGCGTCGTTCCAGTCGTTCTCATCGCGCGTCGCTGTCGTGGACTCGGGCAGCAGCGCGGCAAAGGACCGCGCTTTCCGAGCGGGGGGCGCGGCGCCGTCGCCGGCAGCCGCGTGCGCTCGCTCCAGCCGCAGCGCCTTGCGCGCCTTCAGCTGCCGTAGCCGAGCGATGCGCTCGAGGTCGCTGTCGCTGAAGATCCAGTTGTTGTAGTGCGTGGAGTTCTGGAGATACGACATGGTGGACGAGTGCGTCCATGCATCTAATGCCGACAATTCATCGATCCATCGCTCTGGTGCATGATGGTCCCTAGTTTTTCTGTCGCGAAATTAGGGATTTTGGTGGTTGGTAAATTACGATGTAACCAAACCGTAACCCTCTGGTTTGTTCTGTTGGTGGGTCTGTTCAACAGACTCTGTTGAAGTTACGTTGGTCTGTTTGTTTGAGCAGATCCCAACAGATCCCAACAGATCTGTTGCCTGTACCCGTCCGTACCCCTTCACCAGTTGCGCTCTCTCCGATGGCGCATTCACTTTAACATCATCATCCGCGCTCGCTGCTTCGCGATTCCCGTCATCACTCACTCTTCTTCTCTCTCTCTGTCGACCAATCAGTCCGTGCACGATGGTGATGATGGCAGCACTTGGTTCCCGTGTGACCACACGCGCGTCGATGGGACTACGCGCCCGTCAGGCGTCCGCGACGACCCGTGGCGTGACCATCATGGCCGCCGACAAGATCGATCGCTTCGCTGTGCCGCTTGTGGACGTCGCGCCACTGCTGCAGCCGCAGCCCGCGTCGGCCGCCGTGCGGTCGCAGATCCTGGGCGATATGAAGCGCGCGTGTCTCGACACGGGCTTCTTCACGATCCCGACGCGCGGCGTGCTCTCGGACCAGCTCATCGCGCGCGCGTACAAGCGCTCGGACGAGTTCATCGCGCTGCCGCACGACGTCAAGCTGCGCTACCACGTCAAGAAGTCGCCCAATGCGCGCGGCTGGACGCCCATGTTCGAGGAGCCGTCGTACCAACCAGGCGTCATCTCGCACCTCGAGGGCTTTGACCTCGCGCGCGAGCTACCGGCGACATTTGTGGAAGACGGCTCGAGCCTTGGCCCAAACGTCTGGCCGACAGAGCTTCCAGGCTTCCGAGAGGACGTCTACGGGCTCTATGAAGAGACCACCAAGGTCTCGAACGTGCTGTTCCAGAGCTTTGCCGAGATGCTGGGGCTGCCGCCGCACACGTTCCTGGTACGTACTGAACTCTAGTCGCTTGTGTATCGGGGGTCTCTCTCCTGACGTGTAGTTCTGTCTTGATTGACTGACGTATATTTGCTGCCAGCAACACGTGAGCGAGCGAGCAGAGGCGTTCATGCGCATGCTGACGTACCCAGAGACCGATGCGCCCGTCAAGAACTCGACTGTTGGCATCGCGTCGCACACCGATTTTGAGTGCTTCACCATCATCCACCAGAACAGCGAGGGACTGCACCTGATGAACCGCCACGGCGACTGGATCGAGGCGCCAGTGTTTGAGGACCGGTAATTGGTTTCGCCTTCACTCGACAGGGGTAGTATCCATCTTCTTGCGGCTCACCTCATTTCACATTTCGCTTGTCGGCAGTTTGTTCATTATGGTTGGAGACATTCTCGAGCGATGGACGAACGGCGTCTTGGAAGCGACAGAGGTGCGTGGGATTAAAAAACAAAAAACGTGAACGCCGCGAGAGCAACTCAGTCATCAATCGATGCTGTTGCAGCACCGAGTCGTGAACACGGAGAAGAAGCGCCAGTCGAGCGTCCGCTTCAATGGCGTCGACGGCGACACGGTCGTGGAGCCGCTGCCACAGTTTGTCACGCCAGAGAACCCAGCGAAGTACAAGCGAACGACGCAGCGGCTGCACATTCAGCAGGAGATCGAGGCAGGCGAAGAACATCTCGCTGCTGCGAAGGCATCGATCGGAGGCCAATCGTAAATTCAACATGCCAATCGAGACGGTTGCTCTCTCACTATCCTGGAGTTTCTTTCTCTCTCTTTGCCTCACTTTCGAAGCGTTGTGAACTCGGAAAAGAGCTGCTTTGCGTGAGGGTCCGACAGCATATCGTCGCGCGAGGGTCGTCGCCCGTGCGAAGCCTCAAAGCTTTCGCGCCAGCTCTTGAGCGCGGCTTCAAGCCGAGCGACTTTCTCGGCCCGCGTCTCCACGACCTGCGCCACGGGGACGTCGTCCAGCATGGGCTGACACAGCACGCTCATCACGTCCTGCTTGAGCACGTCACCATCCTCGGTCTTGACCATCTTGACGAGCTTTTGCTCTTCGCCTCCGCGTCCGAGCGGCACTAACAGCCCGCCACCAGGCTTGAGAAACGCGGCAAACGCCTCCGCTTCGCGCTTGGTCTCGACAGCGACGCCGACATGGATGCAGTCAAAGAGCTCGTCTGACGGCAGCGACGCGAGCACGTTCTTGCTGGCAGACGTTAAAACTCGCGTGGCATCCAGCAGCTCGTCCTCCAGCGCGTCGCGCAGATTCTCCTTGGAGAACTCGACGAGCTCCGGCACAATGTCGACACCGACGACGGATCCCGTGGCGCCAACGAGGTGCGCCATCACGGCGACTAGGTACCCAGAGCCACAGCCGATGTCCAGCGCGCGGGCGCCAGGCTGCAAATGGCTCTCTAGCATCCCAAGCACCTGTGCGTGCTGTTGGGGCGTCGAGATCGTCGCGACGACGCCGATCTTGAGCGGTCGGTTCTCGTAGCTGGCGCTGGACTGGCGGAGCTCTGGCGGCGTGAACTGCGCGCGATCAACCGCTCGAAGCGCCCGCTCCAGACGCGAGTTCGCGGCCACGACGTTGGTCTTGACGAGGCTGTCGACCAGCGCGCGGTGCGTCGAGCCGCCGATTTGATGGCCGATGCTCGTGCTGAAGACCACGCAGAGGTTGGCTCGGTTACTATTCTACGTACCAACACTCAATCCAGAACGAGAGAGCAGCGCGTGTACCTGATGAGCAGGTCCTCCGATACGCCGCTCAGTACGGAGAACGCGCGGGAGAGCAGCGGCGTCTGCAGCCGCAGAGACAACCGAGACGCAGTAGCTCCTCGCATCATGGACATCATCACCATCGTCGTCAACAGAGTCCACCACTGATCTCGGGAATCAGAGGTATGGACGTCAAGGAATCAGATATTTACAATTTTATCTGATCGGATCAACGTGTTCTGTAGCCATGTTGGTCTAAACAATGGGGACTGCCCACGCACCGTGGACCTCGAGATTGTAGGCGTTCACGCCTCTCTCGGCGCGGAAGAAGCCGTCTTCGCCCCAGTTCGTGCCGTGCGTATTGCGGACGATCCAGTACTTGACGCCGTTCTCGTCGGTGCCCCAGCCGATGAGGCTCACGACGTGCGTTGTCCGTGAAAACTTGGTCGGATTGCGAAGCACGAAGCCGCCGGGATACTCAGCGAAGTCGGGTGACAGCGAGTACATGCTCACGACGATGGGCCCGCGATGGTAGATCTCGTTCATCGCTTCCAGCTCGAACTCCTCGGGGGTCGTCGCGTTCAGCGTGCCGTACTCAGAGATGCGGTACCGTCTCGCCTCGCGGTCGACCTTGCACTCACCCGTGAGCGTGCAGCGCCGGCATTGCGACACCGCGCAGCCCTCGGTCGAGTCAAACCATGATGGATGCGAGGCGATGTACGGATTGCACGTCGTGTCGACGATGCCGTTCTCATGGATCCACTTGTGTGCGTACCGCGGGTCTCCACCCGTGCACGACCCGAATGACCGCATGCCGCAATCGAGCAGCACCTGAGGCGAAATGATGACCTCTGGACCCACTTTGCCGTACTTGCGGAATTGTGCGATGCGAATGCGATCCGACAGTGCGCTCACAGTCGAAAACGCCCAGCACGAGCCACACGGACGCGGCACCATTTGATTCTGAACACTGGTGACGAGACTGATCCCCGTCCCATTGTAGTCGCGCCAATCCCAGTGCGCTGGCAGGTCGTCAATCGAGGATGCTGACGGGATCGTCGTGAGCACGAGCTCCGGGTCGGGACCCGAGAGGAACCAGCCCGTGTCCTTGCCCTTGGGCTTCGTCTTGGTCGCATTGCCGCCTGCGTTGGGACACGACGACGCGATCGCATCGAGCTCCACTTGGACTGCGCGCCGTGCGCTGTCGCCGTGCGTCCAGTCGACGACGGATGCCGAGCGATGCTGCACGAAGAGGCTCACGCCGCACCCGACTGCGACCCACACGAGAATAGGAGCGACGCGCTGCACCAGCGACCGGCTACGGCGCCACGCGGTCGATGCACCGGCGTCTGCGCTCTCGGACGAGCCGTAGCGCGCCTCACTGAGCACGGGTCGGCGCTGCGTCAGCAGCGGCAGCTCGGTCTGGGACGACATGAGGCTGAGCTTGGAGCGACGAGGGTCTAACTGGAAACTGACCTCGAGTGAGAGAACAAGAGAGAGAGAGAGAGAGCGTCTGTTCTCGACGTGTCCGCCGATCTGTTGTTCTTTTGCCAAAGATGATCTTTGGCCGCCGATCTGTTCTTTCGCGAGAGCTGTTCCCCGCCGTGTCTGTCGGACTGACGCAGTCACAGAGTCACAGAGGTGAGTGACGTTTGGTGAGCGTTTCGCCTGAAACGATGTGGAAGGGTAAAACCTTCGAGACACCGACATAAAACCTCGGCACACCGCGATGCGTTGCATGCGCTGACGTCGCTGATTGGAGTTCCGAGTGCTGTGTCAAGAACAGAAACCACCCAATAACCGCCCTTGAAACGCTTTGAGCACTGCTGATTGGCTGAAATCCGCCAAACGGATCTCCAGTCGCCAATGTGTGTGTGTGTGCGTGGCCCACTGCCGGATCTGTGACGAGAGAGCACTTCAACGTGGAGCCCTCTCCTTCAACATGCATGGGCCACCACTGCTGCACTTCATGGTCCTCTCTGTGCTGGCGATTGAAGCTGCAGCATACAAACGCCTAGTGATCGCCTGTGAGGGACGTCGAAACTTCCGTGTGGCTCTGTGTTCTCATCGTCTCGAGCGCTCCGTTGGCCGAGTCGATGGCGTCGAAAGCCATGGTTGAAGGGAAACATGGTTCGTCTTCCATGAACGAAAGAAATGGTGGACGCTGGTACACGTCGGTCGTCGCGCGATCGGCCATTGGTTCGTCAATTCACACGCAAGAGATTCACATGAGCGGAGTGTTGGCACGTGCCAAAGAGGAAGATCGTGGAAGCAACTTGAATAATGGTTGATGCGATGTCTTTGTCAAGCACACTGGGATCCGGTGGTCGACCCACCCCCGTTGTCTCGACAGAGACCTTCGCGCTCTATCCTCAAAGAGAAATGGACGATGGAGGTGATCGTCAGTCAAGCACTTCAAACTACACCTGTTTGTGTCAAGCGTCCGTCGATCGCTCTGGGAAGCGATGCGCAAATGACGTTGAGTGTAGCCTGTTCCCAGCGGCGGCTTTCGCCCAACGAAACGTTGCAGACCACGAGCACAAGGTGACGGTGGGATGCCGCCGTCGACGGTGGCTCAATGCCGAGCGACGAGGGGAGGAAGACCGGCATTCGAGTGTCTCATCGATGCTCACTGCAACTGAGTCGATGCGGCAGTTGCCGGAGTCGACTTGCGAGTCTGCGAGACGACTCAAGATCTGACCGTTAAGGTGACGCACTGAAGGAGAAGCACGGAGAGCAATTGTTTCGAGCAAGTCCGCGAGGGACAGGCGTTCATTTCGAGATCGACCCAATTGAACCGAAGTGGAACAGGCGACTGCACCAGCCCCTCGAACAAACCATAGCGGCCACAATGAAGTACATGCAAAGCCACAAGACGATATCAGAATTTCTCGATCGTTGCGAGAAGGAGAACATCGAGCTCCCAGAGGTATGTGTAGCCGCTGCGGCGTTCACCAGTGCATCTACTGAGGCGTTTCGCAGAACCCGTATGACGCGATGATGGAGGTGAGCACGGCACTCAAGACTACGGAAGGGAAAGAGAAGGTGATAGCATTCATGTCACGACTTTCCAAGCTGAATACTGCTGATGGATGTCTGTGCGTGAAGATTGCCATGGAGCGACTGAAGAAAAAGTTTGGTGTCGTCGGAAACAAGCGCTCTCAGTCCGAGCCACACCAGGAACAAGGTAATGGCAATGACGGTGGGAGCGATGACGAGAATATGCCGCACCACAAGCGAATCAAGCTTGCAGAAGAAGCAGGCGAAGAACCTGCTGTTTGCTCCGAGAATCAAAAGATTGTCGACGCGTTCATCAAGTATGGTGTTTCTCAATTGGAGAAAGGCCACACTGGCAAGGGTGTCACTCACTTGCGCGCCGCGAGGGAGATCCGCATGTTCGACAAGCCCATCAAGTCGGGATACGACGCACGACAGGTCGGCTACGTTGGGGACAAGATGGCTCAACAAGTCGATCAAGTGCTCCGGGATGGTGAAGTGAAAGACGACAGTCCAGATCTCAACGTGTCCAAGGACTATGACCACAATCACCCGAACATTGTCGGTGACATCCGCGACAAGCCGGCGAGAAGGGCCGATAATCAGAAGATTGTCGATGTCCTCGCTGACTATGGCGAATACCAACTCAAGTACGGAAATACAGGCAAAGGAACATCCCACTTGCGCGCAGCAAAGGAGATTCACAGCGCTGACATTGTCATCGACTCGGGTTACACGGCGAAGGCGAACATTGGATACATCGGCGATGTGATCGCTGACAAGATCGATCAAATCTTGAAGCACGGGAAGATCGTTCACGACACCGACTACAGTGGGAGCTCGTCGCAGCGTGTTCGAGGTGATCCAGCGCCAATTGTTCGGGATTTGATGGAACGACCTGCAAAGAAGAAGGAGAACCAGAAGATCGTAGATGCGCTTCGTGACTATGGTGACGCGCATTTGCGAGGTGGATATCGTGGCAAAGGCATCTCGCATTTGCGTGCGGCGGCATCGATTCGTAACTCCGACATCGTGATCAAGAATGCAGGCGATGCGACAAAGATCGACATGGTCGGTGACGCTGTTGCCCGCAAGATCGATCAGATATTGCGCCAGGGCCATGCTGACTCGGACGAAGACTACGTTGAAGGAGAGGAAGAAGAATATGATGACGAAGATGTTGAGGACGAAGAAGAGCACTTTGGGCCACGTCATTCAGGAGGGACCATGCCGCCTCTTGTGGAGGATGTCCGCAGCACTTCCGCGAAGTGCCCCGAAAACCAGAAGATCGTGGATACCCTGGCCGACTTTGGAGAGAAGCAACTGCAGGAGCGTCATACTGGGCGAGGCGTGACCTTCCTTCGAGCAGCCAAGCAGCTCAGCCAATCGAGCGAGGTGATTAAGAGTGCAAACCAAGCGAAGAAGATTGGCATGGTCGGTGACAAGGTCGCACAACTGATCGAGAAGACGTTGAAGCAGTCCAAGTGAAGTCAATTCAAGCTTCACCGCCAGTTTGTCCTCAACTCATCGCTCAAGAGTGAGGACATGTGCATGCCAGATTCATTCAGTGTGCAAATACGTTTTTGATGAATCAACTGTTATCTTGCTATTCTGTTGGCTCTGTCGACTGAGTCGAATTGCTCTGGCGTCGTGCTGCTTGGCGTGCTGACGCTCTCTTTGCATGGTCTGCTTGATCTGCCTTCAACCGACGCTCAACTTTTTTGGCTTCGAGAGACAATTGTTTGCTTGATGTGGCTGCCTTCACAGACTGACGGGTCTCCGACTTCGAGCCCACTTTTGCCAATGATGCGGTCTTGGAATCGCGCTTCATCATAGGCTGCGAGCCTTTAACGGGTGTACGAACTCGAGCAGCCTTCATCACTGCAACAGACATGGGGGCGGCTCGGCTCACGGGTTTGTTCGGTGAGAAGAGCGAGTCGCCTTCGAACGGAGGCACCGGCCCCTTGTAAGGCTTATACGCCACTTTCTTTCCTTTCTGAGTCGCACCCTGCGAAGACTGAGCGGGCGTTGCTGTTGATTTTGAAGCCGCCGGTGACTTGGGGACGCCATTAAACGTCAACGACTTGTTGATTCCTGGATCAGCCGCGGCCGCCTCCGCGAGCGCCTTCGTCTTACTTCTGGTCTTCTTTACTGATGAAAACTTGCTGCCTGACAGCAGCACTGCTGCTCGCTCGCGCTTCATCTTCTCGTGCTCTTGCAACGTGGGTTGCTTGGCCATGTGCTTCGCGTGGATTTTGTCCATCATCGCTTTACTCGTGGCCTTCGCCTTTGTCGGCGTCTTGGCCGGAGGAGACGTAAACGATGAAGGCGAGATTGCAGCCTTTAGTTGCTTCACTGATGCCTTCTTACCAACAGACGAACGCGCTGACGCACTTGACGTTGAGGAGGAAACCTTGGATTCTGGCGTCTCGGGGTTGATCTCGCACGTTGCCGATGCGTCGATGTCGTCCTCGGTGGTATCGTTTTGGGTGGTATCGTCCTTCTTTTTCTTCTCTTCACTATGATGGTCGTCTGAGCTGGTATCTGCAGATTGTTCGGTGGATGATGCTGGCCAAAGCGTATGTTGAAGCACGCCCATCAACTTGCCGACGATCGTCTCGCTTTTCAGCGTTGCCTTGACGCCATGCGACTGGCTCAGCGCCTGCAACTCGCGACGCGGCATCTCCGACAGCATGCGCTGCAGTTCCGCTGGATCCCGCGCCGCTGGTGCCGTGCTGGTCGTCGCCACAGCGCGTTCCATCTCCTTCGCTTCCTTCGCCATTCTCCTCTCCGAAAGACCCTTTCTGGCGCGCTTTCAGGTTTGAATGGGGAATGATGGTTGGTGACAAATCCAGGTGCAGTTTAGCGTACCCGGAGGTTACGCTCCGAAAAAAACGATTTTGCACCTTTGCGTTTTCGAGAGTGTTGGTCTACTTCAACTGCCTGATCCAGCGATCCATGATGAGAAATGGAGGCACCGACCTCTCTGCTTTCTCTGCTTTCTCTCTCTCTCTCTGCGCTCTGTCACTCTCGATGTCGCCACATATCGTCATCAAATAGGAAGAAGAAGCATGAACTATCGCCAGGTGGAAGCGGTGCTCTCAGATCTGCTGATGAAGTGTGAGGAAAAGGGTGTCGCACTGCCTGTGGAAGCGTTGGCAGCCGTCGACGCAGCACTGGAGGCTTTGCAGTCCGAAGGAAAGCACGAGCTGGTTCGTGTTGTATCCAACATCTGCATTCTTGAATTGTATGAGAATTGATGGTGTTGTCGTCTCTGTAGGGACGACCGCAAATGGAGGCAGCAGTCGAGCGCCTCGTCGAACGCTTTGGCGTGAAGCAAGATCATGTTAAACTGGTCAGTGTCGATATCGACGCCCCACAGCGCAAGCGACGAGCGCCTTCCCATGAGTCTAAGGGAAGAAAGAAGACCAGCACGCCCAAGACGCAGCCTGTAGCCGAACGCATCACGGCCGACAGCTCCATCAGTCCGAAAGGCAAGAGGAAGCAACCCAAGCACAAGCTACTTCGCGAGATCGAAGAACGACGAGCAGTCTGCGAAGACAACCAGCCACTCGTTGAGCAGCTCGCTCAGCTCGGTGAGTACGAACTGCGCACAGGGTACACCCAGCGTGGAGTCACTCGGTTGCGAGCTGCCCGAGGGATTCGAGACGCCCACGAAGTGATCAAGTCTGGCGCGCAAGCTCGGACGTTGGATGGAATCGGACCGTCGGCAGCAGCAAAAGTTGATGCTATCTTGCACGCAGGCATCGATGGGGCGCTGCGGGAGTATCGAGGTTGAGAAAAGGGAACGATACCGTGACTGTGTCGCTTTTGAATGGCACTTGGTCGTGGGACGTGACATTGTCTCGTCGCAACGTTCCTTAACTGTCGAACCTGCGCACTCCTACAGCGTGTGTGAAGTACATACCGTACGGCACAGTTGAATCGAGAAGGCGTGGGCAGCAATGAATCTGCGCCAAGCTCAACGTGCTCTTGCAGAGGTGATTGCGAAGTGCCAGAAGGAACATGTGCATCTCCCGAAGGTATTCGTTATCTCTTCAACACAAACAAACGGGATCGTAACTTTGAGTTCATGACAGGACCCACTGGAGGGCATGCGTGCATGCGTTCGCGCACTTCAAAACGCGAGAGAGGGAACTAATAAGGTGAGATCGTCTATCGCTTCCCGGCTCCAACTGTAATGTTGTGGATCCATGGTGGATGGCACCACTAGGTCGAAGTTGATGACGCAGTGCTCGAGCTGCGACAAACAAGGGGTCTAGAGCCTGCCTGGCAAAAACGAAAAGACGAAGCCGAAGCCAAGCGAAAGGCTTCCAAGAAGCGCGGGCGGCCAAGAAATGGGGATGCAAAAAGGTCTGCGTCTTATAAGTCAGCGCGAGCGACAACTGAGTCTGCTGCAATGGGATCGGACAAATCAGCCGACACACACGAGGAAGCAAACCGTAGCTCGAACGAGGAGCAAAGCCACCCAACACAAGTTCAGCGCATCATCGAGAACAACCCAGCGAAGAATCCCGCGAATGAGAAGCTTGCCGAACAGTTTGTTGAGCTGGGAGGCCGCGAATTGAAGCACGGGCAAACCCAAAAAGGCATCTCACGCATGGCAGTGGCAAAACAGCTTCGGATGTCGGAGGCGCCAATCAAATCTGGCGCAGAGGCGCGTGCTCTCCCTCATGTAGGTCCGTCCGCTGCTGCCAAGATTGACGAGGTCATTAAGCATGGTAGCATCGACGAGTTGGAAGAATCTGGGAAGAAGGACACCATCGACGCCAAGACTGGCAACGACGTCCAAGATGACAGCGATGAAGAACAAGTCTATGTCGATGACGGTGGAGACTCGGACGACTTGGAAGAAGACAACGAGGAAATCGAAGAAGAATACCAAGATGAGTCTGCCCATTCAGATTGAAGCACCTCTAACGATCGATTTCTCCATCTTCTGCCTCACCTGACTCAAGTGACGAGACTGTTGACCGTATCAAATGCTCGTGATAAAGCCGATTCAACTGTGTCTGTAAGGCAGAAAGGTTTTTCGAGCTGTGAGTAAAGTGAGTGTATGAGTCCGCTACTTTCATTTCGTTCACGTACCACCGACTGCAATTCGCCAGACTCAACTGATTCAGTCAGTGCTATCGCCAGACCATTTTCCACTTCCGCCACCAGCTCCTGCTGCGCAGTAGTCGCATTCATTTGCCGCACATATCTGCGGCGTGTCTTGCCAAAGATCTCGCCATCACTCAAGTCACCGTCTTCCTGCGCACGAGTGCCCCAGCGCTTTGTTGGCAACTCGCCATCAGAAAGATCTTCGTTTTCCACTGGATCATCCTCGACGCCATCGACGCCTCGACGCCTCCAACTGCGTCGATACGAGGCTCTTCTACGGTTTCGACTAGGCATCCACTCACTCAAACCGAAGAGGCCTGTGGGAGAACGAACTATACCGCTGCTTCGAGACGACGCAACACTGGTACTCGACAAGCTGCTGCTCATCTCACTTTGCCTGCTGGTGTGGCTTCTGGAGGTTGCATGGTGTTGGTCATCCCCTAGTGCTCCCGTGTCAAGCACTACATCCCGAACGAAACGCACGGACTGCACCGGGTGAAGCTGCGGCTGTGACTGCGACTGCGCTTGGCTTGGGGACCGCGCGGCACTAGAGCAGTCAGACTCTGCTCGAAGCAGACGGTGTTTCGCCCCCGAAGTTGAAGATGCCAGGCTCGATACGCTTGGATTTTGTGATGTAGACATTCCGAGCTGCTGCTCGATGCTGTTAGTGCTGCAACGATTAGACGTTGCCACGTTTGCCTGTCTCCGCCGTTGATACCGGAGCTTCAAGAGAATATCAAGTGATGATGCGGTCGCTGGACGAAGACGTGGAGGAGATAGTGGCGGCGCTGGCGGTGGCAACTCGTCACCGTTCTGTTCACCGAGTGTGGTTCCAAAAATTGCGAGACCCAGTGTCGTCCGCGGCCGATTCACCCTTGGTGGCTGAGCAGTAATTGGTGCAATCTCTTCCACAACGCCTTGAGGAGTCGATGCCGGCATTGGTGCTTCGACGTCATGTGTCGTCCCTCCAAGATCGAGACTTTCCCCAGTCTGAATCGACTTCTCAGCGATGAGCAAGACGCGTCGTTGCGGCGTCGACTCGTTTTCAGACGACTCAGCGTTTCGACTAGCAGCCTCATGTACCTCCTCTGCGCTCGATTCCTTTGAATTTTCGCTTGCTGCGACATCTTCAGATTCTTTGACGTCGGGCTCGACAGGCTTGGCTGGCTCAATCACAGCTTCTGGTGCGTCATTGGTCGGTAAGGGCAAAGGGCTTTCTGCTGGTTCTGACCCTTCGTCACTCACAGAGCTCTGGTGTTCAGCTGCATCTACTGGCGGTTTGTCCGGTTGTCGTTGACGCCAGATCTCTTGCACGATTGCCGCTACTTGTTCTTCGGTCAGCGCTTTCCACCAGTCAGTGCCGAGTTCATCAGTGCTTGAGTCGAGTGCCTCCAGACTTTGTCCAGCGAGCTCCATGCTCTCCCGCAACGCTGCAGCGGCTCGCATGAGCCCAGTGACATCGCCATCCGCAACGGTATCCGACTGCTTCTCCTTCATCAACTCTCGAACGAGCTGTCGCGTCACGTCTTGTGCGATATCGTGAACGAGCTTGGGATCCAGCACCGCGGTATCGACCACTCGCTCGAGACTCTTTCGAACCACAGCATCAGCAGCTGGAGTGTCTATGATCTCAGCAGGCGTTTGCTCTTCCGCGACCAAGACACGGGACACGAGTAGATCCGGCAGGTCACGCAGCAGTCGGTCCTCCACCGGCAGCTCAGTGAGGCCTGCTGTCTCTATGATTCGAGCGTTGTGGTCGGGCAGAGGGTCTCGTTCTTGGCGACCGCTACGCTCGATCGTCGTTGGAACAGGACGCGATGGCGTCGGTGAGACACGCTCGCTTGACGGCTGCAAACTGGAGACTGACGGTACAGAGATTTCACGAGTGGACTCTTGAGCCTGCGGTCTGCGAAGTCGTTGTCGCCGCCGGTCTTCCTCGTCTTGTTGTTGCTGCTGCTGATGCCGATCGAATGCTGCGGTCGCAAACGCCACAAACTGCTTAAAGTTGATGGCCTCTCTCAAGGGAGCAACATTGTGTGTGCTGTTCAAGCGCCGGAAGAACGAGATGATCGTCGGCGCGGGCACCGAGAGCTGCAGTCGATGCAGTGCGACCGACACCTCGATGCGGTTCAGCAGTCCGTCGCCGTCAGTGTCGAGATCGCTGAACAGCCGCCGAAGCATTTCGCCGTTGAGCCGCTTGACGACGCCCATCGGACCGGAGGTCGTGATGACAGGAGGCGCTCCGAACGACGCTGCTGATGGCATCGAACGGAACTCGGAGAGCACCTGACGCCCGAGCGACGACGTTGGTGCCGCTGGTGGTGGAGGAGAAGGAGATAGCGGAATTGGTGCTGGCAACTCTGGAGCTGCAGAAGACGTCATTGGGTTTCGCGTGTTCTCCTCGCGTCTCTCACTGTCGGCTGACTCGCTTTCGTCTCTTGCTGGTGGTAGTGGAGCCGTGACAGCTTGCGTTGGAAGTGAAGAACGTGGTGGCGCCGAGTCTATATCGGTTGCAGTGATCTCCTCGTTGCTGGTGTCATCAGACGCAGCAGATGCAGCAGTAACGTTCTCTTTTTTCTCTTCATCGATCGAACGTGTCTTGCTCTCTGTAGATTTCGAGTTGGCGCGTGACGGAGACGAGAGACGCCACGATGGATCGTCAAAGAGGTCGACGGACTTGGGCGGAGCTGCAGGTGTAGAGGTCTTGCGCTCTACACCACTTCTCGTTTTGCTCTTTGCGATTGTTGGTTTGTTCTCGGATCTCGTCCCTTGTGGTTTCGTCGCTTTGTTCTGAGCGAAAGAACGATCTTTCGGGGGACTCGAAGATCGCGTCTTTGCTCTTTGTTCTTCTCTTGCATCAAAAGTATAATCCTCATCCTTCGTCTTTAGCGCGCGCGCTCGGTCACGCACGTTCCAATAGCGTTGCGCTGGGGGACGCTGGCGAAGTTCTCGGTCGACGCGGGCGATTCGCTTGGCGACCTCCCATTGCACTCGTCGTGACGTTGCAACGATGGGTTCCACAGCGTCCCAATCGCCGAGATCGAGTGCACCCGAAGCATTATCATACACGTGCGTTCTGTCTGCGCGCAGCACTCGCCGATTGCTCGAACGCAGAGCCAATCGTTTGGATTCGGCTCGCGGCCGTGTCAACACCACCGCGTTATCAAGCCAGAGAAGCGGCTGAGTCTGTCGCAGGCGAGCTTGAAGTTCAGCGTTTTTGGCGCGAGCTTCTTGTAGCACCGCGAACTCCGCATCGAGGGACGGGAGCGTCGCGGACGCAGCGTCTACGCGAGACGCCCAGCGCTCGACGACGTCCTCCTGATGACGGAGCTCCACAGAGGCAGTCGATGCCGCCATGGCGGCAGCGCGACGAATATTGTTCCATGAAAAGCTGGCATGCCGGTGGTGGAAGAGCACCAAAACTAAGCTAATTACGTATCATGTCACATGGCACAAGTTGAAGTCCAAGCAGCCAGGAAACGGACACCATCCTCGTTTTGGTCCCAGCGCAGCTGTCGCCCGATCCAAATCAGCTGCATGCACGGATGCAGTCGGAACAATATGCGTCACTTTATTGAGCAGAGAGGGAGGTTACATCTGGTCCAGCAAGCGTAATCGGGCATGTGGCGCCTGCCTTGTTCTCGAACGAGGGAAGGGCGCCACGTCACCATCGCCACCTCGATCACCATCGACGTCACCGCCATCAACCATCCGTATCACCGCCACGCTCTGCTCTGCGTGGAGCCACGTGCCTCTTCCAATGGAAACACTCCGCATCCACCGAACTCCATCACTCGTCATCCATCAGGATTTAGATTCATCCAAGCTCGCTCTAGAAAAAAAAAAAAGAAATCGTCGTCCCCTCTCTGTGTCTCGCTTCATCCAACATGCTCACACGCACACAAAACGCCGCGCCGTCGCCATGTCCAGTCGTGGTCGGCGGCACGGAGGCGCCACCGTCTTCCATCTCACGTGGCGCCACGGATGGCTTGGACTCCAGTCCGTCACCTTCCGTTTCGCTCTGCAAACATCTTGATCTCTTCAAAAATGAGCGCTGCACCACACACCAATACAACGCCATGTAAGCTCTTTTGTAGAACAATGACAGTATCCCAAACAGAGTGAAGCACGCACCTTTCAGCGCTTCCTTGTCCAGCGGAACATTCTCAAACTCCATGCCAAAAGGATTCGTCTCGAGCGTCTCCGCTTGTGGTCGTCGTACTGGCGCCAGGAACGGATGATTGAGCGCTTCGTCCACCTTCACACATGACGCAGAAGACAACGTTAGTTCAGTCAAAGGTTTCCTTCGAGTGCAACGTTCTTCGAAGTACACGTACCGATAACCGGCAGTCAGGATTAAATGCCAGCATGCGCTTGAGCAGATCAAGTGACTCGGCTGGCGCCCCCGGAAACATCTCGCGCAGATCGCGAGGCTCTTTCTTCGGGAGCTTTCGCAGGTACTGCTTCACTTCGCCCAAGTTTCCAATGTCGTTCTCTGTCGGCGTGCCGATCACGTTGAAGATCACGTTGAGCTGGTCCAGTTTGTCCGAGTACGTCGTCGGTCGATCCGCGCTCAATGGGAAACACGAACGCCCTGGGAACAACGGCACTCGCTCCTGGTAGCGCGGGCAGCTCTCGACCTGCATGCTCAGCAGCTCGGCAAAGATGCAGCCAATGCTCCACATGTCGACGGCGTAGTTGTAGTCTTGCAGCAGAATGAGCTCAGGCGCGCGATACCAACGCGTCACGACATGCTTCGTGAGCTGACGTCGAAACTTGGGAGCGTCCGAGTTGCCGCCCGACGGAGTCGTCGACGGCGAAGGCGTGGACATGTCGGACGTCGTTGGTGATTTGGCATCCTTGGGCGAGTAGAGATCTTTGCCCGAGTCGGCCATTCGGTCGCTTTCGACGACGCGCGAGAGCCCGAAGTCGCAGATCATGAGCGTGCAGTCTTCGTTGAGGAGGATATTGGCGGGCTTCATGTCCCGATGAATGACGTTGGCCGAGTGGATGTACTTCAGTCCGCACAGCAGCTGATACAGAAAGACTTGGATGTGACGGATCGTCAGATACTGCGGGCTCATGATCAGCTTGTGCAGATCCGTGTCGACGAATTCAAACACGAGGTACAGGTCGGAGAAAGATTCGTAGTTCTCTGGCGGGATCACATCCAATAACTTGATGACTTGAGGATGACTGCAAACACGGGGAGATGCCACGTCAGCATGTCATCCAAACAAGCGATTGGCAACAGCTACGTACTTGAGGCGACGCAGAATGTAGATCTCTCGATACAGGCGCTTGCAGTCGATCTCCTGCTCAAACACGTTCACGATCCGCTTGATCGCCACCTTCTTCTGACGCACGCTGTCATACGCCTCTGCGACCTACAAGTAGTCGCCATTTCAGTCAAGTTTTCCCGCTGTAACTCTTGTCCGGCTGAACGTGTACTCACCTGTCCGTACGACCCCTTGCCGAGCAAGCGCACGAGCTGGTATCGGCTGCTGACGCTCCAGTTCGCAAAGCTCCGCAGGTTCAACGGCGTCGCGCGGGGCATCGTCGTCGGGGTCGCGTGTTGGCTGGCAGCCGAGGCAGCCGCCTGTGCCTTGGCAGCAGTCGCGTCAGGAGCCGCTGTGGACGCCGCGAAGCTATCGTCCGTCGGCGTGTTGTCGAAGGCACCGGTACCATGGTCGCCAAATGCTGGAGTCGGCGGCATGTTGGCGACTGGCCCGTGCGGCGTCGGCGCGATGTCCGCGCTCATGAGCGCGCGCTGGTGGTCGATGAACGAGTTGGACGTGAACACGCCGCCGACGGGGGCCGCCGCGGTGGGCTGCGGGTACTGGCTCGGGCGGAACATCTTGGAGCTGCGAGCGATACCCTGCGTGGACGGCGGCGTGGCGCTCGGCGTGGACGGCGCTTTTCGCTTGCGGTTCGCGGCGTCCGCCGAAGGGGATGTGGCCGCTGGCGGCGTGGGCGCCTGGCCAGCGGCGGCAGCCGTCGCCGCTGCCGCCGTGTTGGGCGTGGGCATCTCGACGTTCATCTCGTCCATGGAGGTCGCGAGAAGCTCCACGCTCGAGTTTGTTCCCGTGGGTGGCGCCGTCGTGACAACGCGGGGAGCAAAGAACCGTTCTTGATTCTTGTTCTCCCCAAGTGAAGATCGTTCTGTCGGCCAGTCGGTCGGTCTAATCGAGTGAGAGCTCGCACGTGTGCTTTCACCAGCGTTTCGCGACTCCGACTCTTCGTGTGTTGCTCGACGTGTCGTGGGTCACGGCGCCCGTCCTCTCGGTCTGTTCCAGCGTCAAACTGAACGACGCGCACGCCGCGAGTTTCGAGCCCACTTCCTTCTTTTCCTTCCCGAACGCGCCTTCGGGTTTGACCGCCGCAGAGCAAAGCACAGAAAAGGAAAGAGGCGGTGGCATCACAAGTGAAGACGCTAGTGTGTTGTACGGAGTTTTGACCAATCCGCAAATTTCTCCTCCGGTTTCATCCAACCGGCTGCTTGCCTTTACGAGAACAGCTGGCTGCCGCCAGTCGCCCGTGGCAAAACTCAGCTTTTTTTTGCATGGAGGGTCGACAAGATATCGGGGCCACAGGATCAGAAGAACATCCGCCAGCATCGTGGCACAGATGCTCTTGCTCGACATCCTCCGCAGGATCGTTCTGAACGCAATAGATTGCGCTTCGCATGGCGGGATGTCGCTCGTTGTCCGCGGCAGTCGAAATCGTCGATGACACCAAGATGACAAGGCGCCACCAGATGACTTGGCGTTGGGTGGGAGGCACGCACGCGCGTCTCCCTTCGATCAAGGGAGATCGACGAGCCTGTGTGCTCCAGTCGACGGCCACCACCTGCACAGGAGTGACAAAATGAAAAAGAGAGAGAACGCGTCGCATGGGCAACGATCAGATGAGAATTGATTCATCCGCCAACAGCGCCGCCTCCAGGTCGTCGAGGTCGTCTGCGCCGACCTGAATGCTGTGCGCTTGGCGTTGCTGCGCTGCCTCACGCTCTCTCGCGAGCCGAGCGTCCTCCTCTTCTTTGCGTTGTCGTGCTTCTGCGAGGCGTTGCGCCTCTTTCGCTTGGAGTTCTTGCATTCGCGAGAGACGGTTCTTTTGCGCGCTTGTCCTGTTGCGCGCTTTGCTTTCCTCGACTTCCAGCCGCTTGGCATCGTTGTTCACCATCTCGAGCTCTTGCTGAAGCAGCGCCTTCGCATCACGGACGGAGCGTAGGCGTCTCTCTAGCGTCTCCAGTAGCTCGCGCTCTTGCTTGTCCACCTCATCGTCGTCATCATCGTCGTCGCTTCGACGTCGTCGTCGCAGCCGTGGCGCATGTTGCATGTTTCCCCACGTAACCACTCACCACCGGTTACTGGTGTACCCTTCATCATACCCTCTTTTGAGTGTCGAATAGAAATAGGTCCTTGTTTTCAAGCAGCGGTGGCAATGTTTGAAGGAGTGGCGCGGACAGGTTACACTTGGTGATGATCATGGCCGACGCCCGCGAGAAGCAGCAGTTCCTTGCCAACGCCGTCGATGTCGTGGGCCCGTGGTCCGTTCATGACGACGACGATGGACGGCTGTTCTACTTCAACCACGACTCCTGCGCATCCCAGTGGGACGTCCCGTCGGAGCTCGCTGGGCTGGAAGGCGAGTTCATGATGGCGCTGATGCTGCAAGACGCGATCGCGACGAGTGGCGTCTGGACCGCGCATGACGCTGGCAACGCAACGCTGTACTACTTTAATCGCAAGACGCGCGTCTCTGTCTGGGAACGACCCGCTGAATGGGGTGATCCGGCGCGGGAAGCAGAGGCGGCGCGCGAGGCGATGGCGCGCAAGCAGCAGGTGCTGGCGCTGCTCACGAAGCAACCGGCGCCGCCAACGGAACCCGAACGCGAGGAGCGCAAGGCGTCGTCCAAGACGAAGAACAAGACTGGCAAGAACAAAAACCACGAAGAGCAAAACGCGAAACGCAAAGATGAAGAACAACATGTCGCGACACCCGCGCCACCAGAGCCCACCGCGGAGGAGCTCGAGCTTCGCCGTCGGCGAGAAGAAGAAGCTGAGCGCTACCGCGACCGCTTCCGTGAGATGCTTCGCGACAAGAAGGTCATGCCGTTCACCAAGTGGAGCGTCGCGTTCCCATCGATCGCGACGGATCCTCGGTTCCTCGCCGTGCCAACGTGCGTTCTGCTGCCATTGCTTTGTTAGCGATGACGACGGCGACAAAGTTGACCATTGCGTTGTGCGTATTTTGTGACCGTAGGATGGACGAGCGCCGCGACATCTTTGAGGATTTCGTCAAGAACCGCCGCGACGACCTCAAGAACGAGAAAAAACAAAAGCTGCAGACCGCGAAAAAGCGCTTTGTGCGATTCCTTCGCGAGCAGCTCCACGCGCAGCGAGTGCAGGGCACGTTCGACGCAAACCAGTCGTTCTCTGTGTTCCTTGCAGCGCTGGAGCAGCATGAGGACGAGAACGACGAGCAACAGCGCGAGCTACAGACCGAGGTGCTGGCGCTGCTGCCGTTCTCGGTACAGGAAAAGATCTGGATCAAAGTGGTGCGTCATAACTGTTGTCTGATGACACAACTATTGATGTAGCGCTTGTTGACGGCGATGCTCTGTTGTCTGCAGATGGAAGACTTTCTCGAATCCACGAAAGCGGAGCGAGACGAGGAAGACCGTCTCATGGGCTTCCTCCTGGAGAAACTGGCTGATTGGGAGCTCATCGCGACGGAGGATCCCCGCGTGCGAGCGATGATTCGAGACTTTTACGGCTCACAACAAGCGCTTCTCTCCGACGCGCTGCAGTCGGTCGTCGTTCAGCGCGTCGCCAAGAAGGTCAGTGAGCAGCGCAAGCAAAGCAAACCCAAGGCGCCAACTCCAATGGTCGCGCCCGTCACTCGAAACGAGCTTGCACCACGCATGAAGGAGTTGACATCCGACAAAACGGAGCGACGCGCTTCGTCCGACAAGCCTTTGCCCGACGCTCCACAACGACCAGAGCAAAGATCCAGAGGACGAAGCGCAGAGCGCAAGCCAAGCACCAGCCACAGTCGTCGCCATCGACGCTCTGCGTCCTCCTCTTCCGCTTCCTCTGCGTCACGCTCACGCTCTGGATCTCGATCTCGCTCGCGTTCCCGTTCTCGCGGACGTTCGCGACGTCGCTCTCGCTCGAGAGGAAGAGACTCGCGCTCGTCGTCGCGTCGCCACCGATCGCGATCGGGCTCCGCTTCTCGATCTCGCTCTCGCTCCCGACGTTCGTAGGCCATTTGCTATTGAGCGTAACGAGAAACACGGACACCCACTTGAGACACACGTGCGTGTTGTTCATATTGTCTTGTGTGTATTGTATACCTGATGATGCAAGCAAACCTTTTTTGTCTTCTGCTCTGCGCAGCGACACTCGGGGATCCCATACAGGAAGCAATACTCCCCCAGCGTCGCTTGCTCTCTCCGCACACGTTCGTCCTCTATCGTCTCAAAGTGGATGTGCCTCTGGGCACGGGCGACGGCGAGAAGTCGACCGTCCGCAGCACGTACTTGGGGTCGTCGCAGATCTTCATCACCGCCTGCACGCCGTAGTCCAGAGGCACCGAATAAATGCCGTCGAGATTCACCTTCATATCCCAGCCGAGTGACCGCATCGACACGCGTCGTGCGCGCCCCCTGTCATTTTACCCAGGAGACACGAATGGTCAGCGACGCCATCCACCCTCAGTCAGCGAGACAGTCTCCATCCAGTCGCACGTACCGTCGAAAGCGAATATCACCAAACGTCTCGTTGATAATGGGCTCTCGAACGATGTATCCCATGTCGAGCGAGTCCTCGGGGAAGTAGTTCTCCCGATTAAAGCTGTTCCAAAAGTATCACAGCGTCAGTCAATTCTCTCTCTCTCTCTCTCTTGCGCTATGTCTCTCCCTCATCACGTACGCTTCTGTCAGCTCCGTCACGGTCTCGTTCGTGTGCGTGTGATGCATAGCTTCCAACACCTTCGCGACCTGCTCACGATAGATTTGCGACTGCAACAGAAAACGATCCCGATTATCAGCTCTCGCCTCGGCACTTCCACACTTGCATTTTGCATTTTGACTCCTGCTCTTGCTTACCGCGCTGTAATACCAAGCACTCGAGCCAGTGCCGGTGCACACAATGATGCCGCTGCTGCGCTGGGACTCGCGTTGATGCTGATCGACACCGATATTGTAATGCGATGGCCGCGAGGCGTCCGACTCGGCGATGAACACCTCGTTCAGCGCATAGCGCGGCAGCTCGTACCAGAAACCGTCCTGGTTCACCATGCCGACGCGGATGCGCTGCCGCAGGCGCCAGCGAAAGTTGCCGCTCAGCAGTCGATCCAACGCCACCTTGAAGCGGCTCTCGACGTGGTCGACGCTGTAGCAACAGAGCTTGCCCTCGCTGCGGCCTGGGTCCGTGTTGAGTCCCGCCACCGGGATCGGCTGGTTCACGTAGCTTGCGGCCTTGAGGAACGTGCCGTCACCGCCGGCCGAGAAGACCATGTCCGCGCCGTCGATCGCCTCGTGGCTCATCTGGTTGGCCGGCACGACGCTCACGTCGATGCCCGAGTCCTTGAGACTGCACGTGATGTCCTCGAGCGCTTGCACGTGGTGGTCGTGGCTGGCCTTGAGACGGTCATACACGAAGCCGCGCATCGACATTTGCTTCCGGAGTGCCTCTCTATGAGGGATCATTAAGATGCACGTGAGACGGTTTGCGTTGTTGGATCCAGTCGTGACGCAGAAAACAAAACAAAGCAAGCAAGCACACGTACCCAGTGTTGCCGTGGAGCTCGCATTCGTGCTGGAAGCGCGTCATCTTGTTGACGACGACGACCTTCTGCAGCTTGAGCGGCGGTGACGGTGGCATCTCCAGCGGGGCGACCGTCGGCTCCGCGCTTGGTGCCGGCGGAACGAGTGATGTCTGCGGCACCCACGACGACGTGGTCGGCGATGCCGGCGACGTCGACAGATTCAGTGGGGACACTGGTGCCGTTGTCGATTTCGAAGCAGACGATGATCCTCCTGCTGCTGCGGAGGCTGTCGCTGTCGAGGAGGAAGACGACGTTGCAGCAGACGACGGTGTCGAGACACCGACGCGGCGATACGTCTGGTCGAGATATTCCTCGGAGACAATCATGCGCGGCACACGCTCAGCGATGGCGAGCAGCATCTCGTTGTCGTACACGGGTCGCTCGATCTTGGTCCATCCCTTGGGGCTGAGCTTCTCGTTCCACGGGCACACGGAGCGCATGTGCGTAAAGTACGGCGCCATCTCGCCGGTCTGCGGATCGCGGCGCGTGTAGTGCAGGATGTGGCCGTTGTGGATCTGGTCGACCATCTGCCCCGACTCCTGCAGCTCGCGGAACGTGTCCTGCGACATGCGCTCGACGCGCGTGCGCAGCGCCCACATGACCTCGCCGTGGCACACGACGATCGCTTTCTGGTTGGCGCACTCGCGGTGCAGCAGGCACAGCAGGCGCTCGGCGCGCTGCGCGACCGCGGCCAGCGACTCGCCGCCCGGCGGCGTGTAGTAGAAGCGGTCGAGGTCGCGCCGCCGCAGCTCGTCCTGCATCTTGACCATGCGCTCCTGCTCCGACATGAGGTCCATCTGGCCCCAGTCGCGCTCGCGGATGAGCATCTCGGCGAACCAGCGCGCGTCCGGCAGCGCGAGCCGCGCCGCGGTCTCCATGGCGCGCAGGTACTCGGACACCAAGTAGCGGTCAAAGTGCCCGAGCCCGTTCTTGCGCAGCCAGTCGCCCGCGGCGGCGGCCTGCTTGCGTCCGCGGTCCGTGAGCCGCCAGTTGGAGCTGTGGCGATGCAGAAACTCGCCGTAGAACAGCGAGTGATCGCCGCGCTTGGACCGCTGGCGCGCGACGTTGCCCTCGCTCTCGCCGTGACGGATGAGCACGAGGTCTGCGAGCCGAGGCGGGTGCGACGGTGGCGACTGCGAGGCACCGGAGGCCGCGGCCGAGAGCCGTCGAGCGGGCCCCACGCAGCAGCGCGGGCGCTTGACGCAGCGGCGCAGCAGCAGCGTCTTGTACATCGCGCGTGTCTCCCTCTGACGGACGAACAGCAGGAGAGACGGGGGACTGGGGACTGGGGATTGGAGACTGGAGACGGAGAGGGGGAAGAGGAAGAGGACGCAAGGAAGGAACGAAGGAAGGAAGGCAGCGAGACGCAGGCGAATGGCGATGGCGTCGTGCGTTTCCACACGGACGACGACGACGACTGCACTTGCAACGGGAGCCGCTCAGACGAGGAGATTCCTCCTCAGAGACCATCACTCTGAACGGTGATTGGCCGCTCTCCTGGGCAACAAGCTCAGATGGTGGCGGGCCGTTTCCCCCGCGATTGTGACGGGTGCACGCGCTGCCATGTGACACGCAGACCGGTCGAGAGAGAGAGAGAGAGAGAGAACAAAACACAAAACACAACCCGCAAAATGCAAAACGCAAAGAGCAAGATTCGGTTCTCTCGGGGAAGTCGCAGGAGTACATGTATTACATGGTGACGAGGCCGTGGACAGCGATGGCGGGCGTCGACGTGTCCTGCGTGACCAACATGCGTAAGAGATCGGAGCGACGCGTTTAAGGACGATGGTGACAGCTGAGCGCGTACCTTGGTGCGAATCGAGTTGATGACGCAGCCGCATTCGACGACCGAGGCCCCGAGGCGCTCGATGAGCTCGCATGTCACCTTGAGCGTGTTGCCCTGCGCACGAAGCGACGTGACGTGAGAACAATGTAGCCATTTCAGACCACGTAAGCGCGGGAAGCTAAACAGGCGTCGGTCCCACTTACCGTCGCGACGAGGTCATCAATGATGACCACGCGCGCGCCCTTTGGAATGGCGTCCTCATGGATCTCCAGGCGACCCGTGTAGAAGCCGCTAGTGTAGTCCACGCCAATGGTGTTGCCGGGCAGGCGGCGCGCGCGGCGAACGGGCACGAAGCCGACTTGCATCGCGAGCGCGAGCGGGGCGCCGAAGATGAAGCCGCGCGACTCACAGCTCACGATGTGTGTCACCCCGATACCTGCGTATCTTGCCTTGAGCGCATCGATAGCGACCTGAAACGCGACGGGGTCGAGCAGCAGCGTCGTGACGTCGGCGAAGTCAAGGCCCGGCTTAGGGAAGTTGGGGAACATGCGGATGCGCTCGCGCAAGTACACGGCGACAGCGTCAGCGTCGGTCACGTCCACAGGGTGCGTCATATTGTTATGTAGAGCCGTTCAACAGTCGGAGCCTCGGAAGGAAACGGCAAAGCTGAAGTGAAGAGCGGAGAGATGGAGGACAGCGCGTGAATGCGAAGCCTTCCCCGGTGGTGAAACAGGGCGACCATCCGAAGGGTACGACTCGATCAAGTAACCAGGGTATATCGCTAACCCTGCAATGATTGGCTATAAATCAACCCAATCCTGGCTCGTTGACATGGCTACATTTGGGTTCCGATCTTTCGTCGTCACAGATTCCCAGATCCCCGTTCGGTTTCACGCCCGAAAACGAACGGCACGAAAGAGCATTCTGCGAAATGCCCGAAAAGCCGAAAGGGTTCTGTTCTCTCTGACTCTTTGTCTGGTTACGAAGAGGTACGGAGCAAATTCACGTGTCCATGTACGTAGTGCTGCAGCTCACCACAACAGCGATGACACGCCAACAACAAAGGACGCGAGACCATTGATCCCCCGCGTGCGTGTGTCTGCCGTGGGGCTCCCTGTCTCACGATGATGGCATCGTTATCAAGGAAAGCAACAAGAGATTGGTTTGCTGCTAAAGACGATGGCAGTGCTCTTCAAACAGCATGGAGCGCGCATTCGGTCGCCTAAACGCCCCCCTCCCACAAACACACACATCAAAAGCCATCCACACGTCAGTAGTACGGAATACCTCACGAGCACACGAAGAGAATACAACACCGGAGTGATCTCGCTAGCGGCGACGGCGCGTTGATGCTAGTTGGTGCTGCAGCATCTCAGACTCGGAACCATCGCGTCGAGTTGCGAGGCCGCATCGCATGCCCAGAATCTGCATTCCTGGAACATGCGGAGCGTCGCTCCGCAAGTTGTGCCATCCAGAAAGAAACACAAGATATCGACGTCAGGCGAGCACAATAATCGTTCTTCTCGCTGCACGACACAATGGTGTATCCCTCGCAACGGCGACGCCAGCAGCAGCAGCAGTCGCCGCATCGTGGGCTAATGATGGCAGTGGTGCTTGTCGTCGAGTGTGCACTTCTCTGCGCGTCCGTGGAAGCATCACAGCCGACCACGCGGGGACTACTTGGCACCAACAACACTGACAATCCGTCGAATCCCTCGCCACAGATTGTCCTCGACGGTCCACTACCAGTACCAGTGCAAGCCGTGACGTTGCCATCGGCATCCTGGTCGACGTGGCCGAGCGGTACTCAACCAACCGTTCCGCCGTCACCACCTCCGCCGTCCGACGCGGTGGACACATCATCGCAGTCACCGCCGAGTGGTTTACCTGATCCCGCAGACTCCCCCTTCCAGCCGCAGCCGACGACCCCAGTCCCGCTGCCCACGCCAGATCCGTCCACTGCTGCTCCGTCGCCAGATCCGTCCACTGCTGCTCCGTCGCCAGCTCCATCCACAATTGCTCCGACACCATCTCCATCCACAGTAGCTCCGACGCCAGCTCCGTCGAAGGTCGCTCCTCCCACGTCCAGTCCAACGCCCACTTCGTCTGCAAAGTCACCGCCCAGGACGCCAGCGCAGACTCCGAGTTTGGCGAACAAAACAAAGAAACCGACCTCTTCGCCTTCACCTTCGCCTCCCACTCCACCTCCAACGTCGGTGCCCAAGCCCACGCCTACCACTCGACGACCATTGACGCTAACGCCCAAGCCATCGACTCCATCGAATTCAGCGACGCCACCGCCGTCGAAAGCTCCTACGCCGGCGCCGACAAGTGGCATCGGAAAGGCATGGAACATTGTGGGCCTCACGGCGTCGTAAAGCGACATAGCGACCACTCGGGTGTTCATTGGGAAGACACCGCCACTTCACCACGATTTCTCTTTCTCATTTCTCTCACTCCATGTCGTTTGCACGTTCGGTGGCGTGTTTTTTTTTCATAAACACAACGTTCCATTCCTTCATTGCTGTCTCTTGTGGGTGAGCGGCAGTTTATTTTACTACAAGTAGTTGTGAACACATCTAACGCCGTATTCCTCCAGGAGAAACACGACGAGACCGCTCTCTGTTGCCAGAGACATCCGTGCGCAAACAAAACTTGATTGGCTTTTGTTTAGCATCTCGAGCTGGCAGGCGACGCTCGACTGAGCTCATGAGAGGAACAGGTGGACGTACTCGAGGCGGTTCTCTTGGCACGTGCCGTCGACGCATCTGCAGTTGTTGTTCGGTGTGGAAAAGCAGAAGTGTGAACAAACGCCGCTAGCTTTCGTTGTGGTTGTTGACGCACTGGGTTTATGACAAGTGATAGCTTGTATCGGGCGTTCCCGTGGTGAGTGCTTAATCGCATCTGCAACACTTTGGCTCATTCTGTTCAATTGAAATCCTTCTCGATGGGCACAATCACGAGATAAAAAGGATGAATGATCATGACGGACGTATACTCATTGAATTCCTGTTCAGTTATCCCATCGACATGGTGTGTCGCCATGATTTACCTGGTCGGCGAAGCCAAACGGATTCTATCTCAATTCAAAAGAATTTCCACACCATCCTGTCACCAGCCAGCGGGTCAGTGACTGCTCAGTCCACGCAAAGAACAGCTACAGTACCTGCAAACCATAGTAGCTCAAATCACCGTCGTCTCCGTCGAGCGGCAGCGGCATGCTCTGCAGTTCCACGTCATTTTTCTGTGTCAGCTTCACGATTCCTCCAACCTCCAACCAACACAGAGTGTACCTTGGCGTCGGGACGGAACGACAACAACTGATCGCGACTGGGGACGCCAAACTTCTTCTCAATCAGCGTCTTGAGCTGCGAGATCTTCATCGACAGCGGCATCTTCTTCACCAGCGGATCAAACGTCGTCGCATCCATCGACATGGGCACGATCTTGACCTGAATCAGCGTCGATCCAAGCGTCGACGGACCGCCAAGCGCACCCCCTGAGCCGCCACCACGTAGTGATGCTGTCACACTTGCGACCATCTCCGGGTATAGCTCACACAACGAGTGGTAGCGCGGGTGACTCGCGAGGATCGCGGATCGGCGTTCCACCGCGGCGTCGCCCACCGCGGCGAGCTCATAGAGAATGCGCTTGAGGTACAGCTGCTCGGCGTCTGAGCGCTCTTTTGTGGCGATAGGACTCGCGTTGAAGACCTGGAGATACGCTGCACGCGCCACGATAATCTACAATCGCGTATCCCACAAGTTAGTGCCTTTTGTATGAAACCACTCCCATCAAGAGGCAATCGGTTATACCATTCGCGCTTCACCAGCGCCCAACTGAGCAGTAAGCGGATTGCGGAGGAACCGCAGCGCTGCGAGTGTCGGCAGCGTATTCAGCGCGTCGATCGACGTCCACGAGTCGATGAGATTGTCGTTGAGTGACAGCGCCATCAGAGCCTGAAACGCAGCAGGCAGAGAGGCGTCGCTGCCGGTCGCGAGTGTCGAGATCCGATTGTTGTTGAGCACGAGCTGCTTCAGGTTGCTGGTGAACTGTCCGAGCTGCGTCTGCAACGTCTTCCAGCTACGGAACGCGTTGTCACTGAGGTCGAGCGTCTCCAGCGACGCCAACCACTCGTGCGAGAGCGCTGTATCGCTCGGAGCGAGGTCAATGTCTTGCAGATCTGTGTCGCGGATCCCGTTTCCTGCGAAGTAGAGCTCTTGGAGCATGGGGAAATGACGCCCAAGAAGCGTCGTCAGCGTCTTCCAATCCGTTGACGTCTGGTTCAACACGAGTCGTTTGAGCTGTGGCACACGGCGTTCGGCTGTCGATCCTGCCGTGTCAACGTCGTAGCGCAGGCGGTTCCCGGACAAGATGAGCGTGTCAAGCAACGGGAGCTCCTCGAGCAGCTCGAGCACCGTGGTCCACGAGTCGAGCAGGTTACCCGAGAGATCCAGCTCTGTGATCTGCGGCACCAGCGCGCCGAGCTCGCCTCGCGTCTCAACGCCCAGCGCTGCGATCTGGCACGACGCCAGCGAGATCTTCTCGATCGTCGCCAGCGTCTGCCGCCGTCGCAGCTTCTCGACGCCGACAAGCTCGATGGGTTTCTGGCTGCCGAGCGTCGTGCCGACCTGCCCCGTGATCACGACGTCGCGCTGCAGTTGGTCGCTCAGCGCTGCCACGGTAGCGCTGGACGTCGCCTCACTGTAGCGCTCTCGCAGTCGCTGCACCAGCGTCGCTCGCTCGAGCGCATGGACCTTGGTGGCCTTCAGGAACGAACACTTGAATTCCTGTTGCGTGACGGACGAGGAAGGCGCTACACGAGGCGCGGCAGGACCCTCAAAGTACACGACGCGCTCGCCACTGGGCAGCGTCACGCTACCGTCATTGAGTCCGCGACCCCAGTCGTCCCATTCCACGCCTGCAACATTCACACAACAACGTTTGGTGGGAATGGACCGAGACCCGGGCTTGCTTGAATGGGCGACAGCGTACCGTAATAGACAGCGTTCGGGTCTTTGGACGTCGCAACGGGACCGATGTAGCGAACGGTGCCACGGGAACCGCGCTCGTCTTCGATGCGCGCGCCGACAACGAGCGTCATGATCGTGTTCTCCAGCAGCTTCGATGGCACTCGAGTGGAAGCGAACTGGGCACAAAAGCGAGGGATCGTATTTCCTCAGTTCGATAACAATTGATGACCTCTTTTTATTTATGCTGTATTCACATCTTGCTAAAGGTCAATCCCACGTGGCTATGCCTGTGAAAATGCATGATACGTTCCTAACCGCTAGACTGCCTCATGATCACAGACCGTGGTCATTCGGAAACAGCATGTTCGCTGCAGGTCGCGTCGCGAATGCGCATGCGAATGCCGCCGCCTCCAGTCGCCAGCGCCAGTCTCTGGAGGAGAGCACCGACGGTATGACACTCATAGTCCGTCATCGTCTTGCATGCACCACATCGCACTCATCTGCCCAACTGTGTTCTCCGCAGCGTCGTGGCTTCAGGTCGGGCAGAGCTTTCGCTCTCAAGCCGATGGCCCGAGCTCCGCGGTCTCCGACGAGCGATCGCTCGTGAAAGTCCGCCGAACAACGGACAAATCGCTCAAGAGCCAGGCAAGGGAGAAGACGAAGACGAAGAAGGACAAGAAGAAGAGTAGCAAGAAGAAGAAGAAGAAGACTGACAGCAAGCGGCGGGACAGCGATCGACCCAAGCGACGCAGGCGGTCCGAGTACTCGTCCTCTTCCTCCTCGTCCTCGTCCTGTTCCGAGTCCGACGCGGACACTGCCGACGAACGCTCTCGCCGCCGCCACAAGAAGCGCAGGCGACGACACTCGGACGCAGAGCGGACGTGGGAACTGGTCGAAGAGCCGCCTGCTGCAGCGGACGACGCGCTCGAGCGCTACGCTCCGTTGACCGCAGCGGCGGCCGATGCGCTGTACGAGTTTGACTGCGTTGGCGACCGAGAGAACGCGTCCATGGGGGCATACAATCCGCCAGTGTACCGCCTGGACACGCATGCTCTCGTCGGGACTGCGCAGCGGATCGCGAGATCGTTCTCCCGCAAGAACATGCTGAGAGAACAACCACCACAACGCAAAGATGATCCGTCGGCAGTCCGTTACTTCGGCTCCGCGGCGCGAAAAGCTGAGCGACAACTCGCTGGCACGAGCCGACTACGCCTCGCGTACTCGGAGCGACGTCTGCGGCGACCGCGAAACGCAGACGACAGCGCAGAGCTCGCGTTCATCCCCGTGGATCCCGTCGTGGACGGCGAGTTGCGTGGCGTCCCCGAGAAGGACGCCGAGAACGAGAGCAGCGAGGACGAACCCACCAGCGAGATCATTCTTCAGACCGATCTGGAGAACGTAGAACAGTTTCTCGTGCGGGAGAACCGGTGTCTTCACGAGCGCCTCGCTGCTGCGCCGACCGATGTGGATGCATGGCTCGACCTGTTGGCGTTCCAAGAGCAATCGCAGCGGCTTCATCGCTCTTCGAAGGCCGTCGTGAGCAGCTCCGTCGTGCAGGAGAAGCAGCTTGCAGTACTGACGAAGGCGCTGGAAAAGAATCCGACGTCCGAGTTGCTCCAGCGCGTTCGGCTTAATATGATCCTGCAGCTCGACGACCACGGCAGCAAGACCTCCTCGTCGTCAGACAACTACCGACAGGAAATCGAAAGGCAACTGGAGGCAGCGCCACGGGACGTTCATTTGTGGAGACGACTCGTGGAACATATTAAGCGCTCAAGCTTTGGGGCGTTCACGATGACGATGCTGCGCGACGTGTACGCTCGCGTGTTGACGGTGCTCAGCGGGGAACTCGCATCGCTTGTCAAAGGCGATTCCGCGCTTGGAACGACCGCAAAAACTTCGTCGATTCAAGTATTCAGCGGCAGCTCGTTGCTGGGTCCTCCAGATCCGTACGCTACCGACCAGCTTGGGGCCAAGGCGTTGAGCCTAACGCAAGAGATGCTGCGCATACACGAGATGCTGATGCTCGCCGAGTGCAAAGCAGGCTTTGTCGAACGAGCCGTCGTCCAGCTTCAAGCGTTGTACGCGTTTAACGATAGCTGGAGCATCCAGCACGACACGAACGCGACTCTACTCGAGCGCCGCCAGTCCTTCGCGGCTGCTGGTGACTATCCGCGTTTGGGAGAGCGTGAGCCATCCGAGGACACTGCTCTTGACAAGTATTCACCGCCCAGCGAGTCGTTCTCTGCATGGGCCGACAGCAAGAGTACGTCGTTCATTCGGTTGCTTAACCCTCCAGCAAGTATTCGAGACGCTGGTCATCAGCTTTCACTGGGAGCATCCGTATCGAATGAAGACGTAGAGCAGCAAGAGCCTCGAGAGGAAGTTAGCGCGGATGAACAGAAGGATCGCAAGAGGGGTCAGTGGGTCTACAGCAACCTCCACGGGTATCGGATCTGGGTCGAAGACGCCGACGACACACTAGAGTACGAGCGCATTCTGAGCGAACTCCGTGCCTCCGAGACCGCCAAAGAGCGTGCAGAGGCTGCACAGCGGCGTCGCCTCCGTCGCGACACCATCGCTCAGAGCAGAAACCATCGACTGAGGGATGAGCGCGTGGACTACGTGGACGTCCCGAGCGACGACGTCTTTCTGGCGTGGCTCATCTCGGAGCTACACGCCGTCGCAACCCAGTGGACCCCGCTGCGACCGTCGTACCCCGCGCACCAGGCGCTCATCGAAGCACAGCCAGACCGCGCCATTCTCACAGAGGAAGTCTTGCCGTATCTATTTCGCGTTCCTCCAAGTCTACAGTTCGAGATTGTGCTCTCTTTGCTGCGCGTTCTCGGTGTTCGGGTTGGTCCGAACGCGGACACGTACGCAGATCACCCCGACGACATCACGTGGCTGGCGGACCCTATTGAACGCGCGTTGGATTGCACTTCAGCAATATCGGTCGCTCTCTCGCTACAGGAGAAGCATGCGCTGCTGGAGAACGCTCTGCATTCCGACGAGATCTTCGTGACTCCCGAGGCAGTGCGAGATCCGTCCCGTGTGCAGTTCATCCGCAATGTGCTGCGGTCGCATCTCGAGCGTGAGAGGATCGCGTCCACTCAGCGATTCCTGAAGCTCGTGTGGATCAAGTTCGAGTCTCAAGTCGTACAACATTCTGCCGAGGACCCGAAGCGCGCGATGGATGCGTGCCGCGAGTGGAGTCAATCGTTGCTGGTTCCAATGGGTACAGGAGAGCCAGTCGACGCAGTGCTGCTGGCTGCCTACGTTCAGCTGGAGCTGGCGGTCGGGAATCGCCGTCACGCTAAACGAAGCTGTGAGAAGGCACTGCTAGCACTGGCAGTCGACGCCAACGAGTCCAGCTCCAGGAGCGTGCATCGGCTCATCTCGCTTCGAGTCCGACTCGAGCGTCACAACAAGACTGAGAACGACCGCAAGCGGCGGCTGCACGTGTTGTGGTGGGCGCTGCGGCCACATACCCGCGAGACCCTCGATGCACTCGAGAAGCGACTGGGACGCGACGCGATGAAGTCCCAGCTCTCGACTGTGAATGGCGCCGATACCGTGGCGGCGTATCGCATCGAGCTGGAGTTGGCGACAGCTGAGTGCGCCCGTGCGAGGCGCCGACGTGCATCAGAGAGCGAGCACCGCCACCACGCAACGAGCGTTGAATGTGTCGAGTGCTCCGTGCCGTTCGCGCTTTTCAACCTGTGCGAAGCCGTCGCGACCACCATTGGGATCCACGCCGCGATGACGGAATACCGCCATGCACTACAGCAAATGGTCCAAGAGAAGTCGACGGCCCCGTGCTGGCACGTGCGCCAGTCGTTCCTCGTGTATCTCGAGCATATCGCATCGTACCGATCCACTGGCTGTGCGCCGCTCGTGTCTCCCCGTGACTGGCGCTCGGCGGTCCTGTCGGCGGTCGAGGCGTGTCCCCAGGACGCGATGTTCCTCCGACTGTTTGTGGACGCCGAGAGCAGTCGCACCGTGTCCCAGTCGCTGCGCAAGTTCTTCGAGTCCAGGCGCCGGGATTGGCGGCGACAGCTCGAGACCCCAACGCTGACCGACTGGCTGTTTGCACTGCTCTGTGAGCTCAGTCGCGCCGAGCGTTCGAGTGTGTCCTCCATGGATCTTCGGGACTCGTGTTGTCTGCTCCATCGGTGGGGTCTCAATCGACCAGCGGTCGAGCGCATCCGCCGCGTGTTTGAGGAGATGTTGGCGCAGCGCCGAACACAGGGCAGCGCCCTCGCGTGGCGTCTGTATCTGCGGTTCGAGGTCGCGATGGGCAAAATCGAGGCAGCGCGGCGCGTTCTCTACCGAGGCATCGCGAGATGTCCGTGGAGCAAAGCGCTGTATCTGGATGCGCTGCGCATTCTTCGCCCGTATCTCTCAGCAGCCGAGTGCCGAGAACTCGTGGAGCTGCTCAACACCAAGGAGCTCCACCAACGCGTGGACATGGACGATGAGGATGACAATGAATAGATGGACCGACCGATTGCTGAGACCAGAATTTTAGACAAATGTAAAATGCAACCACCTGCATTGAAGATGCACGGCGTCAACACGAACGTCCTCATCCCAATGGCCTGTCGCTTGTGGCCGCGTATCGTCCCACACACAGCCACAGTGGTCCCACACACTGTCCAACTGTCAACACCCATCCACATCCATCATTCCATCCACTGACGATGACGGGCTGTGTCTGCTCGGTGTCCCATGGTGGATCCTCTCTCCACGATGACCAAAGTCTGGGACGTCAAACTGGTCACGCGTCAAGCAACGAATGAATCCAACGCCAAAGCAAGAAAAAAACAAAAAACAAACCAGACAAAACGGGATGACAGAGTTGCTGTTGTCACTGCTGCTGCTTCTGCTGCGTTGCGTTTGCTGTTCTGTTCATGTTTACTCTGCAGAGGCGAAAGTTTCGGGTGCAAGAGCGAGTGCTGACGTGGCGCACCCACCCACACCACGTCACGTGACGTGGCGTTACTTGAGTCGAAAGCGAGTGACTCAGGTCAGGTCAGGTGCCCATGCGCCATGGTCCATTGCCCATTGTTGATACTGGAACCAAGGAAGGAAGAAAACGATCGGTCTTCTTCAATGCTGGAGGCGCCGTGTTTAGTCTTGAGGAGCCATTCGTATCAGGCGATCACTGCGCTGCTGGAAGATACTGACGGAGGCAGAGGGACTCTACAGTTCTGTACCTTCGATGAGAAGGAGAGAGAGAGAGAGATGCGAGTGTGGCCTCGAGCGATCGAGCGTCGCCTGATCGTTCCCTGTCGCGCAGATCACGGAAGAGCAGAGCAGAGCGAGCGAGGGCTCCGCGTCAGCATCAACGAATGCGCCGACGTTGGCGTGCGACGGTCGCAGTGAGACCTGCGATGGCTGACGGCTGTACGGGCTGTCAGGCGATGGCGGTCGCTTGTTTGCTTGCTTGCTTGTCTTCACTGGATTGTGGATGCGGCGGGGACATCACCAGTCCACAACTCTCACTCCATCGAGAGATCGAGAGAGATATGAGCACATGGCGGTGGCATTTGCCATCATCCTTTGTATGCAAACCAGACACTGTCTTTCGCGTGACTCTGCGACTTGCGAGTCGCGACGCACCAGCGGGCCGCCACACAGAGGCAGCAGCCAATACATGTGTACACTGTAGCACGAGTGGCTGGCGATGTCTCTTGGCTGCCTCGCTACTGTACGGCGTTGGGGTGACGGAGATGAGAATCTAGATGTAGATAGATGTTGATGTAGATGCATCTACCGTACGTACATCTCGTCACACGTCACAAACGATGATCTTTGCCTTCATGATCCCCGAGTCACCACCAGCAGCAGCAGCGCCAGAGCAATGGGCCACTCACGTACATCTACACTACAAACACCAGACACCAGACATCAGACACCAGACACCAGACACCACGCGCCGTGAGGACACCGACGACAGGAGGATGGGACAACAGAAAGCGAGAAATACACGCGCGTTAGAGGCACAAAAAGCTCATTGTATTGCATGGGACATCGTCATACAGTCACACGAACGGAACGGAGCGACCGACGCCAACCGCCCGCGGGTCGTTCGGGTCGAGTCGGTCCGCGATGCACAGCCACTGGCGAGCAGTGACCGCGCCGCTGTCCTGGTCTCTCTCAATCTCTCTCTCAATCTCTTTCTCTCTCTCCTGCCGTTGGATGATGGAGCCGCTTAAAGACGGCTGATGCGGCCGTGGCCCGCGTACTTGTTCGAGTGCTGCGCCGCCGACCAGTCGTGGTGGTGGTGCTGCGGGCGGATCTCGCGCGCGATCTGGTCCGCGATCTCACCGACGTCGTGCGCGCAGCCGAACGAGAGCGTGAAGCCCGAGCCGCCCTGGCCGTACGAGTGGATGATGCGCGACGCCGCCACGCGGTCCTCGCGCTCGACGCGCACGTTCTTCTGGCGGAACGGACGAAGGCCGACGGCGAACGGGTACTCGGGGTCGATCACGGCCTTGCGCAGGTCCGGGTAGAACGCCAGGTTGCGCTCGTACATCTGGCGCAGCGGCGCGTAGTTGTCGAGCGTGAGGTTGAGGTTGGTCTCACGCGGCTCGACGAGGCCGCCGAGGATGAGCGTGTTGTCGTTGCGCGGCACGATGAAGACCATGTCCTGCGCGCCCTCGCGGCCGTCGAGCGACACCGACATGGCCTGCGTGATGCGCGGGAAGCGCGAGCCGTCGTTGATGACGCGCACGAGCGCACCGCGGAGCGGGTACACCGTGTCGTCGCTGGCGAGCTCGCGCGCCGCGAGGCCCGACGCGTTGATGATGACGTCGGCGTTGTACTGCTTGAGCAGCTCGGCCTCCTGCTGCAGCAGGTCGCCCGAGACGCGGCCGTGCGTGAGCGTCACGCCCTCGCGCTTGGACAGCATGTCGTAGAGGTACTGCATGTACTGGTCCGTGTCGCAAATGGGCGAGAGGTGCTGGTAGCAGTCGACGACGCCGTAGCCCGGGCTGATGCCGAGCTCGTTGATGATGCCGGCGTCGTGGCGGAAGCCCGGGACGTTGGCGGCGATCTCGTGCATCTTCTTGGTCTGCTGCGCGCACGTCTCGATGGGCTGGCCGAAGAAGAAGTTGGCGATGCGCATGCGGATGCCCGTGGCCTTGGACACCTCCGGGTCGGCGGCCATGCGCGCGAAGCGGTGGAACGTCATCATGCACCAGCGCTTGGACTTGTCGAGCGAGATCTCGTCCGTGTGCTTGCCGCACACAGCCGGCGGCCACTCCCAGAGCGCGCCGGCGATCTGCGACGTGATGCGGTTGTGCTTGGACGCGTAGCGCTCGGCCACGACGGTCACGCGGTAGCCGCGGTCATTGAGCTCCCACGCGGTCGTGAGGCCCGTGACGCCGCCGCCGATGACAAGCGCGTGGAGGCCGTTCGGCGGCTGGCGCTTGGTGATCTTGGTGGTCTCGGCCGAGTCGACGATCGTGGGCTTGAGGTGGGACGCCATGGTTTCTTGTAGTGTAGTGTAGTGTAGTGTAGTGCTTCGGTGGAGAGCGAGGGCAGGGGCCTGGAGAGACGAGGAGGCTTGTGCGGTGCGCTGCAAATTGCGAAGTGAGCAGGCGAGAGAGGCGAGTGGGAGGCAACAAGTGAAGCGAGGAGCGCGGACCACAGGGGGCGCTTGGGTGCCGACGACAGCGGTTGGTGCTGGTCACCCGAGCGCTCTTTGTCGCCAACGACTGAATCAGTGCGGCAGTTGGGGAGGAGGAGGCGGCCCTCCTTACGTGCGTCGACCGAGACCGAGTGCTTTGCTGTGTGCTTCACCTTTATTCAGTCGTTCACTCATACACATTCATGGGTTCAGTGACGGCGCGACTTGGGTACGTTGGTCGTTGGAAGAGCCCGGAGCCGAAAGCTTGAAGGGTGCACCGTACAACGAACGCGTGACCCAGTGTCACAGACTGAGTTGTCGGCATCGCAGATGGGGAGCAAGACGCGCCAGGTGCGGGCAAACGGAGCCCGCCGCCTCGTTTGTCTGGTTGCCGTCCAGTTCCCCGAGAAAAGTCGGTGCAGGCTTCACGAAACACCGGCGCTCTCGCCACGACGACGCTTTGACCGATGGACTCGTGCCTTCGAGTGCGCACTGATTGCACGAGCGCCCGAGTGCTTCCTAACCTACGGCCGTTGGATGGTTTTCTCTGTCAGTCGCTGATCACTGATAGCTCGCGTCTCCAACCACCACCACGTTTGCTAGCTTTGATTCGGTTTGTTTTGTTTTCGTTTGGTTTGGTTTGATTTGAGGGGTTCGTTTCGTCTATGGGTCGCGGGAATCTCAGTGCGATTCACAGCCACCTCCAAGGAAAAGTCCTGAAACCGCGGCACGCGCGTTGGCGTTGAGGCCCACAACTTGTGGGCACCACGACTGTCTCGTCCGCGAGCGCTGTCGCCAGGATCCCCCCCGGATCATCAGGCTGATGTGAACGGAGCGGGAAATTCGACAAAGAAGACTGAGTCAGTTGCACCCTCCGCGAGCCCAACTTGGCCCCAAGGTCCGCCGCCGCTCGTTACGTGTGTCGAGACTGCGCATAAAGTGCGGGAATTTTGCTTCATGTAATCAGTCCAACCATGGCTATTTTGCGCACACTGTGCCACGTGTATGAATTTGGAGAGCATCGCTCATCGGACCAGCGTCATCCGATGCTGCGTCGCCATTGGCATCCTCCATCCTTCGTGCTCCACTCGCTCCTCGCCACTCGTCATCTATCCAGTGGCCAGCCAGGGGCGTTCGTTATGATTATGAGCTAATTAAAAAGGTGAGCTCCAATCTCTCTTGCGTTTTGTATGCCCGAGTCCGTTTGATTTATTCGAAAAGGCACCATGATTCATTCGGCCACAGTCACAGTCCACGTTGTCTGTGGGACGACGGCGGTTGGCGCGGCAGTGTGGGCCGTGGGACTGACGGTGGCTCTTGGGTCGCGTGTCCGTGCAACTTCAACTCGTTTTCACGAAGCTCTGTGTTGAACTGTGATCGGCTGTGGACGAGCCACTGGCGGCCAATCCAATCCAATCCGATCGAGCCAACAGGGCGGGTGCTCAGTCTTCTCGGAGTCGTTCGGTTCCTCTCAGCCCTGGCTCTGTACCCGTCAAACAAAGTGACCATGACGCAGGTGGATGATGATCCGTCGCGTTGCCTCGTCTCGTCTGTCGGTCGGTCCACAGAGATAGACCGTGTGCGGACGGCGTGGCATCGCTCGCGTGACGCAGACCCAGTCTGGCCACCACAGAGTCTGTGCGTCCCATCGGACTGACGACCGGTGGCTGTTCCAACTGACACCGGCCGCACCCACCGATCCACCCACTTCCCCGAGTTCTCGGCGAGGTCAGGTGCGAGAACTTCTCGCACCTGAACCCATTGCAGTGAGCGGGAACGACCGCAAAGAAACACGCACGAAGCGGACCGGATCGATCGATGGCTCCACCCGATCCGCACCGACAACCCGAACCGAACGCCGCGACGACGATGACGCAGGGGTCCTCGTCATGACCCAGGCGCCAACCAGCAACGGTGGACTGTAGAGCCAACCAAGCACACCTCGGCGTCCCCACCACGGTGGACCCGAGTGGGTCGACCGAAAAGTGGCTCCCTCCCACTCGCCTCTCTCGCCTGCTCACTTCGCAATTCGCAGCGCACCGCACAAGCCTCCTCGTCTCTCCAGGCCCCTGCCCTCGCTCTCCACCGAAGCACTACACTACACTACACTACACTACAAAAAACCATGGCGTCCCACCTCAAGCCCACGATCGTCGACTCGACCGAGACCACCAAGATCACCAAGCGCCAGCCGCCGAACGGCCTCCACGCGCTTGTCATCGGCGGCGGCGTCACGGGCCTCACGACCGCGTGGGAGCTCAATGACCGCGGCTACCGCGTGACCGTCGTGGCCGAGCGCTACGCGTCCAAGCACAACCGCATCACGTCGCAGATCGCCGGCGCGCTCTGGGAGTGGCCGCCGGCTGTGTGCGGCAAGCACACGGACGAGATCTCGCTCGACAAGTCCAAGCGCTGGTGCATGATGACGTTCCACCGCTTCGCGCGCATGGCCGCCGACCCGGAGGTGTCCAAGGCCACAGGCATCCGCATGCGCATCGCCAACTTCTTCTTCGGCCAGCCCATCGAGACGTGCGCGCAGCAGACCAAGAAGATGCACGAGATCGCCGCCAACGTCCCGGGCTTCCGCCACGACGCCGCCATCATCAACGAGCTCGGCATCAGCCCGGGCTACGGCGTCGTCGACTGCTACCAGCACCTCTCGCCCATTTGCGACACGGACCAGTACATGCAGTACCTCTACGACATGCTGTCCAAGCGCGAGGGCGTGACGCTCACGCACGGCCGCGTCTCGGGCGACCTGCTGCAGCAGGAGGCCGAGCTGCTCAAGCAGTACAACGCCGACGTCATCATCAACGCGTCGGGCCTCGCGGCGCGCGAGCTCGCCAGCGACGACACGGTGTACCCGCTCCGCGGTGCGCTCGTGCGCGTCATCAACGACGGCTCGCGCTTCCCGCGCATCACGCAGGCCATGTCGGTGTCGCTCGACGGCCGCGAGGGCGCGCAGGACATGGTCTTCATCGTGCCGCGCAACGACAACACGCTCATCCTCGGCGGCCTCGTCGAGCCGCGTGAGACCAACCTCAACCTCACGCTCGACAACTACGCGCCGCTGCGTCAGATGTACGAGCGCAACCTGGCGTTCTACCCGGACCTGCGCAAGGCCGTGATCGACCCCGAGTACCCGTTCGCCGTCGGCCTTCGTCCGTTCCGCCAGAAGAACGTGCGCGTCGAGCGCGAGGACCGCGTGGCGGCGTCGCGCATCATCCACTCGTACGGCCAGGGCGGCTCGGGCTTCACGCTCTCGTTCGGCTGCGCGCACGACGTCGGTGAGATCGCGGACCAGATCGCGCGCGAGATCCGCCCGCAGCACCACCACCACGACTGGTCGGCGGCGCAGCACTCGAACAAGTACGCGGGCCACGGCCGCATCAGCCGTCTTTAAGCGGCTCCATCATCCATCGGCAGGAGAGAGAGATTGAGAGAGACCAGGACAGCGGCGCGGCCACTGCTCGTCAGTGGCTGCGCATCGCGGACCGACTCGACCCGAACGACCCGCAGGCGCTTGGCGTCGGTCGCTCCGTTCCGTTCGTGTGACTGTATGACGACGTCCCATGCAATACAATGAGCTTTTTGTGCCTCTATCGCGCGTGTCTTTCTCGCTTTCTGCTGTCCCATCCTCCTGTCGTCGGTGTCCTCACGGCGCGTGGTGTCTGGTGTCTGGTGTCTGGTGTTTGTAGTGTACATGTACATGAGTGGCCCATTGCTCTGGCGCTGCTGCTGCTGGTGGTGACTCGGCGATCATGAAGGCGAAGATCATCGTCCGTGAGATGTACGTACGGTAGATGCATCTACATCTACATCTATCTACATCTAGATTCTCATCCCCGTCACTCCAATACCGTACAGTAGCGAGGGAGGCAAGGGCCATCTCCAGCCACACGTGCTGCCCCTGTGTGGCGGGTCGCGACTCGCAAGTCGCAGAGTCACGCGAAAGACAGTGTCTGGTTTGCATACAAAGGATGATGGCAAATGCCACCGCCATGTGCTCATATCTCTCTCGATCTCTCGATGGAGTGAGAGTTGTGGACTGGTGATGTCCCCGCCGCATCCGCAATCCAGTGGAGACAACTTGTCTTAGACAAGCAAGCAAGCAAGCGACCGCCGACCGCCGACCGCCATCGCCTGACAGCCTGTACAGCCTGTACAGCCGTCAGCCATCGCAGGTCGCACGCCAACGTGGTGCTCGGCGCATTCGTTGGTGCTGACGCGGAGCCCTCGCTCGCTCTGCTCTGCTCTGCCGTGATCTGCGCCACAGGGAACGATCAGGCGACGCTCGCTCGATCGCTCGAAGCCACACTCGCATCTCTCTCTCTCTCCTTCTCATCGAACTTCTCATCGAAGGTACAGAACTGTAGAGTCCCTCTGCCTCCGTCAGTATCTTCCAGCAGCGCAGTGATCGCCTGATACGGATGGCTCCTCAAGACTAAACACGGCGCCTCCAGCATTGAAGAAGACCGATCGTTTTCTTCCTTCCTTGCTTCCTTGCTTCCGGTATCAACAATGGGCAATGGACCATGGCGCATGGGCACCTGACCTGACCTGAGTCACTCGCTTTCGACTCAAGTAACGCCACGTCACGTGACGTGACGTGTGGGTGGGTGCGCCACGTCAGCGCTCGCTCTTGCACCCGAAACTTTCGCCTCTGCAGAGTAAACATGAACAGAACAGCAAACGCAACGCAGCAGAAGCAGCAGCAGTGACAACAGCAACTCTGTCATCCCGTTTTGTCTGGTTTGTTTTTTGTTTTTTTCTTGCTTTGGCGTTGGATTCTTCGTGGTTTGACGCGTGACCAGTTTGACGTCCCAGACTTTGGTCATCGTGGAGACATGGGACACCGAGCAGACACAGACCGCCATCGTCAGTGGATGGAATGATGGATATGGATGGGTGTGGACAGTTGGACAGTGTGTGGGGCCACTGTGGCTGTGTGTGGGACGATACGCGGCCACAAGCGACAGGCCATTGGGATGAGGACGTTCGTGTTGACCACAGCGAGGGGATGACGTCGTTCCCATCCATAATGAATTCCATTGGACTAACTAACGTCTAAACACAACAACACACTCTACGGACGCAGGTGCTTTCGCGGCCTCACACTCGACGGAGCGTCCATGGCCATGGACTCGCGGCTCTTCATTCCTGTCGTCGCTGTCGCCGCCGACGACGACGCCATGGCGCCACGTCCGTGCAGCGTCCACAGTGGACGCGGCGTTGGCGATACATGTAGCTCTGTTGGCTTCACGCCCGCAGGAGCCGCTGCCCGATTCTCGACACTCGGGTCCCAGTACGACACGGGCGGCGCCTCCTGTGGTGGCGCGAAGAAGTAGCGAGACGACGGAGCCGCGACGTCCTGTGGCACCCACTGCGGCCCGATGGTCGGAACGGGGAACGAGGACTGCAGCCGCGGGGGGACGCCGTCGCCGTCCGCTGCGACAGCACCAGCACCAGCACCAGCACCGGCAACAGCGTCGGTGCCTGCGGGAAACACAAAGCCCGGCAGCAGTGGTGCCCCAAAGGCAGCGCCCGGCGGTGGACGCGCTGTGGACGGCATCGGCGGGAAGTAGTAGCGGACGACGTCCTGCGGCGCCGTCTGCCAGAGCGCGTGGTGGCTCCACGGACCGCACGATGGGATGTCCACCTCGCGCCGCCGCTCGAAGTCCCAGCCGTACATCGCCGAGACCGACGCGTACATGTACTGGAGGTGGCTCTCGAGCTCGGCGTCTCGCTCGCCGTTGCGGCAGCCCAAGTCGGCGGAATAGCCGAACGCATCATCCACATTGTCGCTGTCGATGCTGCTGTCGTCGCCCTCGTCCTCGTCGCCCTCATCGACGTCGTCCCACGGAACGCGCAAGATGAAGTCGTCAAGCTTGCGCTTTCCGGTGGTCGAGACGGTTTTCTCATGCAGCGCCACGTTGATCGCGGTCGTCGGCTGAAACGCCACCGCGTCGGGGTTCAACGTCGGTCGCGGGGGCGGCACGACGGCGTCAGACACGGTGTCGTCATGTTCTTCGGTCTCCACGAGAAGCTGCGACGTGTCTGCTTCGTGCTCTGGCTCGCTCTCGCTTTCGGTCGGTGTCTCTACGTCCATCGCGTCGCAGTCGACGTCACAGTACGACGTGATCGCATCCGTCGAACGGGCCGACGTGCCGTCAGCACATTCCGTCGGAGCCATCGGAGTCGGAGTCAGCTTCGACTCTTTCACTTTCACCTTCGCATTCAGCTTCTTCTTTTTCTTCTTCTTCGTGGTCGTCTTCCTCGGCGCAAGAGACCTCGGCGCCTCGTCCGCCAGCGAGACCTCTCGAAGCAGCGCCTCCATTTGGTCCGCTGCCTCTTTCTCGCGGTGCGCGACGTAGCTCCTCAGAATGAGCTGCTCCACCAGCATCGCGATGAGCCGCTCATAGTCCTCCCACGTATTGATGACGTCGCTTTCCTTGACGAACAAGTCGTGGAACTGCTGCTCGGGCAACACAAACAGCGACTGCAGGAAGCCGTGGAGCACAGCGCCCGCCAGCGCGAAGAGCCGCTCGGGATCCTCGACTAGCTCGCTCTTCATCGTCAGAATACCGGTGCCGAGGTCCATAAACTCCATCGCCTCCAGCAGCTCGAACGCTTTCTCGTCAGCTGCTGCTGCTGCTGCTGCCGTGTCGGTAGTCGTTGGAACCGCATTCGTTGGCGTCGTCGTCGGTGGCGGGCTACCATTTGTGGCATTGACACGGCGCGGTGTCTTAAGGTGCCGCTGCATGAGCCCGACGCACAACAGACTCAGGTTGAGCTTGTACAGCTGCGTCACGAGCTCCGCTTCATCCACAAACAGCACTTGACTTCGCTCCGTGATGCTCAGCGCCTCCCAGTACGCTCGAATGCGCCAGCCAAGTGACGGATCGCTCGCAAACGGCTCCGTTGCGGCAATACTCGTCGCGCTACTGGTCGCGCTGCGCGTCGGCTTGGGGCGCTTGCGCGACCGAGCGACCGGAGGCTTCCGCGTGGGTTCAGTGGCTGTGCGTGCAGCGAGATACGACAGCCACACGGGCGCTATCGACATAAGAGAAGATGGTTAGTACGTGGCGCATGGATGGATACGGACGCTGCTTCGCGGCGCCACATCGTACCATCAGTTTTCGAGGTCGTGGCCGCACGACGAGCAGTGAGCGGCGTTGACGGAGCCATGATGTGCTTGTGTGCTAGGCGTGGAGATGCAGAGAGAGAGAGAGAGAGAGAGAGAGTCGCACGTGGAGAAAGAGAGAGAGAGAGAGAGAGAGTCACACGTGGAGAGAGAGAGAGAGCGACGGATGCTGCGTGGTGATGGCGCTGAGAGCGAATGCTTGCTGTCGTTGGTTCGTGTCGGCCAATCGAAGCGGTACGTCCCCACGACGCTTGCCAAAAGCAGGTGAGATCTTGACTTGTTCCGGCGACAAAGACACGAGATCTGGAGGAGACGACCAAGCAGCAAATCCACTGTACCACCGTGTTGTGTAAAACAATGGAAAGAACGACCTTCTTCCGAGATGTCAGATAAAGAGCCGATTCGTCGCAAAAGTGTTCTCGAATCCACCGTTTTTCTAATTTTCGACAGGTCCAAAGAACGACATGGCGCTGAAATAAGGTGTACCACTTCGTTTACACATGTCACAGGCTGGTGTTGGTGTGCGGGTTGGCCTCCACTGCATGGCCTTGCATTGCTGCATGCAAGATGGCTGACGTTCACCACAAGCGCGTGGCGCAGCGTCTCAAGGAAGCATGCGAGGAGACAGCGCGTCAGGCCATCGCAGCGACGACTGAGAGTGGCCAAGCGTCGCGTGTCCACCACAAGAACCGCAAGTTTGGCAGCCGCAAGGAGGCCATGGACGCCAAGGTGCGACCGGAGCTCTTCGGTCTTTGGCATCATTTCATTTCCGACTGAAGGGCGAAACGTGTGGGGCGTGTGTGGAATGTAGATCGCAGCGGCGAAGGCACGTCGAGAAGCCAAGGCGGCTGCCGCCACCTCCACCGGTGGATCGACGTCATGATTTTGTTCAAGAGCAGTTGATTCTACAGTTTGACATACACCAAGAAAAATTAATACTCCTGTGTTACCCCGAGCCGACCAGCAGATGCCACGTCACATGCGCAGAGGAGACGACGTCCATGAACTCTAGACCTTCCAGCGAGCCTGACTTTTCGGAGACTCCTTGCAATGCGGCGATGGTCGCGTGCGTCACTGGCAGCACGAGTAGATCTAGCGGCAAGCGATTGAGACTGGACATCCGTCTCTCCAGTCGCACTGGAGGCGGTGGCGTCGACTCGACGCTTGAGTCGGTGGCACCCGAGACTTGAATGGGTTGCTGCTCAGACGAAATCGTGAGAGAATTCCTGCGCTGCCTACGTCGGAAGATGAACAAGGGTCGACCCGTCAGACGCAGTGCGACCCACACCAGTGGGTCGGTCATCATGACGATGTTGATCACTCGCACCAGCGACGCGAAATGCAGACACCGCTTGTTGACGTTGAAGATCGGCTCGTGCACGACGCACCCCTGCACACTTCTCCAGTGGATGATCGATGAAGGCGATCGACACACGTGGCACTCCCGGGCGGAGGCCGACGGCGCAACCGGAGCAGAGCTCTCGAGGAGCGCAAGAATCCACTTTGGACAATGCCATTGCCTGCTGCGCGTACCACGCTGCGGATGCTCCATCCAAGCGGTAGTATACGCATCTGGAGCCACTCGACTTCGGCTTTTGAAGCCAACGTACCAGAAGATATTCATCATCGATGGATCCCAGAGAGGTCCCGCACTCAGTGGCACGTAGTGTGTTCGGGAGAGTAGGAAATGCGTGTCCCTTCGAGTCACCAGTCGAACGAGACATCGCAAAGACAACCACCCCGACAACGCAATCACTGCGGCGATGAGAAGCGCCTTGATGTCGAGCGTGTAACCATATTCCGACGGCCCGACGCACGCTGGATGAATGGCTGCCTGGGTGCTCATGGCATTCTCTTCGAAGATGGTCATGTCGAGAATGGCCGTGTTTCGAAATTGAAGCTGCCGATAAAACGCAAACACCGTGAGGGCAGATACCGAGCCCAAGACGGCGCCTCTGATGCCGAGCACACCGTCGATCGGATTCCACCGACCGAAAGCACCGAGACCCCGACTGCCTCTACACTGCGTGTCGGTCCAAAGAATCAACTTGCAGACGAACGCGGCCAGCCATAAGTTTCGCATTTGCACAGACGCGGTGAACGCATGATCAACGAGCCGGTTGTTCGCGAGAATGCCGTTCGTACTCGCCCAAAAGTTGTGCGTGAGAAGCTGCATGACGCCGCAATCGATCAGGTGAGCCAGTGTGTAGCCGATCACGGGTGGCCAACTTCCGTAGACCACGACGTGAGATGGCACCAGGAAAAAGGTTCGCCACACCATCAACAACCGTCGTCCCCACGACGCTTCAGCCTTGAGGTCTCGTGATCTCGCCGCGTAACATCCCGCCCAAAGCAGAACCAGTCGAAGCCAAATGTACGCCTGTGATAGGCCTCGAAGACAGCGCACGACGCCGCGCCAACTTTCACCGTTTGTGGAGATCGTCGCGCGCTCGTAGCGATAGTCATCGATGAAGACTGTCTCACACTTCCCCAGGGGCGTACAACGGCGACCTCGTGTTAGCGTGACGTGCTCAAGGTGCTCGGATGAGTAGTACACGCTGTGCCACGATGGCGAGGACCCACTCACGAGCATGCGCCGTGTTGTGATGAGCGTGAAATCCATGTGCAACGAGGGATTTTGCTGTCGCAGACTCTGCCACCGAAGATCCATGTGACGCCACACCGAAACGTTTCCTTTGCTCGCGACAAGAGGGTGGCGGCAGTACCATCGAAACCCGGCATCACAGATGTACGGGCGAGAACGAGATCGCTCACATATTGATCGAGTCGAATTCGCTTGCGCGGGTGTCGTGACGAAGTGGTGCAGAGTGTGGAAGCGCCGATGCGTCACGGGCCAAAACCAGTGACCAAGTACGTGGTGGAGGCGATCCTTCCAGATTGTGGTCGTGCAAAATGTCGTGATACGCGATGGCTGTTGATGAATCGCGTCAACCAGTCCGTCCAACATCTTAAACGTCGTCTCGAGACTCAACAACGAGGTCACCGTCCAGGACGACGCGTCTGCTCTGTCGTAAGAGCGCACATACGCCGGGTACGCGCGCACATCAAGCTGTTCGGCCAATGCGCGTGTCGAGATCGATCCTGTGTCGTACTTGTACGACCACAAGCGCGTGGATGCAATCGGTTTGCCGTTCTTCGTACCAGTGTAGACCGATAGTGTAGCATTGCTTGCGTTATGTATGCGGAACAGCTTCGCGACATGGAAGCCTGCTCCGCCGAGATACACCCACGTGCCGGGCTGAACACACTCGAACAGACGACTGAGCTCGATGGTCAGCCCCGTCCTTGGAACGTCAGTGGCTACAAGCACGAGGCTTACGATCGAGAACACAAGACGCCAAACCGAGAATCGCATGCACGAATCAATGTCCGTGCGTGGTGGCTCAATGTGCTTCAAATCCATCGCCACACGCGCGGAATCGGCAGATGTGGCGCTGTCTTCATTTTCCTCGACTTCTTCAATTGTGGGGATCGTTGGCAGCGACCGTCGCGACCGCATGCTGCTGGTCTTCGTGTTCGCCACACACAAGCGTGTCACAAGTGGCCGTGTCTCCTGTTTCTCTTCCATCCGAATCGCATGACGGTGACAAAGGGTGGGTCATTTTTAGTTTTGATGGCGGCGTTTGAGATTTCAACTGCCATGACAGCTCGCCAGGCTCAACCACATCCCACAAGGCAATGCCACGATACGTCTGAAGATGCCACCATACCGACGAGTTGCATGTGCTGATCGGCCTCACTCCATTCATCGCCGCATTTGGTCGATTCGGAGCTGAGTGCCGAATGTGGTGTCGGAAGTACCATGGTGACGTACTGCTGACGCTGTTTGTGGTGACGGTCGCTTGACGTGCCACCGCTTGACGTCGACTTCATCGATGCTGCTGGCTTCGTCTCCAACTGATACACGAACAGCCTTCGCCCGACGAGTCGAACACGGACCCAAACGAGTGGGTCCGTCATCATCGCGATGTTTATCAGTCGCACGACGGATTGGATGGGGCGAGAACGGTTGGGGAGATCGAACATCGGTTCATGATCGAGGCATCCTTGTGTACCTCGCCAATGAATCACTGTCGATGGCGCATGACAGACCGAGCACTGCGACTCAAGAGTTGGTGCCGACGGTGAAACGATCTCCAGTGTTGACATGATCCAAGAGTGCAATCGAGGCTGATAACGGCGGGACGGTTCCGAACGCGTTGAAGTGCGCGACAAAGCTGGTTCTCGCCGGAGAGAGATATGCCAGTAAACGTGGAGAATCGTTTGCGGCCATAAGGTTCTTGCGCTGAGTGGCACGTAAAATGAGCGCGAAAGAAAAAAATGCGTCGCTTTCTTTGTCAGTGTCTGCACCAATATTTGGCTCACAAGCCACCATGCTCCCGAGATACATGTCGCTGTAATTATGACTTTGGTATCAAGTGCGTAACCATACTCCGCGCGTCCAACGCATCGTTGTTGGAGATCTATGCCTTCCCTCGGGAGTAACCAAATGGACTGAATGTCTGTGTTTCGGAACTCGAGTCGACGATAGAAGGCAAACACTGTGAGAGACGCCACCGACCCGATTACAATCCCTCGAAAGCCAAGCACTCCATCGCGTGGGGTCCAGCGAGGTCGTCCAGGTTGGACGCGCACTGCGTACTCCATTTGCAGCCACAAAGCGAGCTTCCACGCAAATGCGACCAGCCACAAGTTCCGCATCTGAATCGACGCGGTGACAGCGTAGTCGACAATCCGAGTTGAACCAAAATCCCCGTTCTGCGTGGACCAGAAGTTGTGCGTCAGCAGTTGCGTTAGCCCTGAGTCAAGCAAATGAGCGAGCGTGTAACCGGTCACAGGGATCCAACTTCCGTAGATGAGGACGTGACTTGGCACCAAAAAGAACGTTCGTACTACTAGTAGTATCCGCCTGACCATAGACATCCGTTGTAAAGCTGGTTCGCGAGTTCGGGCTACATAGCATCCCAAGCAAAGAAACAATATTCGAGCCCAGGTGTAGAACTGTGATCCTCCACGGAGAAGCACAATGATGCCTCTCCAGTCGTCGATAGACGTGCTGACTGTTGCTCGCTCATAGCGAAAATCATCTATGAACACCGTTTCGCACTCTTCTTTGAGCCGACAACGCCGGCCACGAGTCAAGACGATAAGCTCCAAGTGCTCGGACGAGTGCAGTGTGCGATGCCAAAATAATGACGGTGAACTCGTGAGCAGACGACGCGATGATATAAGAGTGACGTCAATCTGAAGTTCTGGATTCGATCGGCGAAACTCTTCCCAACGAAGATCCATGTGTGTAGTGATCGGAACGTAGGAAGTAGCTCCTGCTCGCGGGTCTTTGCATCTCCACTCAAAGGGATGGTCGCAGATAAACGGGCGGGTCCGCACTATCTTGTGCGTCTGCCCATGATTTGAACACACTGAGGTTGATGCGTTCGTGCGAGTCCATGACGAGTCGAAATGATGTGCCGTGTGGAAACGAGTCTGTGTGATCGGCCAAAACCAATTTGCCAACGCGTGGTGCAGTCGATCGACCCAGTTCGCAATTGAGCAGAATGCGAATGGTTGGGAAACCTCGTTGCTTCGCTCATCCAAAAAGCTCGACTTGATTGCATTCGCGGTACCATCGAGCATTGAGAAAGTCGTCTCGAGTGTCAGTGTTGAGAGAACGTTCCAATTCGCAGTATCTCGAGGATGGTAGGACACGACAAAACGAGGAAACGTCGGCACCTTGAAGTAACGAGCAATGGCTCGAAGCGATACTGAGCCAGTGTCGTACTTGTAGGACCATAGCCTTGTGCTGTTGACAGAAGCGCGGTTCTTCTTACCCGAAAACAACGGAATCGAAGCATTTATGTAGCTTTTCCGGATATGTCCGACATGAAAGGCAGCACCAGGCATGTATACCCACGTTCCAGGAGCGACTTGATCGTACGATCCGCTGAAATTGGTCACTAGTCCAGTTCTCGGAATGTCCGTGATGACAAGAACCAGGCTGACAATCGAAAAAACGCAGCGAAGAAGAGAGAACCGGACGTCTTTGTCGATAGACGAGACTGGAGGTTTCAAAACCAGAGCTTCAACTCCTCTAGTGGAAGCATTCTTGGTCAGTACCGTTGTGCCTGGTGCTCGACCTGTTGTCGTCCACGCTCCATCACTCCTCTTGCCACCATGATCGTGGTGTTCCGTCGCCATCAACTACGCAATACACAATTCTATGATGGTCTCCTATTCATTTCAAAGGTAGCGTCCGACCCAGTTTCCAAAACAAAAATAGAGACCGATGAGTCCAGGTACCATGAGCCCAGGTACCACCAAGTCAATTGAGCCTAGAAACACCAGTCAAATAGGTTATATGGCCCAGCTGAAGGGCCAATAATTGAGTTCGGCTGCAAACGAGAAGTGGCGACTCCTTTGAGGCATCATCCACAGCTCACCAGAATTGTCCATGGCAATTGTGACGAGGGAAAGACGCCAACAAGCTCGAACCGACACCGCAACGCTTTACTCCCACAGAAATCGGGCACACAGCTGATAGGAACTGGGAGCATGAAGAATGACGGCTTGTTGATATGACGTGCTTCTGCTGGAAGCCCGACTTGCTCATCTGATCTCTGTGTTTCAAATTGGCGGGCAGTTCGAGGTGGAATCTTTCGATAGACGAATATTGGCGTCGACGAAATCTTCAGATTTATCAAGACGATTGGGTCCGTCATCATCGCAATGTTGACGAGTCGAATCATTGACCATATGTGCTCTGTGCGCTGATCGATGACAAAAATTGACTCGTGCCTTGTGCATCCCTGTACATTGCGCCAATGGAGTAGGGTAGATGGCGCTCTGCAGATGTAGCAATATGGTAGTGTCTCCATAACCCGTGGTGGGGGTAGCAAAAGCTTGATAAGTGCGGTGATGGATTTGCGTCGAGAATGGGTCTTGATCGTCCTGTCGGACACGGTCACTGGAGTTGTTGAGTTGAACGCGAGATGCCAGTAAATTTGAAGCATGGTCTGTGACCAAAGCACCCCAGCACTAATGGGAACATAATACGTGCGGGAAAGCACGAAGTTTGTTGGTAGCTTCGTCAGAAGCAAGACCAACGATGTGAGGAGTAACCAGCATGCGCCAGATAGGACTGAGGCAATAAGCAATGTCTTGAAGTCGAGCATATGACCATATTCGGATTGATCTCGGCACATGGGGCCAAGCATAGCACCTCCAGCAGCATCGCTTGGGAGCGAAATGAAATCAACCACATCGCTATTGCGGTAGCTCAATCGCCGATAGAAAGCAAACACCGTTAGAGTTGAAATCGACCCGATAAATATGCCTCGGAAGCCCAACACCCCAAATCGGGGCCTCCATGCTGATCGGCTTGGCGTGATGTAAGCCCTGAAGACCATGTGAATCCACAGTGCAAGCTTCCACGCAAATGCGAGCAACCACAGGTTTCGCATCTGAATCGTTGCAACTAACACGTAGTCGTCCAGTCGGCCTGCCGAGAGTACACCATTCGTTGTCGACCAGAAGTTATGAGTCATGAGATGCATCATCCCCGCATCAATAAAATGAGCAGTTGCATATGCGCAGACAGGTAGCCAACTGCCGTACACGATGACGTGACCAGGGACGAGAAAAAAAGTACGCCATGTCACGAAAAAATGCCACAATGAAGAGCGATGCTTTAAGTGCAGTTCTCGACGTCGAGCGAAAAAGCACCCAACCCACAGAGCGAAAACACGAATCCACACGTAAACTTGCGCACCACCGCGAAGAAGAATCACGACACCATTCCAATCGCCAGCATCGGTCTCTACAAACGTGCGCTCGTATCTGTAATCGTCGACAAAGACTGTCTCGCACTTGCTCATTGCCGAAGTGCATTTTCTTCCACGCATCAACACAACGTACTCAAGTGTGTGGGTCGCAAAGTAGACATTGGGGAAGATCGGTGCACGCGCACGCTCCAGTATACGACGAGTCGATATGAGTGTCAAGTCGATCATCAAGCCGGGATTAGCTACGCGTGCAGCATTCCACCTCATGTCGATGTGTCGTGGGACGGTAAGCTGCACGGTCTTACCACCAGCCGAGTATGTGCAGAACCATTTCAACGGGTAATCACAAACGTACGGACCCAGCTTGGACAGGTGTAACTTCGGTGCGTGGTCACTGGAGCATATGGTCGATGGCGCACTGGCGGCTAATGTGTGGGCGGGGAAATGGTGGATAGTGTGGAATCGCCACTGGGTCACTGGCCAAAACCAGTGCCCCACTTTGTGATGCAAACGGTCGATCCAATTGGCGTTGGAACAAAACACAATCGGTCCTTCACTCCATTGCGGCTCGTGAAACATCTCGCTACCACTGCTTTTCTGCTGCTGGACGGCATCGACAAGACTGTCAAGCATTTTGAACGTGGTTTCCAGCTTCAGCGTCGAGTCGATTGTCCACGATTTTGAGTGCTTGGTGTCGTACGACAACACATAATCCGGAAACGCTTGCACTTGAAGGTGTCGTGCGATCGCGCGTATCGGCACCGAGACAGTGTCGTACTTGTACGACCACAGTCGGGTCGACGTGATCTTGGCGCCGTTGCGCTGGCCCTCGAACGACTCTGTTCCATTGCTATGGACGCGCCGCCGGATCGACGCGATGGCATAGTTCGATCCCTTCGCCATCGCCCACATACCTGCTCCGAGCAGCTGGCATTGCTTGGTGATATCGACGAGCAGCCCTGTGCGAGGAATGTCGCTGAGCACCAAGCAAATGCTGATGAGCGAGAACAGACAGCGCGCGTACGAGAACCGGACGCACGCGTCGATGTTCGACGCCGAATTCGCCAGAACGCCACCGCTTTCTTCTTCCTCCGGCGGCGTCCGGTCGGCGCCATCGCCACAGAGTCGGAGGCGACGCATGCTCGTGACCAAGTGCTGTGTGGGTTGTTAGCAAGTTGAAGATGACCATCACTCTTTGACGCCCAGGGAGTCGCGGAAACAGGAAACGTCTCGGTTGACCAACACTCTAAAACGAAAGGGAAACGAATCAGCAACGTTGAAGAAGCGATCTTGAATCAAGTATGGCACCACCATGCAAGTCAAGCACTACATGGTGAGACGAGAATGACCAGGTCATCCGCAGCACACGAGTATGCGCCACGGAACACTCGCGGACGAGACGAGCGCGACAAGCACGAGCTCGCTCTGCCGTCCAGCGCCGTCCGAGCCGCGGCTCTCGCCAGCGGCAGCAGGCGTCGGGAGTAGCAGAAACGACGGGTGCGCGTCGGTGGTGTGACGAGTGCGTTGGTAAAGAAAGACGCGCTGTCCGATGACATACATGCGAATCAGCTCGAGCGGGTCCGACATGACAGTTGTGTTTACGAGGCGCACCATCGCCCATTCAGCATCGCAGCGTTGGGTGACTGTGGCCACCGAGTCGTGTTGCGTGCAGCCTTGGATGCCGCGCCAATGGACAATTGAAGATGTTGCGTCACAAACAGCACAGGTACCGATTCGTGATGCTTTCGTTCCACGTCTTTCCCACGGAAGATGTTGTTTTGGGTCATCCAGAAGGTCGAGGTGCCAATGCATGCTCAAGAACGCTCTTGGCCACAAGTAAGCCATACTCCAAGGAACGTAAAACGATCGAGAGACGAAAAAATTCGTCCGTCGCCGAGTTGTCAACCGCACCAATGCCTGCAGAATGCTTAGGCTTGTCAACACGACCATGGTTGAGATGATGCTGGTCTTCACATCCAGAAGATACCCGAACTCAGCTTTGCCGACACAAACATTTCCGAGGGCTGTCGTGTGGCGATGGGTGTTCACTGGTAGCTCCATGAATCCAAGAACATCACTATTTCGGAAATTGAGCTGCCTATAAAACGAAAGGACGGTCAACGCCGAAATTGAGCTGGTAAGAATCGCGCGAAAGCCAAACACACCGTCGTGGGGCGTCCATGCCAGTGAATCGTATCGACGAACTCGCTGAGAAACACCAACAACTTGGAATGCGAGCTTCCATATCAGTACAATCACCCACAGATTTCTCATCTGGATAGAAGCGGTCAGCGCGTATGTCACCAGTCGCTCTTTTTGAAGGAGTCCATTTGTGGTTGCCCAGAAGTTGCTGGTAAATTGTTGCGTAATGCTGGAGTCGATCAAGTGAGCGAGCGCATGGCCTAGAACTGGCAGCCAGCTACCATACACGATGACATGGCCTGGAATCAATGCCATCATGCGCGCAGTGCCAAGAAGTCTTCGACCCAAGGTGGATGAGTCACCCTGAGCGTTTTCTAGAAAACAACCAAGCCACAGTATCGCAACGCGTATCCAGATATACAACTGCGAGCCTCCCCGCAACATTTTGACAACCAGCTTCCACTCCTCGAAGTTGGTTTCGACAGTCGCGCGCTCATATCGATAATCATCCACGAAAACGGTCTCGCACTTGGAGACCAAGTCAGCCATCCAACAACGCCGTCCTCTTGCTAGCGTTGTGACTTCCAAGCTATCTGTTTTGAAAAACACTGACGGGAGCAACGGAACACGACTGCTGGAGAGCAGACGCCTTGATGAAATCACCACAAAATCGAGATACAACGAAGGGAATTGACGTCGGAGTGAGCGCCATCGATAGTCGATATGGTCTGCGATTCCGATGGTTGCTGACGCTCCCCGCGTTGGATGACTGCATCTCCAGTCGATAGTGTGGTCGCACACAAGCGAGCTCTGTCTGAGTAATTTGACGTCCGCTACCGTCGGTCGCTTGGCGCTTTCAAAGGGGGAGAAACAAACAGACCGATTCACATCGGCCTCACTCGGAGAAGTCGTGAAACTGTGGATGGTGTGAAAGCGCGGCTGGATTACTGGCCACATCCAGTGCGCGACGACGTGGTGCAAGCGATCGATCCATGCACTGATGGTACAAAACTCCAACGGCATTGGATGAGCTGCTCGATGTGCCTGAAGCGTGTCAACAAGTCCGTCGATTATCTGAAAAGTCGTTTCGAGACTCAACAGCGATGTCGTGTTCCAGAGCTGATTGTGCTTGACGTCGTACGATTTCACGAAGTCAGGGATGGAGTCGACGTTGAATCTCTGAGCAAGCGCACGGATTGGTATGGATAACGTATCGAACTTGTACGACCACAATCGCGTTCCAGCGACGGATGCACCGTTCCGTGATCCATTGAAGGACGTCGTCGAGAGATTTCGTTGAATTTGAACGACATGGTAGTTAATCGCGTTCGAAAACAACCAGACGCCTGGACTCACTCGACGGCTCGACGCGCTGAGCGATAACACCAAACCTGAGCGCGGGACGTCGGTGATGACGAGAATCAAGCTCACGATCGTCAGCAGGCAGCGACTTCGAGAGAACCGAATGTGATTTGCAACGTCTACTGAAGTCATCGCGACGAACGTATGAGGATGGACACTTCTCTTCTGCAGCGCATCGCCGCTTGGCTTCAGCTCCTGCATAACGTCGGCAAAAACACTCAATTTGGTTGCCCCAATATCCGCCGACCCACTGAGATGCCGAATATAGATTGAAATCGCACCAAAACGTTGCATTTGCAAGAAGGAAGCGAGGCGAACCAGGTATCGGAGACGTGTGCTCTCCGTGAGGAAACGACATCTCACTCTTGTACAGCTATTCACACGTATATTGTGAGCAGTATTCTCTGATAGCCTCTGTGCTCTCAAAAACACCAAGGTCCCTCGTTGGCTTCAATGCCAATGAACCCGACCACTGCGACGGACAGAGACGAAGCAAAGTGCAATGTGCAATGTGCAAATCGGTGGCGTCGCAACTGCACGTAATGGAAGGAAGTGTTTCATGGCGATCCGCACGTCCGTCCAACAAGCCGATCCTCCATCTGGACAGTGCTTATGATGCACTCCATCGGGCAAACAACATCGTTCGCCATCAACACACTCAGTGGTGCGACTGCGTAGACTTGAAAGGATGGAGACGCCGGGACGCGCATGAAATGAGCATATTCATCGTGAGCATGGCATTCTCAGCCTCCACAAGGTTTGGTGAGGCACTCGCAGTAGTCGTGGCGCACAGTTCTCGCAAGAGCTGCGTGTTGGGACACTCAATTCTGCGAATAACTGCTTCATGTCGTCGTCAGAGTTGTCGCGATGGATGTTGATTGCACGCAGTTTTCCCACGGCCATCGCTGTTGCCTCGATATCGGAGCCTCAAACATGTCGCGCAGCTTCGGACAGTTCACAAGACAACGAACAAATGCAAGCGAGAGATACTGCAGTCCATGCACGTGTGCGCACAATGGCAGACCAACCGAAGCTCAGTCCCACGAAATCCGGCACCGGTTGAGCAAGCAACGCCGTCAACAGTTCGGCGGATTTGCTGGAGTGAGCCACCGCATGCTTGCAGGTGACCGCCAGGGGTTCAACACGATTTGGAGCGACGCAGTGACTGTTCGTCGCCAGCGCTTACATCAGCTCGCCGTGCTCGAGATGTAGGCGTATGTCCCGAAACCAAGCGGCGCAAACACCGGTCGCTGCATCCCTTTTCTTTGGCTTGATCAGTGTCTCGATTGCCCACTTAAGTGCTGGAAGCTCGGATCGTGCGCGAGACGTGTTCCAGGCAAAGAGCGCACCGTGGAGAACCTTGGGGTTGTTGTTCAACAACAACTGGACGATCGCTCGTTCGTCGTCGTCGACACACCACGCGCATTCCACACAACAACACGTTGTGCTCGACGTGGAGACCAGCCGAAAGCCGTCCGAGCCTGCTGTGGCAGCGGTGACTGACAGTTTGAAGCGCTTCCCCAAATCGCGGCGAGACGACCTCAGTTTCCCACTGCTGGTAAATTGTACCAGACAGCGCCGACATGTCGACCGATTCATCGATTCAGTCGGCGCATTTTACATTGAGATGTCGCACGTCGACTTGCGCCAAGCGGAAACCATCGTCGTGAGCTTGTGCCAATTCAAAGTCGATTCGATCGTGAGGAGCTCGACTCGAACCACTTCCGAAGATGTGGTCGATACCTGTCAACTGTCGATTTCTCTGGGAGCGTGTTCTCTCGTGTGGATCTCTGTTGCGCTTGATCAGTGTCGACGGATGCGAACGGTGTCGACTCACTTTCCAGTCGTATGCAGCAAGTATTGTACATGCGCTCGTTGAGTGGACGACGCTTGACGCGCCGTGAAACGACGGGATCTGCGACGCGTCCACGAAGAAGAAAAAAAAATACCGCGACTCGAAACGACAGCGCTACCGTGAGTTTCAAGCCATGGCGACGCGCCACCCAAGAACTCTTTCGCCGACGCTGACGACGCCACTGCTACAGCGACGCCCGCGCGACGCCATGGAGACCACGGGGACAGCAGCCGTGCTGCCGATCAGCGACACGGCCGCACGACCGCATCCTGGACGCCAAGCTGGCGGCTCGCGGCATGTGGTGGGCGCGCTGCTGCGCAAGAACTGGATCGTGAAGAAGCGGCACCCACTGGCGACGCTCAGTGAGCTGCTGAACCCGCTGCTGTGCATTCTGCTCTTCGCGGCGCTCAAGACGCTCGAGCCTGACGTCGACATTCCTGCGGGCTGGTCCACCGAGGCCGCGAACGCGACGGCCAAGGGCAAAGGCTCGACCTGGGGACTCTTCGCCAAGAACGACCTCTTCTCGGACTTCAACTCATCGCTGCAGAGCGCTGGCTTGAACGTGCCGACGAAGGGCAACGCGTCCGCTGCAGCGACGCTGAACGCGAGCGCCGTGGCGTCGTCGTCCGTGGCGCTGCTATCGCTGACGTCAGGGCTCAAGATCCCGCGCTTCTACTTCACGGAGACGACGATGCCGGGGCTCATGCTCAACCTCGCCCTGCAGGCGCTCGCCGAGGGCGACCGCATCGACGAGCTGAGTGAGACGGATCTCGTGAGTTGCTTCCTGCAGTTTGCGCTCTTTGGACAGACGAGCTTGGATCCGACGTCGCCGTACCGCGTGCCGACGGCGTGCCGCGGCAAGGTCGTGCCATACAAGATCGCGATCACGCCCGACACGACGTACACGCGCAAGTACTTTGCTGCGACCATGGACGCGTGGTATCCGCGACTGCCGCTCGTGCAGCCCGTGCTCGGTATCTCACCGCTCGTGATGCCGGCGTTCGCCGACTCGCGGCTCTTCTTCGCGGACGAGCGCGCGCTGGAGCAGTACATCGCCAGCGAAGACTACGGATTGAGCCTCGAGCACCCCAAGATCTACGCAGCCATCGCGTTCCAGCAGTTTCCCGAGCACACCGCCGACATTGGCGACCCACGGGGACACTCGATGGCGTTCTCGCTGCGCTTCAACTCGACGTTCACGGACGCCAACTTTCCCAACAGCGTGCCACGCACGATCGGGCGGCGCTTCCAGCTCGACAAGTTTCTCCGCGCCGTGAAGCCGCGGCCCACGATGACGTACACGACGCGCGGCTTCATGACACTGCAGACCGCCGTCATGCGCGTGCTCAACTGCATGCCGCCGTGGGACGCCGCGACCGAAACGGTTGACGCGTCGACCTGCCAGCTCACACGCTCGACCATGGCGCCGAGCGCAGCGAGCGACACGCGGCTGCTGCGGCAGCTTGAGGACGACATGATCATTGGCTCGATCCTCGAGGCGCTCTCGACGCTGCGCGAGTTTATCGCCGGCACCGACTCGGCGCCGGCGTCACTGCGGGTTTTTATGGACGCGATCAAGTCGCTCGCGATCACGGTCGACGGCATTCCGTCGGCGAGCAAGGCCGCGCTGCTGCGCGTGCTGCGACAGGCGCCGCAGGGCTTCCACGGCGGCGCCGTGTTTATGAGTCCGGTCGAGCCGTTCCGCTACGCGGGCTTCTACGCCAAGGTGTTGGTCGTGTTTCCCGTCGGCTTCATCTTGTCGTACCTCTACGGCGTCTCACGCGTCATCGTCGCGCTGCTCATGGAGAAGGAGACCCGCTCGCGCGAGTTTATGCGCATCCTCGGCGTGCACGAGCGGCAGATCCTGCTGACGTGGTTCCTCACGTACCTGCAGCTCTTTGTCGTCGCGTCCGTGCTGCAGACCGTCGGCGCCGCGCGTCTGCTGTTCCCCAACTCGAACGTCGCACTGCTCTTTGCGTTCTTCTTCACGTTCGCGCTCAGCAGCTTTGGCTACGGTTTCCTGGTCAGCACGCTCTTCAACCGCGCGCGTGCCGGGTCATTTGTCGGCATGGGCGTCTTCTTCATGATGTTCTTCGTGTCGTTCTCGTTCCGCGAGACCACGAGCGAGCGTGTCAAGACCGCGAGCTGTCTGCTGTCGCCGGTCGCGCTCGCGCAGGGCGTCAACATCCTCGCGCAGCTCGAGTCGGTCGGCGTCGGCCTCAACACGCAGAACGCGTACGAGGCCATCGAGGGCTTCCGCTTCATCTCGGCCATCGCGATGCAGCTGCTCGACTTTGTGCTGTACCTCGCGATCGGGTGGTACCTCGAGAAGGTGACGCCCAAGGAGTTCGGCGTCCCCGAGAAGTGGTACTTCCTCGTGTCGCCGACCTACTGGCGGCGCGTGCTGCGGCGGTCCCGAACGCACGCACGCGAGATGACGAGTGCCATTGCGCCGAACGACGATGGCGGCGTGAACGACGACGAAGCCAGCGGACTGCTCTTGGAGGACGGACGCAACGCCGCGGTCGCGCACATTGAAGACGTGGCGCTGGAGCTGCGGCAGCAGGAGCGCGAGCGCCGCGCGATCGTGATCCGTCGTCTGCGCAAGGAGTTTGAGGTACCCGGCGGCACGAAAGTCGCGGTGCGGGCGCTGAGTCTCTCGCTGTACGAAGGGCAGATCACGTGTCTGCTCGGACACAACGGCGCGGGCAAGACGACGCTCATGTCGATGCTGACGGGCATGACGCCCCCGACGAGCGGCGACGCGCTCGTGCGCGGGTTCTCGATCCGCGAGGACATGAGCCGCATCCGCGAGTCGCTCGGGTACTGCCCGCAGTTTAGCGTCGTGTACCCGGAGCTCACGGTCGAGGAGCACCTGGCGTTTTACGGCCGCGTCAAGGGACTGCGCGACGACGCCGTGTTGCGGGACGAGGTGCGGCGCAAGATTGAGGACGTTGGGCTCACGGAGAAGCGGCACGTGGCGGCGCACGCGCTGTCGGGCGGCATGAAGCGCAAGCTGTCGCTCGCGATCGCGTTTCTCGGCGACAGCCGCGTGGTGTTTCTCGACGAACCGACGTCGGGCATGGATCCGTACAGCCGCCGCAGCACGTGGGAGCTCATCCAAAGCCACAAGCGCGGGCGCGTGCTCGTGCTCACGACGCACTTTATGGACGAGGCCGACATTCTCGGCGACCGCATCGCGATCCTCGCGGAGGGAGAGCTGCGCTGCGTCGGGTCGTCGCTGTTCCTCAAGACGCGCTTTGGCGTCGGCTACCGACTGAGCTTTGTGCTGCAGCAGCCGCAACAGAGCGACGCACGGCGCCGCCACGAAAGCGAGACACGTCTGACGACGCTGCTGCGCGCGCACGTGCCAGCGGCGCGGCTCGCGACCGACATTGGCACGGAGCTCACGTTCCAGCTGCCGTTCGAGACGGCGCCCGCGTTCCCCGCGCTCTTTGAGGAGCTCGACGCGCGGCGCGACGAGCTCGGCGTCGAGTCGTACGCGATCTCGGTCACGACGCTCGAGGAGATCTTCCTCAAGGTCGCGGAGAGCCGCGCGCCGCCCCAGCAAATCGAGGCGACGGGCGCGGACGTCGACCCGAAGCACGCAGCGAAGAAGAAGACGCAGCCGTCGGTGGCAACCGTCGATAGCAGTCGGCAGCGGCCGACGCACTCGGCGCTCGGGTGGTTCCTGCTGCAGATGCGCGCGCTGCTGATGAAGCGCGTGCTGTGCGCCAAGCGCGACAAGAGCATGCTCTTCTACAGCACGCTGCTGCCGATCATCGTGCTCTTCGCGGGACTCTCGGCGCTCAAGCTCAGCCTCTTCATCCGGAACGACCCCAAGGTCGAGCTGCGCGCCGACGGACAGTTTGCGCTGGGCGCCGAGACGCCGATCCCGTTCGCCTGCGTCGTCGCCGGCGGGGGCACCGCGGCGCCGGACGACTGGTGCGCGGCCATCATGCGCCGCGAGCTGCTCAGCGGCGGCGTCCCGGCCGCGCTGGCCGTGGAGCCCGTGGTCTACGGCGGCAGCGAGACGCCGTCGGTGTTCCAGACGCCGTACACAGACCCACGGATCGCGCCGAACGACACGACGGGCTACTGCCTGCGCTTCGGCGAGCTCGCGTTCGAGCGCGGCTACGGTCGAGACGCGACGACGATGGCGCGACGCCGCGAGCCGCCAGTCGAAGGGCAGTACGGCGGCGTCGTGCTGCAGGCGACGCGCGCCGACCAGGTGCTGGCGTACAACCTCATGGCGAACTCGTCGTCGGTGCACGGCGCGCCGACGCACAAGGCGCTGGTCGACGAGGCGATCCACCGGTTCCTCGTCGGTGACCCGCGCGTCTCGATCCGCGTGGCGACGCACCCGTTCCCGCTGTCGTTCAAGACGCGCTCGATCTTTGGGTCGTTCCTCAGTCTGCCGGCCGTGCTCTTCGTGCTCATCGCGTTCACGTTCATCCCTGCGTCCATGATGCCGTTCCTCGTGAAGGAGAAGCAACACGACCACAATGCGCGGCACCAGCAGGTGCTCTCGGGCGTCTCGCTCGCCGCGTACTGGCTCGCGAACCTGCTCTTCGACGTGGCGCTGTACGCGGTGCCCATGGTCGTCGCGCTCTTGCTGCTGCGGTCGTACGGCATCACGTCGTCGCTCAGCAGCAGCCACGGCAGCGAGAGCAAGACGTGTCTCGGCTGCACGCAGCACGTGCCCGAGGCCGTGATCGCGCTGTTCGTGCTCTTTGGCACGGCCATCGCGCCGTGGACGTACCTCATGTCGCACGTGATGCACGACGCCGGCGCTTGTCTGCTGTACACCGTGATGCTCAACTTTCTCTTTGGGCTCGTGCTGCTGCTCATGAGCTACTCGCTGGACTCGCTCGCGTCCACGCGCGCCGCGAACGAGGGACTCGTGTTCATCTGGCGCTGCTCACCGCTTTTCTCACTCGCGAACGGACTGCTGCGGGTCATCATCACCGACATCGAGGCGCTCTTTGGGTTCTCGAGCGAGCCTCGCAGCGCGTTCTCGCCCGCAGTCGCCGGCAACGAGATCTGGTACCTCGCCGTCGAAGGACCGCTGTTCTTCGTGCTCGCGTGGGGCGTCGACATGCTGCGCACGGGCGAACTGACGATCTGTGGTCACGACGTGCGCCACGTGCTCGAGCGGATCCGCGAGCGCTGGCGCCGCCGCGAGACGCAGCTCGAGTCGCTGGCGGATGGCGCCGAGTCAATGGACGAGGACGTTCGTGCGGAGCGTGCGCGCGTGCTCGCGCAGGACGCGAGTCAACAAAGCGATGGAGACATTGTGCGGCTCGTGGGACTCGGGAAGACGTATCCGAACGGCAAGCGCGCGCTGTCGCAGCTCACGTTTGGGCTGCAGCGCGGCGAGTGCTTCGGGTTTCTCGGTATCAACGGTGCGGGCAAGACGACGACCATGAAGATCCTCACGGGCGACCTCTTCCCGAGCGAAGGCACGGCACAGCTCAACGGCCACGACATTCTCGCGCAGCGCGCGCTGGTGCGCCAAAGCATCGGCTACTGCCCGCAGTTTGACGCACTGCTGGAGCTGCTGACCGTGCGCGAGCACCTCGAGCTCTACGGGCGCCTCAAGGGCTTTGAAGGCGCAGCGCTGCGGCAGCAAGTGCGTCGTCTATTGACGCAGTTCCAGCTCGAGGTCTTTGAGACCAAGCTCGCAGGGAGCCTCAGTGGCGGCAACAAGCGCAAGCTGTCGGTCGCGATCGCGATGATGGGCGACCCCGCGCTGCTGTTTCTCGACGAGCCGTCGACCGGCATGGACCCGTTCTCAAGGCGCTTCATGTGGGACATCATCCTCGAGGTGTCGGTGCAGTCGCGCCAGTCGACGATCATCCTCACGACGCACTCGATGGAGGAGTGCGAGGCGCTGTGCAACCGCGCGGGCATCATGGTCGGCGGGCGGCTGCGGTGCCTCGGCGCGATCCCGCACCTCAAGGCGCGCTTTGGCGACGGCCTGCTGCTCGAGTGCAAGCTCGAGTCGGCGGACGACGCGGCGATCGACGCGCTGCTACGCGAGCTTGGCGCCGTGCATCACGTGCCGCTTGACGGAGGACCGCCGCGTTTGCTGCAGCGGCAGCACATTGCGGCGGCCTGTGCAGCGCTGGGGGCGCCGCACCGCAGCGCGTGGGTGCTCGAGCCAATGCAGCACCCGACCGGCGCCGCGCTGCACGAGCAGCTCGAGCGTCGCGGCGGCGTCGTGGACGCGCGCGCGTTTGGCGCGTGGTGGCTGCTGGAGGACCGCATGCAGCGTCTGTCGTCGTTTCTCGAGGCGCAGTTTGGGCGCGACGCGGTGTCGCTGCTCGAGCGGCAGCTGGACTTTGCGCGCTTCAAGATGGTGCCCAGGACTGACGGTGGCGGTGGCGAGGCACCATCCCGCTCGTCGCTGTCGCTGTCGAGGACGTTTCGACTGATCGAGGACGCGCGCCGCGAGCTGCGCGTGAAGGAGTACAGCATCTCGCAGACGAGTCTCGAGCAGATCTTCAACGCGTTCGCGCGGCAACAGGACGAGGAACGCGGTGTCGCCAAGGCATTTTGGACGCCGCATCCATCGTCGGCTGCTGGTGCTGCTGCTGTCGCCCAGCCATGAGACTAGCTGAGCTGTTCGCGTTAAGTTAACCTGAAGACGCACTTAGTGTAGTGACGTGCTGTGATTGGCTGAAAGTCGGTGCATTGGGGTGTGTGGTGGGCAATGGGAACTCGTGTGGCGCGCATTGCGACCGGATCGAGAGCAAGCACCAGGAGACGTCATGATGGCGACGACGATGGCGATCGCGATGAAGCGCAGCGCGGCGGCCGTAGCCGCCGTGGCGACGCAGCAGCCGACGGGTCTGCCGGCGCTGGTCCGCGGCTTCGCGGTCAAGAAGAAGGCCGCGAAGAAGGGCAAGAAGGGCGGCGAGGACGCCAACTTTGAGCTCATGCTGCGCACGCTGCGCGGCCGCTACCCGGACGTGTACGTCGCGCTTCGCTCGTGATGACATGATGATAGGAGATGAAGGTGGAGAGGCTGACGTGATTGTGTATGTTGTGACTGTACGTACAGTGAGCCGTTCACAGAGGAGGAGAAGGCGCGCCACGCCGAGATCGCGATCCGCTACAACCGCATGACCTCGATCCGACACAACCACTACATGCGCGACCTGCAGACCAAGATCGACCTCAAGTGGGCGGCGATCAACGCGCTGCCGGTCGAGCTGCAGGCGGAGGCCATGGAGGTCGACGACGCCCCGGTCCCGGAGGAGCGCAGCTTCGCCACGTGGACCCCGCCGATCGAGGGCTTCTTCCGACAGGGAACGGACGACGAGATGGAAATGTAGACACCGATGAATGAGAAGAGGAGCGACGTTTAAGCAGCGACTGCGTGTGTCTTCATCTTTCGGGGCAATAGTTCGTTGTCATCCGGCACTCGCGAGCTCCCGCTCAAGCTCTTCCGCGTCAAACTGCTCATTCGTTGAGTCGCGACCGGCAGAGACACCACTTCCAGTGCGTGGTCGTCCCTGCTCCGTCGAATCAAACGGGCTCAGGTCGCTTCCATCAGTGTCCTGTTGCTGTTGCTTGGAGAGCCATTCACGGACGTTCCTCTGAATTACAAGAGACGCCAGCGCGTGGGTCTTCATGCGCGCAAAGTTCTTGCGACAAAGCACACCTCGAGTAGCAGCCTGTACCTTGATTGTCACGTTGCGAGTTTGCAGAAAACTCCTCCTGGCCAACATCGTTCGGGCAGCAGCTTGAACTGTAATCGCTGCGCGTTCACGTTCCGAGAGATCATCCTCAGTCATCTCTTGCTCTGCCATCAGCTCCCTCTCGATCGCTTGTTTTGCTTCTTCTCGTTGTTTCTTTTCTTGCTCCTCGATAGAGCGAGCTGCCTCGTGAAGTTTCTTCGTCGTTTCTCGCATGTGTCGACAATTGCGTCGAAGAAGCCATGCTCGGACATTGTGTTGAATGACTCGAGCTTCCTCTTCCAGTGACTGCAACTCTTCTGGACCCATGAGTTGCATCGCGGCCTCTAGTTTCGTCAAGTTCTCTTCATCTTCTGCAATGACGCTCTTGACGTCAGCGTCGCAAAGTCCATCCGTTTCACCAGCTCCAATTGAAACTCCTGGTGAATGGGGGGTTGGAACCTGCGGCGAGCTCTCTAGCGTCCCCATCTGCCCCCCAGGAGATGATCCGACACTGCTTTTGCGCTCAATAAAGCCCCCCGATGGAGGCGGTGTGGTAATAGGTACGAACTCTGGGCTGCTTACGGGTTGATCATCCCCCACGCTGCTTCCACGCCGACGAAGCGCTGCCCCGGTTGATATATCACGAGACATACCGAGAGAAAGCGCACACTTGTCGTGCAGACTCATCGTCGAAAAGGCTCCGAGAAGAAGCTTCCGGTTGTGCTCGTGGTTGTCACCAATCTGATTCAGTTAGTAGGCGATGAGAAACATCAATGCACGGCAGAACACCCCATACATCTCACTTACATAAGCGCGTGATTTCGAACTGCCCCCCACGCTTGATTCTCGTTCCATCGCAGGCATATCCAACATCTCAACGTCGGTAAGTTCATCTTCCCTCAGAGTACTTAGTCCACCGTTGACGGCGTCATATTCTTGTGACTGGTGGCGAGAATCAACGATCTCATCGGCCGCTTGATGAGCACATCTATCTTGAGGAGAGCAAGGGACTTCGTTTGTGCCCTGCGACTCCGTATCAAAAGCCATTTCAACATCATCCAGCCACGCGGTTTCAGGAACCGGTTCTGGCAAATCCATGCTGTGAGAGGGCTTGGATTCGTCTTCTTCCATTTCACGGCGCAGCATCACAACTACGTCACTTTGCCCTGATCGCTCCGCTCGATCCATGGCGGTAAATCCATCGAAATCGCAGATATGGACATCTGCACCAGCTTGAATCAAGGCTTCAACCACAGCTGTGTGACCGCAACCGGCAGCGAGATGTAAGGGTGTGTGACCTTGAGTGCTTTGCTGGTTTATATGCGCCCCGTGAGATAGCAATACTGGGATCAAGTGAGCATAGTTGTAGAAGCTCACGTAGTGCAGCAAACTCAATCCTGTCTCGTCCAATGAGTTGAGCTCATCAAGAAGCTCTTCACTCTGATGAGCAACTTTGACGAGTTGGAGGACGACATGTTCGAGCATCCTTTCTGATAGTCGCTCTAAATGTTCATCGCTGAGCTCTTCGATTGCGCCGTCGTCGATAGCCAGCGGAAGTATGCTGTCTTCATCCAAGATGGGCCCACTCTGACAGATAGCGCTAACAGCTTCCAGTTTGTCGGAAACATGCGCTGTAGTGATTGTCGGTGAGGTTGTTGCAGCGTGCTCTGTAATGCTGATCGAGACATCGTCCGGTGTCTGGTCCCCATGAAGTGGTTTCGTCTCGGTCCCCGATGTTGCTGTTGTTCTGATTGCGTCGTGGAACTCCGAGAGTCGCTCAACAACACGAATCTTGCACTGACGTTCGTCAACTAGAGAACAGAGCCGAATCATCAGAGCCACAAGCACAACAATCGAGAGTTTAAAAATACAGACCACATACACCCGATGTCTGCAAACGATGACAACGCTGCGCTGTCTGGGTTGGACGATCTTCGGTGCTCTCGATGCGACAGAGCACAGCTCTCGTGCACAGTACCATTTCTCTTGCTGATTGGGGATCGACCACGCTTTCCTCTGAACAATGCCTGATTTTTTGAAGATTTTTCATCGATCGGTTGCGCTGGTGTCGAGTCGTCTGGTCGATAGTGAAAGAACTGCTTGTCGGTGATATCAAGAGCTTGATTCAACACTGGATTGACGTGGCAAACGACAAACTCAACCGGTCCTAGGATATTCGATTTTGGAGCTTTACACTGAGGGTTAGTATCGAAGCCGGAGGAAGTGATAGTGTGACAACTCCTCTTCCGTACCATAGAATCGGATGACATTACTAGCGATGACTTCAGCGCGAACCCGATGATGCTCCCCAAAGCGGACAACTAAAGCTCCATCCTGGGCATTGTCTCCTGGCAGTTGCTCCGACAAACATACCAGAATTTTCGCTCCGCCGGACGCATAACCCCAATCTGGTGAATAATCTACAATCTTGATGCGAGAAATTGGATGATTGTTTCCCATCTCATGATTATCGCCAGTGTTCGTCCCACCATAAATGGTGTACCGATGGCTATCTTCCGAACTGGATACACCCACAGACTTTGAGAGACTTGCTGACTCAACCAATAGGTCGGAAAACAAATCGTCCATGTCAACGAGACTGGATTGTGACTTCAGCATCGCCTCGAGATCGAATTGCGATGCATTATCAAGAGCTGGTGGAGACAAGCAACCGGGAATTGCCGCGAGGATTGTTTCCATTGCAACAGGATCTAATGCATCCCATACAATTCAGTTGAAACTTCAGAACCGAAACTCATTGCACGAGCTTACCGTTGATCATTGCAGTTGCACAACGCATGGAGTCTTCATGGTCCATCTTGATGAGAGGCGCCATTGAGCTTTTTTGCGTGGGCTGGGCGAGATGAGGGATCACACTCGGTTTTGAAGTGTTCTCAGCAACAGAAAATGCGGAGGGGAACGGGGGCGGTGCGAATGTCGAGCGACCATTGGGTGTGACTACTAGGGCTCGCTTGATACCTCCACTTCGACTGGGAGTCTGCATGGCGAGTGATGCCGTGTGCATGATCATAGGATCGGACTTGTTGACCTCGTCGAAGTAGTGAACGAGGATAATGTGCGAGTGGGAGTCACGAAGATAGTAGTTGCGGCGATGGAAAGTCTGATGCGCAAATACAATCGTCATTGTTTGAGAGTTGTCCCAGTAGCTCTCATCTCCTCTGAAAACACTCACCGGGATCTCAGAAGAATGAACGTACGTCCCGAGTATGGTAATCGCACGGTTTATTACGAGTTTGGCACGGTCTTCTCGTACCTGTGACGCACACAGACACATAGAATCAAACCCTGTCAGGAGCGGCAGTCCATGATCGTGTATGCACTACCACTTACTCGTCCCGAGTTGTCTTTCCGCTTCTGCCACTGCCATCCGTCTTTCTTGAAGTCGGGTACAGAGTTGACATCATAGAACATCAGCGATCCGCCTGCGTTCACGTTGAAATAGCATTCATTCCACGGGAGGACCGGTGTCAGTCAGGATCTTGGTCCACACCATCTCGACACAAACGTACTCGGCGGTCTCCGCTGCAGCACGCGCCATATCGGAAGCCCCGTGAGCTCGTAGTGCTGCAGCAGGAACACGAGCTCGTCCTTGACGAGCCATCGCCGCGTGGCTGCCTCTCGCAGCTCTGCCGCGCGTGCCGCGACGTCCGCGCTCATCGAGATGAGGCGTCTCTTCAGACTCTATCGACGGTCGGTCTCTTGGTCCTGGCTGTGGGCACCCGACACGACAACAAGCATGAGCTGGGCGGAAGAGTGATGGTCTCGGAAACAAGCGAAGTGGATTTGAATAGAGGGCTCCCTCTGAAATATGGATGAATTGTTGGATATTTTGTATTGAGGTGGACCACATAGAGTCAGGAGCCCTGCGTTGAAGCGTTGGGGTCGTTGGTCATTCGTTCGATCGTTCAACCACGCCAAGTCGAATCTAGTCGAAGTCGCGAGATGAACGTGAACAGCTCGCTACATGTGCAAGCACGGCCGTTCGTTTCAGTACGAGCGGTCATGTTGCTATCGAGTCTTTCCCATGATGCTTGTCATCAATCGGGTGAGTCGAAGCCTTTGGTGAAATTTTTTCTTCGTGGATGATGGACGGGAGGCCGTCGAAATGTCGACCATCAGAACGGGAGCTCATGTCGCTGTGGGGCTTCTAGAGCCCACAGCATGCGTACTGTACATTCCGTTGTATCTGTGTTCGCTGCTGGTATTCGGCCGTCACAATTGTCCCGCACCCCATATCGTCTCTCTCTCCGCTGTTCGTCACGAACACCACGCGCGGCATGTCGTCTCTCGACGCATCGCCCCCGTCGATGACGTTCCCTCCCCGTCGTCGCTGAGTATTGATGTCGCTCCGGCAACAGCGGCACCACTTCGACTGAAGCCCAGTGTTGCGTGTGAACACTGATCCAGTCAGTCGTGAACAACGTGCCACGAGTTGACACGGTGGTCGTCGTGGTCCATCAATCGCTTCGACGACCAACCGCGGTGGTGGTTGTCACCAGCACCAGAGGACGCCATCATGACATGACGCGTCCTAACGCGGCAGCTGCGGCCCGTCGCAAAAACACGGTGTTTGCGACTGCGAGCGACATGGCGCACGCTCGAGAATAAAATGGCGCCAAAGCTAAGCGCCATGGAATGCGACAAGCACCGACGGCTGAACGCCGCTTCAAGTGCCTGCGTGCATGCATGCGACTTCCTCGGAAGGCAACTGCTGCATCGTGCGTGCATGGCGGCGTGACCGCACTGACTCCCCACGCGTCAGCATGTGATCAACAATTGTGTCCCATGCATTCCGTATTACTGCTTAGTTGCGATCCGCTTAATTAATTTGTTGTGCTTTGTCCGACCTGGATGAGGTCGGAGCATGTCCTGTGAAGGATATGTGAGCGAATGTCTGCTTAGCTGTCGGTTGCAGACCCCGCTCGCCGCTGCTGCACCTGGTCCACGAGCTCCTCGAGGTGCAGCTTGCCGAGTAGCCGCAGGTGTGTCGAGCACAGCCCATTCCGCCGGCACGGCCGAGTGCATGCAGCGATAGAGCAGCGCTTGCCACCGCCATGATGCGCACAATAGCCGCCGCCACGATCATTTCGTAAGCAGCCGTCAACAATGCAAAGCTTGGAGCCGCCGTGCAACGCGCAGAAATTGCCGCGCTGCGTGCCCTTCGTGCAGCCCGCATATGCGCAGCGCTTACCACCGCCGTGCGTCCTGCAAAAACCGCCACCTTGAGAGCTTTTCTCGCAATCCTTGAATTGGCAGCGCGGGCCGCCGCCATGCGCCTTGCACAGCGAATTGGTTTGTGCTGCCTTGTCACAGCCGTCGACGGAGCAGCGCTTGCCACCGCCATGCTTGATACAGAGATCGCCTCCTTGACTGCTCTTTTCGCACCCGGGCACGGCACAGCGCTTGCCACCTCCGTGTGCGATACACAGACCTTGCGAACGTGAGCGCTTGCCACAGTTCGGAACGATACACGCGCGGCGAACGCGTTTCGGCTTGGATCGTTTGGGCTTGTTGCTGGTCGAGCTGCTCGTTGCGGCGCTTTGTCGTGACCTGGAGCTCGTTGACGAGCCAAACGACATTTCGACCGACGAGTCGGCCGACGAGACGGTGCTGGCGTCGTCTCGATCAAGCCTATTGTTGTCGCCGTCATCGTCTTCATCACTGTGAGCATTGTTGGACTCGGCTTCATCATCGTGATCGACGCTCACGTCGATGCTGGCGTCGCTGCCAGCGATGGAATCGCGATACCGCTCCGCAGTCTCGCGCGCCAAAGTCGTCACGAGCTGATCGAGCGACTCTTCGTCGAGCAGGTCTTCTTCCAGCATTCCGAGCGATTCCTGAACACCCGAATAGCGGGTTCGTGGAGGGACGAGCACGCTGTCGTTGCTGTCAGTGCTTGGACGACTGGTAGCTTGTCCTGACTCGGCCGCCCATGCGGCGACGGACGAAAAACTTGGAGGATCGCCCTTGATATTGTCGCCGGCCATGGGATAGCTCCATGTCGACAGCCATGCTGTCGCTGCGGCTTCGTTGGTTGCGGTCGACAAGTGTTCTGGCAAGAGCGCGACTCGCGCAGCGAAGGGCTCGCTAAAGAATGGCGACAAAGAAGGCGTCGCTGCTGCTGCTGCCAGCTGCTGCTGCGAGGCGGTGTGGGCGGCTTCACCGACGGTGGCCGCCTCGAGGCCAGTCAGAGGCGAGTGCAGTCGCTCCGCCGGCGATGGGAACAGCGTGAAGGGATTCGGCGCCCATCGCTCCGGCACGTCGGTCGGACGACTCGAGGTGGTTTGAAGAGACTCGAAGCTAGTCATGAGCGTTCGCATGCCGTTTCTCTGCTCTCGGGGCAGCTCATCGAGCGGTGACAACACAGCGGCGCTAGAAGGGAGAGCACAAGAAGACGAAGAAGACAATTGGGAGACTGGAGCGGCGCTCACAGACGACGCGGCCTCCATCGCGAACAACCGGTCGCAGTGCACCAATGCCGGTGTGTGCGCCGCACAGGCCGCCGACGTCGGGCCGGGCCGCGCGAGGACGTGTCGGTGAGGAAGACGCCGCTGGCGGGGCTGCAGCTGCTGGCTTTCCACGTCCATGTCCCGAGGCTTCGAGGTGGGACGCGGCCCGACGCCAGCGTGCGCGTGCGCCGGCGATTCCTTGAGTTGAACTGGGCGGCGGCGCGGCATCTCGGCTCGAGCGAGCGAGACGTCGGACGGTCAAGTCGACGCAGCGCCACGCAACACCCGCAACGCCGCTCGCAGAGCGCAGCGCCGTGCAGCGGCAAGTGACCGGAGGCGAAGCCAAGTGCCTGGGCTCGCGGCGCCGGCGCGACGACTGCGTGTCTTTGTGGCCAGCGAGCACGAACCTTGAACGAAACAAGACGTTGCGGCGGCGAGTGCACCAATCACAGCGCGTGCTGGCGACGTTGAAGCGGCACCATTGGCTGAAATAGCGGGCAGTCAGCGAGAACGATGACGGCCCCACAGATGCGAGAGTGCGTCGACTTGTTTCCACCAGTTGAGGCTCATGGAATAGGGGTATTTTATAGCTTTACTCTCCGGCGAAAACGATTTCACGGAATCATTTCTGCCAATGACGATCGCGCAATGGACAGTCCGTTGGCGAACAACAGCTCTCCGCCAGCCACCAACAGTGTTGGTCCAACACACACATTCGGGGCGGGCTCATGGCGAAAATGAACAATTTTCCATCCCGAGACAGATGATGTGCGAGGCCAGGTTACAAGGATCGGCACTTGCGCAATGGTACTTCGCATCTTTGGCCAGCCCCGCTGAGATCACATCGACGTTCAGAGGGAGAAATATGGTCATCGGTTTTCTCAGGGCAGTCACCACACGTCGGTCGTCTCCACGGGTGCGTTAAACTTCAATTCTGAACACACCGTGTTACAGATACAGTCGGTCGGTCGGAAGTGAGACTGTGGTGCCATGCGATCCTCGGAAAAAAATCCCCAAACGCTGTTCTGGGCAGGTGCCTGACAGAAAAGCTTCCATCTGACATGCAGTTCAGCAGGTTACCTATGCTAGTTGACAGGTATCACCGTCACAAAGAAACGCGGATGGTTGGTGCTGATGGCTTTGTCTTCCTCCCTGGCTGCCGAGTGTCGAGTGCGACGTTGGAATCTTCGCCGCCGTTGACTCACAGACGGACATGGAGGATGGAAGGAAGGCACACATTTTAGCGGTTCCTTGAATCACGGAAGACCGAAGTGGTTGTCTCCATCACGGCGTGATCGGTCGTTCGATATCAGCTATACAAGACTGGATTCTCTCCATCGCCGATCGATTCTTCGTTGTGAATCTACCGCGGTCGAGGAGTCGTCGTTGAAGAATTTGAGAAGTGTATCTTCAATCCAGCAAGTTTTCCGATTGAGCAAGGCAAAAATCAGCCCCACGCAAGAGGAAGTTGCGCTGCCTGCAGTGCATCGTGAACAGTGTTGCGATTCTTTCTTTCCTGTACAGAGTCCGACGATACCGTCTCCGTCTTGCTCTTCACGTCGCCGACCAGTGACCAGTGACGCCTGGACAACTGATACCCTTGGCACTGCTGTACTTGCATGCAATGAGACTTCACATTGGTCGTGCGATCCTCAACGCATTCTGCTGCTTGAGGATGAAAGGGCAAACAAAAGGTCTGCTGATAGTTGAAAAACTCACAATCACAATCTCTTTAGATGGCATGGGGGCATAAGCTGCTCTCCGACACGACATTAGTTGCGCACGGTGAGTTTTAGTGGGCATCGCATTTACCGAGAATTGAGCCATCTTCTGACTTGCTCTCAGCTCAACATCGATAGGTGGGTCACCGCAATCGCATCAACAATAAAATGACTGATGGACACTCTGACGATCCTCATGATGAATGCCGTCGCCAACTCCCAAGTGTCGCACCAGCTGCCAGGAGGACACTCACTCATGAGGAGTACCCCCACCATGACGTGACTCCCTGGCTTGCGATCATCTCCGCGGCGATACACAACAAAACGTTCAGGTTAGCAACTGTCGAGTACACAGCATCGTGTCTGGTTGCTGACTTCCAGCTTGGTCGGACACAACGTGGAGCCAACCCTCGCTCTTGCTGGGTTTTGGCATTCTACGGATCTCGCGAACCGAGCCATCAAGACATATTGCACCGAATCTTCATGCTTCAGCGGCGTCGGAACGAGCGATCGGAGATGGAATGAATAGTTCACTGCACGGGGCATTTGCCGATGATCCCTGCGACTTGGTCATCTCGTCCACACACAGGTGCGTTTTTATGCGACGAGAAGATTGACTTGTGGCAAAAAGGATTAACAACATGACGCTCAGCGGGGAAACTGATGCGAAGATGGTGAGGCGAAATGCACGCTTCCTCGAGTGGTGCTCGTACCAGTTGAATGGTTTTCAGAAATCGCAGGGATGAAGTGATTCGACACTACCACAACCTCCATGAACAGCCTAACCATCGACACTTACCCTTGGATTACTTCGTGGACGCTGCTGATTCCCATGACCCCGCCAAAGGCTGCGCGTCTACAGCGCTCCAACAGTCGCTTCGCTTCAACAAGGAGCTTTCGAAAGTGAGTGACTCGATGCATCGGGGCTGAAAGATCGCTGAACCAGTGGCCGGTGGCAGGTCAACATCAACAACAGCCAAGGACGCTGACGCACGACGGCCATGCTAAGCCAAACTACTAAACCAAGCCAATCATGCGAAGCTAAGCTACGGGATCAACTATCAACACTCTTTCACAACAACAAACATCTCGTTCCTGCCTGCGATCTCTACGCCGATGGATTCGCCTTGAGATCAGCGCCAAGGTCCCAGGCATTGGCTCCTTCGTCTGCGTCAGCGTTCCACGCGAACGAGTTCGAGCCATCTACACAACAATTCACAGCGTTCGTTAGGATGTCAGCGACTCAAAATCGAAGTCATCAAAACATCAAAGGGAGCACGTACACTTGATTCCCTTGGCAGGAGGACAGCCACCGTGCAGACTCGCCGGATCGGGAAAGTTCTCGGGCGTCTGAGCGTAGAACATGGCCGCCGTGAGGCGCGTTGGTGGCACTGCGAGGCCCTCAGAGCACTCGGCCATGCCCGCACGCTCGATGCCCGTGACGAGGCGCTCCTTCGAGTAAGGGAACACCGTCTCGCCGCCCTCGGGACACTCGTTGAGGTAGAGGAACACAGTCACGAACCGGTTCGGCTCAAAGTGCTGCACAAACTCCGGCTTTCTGTAGGATGACACCAGGCAGAAGATCAGCACAATGCACACAATCAACCCTGCGTCGGAGAGAGGGTACTCACTCGTAGGCAAACTTGGGGCCAGCGCGCTTCGCGAAGGACTTGGCCGCGTAGTCAAACATGTGGGACGTCGCCTTGAGCGCCTCCCAGAGGACGTCCTTGGCGTCCTTGTTCTCGACAAACCACTTGACCCACTCCGCTCCGAATTGCGCCGTCAGTTCCTCCTCTGAGTAATCCTCAAGTACATAGTTCACGAGGATGTTCTGAAACGCAATGTTGTACGCCGGGTACGCAGCGCCCGTCGGTTGGAACTCGTCCGACACCTGCGCCGGGTCCTCGTCGAGCAGGTCCTGCACACGCTCCTTGGCCCAGCGGATCCAGCGGAAGTAGTGCGTGACTCCGCTCACGGGACGCTTGGGCATCTGATACTTGGCAGCCGGCAGACCGATGCGCTTCTCCCACGACTTGATGATGTGCGGCAGCATGTAGCCCTTGTCACGAAGCAACGGAGTGAGAATGTCGTTCGCCTTGTTGGCCACGTTGTCGACGATCCACTTGCCCCAATCCAGGTCCGCGTGCTCCTTGAAGAAGTCGGTCTTCTCGGCGTCCTCGATGAACGCGCCGAGCAGGCTGTGCTGGAACGTCATCGTGTCATCGACGTTCGGGAACATCTCGCCGCCCTCCTTGAACGACGCGGGGACATCGACGCCAGACGCCACCAGCTCTCGGATCTTCTCCGAAGCCCACTTGGCCCACGCTTGATACTCTTGACCAGCGATCTCCTTCTTGGGCAGGAAATGCTTCGAATCAAAGTAGTCCTCGTGCTTGCGGAAGAACTGACCGGTCTCGTAACGCACGAGCTGCAAGCGCTCGACAAACGACGGTGACGGCAGACGCGTGAGCTTCGCCGTGCGCGCTCGGAAGTCGCGCGTAAACTGGTTGTCGTGGAGGAACGCCGTGAAACTCGTACGATCCGCGTGGTAGCCGTCCACCGCGTCGGGGCTGTCTACGGGCGAGCGCTCGAGACGGTCGATGCCCTGGCGCATGATCTCCTCGGCCTCGTCCGAGTCGAAAAAGCCCTCGACCGAGAACACGCGCGGGCGCATGGAGAGCGTCGTGACCTTGGAGCCCTCGACCTCGAAGACGTGACCGACCTTGATGCCGGGCCACACCCAGATCTGGAAGTCCAGCAGCACGTGCGCGATGCGGCCAGCGTCGCTGTCCAGCTGCTCGGCGCTCGTGATCGGAAGTCCCATCTGCGTCATGAGCTTGACACCGTTGCGCAGCACATCCACGTCGGCACCGAGGCGCTCCGCAGCGAATTGTGCGAGCTCACGCAGACAGCCGTCCGCGACCTGCCACGACGTCACGTACACGCCCTCGTTCTCGCCGTTGAGCATGAGGAACACGGCGTTCTCGTGGCGCAGTTGGTCAGCGCCCTTCTCCATCGCGTGCTCGACGTGCGTGAGATCGCCGACGATCTCAAACGCGGGGCACACATGGTCGACTGGGCTCGGAGTTAGCAGCTTCTGCGTCGTGATGTGCACCAGCTCGCTTTCGTACTTGTTGTACAGCGACGGATACTTGCTGTCGCTGCCCGGCGCGAGTCGGCGAGACTCAATCTCCTTCTCGGTGCTAGGCGTGCGCTCCTCGGGCACGTCAGACGCAGCACTCGAAGGCGTCTCGGGAACGACGTTCACGGGCTCCTCGACGGCGATCGCCGGGACCGTCGAGTCGTTCACGACGGGCGCGATCTCGACGTGCGCAGTGCCTGCGGGCGGCACGCCGTACATCGTGTACAGGCCGCCGGCAAGCGCCACGAGGATCGGGAGCACGAGGAACAGGAGCGAGGAGGACGCGCCTTTGGCCTGGGCGGAGGCCTTGGCCTTGGGCTTGTCGGCGGACGCAGCGGCCTGCGGCTTGGCGGAGCCCGCCGCGGCGTCCTTGGGCTGGTCGCTGGCCTTGGCCTTGGCCTTGGCAGCCGTCGGACTCTTCTTGGCCATGATGACGGCGAGTGGGGGAATGCAGGTGTGTCTGCAGCAGCGGAGGGGAGGAGGAGGAGGAGGAGGAGGAGGAGGAGGTGGAGGGAAGCGGAGAGGAGGGGAGTTCAGGTGTCCACGCCACCCTGGTGTTCGGTTCGTTTTGCAAATTGCGGGTGCCCGCGCGATGACGGGGCGTGGCACTCTGAAGCCAAGGACAGATGAACCTACCCCTAGCATGAAGCATACAGCCTCAGAGTCGAGATCAGATGAATGCTCCTCGTCTCTTCACTATCGTCCGACAACACGAACCTAATACCAATGAAGTACTGTATCATTATTTTATCTATCGAATATAACAAAATAGAATATCGTACGGTACACGAAGACCTGATTCTGACGTTGCCTCAGATCGCCCATGTCGCAGACACGCGTCCACAATAAGGAGGATCTCTTTCTCTTCAAGCGCCCATGTTCTTTCCACCATTTGCATCTCCTCAACGTTGATCGCCACCATGTCGCTCCTCATGCTGCGCGCGCTTCGCGTCTCCCGCGCGTCCGTCTCCGCTGTCTCTGCAGCTGCCGCCGCTGCTGCAAACGCTCTGCCGCTGCGGCGTCCGACCGCGGCGGCGCTCACGACGTATTCCGGTGGTCAGCCCTACGACGGCCAGGGCGGCTTCTACGGCGCCATCAAGACGCGCTCCGAGAAGAACGCCGTCTTCCAGCCAGGATCGCGCGCCGAGCCGTCCGACATCGACGCGCTGCAGCGCCTCATGGACCACTGGGACGCCGAGCGCGCCGTGCTGCGCAACGACTCGGAGGAACGCGCGGCGTGGCTCGAACTCGTGCACGACGCGACGCACCGTGCGCTGCTCACGCGACTCGTGGTCAAGGGCGCGCCCGTCTGGGGGCTCTCGGTCGGACAGCGCGAGTTTGTCGCGCGCTTCCAGGCGACGCGCGACTGAGCTGAGGCGCGACGACGACGACGACGACGACAACGACAACAACAACATAACGCGCTGTCTGTCAGTGTGAACGTGCTGTGTGTGTGTGTGCGCGCGCGAACACGTCGGTGGCAAACCCACTTCTTCTCGTTTATATTCTCCTTCTTCTTCTGCTTCCTCTTTCTCTTTCTGTAGTCGCTCGCTGTCTCAACGGCGTCCATTACTGGATCGCGGACCGCTGCTGTAGTTGCTGCTCGCGCTGCTGCTGTCGCTGAGCGTCGACGTCTTCTCACTCGGCTGCGACCGCGGCGCCTCGCTCCCGACGTCCACCACATACATCCGCAGCGTCTCCGTCAACACACTCACACTCGACGCCTCTGCGGTCGAGGACTTGTCTCGATCGCCACGCGCTTCCTCTTCGTCGTCTTCTCCCTCCTCCTCCTCCTCCTCTTCGTCTTCGTCTTCTTCCTTCTCGACAAACCACTCGGTCTTGAGCTCGAGATCTGTGCGCTCGCTCGCGATGGCGCCGAGCTGCGCGACGAGCCGCGCGCGGATCTCCGGGTGCAGTCCGCTTTTGACGATGCTGCGCTGCTGCAGCTGCGTCGCCGGTTTGCCCGCGACGATGTCGCTGAGCCAATCGATCAGCTGTCGAAACTGCACGGCGTCGTCATCGCAAATGTGCGTCCGCAGCAGCGCAAAGAGCTCGGGAAACGCCGCGAGCGCGCGGTGTCGCTGCGCCGCGAGCTGCTCGAGGCGGCGGCACATCGCAGCGCTGACCTCGCAGCCGTGCACGCCGCGGCCGTAGCACACGTCGCACAGCTCGTAGTCGTCGCACGTGTGGCACGTCCACTTGGCGCCGACGATGGGCGAGAGCCCGCAGCCCGCGCACAGCGAGTCCTCGTGCACGTGGTGCCGGTGGTAGCGGGCGTGCAGCGCGGTCTTGACGTCCCCCAGCACCGTGCCGACTGTCGCGGACGTCGACGCGCGGAAGCGGCTCAGCAGACCGCCGACGACGCCTCCGCTCAGCGGCGCGCTGTCGCTCTTGGGAGCGGCGTCGTTCGTTGCGTTGGAGGCAGTCGACGAACCAACAGCAGTCGTAGCAGCAGCAGCAGCAGGGGAAGAGAGCGACGACGACGGGGGAACGGGGACGCTGGCAGCGTCAGCCGAGCTGCTGCTGCGGAGAATCGACTTGGTCTCGAGCAGGCCGGCGCTCATGTCTACGGGCTCGGACACGAACCGGTCGACGCGCGGGTTGCTCGACAGCTCTCGGCGCCCGTGGAGCACGCTGTCGCTCGACGGATCGCTCTTGGGGCCGAAGAAGAGGTGGTCCTGCGCCCAGCGCCGCCCGAGACTCGGGCGCTTGCGTGGCTCCTTCGTCTTCTTCGTCTTCTTCTCTTCCTGCGCCAGTTCGTTGTCTTCCTCGTCTTCTTCTGCTTCTCCCTCGTCGCTGTCTTCACTGCGGACCGACGCGGTGGTCAGTCGCATCGTGTCTCGATGGCGCAGCACGAGTCGGATCTTGAGGTCGGCGACCTTGACGAACCGCGTGCGCACCCACGACTCGACGTCAATGTCGGCGCGGCGCTTGAGCAGCGGCACGATGAGCCGCCGCATGTCGCGGCTCGCGTCGTCCGTGAGTCCCTCGAGCGAGAGCTCGGGGTGGAACTGCGCGCCTCGGATGTCGCGGCCCTCGAGCACGAACGTGAGCCACTTGGCCATCTTCTCGCGGCCCCTTTCGGGCATGGACGCCAGCACGCGCTGCACGACCGGCGACTCCATGTCCACAGGCGCCACGGGAAACACCTCGTCGTCCAGCGTCCACCCATCGGCCGCTGCCGCAGACGACGCTGACGCTGTGCTTGTGAGTCGCCGGCGGCGAAGCGAAGACGAGGATGGTGACGATGACGGCGAAGACGACGTCGCGGTCTCGGCGCCACCGCCACGGACGGATCGCAGCGTCTTGCTTTGCTGCAGCAGCGAGTCGAGCTGCGCGCTGCGGTCCTCGCTTTCCGCGAGCGCGAGGAATCCCTTGACCGTCGCCTCGTACTCGGCGAGTCGGGCGTGCACGTCGTCGAGCTGGCGCTCGTAGAACCCGCGGCAGTTCTCGAGCTCGTCCGCCAGCGCGCCCAGTCGCGACGAGCAAAGCTGCAGCTCGGTCGTCTTGGCGCTGAGCTGCTGGCGGAGCAACTCCGTCTCGATGCCTGTGACCGCTGCCACGACGGCCCCTTTGGGCGACAGCTCGCGCGGCCCATCGGAGGAGCTGCTCGTCGGCAGCACGACGCCGCTTTGCTTGGCCACGAGCGCGCGCAGATCGTCGCATTCCGTACACTTGGCCTCGAGCTCGCGCTCGGTGAACGCCAGCTTGCTCGTGAGCTCCTCGCACTGCTGCGTCCGCTTGGCGAGCGCCACGTCGTTCGCCTGCCACTCGGTTTGTCGCGCCTCGAGTTCTGCGACGCGCTCTTCCAGTGTCGCGACCTCACTGCACTTGCTCGCGAGCTCGTCTTCCAAGCGCTCGACGTTCGCCACCAGATCCGCGTCAGCCGCAGCCGCAGAGGCAGCAGCGTCCGCACTCGAAGCCGTGACGTTCTCTTGCATCGATGGCTGCGCGTGTTGACGCTGCAGTTGCTGCTGTAGCGTGGCGATGAGCTGCTCTCGCTCGAGCAGCAGCTGCTTGTACTCGGCGACGGTGCGCTCCTCGTTGACCTTGGGCTTGTTCTTGATGTTCTTGGCACGCGACCCGAAGCGCAGCGTTGACAGCGTCTCCTCGGCGTTGTAGCTGCTGCAGCTCGCGCACACGAGCAGTGTAGTCTCCGAGTTACCGCCGAGCGCGTCCTGCAGCAGCCGCGTGAGCTTGGAGTCGCGATACGGCACGTGCGCGTTTGGTTGTCCGCTCGTGAGCGCGTTCATGACGCTGCCGAGCGCGCTGAGACTCTTGTTGATGTGCTGCGCCTCCTTGAGCGTCTGCCCTTTGGCGTGCGTCTTGCCGACCTTCTCAGAGCCCGCGAGGTCCACGAGAAAGAGCTTGCCGCTTTTGGTCGAGCCGGTCGCGACGTTGCGCTGCTCGATGGTGATGATGAACACCGAGTGGCTGCGCGAGGAGTCGTTGTTCATGCGCGTGGACGAGATCACGCGGTGCGCGCCGCCGAGCCGCATGACCGCCAGCATCTCGTCGGCGCTCGCGCAGCAGACCTCTTTCGCGCCCGCGACCCAGACGCCGCGCTCGCGGCTTTCGCGCACGCTCAGGTTCGTCGACGTCGGCTCGAGCAGGTCACGGATCTTCTCGAGGTAGATCTCGATGTACGACACGCGCACGATGAACTCGAGCTCGGTCTGCATGTGCCGGATGCCGTCAAAGATGTCGGCCATCGTGCGCGGGATGATGCCCGCGAACTCGGCGTCGCCCGGTACGCCCTCCATCGAGAACGTCTTGCCCGTGCCGGTCTGGCCATAGACAAAGCACGTGCAGTTGTAGCCCCGCAGCGCGGCGTCCACCAGCGGCTTGGCAGTCGCGGCGTACACCTCGGCCTGCGTCGACGCCGTGCCAAAGACCTGGTCGAACGTAAACGTCGCATCGGCGCCGCTGCCGCTGCTGCTGCCGCCGCCGCTTTGCAGCCGCACGGTCGCGCCGTCCTCGACGCGCACGCACTCGCGCGCCGCCTGCTGCAGCTCGAGCTTGTTCTGCGGGCGGAAGCGCGCGCAGACCCGAACGCCGCCGGTTGTCGCTGCCATTTCGGATGCCTCCGGCACGGAATCGCTGCCTCCGGTTCAGTGCTCACGCTCGTCTGACACCTGATCGAGCGAGGAGGTACCATGCCTGAGCTATGTGATATGGAGTGACTCGATATGCTGAACGAGAGGTGGGCGCCATCCATTGGACAAAATACAGAGTGCAAACGCTATTTGACCAATTGAAAAGCGTTATGTTTCGGATGTAGCCATCGTGACTGAACAGGAGCTCTCTGCTTGGGACGGGGAGTCATCCTGTCGACGAAGATGACGACGTCGCTGGCGTTGCTGCTGCTGCTGGCGCCACCAGCGCTGGATGCTGGTGGCGTACGCATTGTCCCACATGCGCTGGAGCGTCTCGCGGCGAAGCTGTTCCTCGAGCTGGTCCTTGAGAGCGTGAAAGCGGGCACGCGCCATCTTGGCGCGATACGCCTGCTGCAGTCGCGTCGCCGCACGCTGGCGTCGCTCCACGAGCCGCTGCACGCGCGCCCCAAAGACGCGAACAAAGTAGACGAATCGAAAGAACCGCTGTAGCGCGACGGCCGCGAGCGACCGCGAGTGGTGGTACGCGCGCTTGAAGCGGATGTGGCGCAGGCGGCGCCGCATCCAGATCTGAATGACCGCCGCCGAATGGAAGCGAGCGACGCGATGGCACCACGAGCGGAACATGCGGCGCCGCCAGCAGTAGCGGCGCAGGTTGCGCGTGATGCGTATCGACGCCTTGTGCCGACCCCAGTGTATCGCGAACTGGACGCGGTTGACATACGTTCGAAACGCGCGTTGCACGATCTCCGCAGCAGCGACATACGCGTGGAAGCGGCGTCGACGCCGCTGCAGCTTCCGACAGAAGTAGCCTCGCCACGCAGCCGCGATCTCCGTCGCTGCTCGCTCCAAGTGCATCGTCGCGAGCCTGCGCCGCATGAGCTGACATCGCATCCAGCTTTGGAGCGTCACCACCGCTGCGAAGAGCTCGTGGTCCCGTTCTTCACGCTGGAGACGACACCATTTCGCCCACAGCGAACGCAACCTCTCGCTCAGGTGTCGTCTCGCGCGTGCCATGAGAAGATGTGCTGCTTTCCTGGAGAGACGAAGGGGAAGACGAACGTGAGCTGTCGATGACGCAGTGAGTATCCGAGTCCGAATGAACGCACAGTCGACAGTACTGAAGCGTGAGCTCTTGGCAACGAGATGCAGACACCGCTCGAGTCCAGACGTGAAAGCGTCGAGCCTGTGAACGGACAGCAAATCGAAGCAGAAGTGCCTGTAAACGAGGAGAGAGAGAGAGAGAAGAGAGGAAACAACTACCAGTGAGTCAATGCATCAGCAAGAAGCGCACAATGAAAACAACCTGAAGCTTTTCCGCTGCGAACCGATGTCGCCAGCTTGGGGAAAGCAGCAGCGGGCTCTCAAGAATCGTGTCGACGCAGTGATCTCGCACCCATCGCCTCGCTTGCAGCACTGCGCTATCTCTGCGTTGGCTTCGAGTCGCCATCAACCACTTTACTCACTTGATTGCACTCACCTTGCGATCGCTCTGCGCTGGCACGTTGGTTAGCGACCTGCATCTCGGTATTCAATCGCTGCACGACGTCCTCCTGATTGCAGCGCTGTAGTTGTGGTGATCGTGGTGCCACAGGGACTACGTGATGCTGCTTGCGAGGAGACGCTCGCGTGCCGAATCGAGAGCGTGTGCATACAGGGGACAGCGCTCTTGGGGATCCATCGCCTGATCTCGAGCGACGAGAGTGGAACGCGGTGCCATGCTGCCAGACGCTTTGAAGCAGTCTGTGCCAGCACGTGCCGCGACGTCGTAGCGTCTTGGAGTTCTCATGCGCTAGCTCCAGCTCTAGTAGCTGCTCCTGAGAGAGCTGTGAGGCCGCGAGAAGCGCTGCACTTTCCAACAGCGCGGCGACGTCTGCGTGGCACAGCAAGAACACGGCGTCTTCGATCGAGAGTTGACGGGCCACAAACTTGTGATGCCACAAGTGCAGCAAGTGGCCGTCGAGCTCTCGTTGGCGCTCCGCAGCGTGGATCGCAGGATGTGTGGCGGGCTGTGCCTCACGTTCGATCGGAGCCAGTGCTGCTGGTGCGGTGCGCTTCCGTCTTCGACTCCTCGCTCTCGACTCGACCGGAGTGAATACCAGCGGCGCGGCGTGTAGCACGCTGCGCTGGTTCGGAAGCGCGTCCGCTAGGACGTCAATCGCCGAGATTCGGACGCCAGAGACAGCTTGTAGCCTTGCGACTGGCCCGCACGTCGCTGGCAGCGAGGCGTCATTGTCGACGGACTCGCAGCGCCGAGTCGTCGCCGGTCGTAGAAAGCGAAGCTCCATGCTACGGAGACGGAGAGCAATGCAATCGTCACAGAGCAAGAGAGCGAACGCAGGGGCGATAATAGAGCTGCAGCCTGCTATTCAAGGAGAAGGATCTCTCTCTCTCTCTTTCACTGGTTACTTTATCGCAGGTGGTAGACGACCCCAGTCGGGACTCCCAAGTGCGCGAGTTGCGTGGCGGGACGGTCGCGCTTGCTCTGCATCTTGCGCTCCTGCCAGCGCTGCCGCTCCTCGTCGTCGAACCGCTGCACGTGCCACTCGAGACCGGGCACCGCGACGACCTTGGCGCGCACGGCGCTCGTCGACGGCAGCGCGTGCTGGTACAGCGCGATCGTCGAGACCTCTTCCACGCCGGCGGTCGCGGCGCCGCCGTCGACGCCGAGTCCGTCTCCGACAAGCGGGAAGCCGATCTTGGCGAGCTGCCGCAGGTCCCAGAGCGCGAGCGTGTTCCACGGCGTCGAGAGACCGTCGAGCGGCACTGGCTGCGGGCGCTCGGGCTGGAACGCGTGGCCAGGCAGTGCCGCTCCGACGACGAGGTCCGCTCCGTCCTGAAAATGCGTCCGGAGATGATGAATTCCGGACGACGCGACGTCGATCTCCAGAGATTGGAAGAGCAGGTGCGCCGCGTCCGGAAAGTCGGTGGCCGCCGTCGAGACGATGGCGTTGAGCGCCGGCACGAAGCGCCCCCAGAACGACAGCGGGACCACGCGAACAGGGCAGTCGCGCGTGTCTACGTTGGAATCCTCTTCGAAGGCGGACCGAAGCCTGGCGACGCATGCGGTGATGGAGTCGATCAACGCCGACGGAGCCGGTGCTGCGGGTGTCGCAGTGTCGGGAGCGCGCGCCGGCGTCGGCGGCACGCCGATCGCGATGATGAGACCGGAGGCGTACGTCCCCACGCGTGCGTGGAACGCTCGGAGCTGGCGCACGGTCGCATCGATCGACACGGCGGTGTCCGGTGAATGGTTGTTCCAATGGAGCCTCGTGCCGACGACCAGAGTCATGCTGGAAGGAAACGATTCGTCTGTCCTGCAACACCCAGAGGGTTTGGAGATTTTGGGGACCTCTGAAAATGAATAAACGATTGACTGAAGAAATGGCAAAACATGAAGATTCGACCGAAGGGTGCGTGTGCCCATCGATTAAAGCCAGCTGGGCGTGGAGAAAGGACAGCCGCTGTGATGGGTCCACGAGCGGTCCAGCGGCGCAAAGAACGCCAACGAATGTGATCCATTCACAAGAGCTGCTCGCCTGCCTGTTGCTCGTCGTGTGCTTTTCGGTCAAGACGTGAGGGGCGAGAATCCCCATTAGGTGCTCACACCTGTGCGCGACGCGAAACACGCGAACCTTTCGCAGTTCCCCAGGGTTTCTGCACGACGTTCAGCTGCGCTGGGCTGACTCGATCGCCGTGCGACATGCTCTCAGGCCAACACGCAGCGCACCTGAAAGCTGGAAGCGGCGGTCGTTTTCGTTTGTCGTTGCGGGGGGAAGGAAAGTCGTGCTGTACAGTAAGCTGAGCACCACCACCATCGCCTCGCATTATTTTTACGAGCTTCTCTACGTCAGCGCCGGCTCAAGAACCCCCCAGCAGGCAGCGCGACTGACTGACTGACTGCGCGTCGAGTCTGTTCTTGGCGTCCTCGCCCGCTCGCGCGTTCGCTCACACTCCATTGCTCCAATCGCGGCGGTTTTCAGCATGGGAAGCTCCCGCTTTTTCGCACGCCTGCATCTTGCTCTTTCATGTCCCAACCCTAGGTGGAAGGTGAATGAAAGAACCCTGACACCCGAACGAGGTTTTTAAGACATTCGCCCACCAGTTGGCGAGGTTAGTTGTCACACGGTGCCCCAGCCCTTTCCGACGAGTTCTCCTCTGAGTGACTGCGCTTCCACTTCCTCCTCCGCCTCCTCCTCCTCCTCCTCCGACGCGGCTCCGACGCCGCTCCGACCACACCGGCCGTCACCACTTTAGTCGCGGCCCTCATCGTCTCAAGGGCGCACACCCGCACACACCCGCACAGCTCACGCCGCGGTCTCGCGCTCGATCACCCGCCCGCTTGCTCGCCCTTCTGCCTGTCGATCGGTGCCGTGATCTATTTCGTCCACGCACGAACCCTCCCGTTCTCCGTCGTTGTCGTCGTCGTTGTCGCCTGCACCCCACGGCATTCTTGAAACTCGTTCCCTCCCCTCCTCCGCTCCGCTCCGCTCCCCTCCCCTCCCCTCTCCTCCGCCCATGCCACTCCGCAAGTTCGAGTTGCTGTCCCTGATGGGGCGCAAGAAGCCCGACGACGACCAAGCGCATGCCGTTGCGACTGCCTCTGCCTCCGTCTCTGCGTCGTCCTCCGCTTCCGCGTTCTCGCACTCGTCCACACAATCGTTCCACCACAGCTCCAGCCACCGGTCAGCGTCCGCGCACGCCAGCAGCAACGGCGTCTTCCACCAGTCCAACTTCCGGTCCCTCGCGACGCCCAGCGTTGCGGGTGGAGTGCCCCCGCCCGCGCCCACCATCTCGATCCGAGACCACACGTACCCTCAGCAGGAAGGCTTCTACCCGTCGGTGCAGTACGAGCGCCTCACGCCGTCCTCCGCCAGCGCTCGCGCGGCCTCCTCCGTCAAGTACGAACGCCTCACCCCTTCAACGGCCGAGCCTCAGCCGCAGCCTCGCTACGAGCGTCTGTCGCCGTCCGCGTTGCTCGCGTCGCCCGGTTCCTCCACGATCAGCCGCACGTCGCCGTCGATCTCGTTCCGCCAGAACTCGCCTCTCTATGATCACTCGATGCCAACGCCGTCGTCGCTGCCATCCCCCATCCCACCGCTCAGTGGCGTCATCCCATCGTCCCGTGCTGCCACGTTTCCCTCGACCTCTGGCGGTCATTCTCCTGCAGTCGCGCTGCCGCCTGTGGACATCGCTCCGCTGCGCGCAGACGTCCGTCGCAGTAAGCCGCCGCGCCCAACCCCATCGGTCGGCACCCCCAGCACGACACTGCCGACGGTCGTGGAGAACGGCAGCCCCGATGTTGTCATGGAGCCAAGTGGCGCGACGCCCGGAGCCACGGGATCCGACAAGTCGACACCGTTCTCGATCGTCATGGAGGAATGGATGAGTCAGCTGCGCACGCCGACGCCGGATGTCACGCTCCTGCCGTCGCCGTTCGACTTCAATCGCGGTACGCCGACGCCCATGGACAAGGTGGAAGACATCCGACAGATTCATGACGCGCTGCTGCCGACACCGCCTCCAGATTGTCACGACCAGAACCAAGGTACCAAGAGCCAAGACTACGTGCTATCCGCTGCAAATCGGCGCCCGCTTGTGGAGGACATCGCGTCGTTGTGCCGAGACCTCATCTCCCAAGAAGTGGCAAAGGAGCTGGCGAAGCGGCTCCACCCGTCGTTGACCGAGAAGGCCGGCGTCGCGACTGCGCGGGCTGCTGTCACGACGCCCGCTCAAGCGCGTGTTGCGCCGGTTGTACCCGTCAGCGGATACGCATCCTCCGTAGACAACGGATCTCCTTACGACGACGACAATGATCGTGACGGCGACACGGGCAGCGTGAACGGTGGTCGTGGCAAGCGACGGAAGATGTGCACAGCCGAGGGCTGCCAGAACCTGTCACGGTCACGTGGTCTCTGCAAAGCGCACGGTGGTGGTCGTCGCTGCAGCGTCGAAGGCTGCACGCGCGCGTCGCAAAGTGGTAGCCTCTGCATCACCCACGGTGGTGGCAAGCGCTGCACAGTGGACGGCTGTCAGAAGGCCGCGCAGTCCCGAGGAATGTGCAAGGCCCATGGCGGTGGTGTCCGCTGCCGAGTCGACGGCTGCACCAAGAGTTCGCAGGGTGACGGCTACTGCCGCACGCACGGCGGTGGTCGTCGCTGTGGCCATCCGAGTGGCTGTTCCAAGTGGGCTCAGCGCAACGGCATGTGCATGGCACACAGTGAGGGTCGATACGGCAACAGCTACCGTGGTCGACTCGCGCGCATGCAAGAGGAGGAGGATCGAAGTGCAGCTGTGACGCTCATCTCGGCTGCAACCGCACCCGTCTCCTGACCGCGACTGCTACCGCTGACCCCCTCTTCCGCTGTCGTCCGTCATGAGTCTTCGAGTGCGTCTCCTTTGAATGTGTCATTTACTCCGTCGTGTTCTTCTTCCGCAGTTGTATCGATATAGGAAGCCCAGGCATCGGTGGCTGATCGTAGGCCGCCACTTCTCAATTCATTTTCTTTTCATCTTTCATTTTTTATCGACAGTCATTGTAAGCAATTGTCTCGATCACATCCTGTCTATCTCCTCACGCGTCCAGTCCTCGCGGCGTCGACGTCGCTGTCGCCCCGAGTAGCCATGTTGACGGCCGCCGTAACACTTTCTTCGGTTTTCTATAGTCGTTCCACGCGTCGACGCGCGGCGCGACGTGCGAGTAGTCGGGCATCTCCTCCTCGATGAGGTGCACTGGACACGCGTGGCGCGTGCCGATCTTGTCGAGCGTCTCGAGCGTGATGAGCGTGTCGCGGCGCATTTGGCCCTTGGGCGACGGCATCCCTGGGTCCGCTTCGTCCGCGTAGTCGGCGCCTTCCTTGCTCCAAAGTTGCGGGAACGCGAGGTGCTTGATACAGGGCTTCATCGGACTCGTCCCGAGCTTCATGTCGCTCCTTCATTCATCAAAAACAAACACACCGTGTGAGTGGAGGCACCTGCTGTAGTCTCTCATCGAGAGAAAATCAAAGAGACGTACACTCGATGGTATGCGTCGGTGATGACAGTCGGACGATGGAACTTTTGCCGCCGCTTGAGTCGAGACGAGATCGTGCCCATGCACGTCGGTCGGCGCTCGGGCATCTCGCGCCGCACCGTTCGAGCCAGCGCGCCGCCGCCGCGCAGCAGGTTCTTCATCGTGAGAAACGTGACGCTGCCGCGAGAGGAATGTAGCGGGGGTGGACTCGAGTAGCCGCCGCCGTCGCTGCCGTATCCAGCGTCCTCCGAGCCGACATCGACAGGACCACGCGTGGGTGACGACGGTGCTGACATGGTGTGTCGCTTCTTGGTGCTACGGCGGCGGCTCGTGCGACGGTCGTCGCGCTGCATGATGGACCGGAACGCCAGCGACGCGACGCCGGAGCTCGCCGGGCGAGACGACGTCGACGACGGCGCCTCAGAGATCTGGCTGCCGGCGAACGACACGGATCGGTCGGACGTCGTCGTGGCGGTTGGAGACGTCGGGTGCATCCACATCGCGCTTGGACGGTACGCAGGAGACGCTGGCGCTGACTGCGTCGTCAATACGTCGAACGAGTCATCGCGCAGAGGTCGAGCACCTGCCGACGGAGACGCCGCCGACGCTGATGCGGAGAAGAGCGACCCGCGTTGAGGCGTCGAATCTGTGGTGCGCGGTGGCTCTGTGAAGAGATGCGCCGGGAGGTTCACCGCGTCCTCGTGCTGGCTCAGTCCCAGACGAGCGAGCGAGTACAGCAGCTTGTGGAGCTCCGTCTCCTCGACGCGACTCACGTGGTCCTCTTCGGACAAGTTGGCAGTCGTCGAACTCAGCGACTCAAGGCTGCCGGCACGCGCAAGAAGAGACGGCGGGATGGAGATGGTGATCGACGGTCGTGCAGCCATCGACGCTGATGTGGAGGGATATAGCGGTGACTGCTCGACGCTCTGAGATGTTGAAGCGTGATATAGTGACGCAGACCTCGTCGGAGACGGCTCTGACGGCGGTGACGCTGTCGATGGAAGCTTCAGCGACGGACTGAGCGGTTGTGCAAGAGGGTGGATCGATCCTTTGTGCGTTGGCGATATGACGACGCTTTGGTTCCGCAGATCCTGCGACGTCGAGCCTTGGTCATCCAGCGGCAACTCGGCGAAGCGCACAGAGCGAGCGGGCTTGACGGGTGACGCAGGCTTCGCTGGCGAGCCATGGTGGAAACTCGGCTTATGAGCTGGCGACGCACTTGGCTGCGCGTGGTGTTGAAGCAGGAACGGGTTCTCCTGCGTCTCGTCGAAGAGGTCTGTACTCGCGAGCGCAAGCACGTTCACGCTCCCGATGGCGCCGCAGTACGTCGCCATCGTCGCACTGGGTCCACCAAAAGACGAGATGCGCTCTCTGCAAACGAGAACTGTAGCGCTGCTGTGGCGTGGAGCATGGCTCGACAACCGACCGCGAGCTTGAAAGCGCTGGAGGACGGATCGGCGGTGGATGCAGGCACCCAAGCGTCTGACCCCAAGCATAAGAACTGGACGACGTCACTGAATGGCTACATTTGTACCTTCCTACAACATTCGATTCACAACAGATGTCTACTTGTTTAGGTTGTAGGTGAAGCCACACCTCAGGTCATCATGGCTCAACCTCAAGGACATGAAGGAGGCAATCGATGGCGTGCGAGTCACGGTGAGTCGACGGTGAATAGAGAGCGAAGCGCACTCGCGTCTCCGTTAAACGACAGCAACGCAATCCTTCCACGACATCTTGAGACGTGCGTTCGTCTTCAACGCCTGAGTTTGTTGACTTGGCTCAAGGCACACGCGCAGCTCAAGCAAGCAAGGGGTCCTGGGCCAGGACCCCTTGCTTACTTGAGCTGCGCGTGTGCAGGACTCCTGGGCCACGACCAAGCTTGAGAAAGCAGGACCGTCCTGCTTTCTCAAGCTTGAAGGGAATCCACGAGTAGGCTGACAGCTCGAAATGCACTGGAGACGCTGGAAGTGTGCTGCAACCGGTACGAAAAGCAAGCAACGTCATGAGTACTGTAGGGGTCAATTGACTTCATTGCCATGGCTTAAATAATGAATCGAGAGGCGCAAGCAGGAAACACCACACTACCACCACACGAACACACACAGAGAAAAAGACGGAAGGAGAGGAGACTAGTCGCTATCTAGAGGTTGGGCTGGGTGCTTGATCAAGCAGAGGCATACGCTGGTCCGCGATACGACCGACTGGCCTGTGCGAGCATCTCTTTCAGGATCGAACGCTGGTGGGCGATAGAATCCTCGACGACCTGCATCGATGGTGGCGTGCGAGGCGTCCCGCGGTTGCTAACCGAGGTATCGTCGTTGGCCCGAGTCATGGTCTTGGTGTCCAGCACGATGATGTCTTCGTGGCACAGGGCGACGTCCGTGTCGAGAGGCGTCAACGGCGTGACCGAGTCCATGTAGGCCACACTACCGAAGGAACTTCCGTAGCTGCTGAGACTTCCTGTCGTGACACTGTTGTCGAACGGCTTATAGTCCTCGGTGTACTTCATCATCATCTCAGGCTGCAGCTTGGGAGGGTTGGTTGCGTTGAGAGGCAGGTAGAACGCCACCGAGGCTGCGGACATGTTGTCCGACTCGGAGAGGCGGTGCATGATCTCGGTGAACGAATCCCGAGGATATTGGCCACCGTCAAGAGCCATTGACGCACGCGTCTCCGGTAGAAGAAGATCATCCTCACTGCATGCAACGACGACGCACTTCTTGCAGAACTTGCTGCCATCACTGCCTTCTCGGAAGACAATGCACGACTTGCACACAACTTCGCCGCATGAGCGGCAGTGGTGCTTCTTCGACAGCATGCCAAATTTGCTGAGACAGACTCCACATTGCTTGCGTTCGTTTGCTGGAACCCACTGCGACTTGTCCAAGATCTTCATGTTGGCGAGGCGACGCGTCTGAATCACCATCGGGAGCTTGCTCAAGTTGCTGGTGAGGTTCGTGAGGAATCCACCGATCGCGATCGACGGGATCAGCTCGTCCAGCTCGAGCCAGCCTTCGATCACAATCTCCGAGTGACCGGCACTTCCATTGATGCCGCGCACCAGGAGCGACTGGAAAGCATCGAGACGGCGGAGGCCGTGCGATGAGTAGAGCTCATGGCACTCTGGGAAGTCTTCCGAGTGGAAAATCTTGAAACCTGTCGGCTGGGACTCTTCATCGAGCGTGATCCCTGTGAGCTCGAGCCCGCACATATCTAGCTTGAACGACTCCACGGGTGTGGAGAAGTCCATGGCTTCCCATCGGATCGCGAGGTGCTGGTGTGGATCATTCGCCGTCCGTCGGCGAAGCACATGCAGCGTCTGTCCATCCAGTGCGTTGCCGCAGACTGTTTGCCGTCGCAGCACCAGATCGGCATCGCCGTCCGCGTACAGCAGGCTCATGATGTTGGTCATGGGCGCACGCACGACACCCTGCACCCGGTAGAACTGTCGGTATCCCTCGAGCTTGGTGAAGCGCTTGAAGCCATTGGTGGCGCCGATATCGCGCCACGAGTCGTCGACGCCGCCGTAGATGCGCTCCTTGCGCGCGCGGTCCAGCGCGTTGTCCAGCAGCGAGACCATGCGCGAGTCCAGGTCATGGACGTCGCGCGCGGTGAGGTGGGGCATCCCGAAGTAGCCTGGTCGCAGCGGCAGCGGCGCCCAGTCATGCACCGGTCCTCTCGCAAACGCACGGGCGTCCATTTGGTTCAGGTGTCTTTCCATAGGCTGTCACGCAGGACTGAATACGGCAGATACTGTAATGGCGCGAGTCGTTGGTGGCGTGGCAGCCCAAGCGAAAAGGAGAATGACGGGTCTTGTCGCTCCGAGAAAGGAGAGAGGAGGAGGAGGAGGAGGAGGAGGAGCGGAGAGGAGCGGAGGGGAGGAGCACAGTCCTGTGCACTCACATTTGCGGGCAGGTGCCTCGAGAGTCGAGCCCAACCGGGGTGGGATGGCTGTGATGCGCGAGTGTGCGTCAAATGCTCCTGCGGTGGGACTGTCTGTGGGAGTGGCTGCTCACGCTCTGGATTGCGTTGCGCCCTGTCTGCGTCTCGACACGAAGGATCTCGGGTTGCCGACGGCACAACGCCAGTGGCACCAGCGGTGGATCCACCATGCCTTTTCATTCGCAAGGGTCAAAGTGCAAGAATCAGATACAGGGGTAGGGTTTTGAGAAGGAAAGTTAGCCATTCGTCCCGTCTGTGGCTATCAAAACCACAGCAATCCGAGGCGGACGGGAGGGATCTTGTCGATCACACAGCTCTGATCAGAACCATCTCGAGCCAAATAGATACCATCTTTGCGGGTGCAGGATATGCTCGTTTCATGCAGCATGATGCTGCAGCAGCGAGTCTTCAGTACGTTCGCATGACACACTCGCGACAACATGAGTGAGTGGAAAAACAGTGGAAAAATTCGATGCTGGGCGTTCCGAAGGAACGCCCGCACATCCTCCCCCGTTTCATCCTCACCGTGGCGCCTCACTCTGTGTTGTCGATCGACCCACCACGTCAGCGAAAGCGAAACGTTCAGCATCAGCGTCTCCACAATATCCAGAGCCGTTTCAGGTTTCCGGCCGGCGCAGCTGCCGAGTGAGACTGGTCTTGTGGCTTGAACCGAGGCTCGCACCCTCGCTTGGCAAGCGAGTCAGTCGCTCAGTCAGCGCATGGACCGCCAACGCTTGCTGCACACTCCCCCCAACACCAACGTTCTGTTTTTTCTTCTTTCGTGCGTCGCAGCCTGCGCTGCGGGCGCTTGGTTTGATGTCGAAGTTTCGAACCGACGCCTGGCCACCGGCTCTGGACCAACAGTGGCACTCGCCGTGAAACGGGGACCGTGATGATCAGCTGAGCGCGTGAGTTGGCGTGTGTTCAGAGCGACGCCTCGTGTCGACTGCTTCGACAAGCAACAACACTGCCACGTTTGCTTTGCAGTCTGGTGCTTCACACTCGCAAGTCAGGCTTGCACAGCGGGGGGCGTCTGTTGAACCGAGCGCTTACTGAAAACCATGTGACGGATTTGCTGGACGGCCAAGTCCAGAGACTCTTGCCCCACGCCATTATTGGCGATCGATCTCTCCAGCACGACTCCTGCAGAGCAGATGCGTCCAGCAGCGTTCACCTGCCACAAGAACGAATGACGTGGGTGATTGCGACCAACACGTCAGCGAGAGAGAGAGAGGAGCGGGACTCCCGCTCAAGGCCCTTGGCCTCAAGGGCCTTGAGGCTGCGTGATGGGTCAACGAGCAAGCTGCCCGCAGGCAATCAGTCAGTCAGTCAGTCAGTCTGAGTGGCGGAGTGACTGCTCGGAAACCGAAGCGATGGACAGGCGGCTCACGAGTCGCTTTCGAAAGGAGGAAATCAAGGCTTGATTTGCCTTGAAGGCGCCGCGCTGTACCGTACGGTACGATGGAGTCACGCATTGGGCGGTGGGCCAGCTGCCGATGGCTTGGCTTCTCAGACTTTGCGGTCTAGATTACGCTCCAAACTGGTCGATTAGAAATGACACGCGATGAGCAGCAATGGCTGGTCGGTTGGTCATCGTGGCCATCGATTCGAAGCGCCTTCGACGCCGGTCATGCAGCGCGTTCCTTTTTGCTTGCGTGCCACTGCTGTGACATCGTGACGTTGGCCGCATCTCCCATGGAACCCGGGGCCGGAAACTCCAGTCAGCCCCCTTCGCCCTGGCACCTTGAAGGGAATGACCGAGTCTGAAGCAGGGCGAGATCCTCGCGCGATCCCATGTCAGACAGAGAGGCCCTCCCTTCATTTCGACTGAGTCAACCACGCTGCATAAAGACGCTGGCGAGTGGCATTCTCCAGTTAGGCACCTACTGTGGCAGAACCTACGCGCGTCGAGTCGGTTCGAACACGACGCTCGCGGCGACAAGCGAGTCAACGGCGGCATTAGTCCGCCCTAGGACATCGCGCAGAACCTGGCGCGTGTCTTCCCCGATCTGACGCCCAGGCCAGTCGGTCCGACCTGGCGTAGAGGCCAGTTTCGGGAGGATGGCTGGGATCTTCAGCGTCTTGGCGTGGTCCGTCGCAGCGGCGGTCGGCAACGGGACCTCTTCGAACATCCCGCGGTGGTGGAAGTGCGGGTCTCGCATCATGTCCTCGACCGAGTAGACGTATCCGACGGGAATGCCAGCTTGCTCCATCGCCGAGTTGATTTCCGCCTTCGTCCGAGTCGCCGCCCACTGTCCAATGGCGTCGTCGATCTCTTTCTGGTGCTTCACACGGTCTGCGTTCGTCTTGAACTTGGGGTCGCTCGCCATGTCGTCGCGACCAATCGCCAGCATGAGCTTGACGAACAGCGTGTCCGTGTTGGCAGCGACGACCACGTTCTTCTTGTCCCGACTGACGTACGTGTTGGAGGGGACGATGCCCGTGATCGTTGACCCAGAGCACTCGCGAATGACACCGGCGTAGTCATACTCGGGTACGACGGACTCGAGCAGATTGAACATGCTCTCGTAGATCGCCACATCGACGACTTGCCCACGCGCAGCCGCACTGCGTTCGCGTCCCAGCAGCGCGATGACAATACCTAGCGCTGTGTGAATGCCCGCGATCGTATCACCCATGCTCAGGTTTTGTCGAACGGGCGGACGGTCTGGGAAACCGTTGAGGTAGCGGAAGCCACCCATGGCCTCACACACCGACGCAAAACCTGGTCTACAGTGGGCGTTAACTGGAACTCTCATTGCGATGACGTGGAATGATGATGTGCAGCTTACCTGCTAGAGTAGGGACCATCTTGACCGAAACCTGAGACGCGAGCGTACACGAGGCCAGGATTCTCTTGCTCGAACGCCTCGGGGCCTAGACCCCACTTCTCCATACGCCCAGGCTTGAAGTTCTCGATCAGCACATCACTCGACGCCACAAGCTCGCGGATCAACGCGCGTCCTTCTTCCTTGCGGATGTCGATCGACACCGACTTCTTGTTGCGGCCGATCGAGTACCACCACAGCGACGTGTTGGACGGATCCAGCACACGCCATCCACGCAGCTGATCACCCGACGGAGGCTCGATCTTGATCACCTCAGCGCCAAAGTAGCTCAGGATCGTGCCAGCGAACGGTCCCGCAATGAGGTGGCCGCACTCGACGACTCGGATCCCTTCCAACGGCCGAGGGCGATCATTCGAGCCAGCGTTGCGACCGCTCATGTCCAGTGTCGTGACGGAGCGGGGCCAGCATGGCGACACCGCCGCGCGCTTGAGCTGAGCAGCTGTCGTAGGTTGCCGAAGCGCACGCAGCGGCAGCATGATGCGAGATCGTTGGGCGATCGATGATGAACTGTGGGAAATGACGCAAGCCCAATGTGAGGTGGCTTACGATGCCGCTCAACACCAGTTGATTGGCTAAAACCGCAACTTCAACATCCTTGAATTGGTCAAAAATGCTTCCATTCGTGCTTGTCATGCGCAATCGGTCATTCCTGTGGTCGCTGGCGAGAGCAATGGCGATGCCATGGAGAGATGGTAATAGCTGCATGAGCGTCATTGGAGCAGCACACAACAACAAAGTGAATAGGGCGACGACTGCGTTCGAGTCAAGGAATGGCGGGATAACTCGTGACGCCGGAGTCTGTCAAGCAAAGATAAACGCGACTTGGCCGCTGGATGTCGGGATCTGCAGGCGTGTTGGCGATGTCGAAAAGGCTCGACAGCCTGGAAGCATCGAGAGAGGTGTTGTTCATGAGCGCCACTTGCTGTCATGTGGCTGCAGTGCTGTTGAACGACTAGTAACTGACCGTTCCAGCGACATCGTTGGCTGAGCCGCGGTTGAGACGATGACAAAAGCACATCGAGTTCGCGGTTCTGCTGGCTCGGTCATTGCCTTGTCTCGTCCTCTTCTCTTTGACTTGCGCTTCAATCGATTCTCATCGAGTCGACTTGGCCACATGGCGCCAACAACGACCTCCACGTCCAGCGTGTCGTTACGGTGGATCGACCAATCCACGAGGCCACGCTCAGAGATGAGATCATGAAGAACCTAATCACACAAGTGTCCCGCCAAGTCACAACTGTGCTGAGATGAAATGTCCCATTGCATGGGGCAACAGAACGCGCGCACCTCTTCCGAAGCAGCCGACGGCTTCATGTTCATGGTGGTGTGGCTGAGAGCCACAAAGCGGTTGCGGCCAAGAAGCTCTATTTAGCTTAGCCTAGCTCTATCCATCGTGTCTGTTTGCCAACGCTTCTGCGATCTTGGGAACGTCATTGAATGCATCCTCGACGAGAGCGCGACCGTTGCGCTCGATGACCTCTCCGTCTCCATCGATAAACACCACGGTCGGTATTCGGGAGACTTGATAGCGCGCGAGTAACGAGCTCGAGAGATCGCGTCGACAGAGAGGTAGCGCCAGAAACGGGTTCTGAACGAGGTAGTCGTGGAAGGCGAGGGCATTGGCGTCGACCGACACCATCACTACCTCAAGATCCTCTCGAAGCGCGAGGTGTTTGTACCGCGCGAGCTGAAGGTTGCGGTACACAGTCGCGAGTGCTGGTGTGAAGTGCTGACATCGCTGGCACACAGCCGCAGTGAAAAATACCCCAATCACGCGCTTGTCGCCCAGCGCGTCGCGCGTGGGAACGCGGCGGTTGCGTGCGACCAGCGTCGGACCAAAGAGGCGCTCGAGCGGATGCGTCTTACGGTCGCTGAGGTAGCTCATTGCGGTCCGTATAATGCAATGGCTGAGAAGGGGAATGACGAGGTCATGGTCGAAATGGATGGCGGCAATCGCAGTGCGAAGAGGTCCGAGCGCCTAGAGCGTTGGTTGATTGATTGAAGCCATGTCCACGACGATACTTCAGCCGAGTTGCCGTGTCAGTCGCATCCGCATAAACCATTGAATTAAATTTGGAGTTGTCATTTCAAAATACTGTCAAAATTTATGAACGTTCTCGTGCCCGGTGGTGGATGGCACGTGGAGCAATGTGCGCATGCGATTGGAAGACACGAATGCCCAATGGCGGCGTGCGTCTGCAGCTCGACGTTCGTGCACGAAGACCAGCTCGTTTCGTCCGCAGGGTGTAGCCATCTCGACTGGCGATGCGTGTCAAGCGTGAGGGGCGGTCAGCCTCGCGTTGGGCGACGCGCGCTTGCGATCAGACGCTGCTCGGCAAAATGCAGCATTATCGCCATGGTGTATTGATGGCCCTTCAAGCCGGTCGTCCACGCAGGGGATAACGGAAAGTTAGGTTCTGTCGTCGAGCAATCATGCGTGTGTGTTGGTCATTTATGGGCGTGCACACCTTTTGCATCGCCTTAAAATAAAGCTGTTGAATATGAATTAAAAAAACAAATAGGCACGGCACCGGCGCTCGTTTGCTCACGGCATCGCCTCGACGTTCGCGCGCTGTCGCTTGAGCTCGTCCCAGATCTTGTTGAGGTCGAGGTAGTGCTTCTCCACAAGGTGGCGACCGTTGCGCTCGACTTCTTCGCCGTGCTCGTTCACAAAGATAAGGGTCGGGATCTTCTTCACTTCATAGCGCTTCCAGAGCTCCTTGGCCGCGTCTCGTCGGGCGAATGGCAGCCCCCAGAACGGCACCTGTAGCAAGCTGTCTCGAAACGCGAACTCGTCCTTGTCCATGGAGATCAGCACGACGTCCATGTCATCCTTCATCGAGAGGTGGCGATACGAGTTGAGCGACATGTTGCGGTAGACCGTCGCCAGCACAGGCGTGAACGCCTCGCACGGGCGGCACGTGCTCGCCGTGAAGTAGAGTCCGACCGTGTTCTTCTTCTCGAGCACCTGCTCGGTCGGCGCCTCGCCGCGGCGCGAGACGAGCGTCGGTCCCAGAAGCTTGTGGAGCAGCGGCATCTTCGTCTTCGTTCTCGCTGTCTCTCTGACGTTGTTTGGGCGGCGGAGAATTGAGCTCTGGCCGCCGATCGAGGGTCGAGGGTGGGTGGCGAGAGTGTTCCGCCGTTGCACTCCGCGTTCCCGCAAAAACCCAGAGCCCCCACCCACTCATCGACACTGGCTTTCACTATAGGGTCTACTAATTGGGCAACGCCCAGTACACCACACCAACGAAACGAAACGCCATGTTCAAGTTCAACCAGCCGCGACCAACAAGCAATGGGCAGTGCTGGCACCCCACCAAGATTCCGCTCGGCGACGAAAATGCGCTTTTTCAGGACGCCGCCATCGTGAGACCAGTGAAGCCGATGATGCGAGGACATGTCGGCAGGTTCGACAGCTTCTCGCGCAGTGTGCGTAGCTCCTGTAGCTGCGTCGGCGCCGGAGCCACCTTCGAGATCACCAGCTCAAACGAATTGTCTGCGTACGGCACCGTCTCGTGGTCCACCTGTCCCGGCAGCTCGGCGGCCAGCACACGGTGCACGTGGCGCCGTCGCGCCTTCGCGATCACGAGACGCAGCTCTGGACGGCGTGACCGAAGAAACGAGTCCAGCGTGTCACAGTCCCCGCAGCACCCGTAGTCGATGTTCGCGTCCTCGATCGCGTACGAGTTCAGGTTGCGGATCTTGGACTCGAGCCGGTGCCGCAGTGAGCTCGCGATCCTCTGCAGCGGCGCTGGCACCGAGTCCAGGTTCAGCATCTTTACGTACGACAGAAACGCAGGCACGCCGAGCTCGGTCAGACGAACGCTCTCCAGCGCCACCAGCCGCTCCACGAGACCGAGATCGCTACGCGACGCCACGCCAAGAAGCCGCGCAAACTCGTCCACCGTCGGTCTGGCGTTGTTGACCATCGATGGTTCTCGCCACGGCTGCTCGTTGTACCGGTCTCGACCACGCTTTCCCGTGTGTGCCATCGGCTCAAACATCGTCGCCACCGCGGCACGAATATGCTCCGCTCCACTCGCACGGTTCACGACACAGCAGATCAGGTTCACGCGGTCACGAAACCCGCGCGTCTTGCCGTACGACACCAGTTCGTTGCCACATACGCGCCAGTCAAACTGCACCACCGCCTGCAACAGCTCGGGTTGGAACGTGATCGTCGGCAGCGTCTTCACCAACTTGACCAAGAGCTGTGCGTCTCGCAGTGTCAACACGGCATCGAGACACTGCTGAAACAGCTCCGAGTCCGACGACCACTTCTGCAGCCGAGAGCAAAGCGCTTGCAGCAGCGCACTGGCGCGCGCTTTGTCCGATACCACTAGCGTCTTGAGCCGAGGGACGCTCAGGTCGACTGGAAGCGTGGCCATGAGCTCCATCTCGCGCGCGGCCGAGACAAGAATCAAGGCAGGTCGCTTGAACACTCGGAACGAGACACCGTTGTCGTCTTGTGAAGTGTAGTCATACGACTGCGACTCGAAGTACGCCGCGGGAGCGACCTCAATTGTCGAATCGACGCCGACGTCGCCGAAGAAGAATGTCCCACCCGTTCCTCTCTTGGTCCACGGTGCTTGAATCGTCGTGTAGCACTCGGGTGCCTCATTTGAGTAGCGTATCTTCATCTCGTGCTTCACCATCGCGAGGTACAGTGCATACTTGTTACGGTGCTTCTCGCTTAACCGCCCAAGGCACTCAGCGATAACTCTATCTCGGCCAGTCAGAAGGCCAAAGCCCAGACCGTGCTCGTTATACTTGTTCTCGAGCATGACCACGAGATGGAGGTCAAAAGTTGGCAGTGCATTGCTTCGAATGTGGTTTTTAACGTAATCCTCTCTGAAGAACTCGGCGACAGAGGCTTCGAGCGATCGATTCGAAGTGATATCCTCGGCACACGTCGGGATCGTGGCGCCAGTGGCCACCATACGATACACAAGGCAAAGCCGGCGCCCACGTGAGAGCTCTGAGATGTCAAAGTGGCAACCATTGTAAAACGCTGCGTACTTGACTCCGTACAACGGCGCATGATCGATGGCGCGGCACCCGACCCCGTCACCAAACGGGTCGTGGACATGTAGCACGCCTCCGACTCGACCCGCTGGCAGCAGGAAAACCAGCAAGCCAAACATGCCTTTCTCCTGTGCCACACAGCGCCGGCGAGAGAGTGCCGCACCCTGCTCCATCAGCCACAACGCACTGAGCTTGGCACTGACATGTGTCGCCGTCGGAATTCCGAGCTCAATCTTGACTGTCTTCATCACGGTCTGGACGGTCTCGTTCCACCGAGTGTTCGCCGTTTTGATATACTCGCGGGAGAGCATCACCACGTCATCCGACGCCACCGCATTGTAGTCGACTCGCGCGACGCCGTCCTTCACGCGCCGCCACTGGCGCGCGATCTGCTTAGCGGTGGCTTCGCTAAGCGGCAGTCCGATGTCGCCCACGCCCTCCACGATGAGTCCAGGCAGCGGGAACGTCGCCAGGTCTCCGCTCGTGCACCAGTCTCTCGGCGGCTCTGCGTTCCTCAGCACGTTAGAGACGTCGCAGAGCTCATCCGTGTAGTCCTTCTGGCCTTGCTTCGACCGCATGTTGGGTGTATGTAGCTGTGTGATGATGGCTGGCTGACTGGCGAAATCCGATGGTTATGACCGGATAGAACATAGGTTGAAACCACCAGTGGACCAAAATCAAATTTCAGGATAGCACTCCAAATTGACTGAAACAGAACACTGTCAATCGTTGGTCGAGACAAAGTGGAGCCATTTGTCCATTCAAACCAGCAAGCAACATGATCGACGACGTCTCCCACGCGACGCGCGCGCTGACGCTCATCGAGTGCCTCAAGCGCCTGCAACAGACGACTGCCGACGCCAACGCGGTGTCGCCTGCTGCCATCGACGCCAGCGCTGGCGCCGGTGCCGGTGCCAGTGCCAGTGCTGCCGCGGAGCTCACGATCCACCTGGTCGGCGCGGACCACCGCGAGGGCAACTCCATGGCCGAGACCATGCTCATCTTCGAGCGTCTTTTCCAGTATCTCGCAGTGGAAGACGGTCGCTACACGCTGCTTCGCCTTGTGCTTGTGGGGCCCAACATCGCCGCCAAGCTGCACCACAGCTCGCAGACGACCACGCACTCGGACATGCGCGAGCCCGTCTCGGTGCATCAGCCACTGGCGTCGATCGAGGTCGCGCTCAGCTACTACGTCGGCAGCTTCGACGACTACTACGGCGAGACCGCGCAGTACGTTCGACCCGACCTCGCGGTCTGCTTTAACGCTGGGATCTGGGGCTACGACCAGTGGCTCCCGACGCTTCAGCTGCTGGTGCACACGATCCAGACGCCTCTGCTTGTGACGTCCTACAACGCGCACGAGGCCTCGGACGACGAAGACGTGCTCGACGACTCGGTCGGGCCACCTCGGTGGTACTGGCGCGCTGAGAAGAACCCGTTCGGGTCGCTGCTGCACCGCAGCACGCGCAACGACTTCGGCAGCATCCTCCGAGAGAACGACTACTGGATGTGCCTCGGTCCTGACCAAGTGCCGACTGTTCATGCGTGAGAGAAGAGCTGCATCGTTGTGTGTGTATGTATCTATCCTCCATGACTTAACTCTGCAAGAGAATCTCCACTGGGCTGTTGCGAACGACGCCCATGAACCGACGCGACCGTAGCTCCCCACGCAGCTCTCGCACGTGCGGCAGAGCCGCCGCGTACTTGCTGGCGACGTCTGTCCACGCCATCGTCGGGTACACGAGCGTGCAGAACGTCCCTGACGCGTGGCGCATGCGGATGTTCTTGATCGTCTCCTCGCTTGTCTTGCCGCCACCGTGCTCCGTCGACTCGCGCTTCGTGTTGAACGAGAACACTGTCGCGTCCTGAAACACGCACGGCTCCTCGGCGTCGACGTCACTCGACTCAAAGTATCCTCGTGGCTCGCGTAGCAACGGAATCTGCAGGAGATGCACAGCAGACTCGACGCGATCGTGGATAAAGACGACACCAACGTTCATCTCCTGAGGGTCAGCAGCCGAGACATCCTGGGGTAGAGGAGGAAGCTCGATACACAGCAACCGCGTGCTGGCACGCGTTGATTCCTGGTGATTGCTCAGTGCAGCGTCGCTCTCCAGAGCGTGACGCACGTTGTCGCGATCTGCGATCTCGAATGCCTGCGTGAACTCGGCAAAGGACTCCAGCACCTTCACTTTCGTGCGGCCAAGAAAGGTGGCAGTCGTCTCGGATGGTGTCATAGTCTGGGGGGCAGCAGCCGAGGGCTCCTGCTTGCGTCGCTTCGAGACGCTCTCGTCGTCCTCCGAGTCGGAGTCAGAGTCATCGTGCGACTCTGCGAGAGGATTCCTCCTCACGAGACTCGGGAAGCATGCCTTCACGTCCTGAATGAAGTGCACGGCGCTTTCGCCAACCTCCAGGATCTATCGAACGAGAGTGAGCCACAGAAATCCAAACCACCACACACATGTCCACTGTACTTCACGTGACCTGGATCGATGGTGCGGACCCAGCAGCCGCAGCGGCTACGGGAAGCGGCAGCACGAGCAGTCGGCGCGAGGCAGAAGGCTTCGCATGACCCGCGACGCCTGTGAACTGGCGCGACGGAGACGCGGTACGTCCAGCGACGACGACCAGGTTCTCGATCGGCAACGACGCTTTGCTGGCGACCCGTTGCACGACGAATTCGCCTGCCACAGCGTGCTCTTGGAAGAGGAACATGTTGCAGTCGAGCGACGGATCCGATCCCTTTTCCGCCTCATTGACAAGCAGCGCGTCTGTTACGAACGTGTTACATGAGCGGGTGCCACACATGCACCGCCAGCATTTGAGTGATGCCATCTTTCGCTTGCTGTGGCGGCACTTATGGTAGACTATCGCTCACTACAATGGTGCAATGGCGTTGCAACTAACACAACCTGAACAACAATCTATCGAGGGCTACTTATAAATGACTGATGATATGCTTTCGTCAGGCAGAAATCTCAATGTGTCGTCAGTGACACGACGTGCCCTCCACGAAGGAGGTTTCTCACACGCGTGCCTCCTACAAAAGGGTAGGAAAGTTTTTTAATCATTCGAAAGCGTTTGGAATATGAATGCGCCCGTCAGGTTCCTATCGGTTGAACAGGGAATGGTTTGGCACCCATAGTTCCATGTCGGCGAAGTGCTGGGGAAATTGGAGACTGCCTTGGACCACGGAGCTCCAGGATGGATCCGATGGCGCAGGGACCATTCATTCGATCGCCAACAAAATTTCAATTTGAGGTGAAAAGTCTGGTGGTTGACAGAAGCAGGTACAACGTTTTATGAAATTTTCAGAATGTCTGTCACTCTTGGAGTCACACGGTCGAGTCCGGGTCACACGTGTGGGTTTACGGGCTTACGCTTGAGCAGCTCCGACCATTGGTTAATATCTCCGTTTTGACCTACCCCTCTCTTGAAGCAGCCACCGGAGGTCCAGATCAGAATGAGGGCTGGGTGTCCACGTCTGATCCGGACGGCTGACTCTCCGGGACCTCTTCTCGTCAACCGAACAAACACCTGGTCTTCAGCTCTGCTGCAGTGGGTCGTGCAATCGTGTGGGCCGGTGCGAACCGAACAAAAAGCGGCGCCGAGGGCACGAACCAGCAGAGCCTCCAGCCTGGGTCTGTGTGTGTGTGCGCACGTGCAGCGGCGTCGACCACGGCAAACAATTGTTCTCACTCACGTCCGTGGTGGTGGCATCCTCCGCAATCGCCGGTGCTCGCTCGCTGCTTGCTTTCCGGCCAAGGTTCCTGCGCGTGCCCACTCACCCCCCCCAACAGCGCAGTCGGTAGTAGAGTACTGTATTCCAGCGCAGGTCGAAGCGTAATCGGTCTGCGTCCAGAGCGTCTCTCCGGTCGGTTCGGTTCATTCCGGTTTTCGTTCGTGTGAACGAACCCGGAGGGCATACCTCGCTTGGTCTCCACCGCGTTTCGCGCTTGACGAAGGAGGGGCGACGCAAGGGAAAGACCGACCGCCGCCTCTCTGGCTATCTATCAATATCTCCCGAAGGAGTGACGGGCGCCGCCATCTCCCAGCGATTCGTCTCCTCTCCGTCGGCGGCTTCTTCATGGCATGCGCGACTCGACCGACGCAGCGAAGCACCCGACGCCCGTCGACAGCGACGGCGTCGACATCGTCGTGCCCGCGCCGCCGTTCACCGTCAGCAGCACGGCGTCGTCCATCGCGGAGCTCCCGCTTGGAGTGCCCGACAGCGGCCGCGGGTCCGCGCGGCGCAGCGATCAGGACCCGGACGGCGCTGTAGCCGCGGGCGAGCAGCCGCCTCTCCGCTCCAGCGCCGCTGCCTCCGAGGACGCGTCGACGACGCGGCCGTCGACTGTGGGCGCTGGCCCCGCGTCGGTGTTGGACATGCGCGACATGACGATCATGAACGACACAGATCTGCTGGACGTCGACGATGACGACGAAGAGGACGACGACGACCGCGTCTCGCTGCTCACGGACGACGAAGACATGGCGCATGACGACTTGGATGGCTTCGACGGTGGCGGCAGCGGCGGTAGCTCATCCGCGAGCGGCCGCGCGCGAAGCCACCACAGCGAGATGGAGGAGATCCCCGCGGGTGCGCTCACGTTCCAAGTGAGCCGCGCAAGCGTCACACGCACTGGCGTGATTCCGTGCTGCGTGTTTGTCGGTCGCGTGACGTGGGGCGCTGTCGAGTGGGAGATCCACTTCGGACAGAAGCAATTGCTCCGCCTGCACTTGAGCCTCATGGCCAGTTTACTCTATCATCGACGCGCGTGGTTGCCAAGTCGTGGCGTGCGGCTCCCATGGACGCTGTTCCGCGAGAAACGCGCCGAGCGACGCATCGCAGACGTCCCAGTCGTGCAAGACTACGTGCAATCGCTGCTTTGTCACGACGACATCCGGAACTCGGAGCCACTTCTTAGCTTTCTCGAAGTGAGTCCGTCGCGAGCAATGTCGCGATACGGACCTTCGCTCAAGGAGGGATACGTCCACATGCGCGTTAATGGTGCGTTTCAGCTTCCACTGTACTCGTGCTTCAACCGAACCATCGAAGCGCTTTATCGACATCTCTATCGCACATGGATGCGAATAGCATTCATCGCGGCCGTGGTCACCTTCATCTTTCCGATCTGTTTGGTTCTCGTGACGGCATTACCTGCCTTTGTGACCGGAAAGAACATCGCAATCGATGACGCTGGAAGTTCGGTCGACGAGAAGATCAGTGTCGCGCGTGTTTTCTTTGGTCTCTTTATGGTGTTCGTCATGCTCTACTCGGCTTTCTTTGTTTACAAGTTTTTCGATCACCGTCTTGGTGTGATTCGCAGGTGGGTCGTACTCAAGCCCAACTGCTTCGCGGCATTCCGTCGGCGACAAGATAAAGAACCAAGCGAGGTGTTTCTTTTCGACAAGAGTTTTTCTGCGAGGAAAGGAAGTTATCGACAAGGAGTGTCCTGGATGCCAAGTGGGTTTGTCGTGGGCAGTCGAGCTGGCTTCATTGAAGTGGATACAGGCCACTATTACACACGACTGACCATGTCGATTGCACTCGCATTTGTGTGCTGGGCAATCCTCGTGTTATCAGCCCGTTTGCTGAACTACAATGACGTTCACTTTCCGAATGGAGCTGCAGTCACATCTCTCCCCGAATATCCCGAATACTTTAACAAAACTGCGCCTTGGTTTGTGAACGAAGATGTCCCGAGGGAAGTCTACTGTGGGTATTTTTTCCGCGTTCCAAAGGGTGTGACGATGCGTGTGAAATCCAAATCGAGGACAAAAAACGTGGCGATCACATACGTCGACAACAACTCAGCCAACTCGACTACTGGGTCTCAGTTCAGCTTACCGATCACTCCTGACGACATCGCAACTGGAGTACTGGCTGGTAATGTGGGTCCGGGATCAGTCGTTGCAGTGACGAAGCGGATGGATCCTGCGACGGATCGATTTCTCCCATCTGGAGTTTCTGTTGATGTAGAACATATCGGAATTCTAACGTTTACGGCGATCAACGGAACCTCGCTCACAAGCTACAGCAAGTCGACCCACTTGTGCACAATTCCAATCGAAGCAGCGCCTTTCGAGTGGGAAAATGTCGGATACTACGTGTTGATGCTTCTCGTCGGCGGTATCATTGTTGCTGTATCCAGTTTGGCTCTGAATTACCTGATCTCGTACGCTGGGCTGTGGCATGCTCACGTTCGACGAGATCACTGGTACAAATGTGTCAAGAAACTCCAAGAAGTCAAGCGACAAGACACTGCGCACAGGTACAACTCATTTGCTCGGCCTCACTCCAGCATTGATGCTGGCCTCGGTGCACCATGTGGCCTACCGACGCGCCAAACATCAACTCGAACGAAGGCAACCAGCGATGGCAGCTTGCAATCATCATCTTCCCCCAGCTCATCAGGAGTTGTCTCTGACGAGTCATTCGTCGCCCCGCAACCTCCTCCGCCGAGGCAGTGTTCTATTGCCTGGCATGTCGATGGTGAAGATACGTATGCAGCAATGTACAAAGCCATCAGCGAGGCGAAGTACGAGATTATGATTGCTGGATGGTGGGTAACTCCTGATTTATACCTGTTACGCCCTGGTCGGAAGCTGCCAACAGCGTCAGATGACCAATCGAGCGGTGCTGATGAAGATGCAAAGAAGAGTGTTCAGAACGAGACGCAGCTCAGAAACCTGCTGCTGTTGAAAGCTCAAGAAGGGGTCAAGATTTACGTCTTGATCTACCGAGAAGTCAAGCTCGCGCTGACCCTCAATAGTGCGTACACGAAACGAAGCCTGATGCTGCATCCGAATATTCGAGTTCTTCGTGATCCAATTTTCCAGATCCAGAGTCTCGGTTTTTGGTCCCATCACGAGAAAATTGTGTGTGTTGACCAGCAATTGGCATTCGTTGGAGGCCTTGATATTTGCTTTGGACGATACGATCACAGTGGGCATCCGCTCAGTGATCCAGGTGGAAAGGATATCGAGAGCCAAACTTGGCCGGGTAAGGACTACTCAAATCCTATCATCAAGGATTTCGTTCGGGTCAACAAGCCATTTGAGGACCTGATTGATCGATCCACGCAACCTCGAATGCCGTGGCACGATGTTCACTGCAGCGTGTCCGGTCCACCTGTCGAAGACATTGCTTATCACTTTATCCAGCGGTGGAACTTCGTGTGTTCCAAGAATGACTACCAACTGCGCACTGGGTGGTGCATTTGCTTCCGTTCAAGGAGATTTAAGTTTCTTCCGAAGTGCATGATGCCAATGGACTTCAATGGATGGTCACTGCGGTACCCTTCGTCGGATCCTGAAGAGCGCAGAACGACTACTCGAGGTAGCAAAGCCGTCGTCCCTCCACAGGTCGCACTCGTCCGTGATGATTCCATGGAGATAGTGGAGCAGGAAGCCCCATTTCAGGTGCTCTACCTTCCTCTCTTCAGCCGTGTGGGATTTGGACGACGCCCGCCAATGCATGCCCCTGTTGTTCGGGGCTGCGGTGCGACTGCAGAGACCGCGATGTCCCCTGGGTCCGGAGGATCAACAAGCGAGCTTTCAGCTGAGAAGCATTCAAAGGCCGTCGTCTCTGGTCCAAACGCGCCGCGTGATGCGCGGTGTGAATCGACGGTGCATCTCCTACATTCGAATTCGACCGTTTGCAATATTCAAGTCGTGCGCTCTGTTTCGATGTGGTCTGCTGGTGTTCCAACTGAGACAAGTATTCACCAGGCGTATCTCGATGTTATCTCGAAGGCCGAACATTTCATCTACATCGAGAATCAGTTTTTCATCTCCGGTCTACATTCAAATGGTGTAGTGAGCAACAGGATTCTACAAGCTCTTGTGGATCGAATCGCTCGAGCAGTCGAAAGTGGCGAAACCTTCAGGGTCTACGTCGTCATGCCGTTGCTACCCGCGTTTGAGGGCAACATCCGTAGCCAGGAACTCACGAACCTCCACGCAGTCATGCACTGGCAGTTTGCTTCAATATCTCGAGGCCGGTACAGCTTGTTCGCAGCTCTTGAGAAGTACACGGACCGACCAGAAGACTACGTCTCTTTTTTCGGGCTTCGGAAGTATGGTATGATGCCGAATGGATTTGTGTCGACCGAACAGATCTACATCCACAGCAAGCTCCTCATCGCCGATGACAGGATTGCCATCTTGGGAAGTGCGAACATCAACGACCGAAGCATGATGGGAGATCGTGATTCCGAAATTGCTTTGGTGATTGAAGATATTCAATTTGAAGATGGGATGATGAATGACCAACCATACCAACGAGGAGTTGCTGTTGGATCGCTCAGACGTCAGCTATTCCGAGAGCACTTGGGTCTTGCTGAAGATGAAACAATGACACTGGATCCTGGATCTGATTGGAGCTGGCGTCGGATTCGTACCATTTCGAAGCGGAATACCGAAATTTTCGAGTCCGTTTTCGATTGCGCACCATCGAATAGCATGCGGTCATTCTCCAGCTTCAACAACATCAACGTGATGCAGATTTTCGAGAACCAGCGAATGAACGTCCTTAAAGGTCGCCCTGGTCATGTGTGGAGTAACGACAACCTTCGCGACGGTGATTATGCCCCATGGACAGATGTTAATGGAGTCCCCATCAACATGGACAAAATCAATCTCGACGATTTTGTTCTGGACCGATTCAAGGACAAGAAGCGGAAACACTTTTTCTCAATGGATCATGATGGGTGGTGCTATGCGCGGAACTTCAGTGTTTTCCAAGAGGTACGAATGCACAACTTCCGCAAACGAGACAAATTGCAGCATTTCGTGACGGATCGCCTGATGGCACAAGTTCGTCGACGAAGATACGTTCACAAAGATTCGGGGCTTCTGCCTCCTGCAGCTATCGCAGCTGGGGCATCTCGAGCGGCTTCAATTTGTCTCGACAGCGACGATGATGACGATCACGGCACGAAGCGGTCCATTTGGTCGCGCCTCAATCGTGCCGACTCGTCGATATCGCGTGAAAACTCGTTCAGCACGAGTCGACGAAAGAGTGGCGGCCCGTTTGGCTTTTCGGCTTTCTTCAGCAACGGAGGAGGGTCCAGCGGCGATCGTGGCGGAGGTCTGAGTGGAGTGTGCACTGGCGAGGACTCGTACCCCAACTCCCCAGCTATTTCCACGTTCCACCCCCAGCCCGGAAGTCCCGATGGTCGCCACTTGGGATCTCGCACTGCCCGCAGTTCGAATGTTGACGCCAGTGGAGCTGCCCGGGATTCGACGGGTGTGAGCCGCCACTCGAACCCAAACAACGGCGCCCATCGCTCGAACCGCAGTAGCTATCTACAGCCAGACTCCGACAGTCTCCGCGGCAGCAATGACTCGCACTCTGGTGGCATTGGTGCCTCACTCAAGAAATGGGCCTCGTTCATGGATACGCCGCTCGACTTCGGCCGACGTTCCCGCTTTGCCGACGAGTACTTCCAGGACGAGCGGGTGTCTCGCAGTCACTACCATCCCGACGACTTCTCCATCGAGTCTGGTCGACTCAGTGTGCGAAGTGTCAAAAGTCTGGACGCGGGACTGAGTGCGACGACTCGCGCGGGCCGCGGAAGCGTCAAGCAGGTCGATCTCGGTGCAGGCGAGTGTCAGATCGGGCATCTCCAGACTGCGGCGACCGTTCGCAAGGAGGATGAGACGCGCGCTCGTGGTCAGCTGTCGGAGATCCGCGGTCACCTGGTCGAGTTCCCTGTGCATTTCCTCGCGGAAGAGATTCTGAAGCCGTCGATCATGCCCCGAGACATCCACATCTAGTGGTGGGGCGCTGTTGAAGCGTGCAACTAGAACAGCTGCCTCGTAGACTTCAGGCAACACGTCTGTGTGCGAATAACTTATGAATTAGGACAGAGTCAATCGTCATTGTGAAGATTTTGGAGAGCCTTCTACTTCGGTGGTGAACCTTCCTGTTCACGGTAGCGCTGCGTCCGATCGAGTTCCATGGCCTGCTCATGATCCAAAACAGATGCCTCAGTCAGTGTCTCCACGGTTTGTGATAGCAATGAGTGGACGTACTTCGCGCACGACATTGTCCACTCGGTTTCCTTGTCGCGCTGGTCGACGCGGCTTGCGTTCGATCTTGTTAAGCGCCACACGGTTGCGGATGTTGTTGGCAAGGAACGGTAGCGTCATCGCTTTCCGGCTGCATAAAGCAAGCAAGGCGTCAGTGTTCTACTTGTCGAAGCATTGAGCAGGAACCTGCGTCGTACCTGTCCGCAGGCATCTTGAATCCTGCGCGGAAGACGAAGTCTTCTTCGTTTCGGTCAAAATCCTGTCGAAAACCACACAATCACCTGCATCAGAGATCTATCACAATGGGTTGCAGCGTATCTCCACGCACCAGATCAGCGTGTAGCAACGCGTTCGCCTGCTCAGTGATCAGCTCCGCTGGGGGATACGCTCCAGCTTCTCGCACTGTATGCGAGACGGGCACGGGGCGACTGCACGCGACACACATGACGGGCTTCGTGCCCATCGCCGTGGAATCGCCGTTGGTGTCGAGAGGGGCATAAATCATGAGTTCTGCTCGAATATCCTTCATCGCTGCGTCCAGTCTTGCCTTGATCATGTCCATGAGCTCCTTCCGCATGCGTGCAAGCTCCTCGGCGGTCATCTCGCGGGCATCCTCCAGGCGCTCCTCCACCTTCTGAGTGAAGTTCTCGAGCATCGTGCGGTAGTTGATGTTCGGGTTCGCGCCGACGCCAGCAGGACCAACGCGCAAGCCATTCTTCTCCACCTGCTGCAGTACCGATTGCGTGACTTTCTTGGTCACGTCCTTGAGTAACTGATCGTACATGGCCCGTTGAGAGCCGTCCTCGTCATCAATAAAGCGACCGTCGAGGTCGTTTCGTCGGCGCATCTGTGCCGAAAGCTCGGTCAAAAGATCGCCACTGGCGTTGTGATCTGGTGAGCGGTTCATGTGTGAACGACTCGCCACTGGGACGAGACTCGAGCTACTGGCTGACGCCTGAAGCCCCGACAGTGTCGCAGATAGTCGACCGATTTCGTCGAGCATTTCCTTCCGAAGCTTTTGCAGGTCGTCCGAGCGCACGACGTTCGTCTGCTTCGTGGCGTCACCTCGTGGAGTCGTCATGCTCAGCCGTTCGATATCTGACTCAACGTCACCGAGACGACGTAACGCGCCCATCAGCCGCATCTCCATGTCGCGAAGTGAGTCTCCTGATGCGTTCGGTGTGGATCGTCCCATTGATGACAACGACGACGGGTCGTCACCATCGGTGTCGTGCATGCCAGCACGACCTGCGTGGCGCTCAGCCCAGTTGAGATGCCATTGGGACCACAGCGATTCGATCTTCTCGCGGAATAGATCCAGAGTCTTGAGGAGTGGGTCGTTCTTCTTCTCCGTTGTGCCGTTGACTGACTTGGTCGCATGAATCTCCTCGTCGAGGTACTGCAGCTTCGTCGTGAAATCGTCGAGCGCACGGCGCGTCGTCGCCTCAGTCTGTGGAGACATGGATGCTGACGACAATGGAATAACGCCGTTTGTAACACCTTGTTGCAACGCCTTGACCTCGTCGCTCAGTCTTTCCAACGTGTCATCAATTGTCTGCGAGGACAACAACACAGGCTGCATGCTGAGCGTTGTCCTGTGGAAATTGCGCTGCATTTGCTGAAGCTCATTTAGTAGCTCTTGGTCGCACTGTCCTTGCATCAGCTTCTCTTCGATGGTCTCCAGCCCTCGGCGCCACTCTGCAAGCTGTGGCTTCGTGCGATCCTGGAAAGTCTGGTTGCGATCGATGATTGCTTTCTGCTTCGTAAGCTGCTGCTCGAGTGCGTTCAACTGCTGAAGATCGTGAAAAGTTGTGTCTCGCTGCAAGGCGTCGAGCTGCGCTTGTTGATTATCGCACCTTCCAGACAAATCCTTGAAACCACTTTGGAGCTGATCGAGAGAGGTGTCGGTGGAGCGCCTCAGATCCGCGATCTTGGTGAAGACGAGCGACAAATCCATCGGAGGTGCGCCTCCCGAGCCTCCTGAGCTGTCATTCTTTCCGGATGGTCGACTCATCATTTGCTGTTGTGTAGAGATGTCATCCACAGTGGCCTTGAGCTCCCTAATGGCTGACAACTGCTTGTCGTTGGTATCACGTTGTTCCTTCAGGCGCTCTGACTGAGCATCCTGTTGGTCCTTAAGTTCCTTGATTTGGCGTTGAATTGCTTCGACAGCGGCAGAGCTCTCACGAGGCGACACGTCGGGTTTGCGAAGTCGACCAATTTGCTCCTCATGATCCCGCAGCTTCTCCTCCAAGACAGCCTGCTGCTCACGCAACCTCGCCAATTCGTTCTGCATCACGGCGTCCGAAGCGAACGGCACCCCTGGCAACGGCGTGCGGAGCAATCCACTCACTCCGGTCGTGTTGGCAGCCAGACCCGTTGGCGCTGGTGGAGTCGAAACACGTCGAGTTGATGCGCGTCGCTGGTCTGATGGAGTCGATGGCTTGGATCCGCTCGACGTATTCGACGGTTGTAGGATGCCCGCTGCTTCTTCGGCGGACGCCTCACCAGCAACGGCATCATTGTTGTTCTCATCTACATACGATCCTGATCCTGAAGCTTGAGGATCCCCAACCTCCGCATCTCCTAGCACTTCGTCTTCTTCGTCGTCCTCGCTCACGACAAAATCCTCGCCGAACACGGCCGACAGAGACCGTTTAAGCTGACTCGATAACGTCTGCTTGACGCTTCTCAAGTCCCGAATTGTGGCGAGAGGTTCGTTACCGGACTCAGGGTCAGCGGTAGCGGACGTGGTTGCGCTCGACGCGATCAACTCGTTCATGACCTCTTGTTGCCGTTGCTGTTGCGAGGTGAGTTCGCGTACCTGGTTCTGTAGTGCGGAGACAGTTGTAGTCATCTCCGCCTTCTCTTTTTCCACGCGGTGCAGGTGATCACGCAACTCATTCACTTGATCTTTGAGCTCCTCCATTGCGTTGTTGTTCCCACGTTGCGCGCGCTGTTGACGAGTCATCGATGCTGCCAGCGTCTCGAGCGCCTTCATCAGTGGGTCCCACGACACATTGTACGCGATGAGCTGCTTTTGCAAGATCGAGGCAAAGAAGTCGGCATCGAATCCAGCATCTTGCTCTGGAACCTCTTCACGCGCTTGCTTCTCGCGACCTCGCTCGCCGCTGTCGTCGTCGAGCGCGGGCTGCTGCTGCACCTCCATCTCCCTCAGCAGCGACAGGAGTGTCGGTGCCACTGACGGAGGCCGTGATAGCCGCGCGTTGATCCACCGTCGACTCTAGAAGAAGCTAAAAATGACACCCCGACCACGATGGTTCGACACAAGAGCTCAACCGTCAGGTGCAACAGAGGAAAGCGGGAAAGTGCACAATCTCAAAAATATGCATTCTTGACCTGAAATGAAGTGGGCTGAGGCTGAGTGTCCCTACTACCAACTCGTGAACAACGGTGTTGCGAGTTCTCTACCTGTTGCCTGATCATGACAGCCTCATCGCTGGGGCATCAATCCTGTTCGTCGGCATCGCTTTGGTCACCTTTGTCTGCATCCAAGTCCTCAAGCTGTCGCTCGTCTTGATGCAACACGACGGATGCATCGTCATCGTCAGACACTGGAAATTTAACCTCAAACTCCGACGACAAACCAGTGTAGCTTGCTATTTCTCCCGTGAAGAACCGTTTGTAGTCGCCGTTCACCTTGATCCTGTACTTGCCTGGAGGGGTCTTCGCCGGTATCCACCACTCGATCGTGACAACGGAGGCAAAAGTTCCATTCCGCCTCCAGTGAAAGAACGTGTTTGTATCTCCATCGTCGGCATGCATAACCCACACCCCGCCATCTCTACGACTGTCATCTTCTAGCCAGCGATGAACTTCCAAGAAAGTGCCTTGAGTTCGCAAATTGTTCTTCGGGTGGGCTGCGTGAAAAGTTACTGTTACAGTCGAACCCGGGCAGTATTCGCTCAGCACGTCCGAGATAATGCTGCCGTACTGAGCCCCTGGCAGTAATCCATCATGTACAACTGGCACGTTGTAGTCCAAGACCCCCACGCCCCCAATCTTGGGCTGCAACGCGCCAGTGGTCTTCACTTTTTTGCCATGTTTGGGTCGAAACATATCTTCAATCAATTGCTCGAACTGTTGCATTGTCGCGCAGAGCTGGTTAGGGCCGAAGTGTGTTGATGCACCTTCGTACCTTTGTACCGCATACTCCTCACGAGTAGTGAGATATCCACAGTATGCATTGCTCAAACCAGAAATGACAGGTGTCTGTATGTCGATGCTACCGTGCTCAATAAACGAGCTCTGAAGCGCTGAACGAAGACGCCGACCAGCCATCGTCGTGGCTTCAAACGGAATCGCCGCAAGTGCAAGTGCTTCCCCAATCAGGAAGAGTTGTAGTGGCAGTGTTGTAGGAGATAATCCATACCGAGCAGTCGGGAAAAACACAGGCTTCTCCTTCTGAGAATCCTGAAGACCAGGAACAGCGGTGACTTTGGGATACATTCCCCAAGTCACTCCTTCGGGAACACCTGGAACTCCACGACCATCAAACGTGGTTCCGCTGATCATGGATACACCGATGCACCCTGATGACGTTGACGGCGGACAATCTTTGTGATGATGCCAGCGAGGCTTCAGTTGAATACTGCCGTAGTCAACGTAGTGGTGCGCAACCTTGATTGGGCCCATGATCGGTGATGAGTAGAGTGCCTTGAGGTAGAGTGATCGGGCGGTCTTTAGCTGAGCCTTGGCCACGATTAGCATCCGCTCGAAGTCCTTGTGTTGGGTCTCGTTGTGGCGGGGCCCACAAATGTTTGGGCTGACATCACCCTCATTGCTCTGGGCAAAGGCAGCTACGAAACTTCGAGGGCGATCCAGTAAGTGATTCGCGCCTTGTTCTTGCTCAAACATGTGAGCAGCATATCCCTAATGAAACATGAGAAATCCTGAGCACTTTCATGTTGATGCAATGCTATGCGACCCAGCGTACCTTGTTGTCGCCAGTGATCAACGTGTACCAGTTTCCCATACTCGTGGGATGCACCGCGAACCAGTTGATCATACCAATGGGAAATCCGTTCACACCATCAAGCCGCCACAACGTCATTTCTTTGTCTGTGTCATGCTTGAACTGGGCACGCTCTTCCTTTGGATTGGCTTCGTACGCTTCTTTCGACCGATTCACCGACGCATTCAGACACTCTCCTGTCGCTGTTCGAATGACTCCTGGTTGCAGGTTCCGATGTGCTCGAACAATCGCTTCAACGATACCGTGAACAACACACTCAAAATTCTGTCGATCAGCGCCTCGTAAAGGCGGATGCATGCTGTAGATCACGTAGTGCGAGATTCCGCCTGGTGCACAGTGCGTGTGGGTGGCGCTGATCATGACGTTCTCTCTCGTGTACGTGCCAGTAGGAATCGCGGGGTGCACGGAGAGACGAGAGAGCACAGTCTGCGTGACCCACTCAGAGATCATGCCGAGGTCACAAACGACGTACACGCAGGCTGCGCGCGTCGGCTCGTGATGAAAGGCGAACGCACGTGCGCGAAGCCGCATGTGAATTCCGGATGTCAGTTGTCCGACCTTGGCGTATCCAAACATTCCGACCTCTGCAGCAGGACCTGTGATGTCGAAGATACCGGCGCCGATCAATAGATCTGACGAAGTCGGAAGCGGCGGCGGCGGCGACGTCTCCAGTAGTGACGCGCGACGCTGTGCGGCCGTCGACGATGAGGACGATGAGGATGAGCATGCGGATGACGCGGACGTCTTGCGTTCGGGTTTCTCCAGCACGGCAGGCGATATCTTGGCGCGCTTTGCACTGGGTGATGGAGAGGAAATCGACGACTGACGCTTGTTCGTGGACGCGGCATCCAGTCCGGTTCCATCGTCCACACCATTGTGGACGCGTTCGTCGTCCACGGTCGTGTCGTCCCGCCCTGCGTGTGGACGCGTGGACGTTGAGGACGAGGAATCATTCTTGTTCGCTCCGTTTGACCTGGTGGATGTGTGGTTGGTGACGGCCACCGACTGATTGGACGCTTGGGCCACAGCCGCCGGTCCTGTCTGTCGCGCGACCGGTGCCCCGTTCGGGGTCGTCACAGCTTTCGGCGATTGCGTTACGCTGCCGCGACGACGTCGCTTGTGCCTCCGCTTGCGATTGCTCGGTGAGACCACAGTCTCGCTCTTGCCGACGTCGATCTTCGAGGGCGGTGTTGGAGCCATGCTCGTCGCTCGCGCTCGGTCGGGACAGGGAGGACGACCGTTAAACGCAACTTGAAGAAGTGTGGAGTCCAATCCATGCAGTGTGGTCCACAGATAAAGCACTGTCAAAAAGGTGACGATATGTAGAGTATTTTCGTCGTTTTGCGAAAATCCGATTTTGTCAGCGGGGGCAGAGTGCTGGTCGACTGACTGTGCAACCTCTATGGCGCCTTGCTGACTTCCAAACCTCAGCCTTCGCCGTTGACGGACCAACACACAGAAAGACGGACTGGACTGGACCGGCAGCCTGCGCGAGGTGAGACCGTGGGCGCACACATCAAGAAGAGGTCCAAGCGCCTCCTTCATCGCATCGTTCTCGTCCGCGACAAGCAGCTCCTGTCCGCCATCTGAGCTCGTGGTGGCTCCACCCAGAAGCTCAGGAACGGAGGAAGCCAGCGTGCCAATACAGTCAAAGGGTTCGCGCCTGCCTGTCGAGCGAGCCAGCTGGTGCCGACGCACAGTGAGGGCGCCGAACAACGAACGACCACTGGGCGATCGCGTGTGGACGGACGTCTGTCGCTGCAAAGGGTTCCTTTGCGCTTTGCCGAAACCTCGTCGCCAGCTCGGCTCCCCTGCTGCTGCTGACTCCGCGACATCACTTGCGCGCGCTCTCTCTCTCAATCGCTGGTGCTTGCTTGCTCTTGTCGCTGTGACGTGAGGCATGAGTGGAGAGCGGGAGTCATTTCGCGGACAGACCGGCGGCGGCTCAGACCGTGCGTGGCGCCTGGAACGACTCCGCATGAGTGTCGCGAGCAACGCCACAACGCTCACAGTCGCGTCGTCGTTCGACGATGACGTCGGTCGCCCCTCGACGATCCCGATGATCCCGTCGGGCCTTCCACCGCCGCCGCTCATGCGGACTGCGTCCGCGCGGCGCACGTCACAAGACGAGATCCGAGCACTGCTCCAGCGGACCACGAACGCCCTCGACAAGATCGTCAAGATCCGCGAGTCGATGGAGCCGTTCGTCGACTTCTCGCAGTTCGAAAAGAAGTCCTCGTCGTCTCGTGCCAGTCAAACGCTGTCGTCGACGCGATCGCGGCCGTCGCTGCGCGTCAGTGGCGGCTCCGATGACACGCCGCTCGCAGAAAACGCGCGAGGCAGCAGCCAGCGCCGAATGGATCCGGCCGACAGCTACGTCAGCACCGACGTGTCGGATGACGCGTTAGGCGATCGGTCGACTGGCTCAACCGACACCGCGAGCTCCGTGGAAGAGGAATCGGACTCCCTCCGTAGTCATCCGATCGTTGAGGAAGGACTTGGGTCGCAGAGCAATGACCCTGGCGCAGAAGCGCATCCGGGTGCGTTGACCGAGACCAACGAAGCTGACGCAGATGAAGACGACAACGACAGCACGTTTTCGAGCGTCGATGAGCTGCCGCCAACCAAGGAGGCGCGACTGGAGCGGCTGAAGAATATCACGGTCGAGTTCCACGAAGGTTTACCGACCGAATTCTACATGGCACTCGCACGCTTTTTGCATTCCTCGGTCGAGCTCAAGACAAGGCATTCGCGGTTCAACTTCTACAAGGACACGTTCATCGGCAGTGACGCCGTGCGCGACATGATTCTCAGCGGTTTCGCCGAGGATATGCCGACGGCTGTGCGCTATGGCAACGTGCTGGTAAAGCTCGGCTACATTGAGCATGTCTCTCGGACAGACGACCAGCTTCACAACAACAAGGACAACTTCTACCGCTTCACGAAGACACTGCACTATGAAGAACACGACTTGGTGCTGAATGATGCAAATGCGCGGCCGTCCATCAACGCGGCCAACTACCGAGAATCGATCCTCTCTCGCGAATCCGTCGGCAACATCGAGTACGACTTCAGCGAGGCATCTGACGAAGTGCACGCTCTAGTGACTGAGGAAAGCCTCGTTGTGCTGGCTCGCGTGCTGCACAAGGTCTTCGAGCGCAAGAACAAGCTCCTCTTCTACAAGGGCTTCGTCGGGTGCTTCCTCGGAGCCGAGGCAGTGAAGGTGATTCGTGAGCTCAGTATCACGTCAAGTCTGATTGACGCCGTCTTGGTCGGTCAAGCACTACTGGACGACAAGCTGATAGAACCCATCGCAGCAACGGTCACGACGTTCCAAGACAAATACGTGTTCTACCGACTAACACGTACGCAAAGCTGATCAGACTGAGCCATCTCGTGATGAGAAGGAATCGAGTGATAAGCGTTCGGTATTTAATTTAGCGTCGTTCGTTGCAAATCCGGTCGTGATCTGTGTCAGTGTTATCGATCATCGTCCGGCATCAGCGATGATATCACTGCTCGAGACTCGCGGAGACACGTCTCATCGGACGAAACAGAACCATATTCCTCACCATCACTGTGCGCGACAGCCGCATCACGGTCGTAGACGACATCTCGGTCTCGCTGGCCGCGGTCAGAAGCTGATCTCACCCGAGCGATGGCTGCTTCAGCTGACTTCGCCCCCTGAAGCGCCTGTTCCAGTGCTTCTCTTTTCAGTTTGCGCTGGTGGGCACGCTTGCGGATGCGCAGCTCAAGCTCAAGCTCGATGCCGACAAGATAACGATGCATCGCGTTCACAAAGCGGCGTTGGTATGAATGAGGGCTGATAATAGTCGGGTCGCGGAAGGTGAGGCTTGCCTTCGACGTGGACTCCATTTTCTTGAGGAAATCGAATTGATGCAAATAGTCGATGAGACCGACAATGATTTGACGGTTTTCTTCGTCAAAAATCATCAGCTGAAGGCAGAACGTGAGTAAACAAGTCAGGTAGGAGTTGATCTACTCAGTGCTTACCAATGAGTAGTCGATTACACCGGCTCGTGCGAGAAAGTTGGTGTCATTCTGAATTGCAGACTCGATCACATCGAGATCGGTCTTGCGAACTGGAATTGGGATCCTCTCCATCAGATTGCCATCGAGAAGAACTGGGCCTGCATTCATCGACGGTTGGCGACAAGGAGACATTCCGGTCTCAGATCCGCCGTCCGTCTCCTCGTCAGATGGAACCGTAAATCGTCGTCTGGTGATGCCCTTAATGTCGTAGATCTGGCCAGGGGGAAAACCGTAGGCGAGATTCTCCATCACAACGACGTAGGTTGTATGCTTATGCAGTCGCCGATTGTGTGTGACCTTGTACAGGCCAAGAATTTTCGTGATGACAGTCGACGGAGCGGATTCGATCACGCGAGACATAAACTTGAAGTAGCTTGGAGCCATGTGCAAGAACATGTTTAGCTCGGTCACCGGGATGCCCTTCAGAATGTACCGCGAGTCGTGTGTCTGTTGGAAGCGATTAATGTCAGCACCAGCAATAGGTAGCGAATTAAAGACGGGCGTACAACTTACCATAGAGAAAAACGCCCCAGATTTTCCACCTGATGCTTCCCATCGTCGACTCTGTGCAATGGAGCACAAGAAATTTGTGTTCCCTCTTCCAAGGAGAGCTCTGAGAGAGTGGAATTGCGCAGCAAAGAAGCTCACGCAACGAAAGTCATGCTTGGCACCCTTGATCTCGCACGAAAACTTGACTTCAGTATGTTGAACGTCGTTCGAACGTAGCTTCTCGAGATAAATACGCTCTGTGGGGTTGGACATATTTTGCCCATCTTCCGCGACTCCAGGATCTTCGCCCGTCGTGCTTTCTTCTTTCGACAGCTCTTCATCTAGCTTCAAGTTGCCACCAAAATGAGATTCCAGCATTTTTGCGTACTCATGAGAGCACAGTGTAAACGCTATCAGAGCGCCTAAATCTCGTTCATGGATGAGAACAACATAGTCATTGACGCCAGACGGTAGTTCCAAATGGCCTTCGCAAAGAGCCTGTGGAAATTCCTGGTAACCTCTGGGCAGTAGACGATCATTGGAACCAACTGTCAACGACGAGAGAATGCCGCTAGACACTGAAGTTCGACTCGAATCAGCGACTGACGCATCGCTATTTCGCTTTCGTCGGCCCGGACGATCAGGGAAGCGCACTGATAAATCATTTGCAGTGCTTGAACCAGACGATTCACGTGTGACCACGACATGGATCGGGATACGGGGGACTTCCTTGGCGACAACCGGCTCGATATACCAGTCAGTTGGGATGCGCCGTGCGGACGCCGTCTCAGTCGTTTTGCGCTTGACAGTAAGTTGGGTCGCGGGAGGATCGAACGACTTGATGGTGTCATTCATGCGCTTCGTCTCCACAAAGAGCAACCTCCTGAGCATGTTACATTGGAGTACATTGGCGGTACTTGATTCCAGCAGCCGACGAAATCGATCTTCAATTGCTTGCATGCAGTCATCTACATCATGGATTAGGCGCTTGATTTCGTTTTCGGGGACCTTGGCGACAACTGCTGTGAAGAGGGCTTCGGATGCGAACAGGTTGCCTTCGAGTACCTCTAAGTTTTCCTTCAGGAACGACTTGGCAACACCCAAGAGGTTCGTGAAGTCCAACTCAAACGCCTCGAGATATGTTTTTCGACTCAGGCGATCGACATCGTCCTTCCGTAGCATCGTTGACGACACCAGGCGATATGGTCTCCACACCCTTCTTCGCTTCACCACATTCCAGGTACACCCTGGTGTCCCTGCGGTCGCTCCAAGCTTCGACTCTGTGATCGATGCTGTTGTCACCGGTGTGTACCATTCTGGCCCGTCGTCAGTTCTCGACGACGCCATCCGACGTAAAGTATTTCGGAACCCTCGGTCGCTTGTTCCACCGTGCACGCTACCTTCATTATCCTCGGTAGCCAGGAATGATGCTCTCTTCAGAACGATGAGCTCACTTAGTGATGATAACCAAGCAGCTCGAGAAGTCGCATCGACGGCATTTAGTCGCAACTTATGCTGCCCGTTGATCACAAGGAACTGGAACTGATGATCGTTCGGCGATTCTTCCGTGAGCAGCGACGTGTGTCGGTCGATTGGCGCCTCGCTGATCTGGACCAGCGACGCACGGTCTCGAAGACACACCAACGAGCTTGTATCTCGCCTCAGAATAAAGTACCGCAGCTTCCACGTCCTCGAGAACGACCCTCGTTGTCCGAGCCAACCTTCCTTCTCGATGTCTTCATCGGCGAATTCGGTCTTGACAAACTGTGAAAGTGCTGGCGTCGAGTCGAGACGAAAGTGGTGAAACAAAGACGAGCGGTACACTCGATAGTACCGTTTGCGACGTTCTGTCGGCGTTGACGCGTTGACGATCGCGGTGTCACTAGCGCTCTCGCCGGCGAGATCGGCCACGTGCCCCAACGCGTCATCGACGGGCGGCTTCTTGATCCGCGTGCGAATCCAGCGCCGCCGCCGCACGAAGTGGTAGTACTCCCGCTTGGCCTTGGACGTGCCTTCCGCGAGCCGCCGATTGATGCGCGCGATCGTCGAGCCGTAGGACCAGCCTTCTTCATCGCACTGTGTGTATCCAAAGTCCTGAATCCACGGGTGGCTCCACATCCACTCGTCGCTCGGCAGCACGCCAATCTCCATGCCGTCGACATCGCTTTCTGTCATGGCGTTGAGCTTGTCCTCGCGCGAGCGCAACGGCGCGGCGGCGGCGGCCGCCGACAGCGCGGGAAACGTGTTGCCGCTGCGGTCGCAGAAGCGCTCGAAGACCCAGCCGTGGAAGGGCTGGAAGGCCTGCACCTCGAAGGCCTCCTCGACGACCAGCTCCATGCGTTGCTCATGCTCGATCTGCTGCTGCTGCGCCTCGAGCTGCTGCGCGAAGCGGCGCGAGTCGGCGGCGTCGTCCCACATTGTGCTTCAGGTGGCGGCCGGCAGTGCTTGGCATCGACGGCGCTGCCGCAGTCGGCAGCCTGCTGCTTCGGCTCGCTCGTCTCGACGGAGACAGAGACACAGCCGTGGATGGTGTACCGTATCGACGGAGAGGAGGAAGACGCTGAGGTGAGGTGAGGTCGTTGCCGTGACGGTGGCTGCCGTGCCCGCCTGCCGCCTGCGCTGCGTGCGTGCGTCGCACGTGTCACCAATAAACGAACGACCGACCGTGGCCAAAATGCTGGATGTTCGGGTTGGGTTTCGGAGTTGCTCGCTGGTTCGGGTTTGGTCGTTGGCCGAGTTCACCGGAGGGGCTAGGTGTGTAGAGTACTGATTTAGCGACAGCTGGCTGGGAAGATGACGTCCCCAGAATGGTCATCCACTTCTGGCAGCACGCTGGAGATGGGCAGGTGGGTTGCTGTTGGACTCACCTGGATTAACTCCTGGGGCGACGTCCGCACTGCAATCAGGAATCCGGGATCCAGATCGCTGGACAATCCAGACTGATTGCTGGATTCGCCGGGCGCCGCACGCTCCGCGTGTGCTGTGATTGTGAGAGTCCAAGACGATGGCGACCGCCGTCCAAGGCAAACGTGTAGTAAATTGTCTGTGTTTCCATGCAGTTCTCAATCTCTCGGCGCCATGCTCTCGCCTGAATGCTGCCCAGTCGCGGTCTAGCGCACGTTGACGTCGCGCCGCACGACTTCAATGACCTCGTCGCCGTCCGCCTCCGCGTCTTCGTCGTCTGTCTTTCCACTGAAGCTCTTGCTCGGCGGACGGCTCGGGCTGTCGTTGTCTCCGTACTGGCAGAGGTTTGTGAGCAGCGGGATGAGGTACTTGTTGTCGAACTGAAGCAGCCGCATGTGCTTGTGCGGCTTGACGGTCTTGTCTAGCGCCATCTCTTCTTCCGGCTGATCACGCAAAAACATAACGCTGTGAGCATATCGAGATCCTCGTAACATTCACTTGGGGCATCGAGAAAGCTACGCACGGTCAGACGAGGAATGTCAAGGATGCGAAGCATGGCGACGGTGCCTCCGCCCATGATAAAGATGGACGCGAGGATGATGATCATGGTTGTCGCGATGATCTCGTTCTGCTTCTCGCCAGGGAAGGACTTGGCCAGCGCGAAAGCCACGGCACCGCGCAGTCCGCTGAACCAAATCATGTGCTGCTGGTTTCGAGTGATCGGATTGCTCTTGCGGCCGAGGTTGACGAGCGTCGTGAGCGGGTACACGTGGCAGGCTCGTCCGATAAGGCAGAACACGGCCGTCCAAATGATAAATGAGAAGGTGTAGCCAGTACGAAGCGCGAAGACGGTCAAGCCGAGGTCTGCAACCAACGCAAGTGAGATGACTGTTTGTGTCAGCGATGCGGCAGCACAATTCAACGTACTGAGGAAAACGGCGGTCTCGGTGATGTAAGCGACGGTGTTGAACACTCGCGCACAGCTACACAGACACCGACAGTCGTCAGCTGCTGGGTCAACGCAATACGTCATGTGCATGCTCAAACGTACACATCCTGAGCTTCTGGCGTGAGATTGGGCGACGCGTAGTGCTTCATGGAGATTCCAGCAAAGATGATGGCTACAACGCCCGACATTTCGAGAATCTGCGCCGCGAGGAACGGGAGGTACGCAAACATGACATACACGCCGACCTCGTGCAGGAGGCACGTGTGCAGGTTCGAGTACTTGAAGATCAGCGCCGGGATCATGCCAAACGCCACGCCGATCAATGTCGAGCCCGTGAACACGAGGATAAACTCGATGAGAGCGAAGAACATGGGGAGGAACGAGTACGAGTACCCGACAAACTTCGAGAAGGTCGCGAAGAGACAGATCGCGACCGCATCGTTGAGCGAGCTCTCGCCAAAGACGAGATAGAACAGCGTTGGGTCCACGCGCAGCTCCGCGAAGACTGCGAGCGTTGAGACCGTGTCGGTCGCGCTGATGAGCGAGCCGAACGTGAGACTCTCCGCGAGCGAGAGCTTGATCGACCAGCCAAAACGGCCGACTGCGTACAGCAGTACTCCCGTCACGATGCTCATGACCATCGTACCGACGATCGAGTATGTGAGAATTGGGACAATGTTCTCAAAGAAGTAACGGCGCTTCATGGTGTAGCCCGAGTTGAAGATGATCGGCGGCAGCAGCCCGACGAAGAAGAGGTTCGGATCGAACGCCATTAGTGACGTTGAGATCGAGTCCGACTTCATGAGGCAGATCAGACTGGCGACCATGCCAACGCCGATCGTAGCTGGCGATTAGACACAGGAAAACGTCAGTGACGACCTTTTGGTGTGCTCTTGAAAATGTGCGCACCTCCAGCCTCGGGTAACCAGTGGAGATGAAGCTTGTGCGACGTGTAGTTGCTCACGATAATCGCCACCATCAGGAGATTGAGGTACGCGGCGAAGAAGAAGGAGAGCTTCCATTCGAGGCTGGTTTCCGACGCCAGGCTCTCGACCTGAACGTCCGACATGCTGCTGCTCTATCCTTGCGCTCAGTCTTGTGTGCTTCAGTGCTTCGTTCTCCTCTGTGGCGCCACTACCGATGCGAGTGCACGCACACAACGAAATGAAGAAAGTAATAAACTCTTGTCGTCGGGTTCCGCTGCAAGCAGAGGCGTAACGACCCCATCTCATGCGCCAACGGCTTGCGACGCGCCAGCACCAAGGCGTTTTATTTTTGAGTCGGCTATTCTGGAGGCTCAGTTTGGAAGCTCCGTATGACCATACGCGAATTCCAAGCGCTGATCGCAGGCACATGAAGGCACAAGGGCAGATTAAACAAGCGAGAGAAAGCAAGAGACACCCGACATGAAGAATAAAGAAGATGATCGTTGATTACGCGATTGAATAAATAACACGCCGGGCGCATGCCCATGGCCGCAGCGCTATAACTTGAGGGTTCTAGTCAGCGTGGTGTCCAATTACCACAGCTCAGAGAGGTTTTCCTTCGGAATCGTGCGGGAGGCTCGCAGTACGAGCATCTCCTCGCGCACTGGCGTCTGGACTTCCCACGCGCTTCGGTCCACCTCGGCGGCTTGGCCGACGCGCACCTCTTCACAGAACTGAACTCCGCGCTTCACCTTGGGTGACCGCGACGAGACGAGATGCTCAGCCGCGCGTAGCGCCGAGTTGAACTGTTCGACCACCAGCTTCCGTCGCTGGGAGCACACGCTTTCTGATGCCTTCTCGACTTTTTCGAGCACGCCCATGGCTCGATCCCAGTGGTTCTGCACCGCGAGCATCATGGCATGTTGCCGCGAGTTCTGGAGAAACACAATCGCGTTGCGGAGGCCATCACAGCTCGCCACGCGCGGCCACGGCGCGCGCTCGGTGGAAGCCGCAGCCGGCGCCGCCGTCGAGTTGGCGTCGGTCATTTTGGATGTCTTGCTTGCGTCGCCGAAGGTGTGATGCACAATGTCGCACGTCGACCGCGGAGAGCCCTGCGCATCGAGCTTGGAGGCCTTCGCCAGCGGGAGACACGCGTCGGGCGCAGTCGCGGACGCCGACGACGGCGAGCGGACGCGCTTGAGAAGGCGCTCGGGCAGCGACGGTCGCGAGTGCATTGTCGCAACACAAGATGTCATTGTGTGGAGGAGCTCTGTGTCTGCGTCTGAGATCCGGCGAACACCAACGGCGGTCGTTCGGGTTTCGTTTTTCCGCAGGCGTGTGGTATGAGTGGACGAATCCGGAAATGAGGAGCACTCTGCCGGCAGTCCTGTCCTGTGTTGTCCAGAGCACCACACAGTGTCGAGGACTCGAGCGGGCGACTGATCGGCAACAACTGGATTGACCTGGAGCGAGCCTCCATGGCCACGACGCTCGCTGTAACAGCCCCGTCACCCACACATGGCAGTCACGCCCAGGAACTGTCGTTCCGGTCAGCACAAAGTGTGGGGCCAAGTGACCAGGGCTCGGGGTCACCACAAAGAGTTTGTGGCCTGCACCCACGTGGGGCATGTCCAGTGCCACACTTGGCGCCATCACTTTTGGCAGGGCGTGGGACTGTGGCTCCGCAAGAAAAGCACTTTCTTCGTCAAGGGTCACACGCACTGCTGGTGTGGGTTGATGATTGTTGTTGGGCAACCCACAGTGAGTTAGTTTGTGGATTCTTGGCGAGTGCGTGGAGCCTCTCCCACATCCCGGCAGTCCGTCGACTGCCACAACTGCCTGTCGTGCATGTGGTTCGAAGCTGTGGCGTCCTCGAAAACGAAAAGTCGAGCAAATGTGACGAGGAGAAAGAACCATCAACCGTGGCAGAGCGTTCGATGAACGAACGCGAAGGGTGCGCAGAATCAAGCTCATGAACAACGAGAGATCAAGAGAACCTTGAAAACAGCGCCGCAACGTTGTCCAAAAAAGCTCGCACTGCGCGGCTCATCCACGATATCCTGTGTGTGTGAGTCATTGAATCCAGCGACAATCCTGTTTCGTCGCGACCGATATGGTGGGCGACGCGGTCCACGCATGAGAGCGCCAGTTGCACCCAACCGAGTGTGCATTTGCATGGACGCCCCACATTGACAGAGATGATGTCCTGCTGAGATCCTGTGGACACAGGCGCAGCCAGCAGCGACCCAGACTCTGGGTCAGAGGGGTCGATCAATCGATCGCCCAAGAGCTGGAATCACCTGGAGGGAAGCGGACCATTCACGCGTGCCGCCGCATTCGATCCGTCGGCTGTGAGCGCACCTGCGACGTGTGGCCGCGGCCAACAGTCAGCGTCCACACCATCCACATGATCCGATCCATCCACACATTCGTGGACCACCACGACTCGCTCTGTCGCTCAGCGACTCAGGGACATCCTGCGCGACGCGCGTCCACAAGGCTGCTCTGACACCGATGACCATTGTGAGCAGCTGGCAGGTGTCACCTGCCCAGCCATGATGGCCCGCGCCGGACCACCATTATGTCGCAAGTATGTCGCTGATATGTAATCGCACTTTGCCGAGGCAGTAATGTCGTCGTCTTGTCCAAAGCGTCCTGACGTGGTGCTGCGAGATGATCGCAAGTCATCGCTCTCCAACTGCAACATGGCGATGGTCGGTCTCCGCACCGCGTCGCTGCTGCGTGCGCTCACGCTGGCGGCGCTCGCTCTGTCGCACGCGACCTGCGTAGTAATGGGCTCCGCATCGACGCTCCGCCAGGTGCTGCTCGCCATCCTGCTGTCTTCTCGCTGGTCTGTTCTCTCTCTCTCACGACGAATGCATGGAACGTCTAGGTCGCCGTGCTCTCGCGTCATGGCGTTCGAGGTCCTTATGGCTTCGGCACCAGGTCCCCGACGGCAGAGCAGATCAGCACGTTCGTCCGCAACCCCAAGATCCAGCTCCCTCTCGCCGCTAGAGACTGGGGCACCTCAGATGATCCGAACGAGATCGTCTCGCCCAAGCTCACGCAGCATGGCTACCGTCTTGTCGAGCTCATGGGCGAGGTGACGTGCTCCTGTCATTGGTGATTCTTTCCAATGCGATGATCTGATGGTGTCGCTTTGTTGCTCCGTAGTACTTCCGCGATCATTTGTATCGCGACTTCCTTGCAGAGACCTCATGCAAGCGCGCGTTCGCCTACGCGGACGCCAACCAACGAGACAATGTACATACGGCAGCGGTTTGGTGGAATGACGGCTCGTCGCTCGGTGCTCACATGACGTCTCTGTCCGCAGCTCACGGCTCAGGCATTTGTAGATGGCGCGTTTCCGTCGTGCGCCGACCTCGTTCCGATCACGAAAGGCACTCGACTGCTCTTCGAACAGGGCCAGGATCCCACTGCCACGTGCCCAGTTTGCTCGCGTACATGTACGACACACTTAACAATAGTGTTTTTTTTCCTCTCCCGTTGGTGACAGGACTCATTCGTGTGTCAACAGTGTATGAAGGCATGGTCGGAGCACCCGACTGCCGCTATGTTGTGGCAGAGAACCGTCGAGAGATTGAAGAGCTCAACACGCTGCTCGACTGCTGCGCTCCAGCAGCGTGCGCGTTGAACTCCTCGGATACCACTGCTATGAGCAATGATACGCAGTGCACGTTCTTTGACGTACCAGCGCAATGGCGAGGAGATTTTTACTCGCCGTGGAAGGACGCTCTCGCCAGTGCGGACTACATGGCTGAGTTCCTCACGCTTCTCGCGCTCAACAACATGACTATTCCGGCTCCATTCACGTTCGAGAAAATCCTCGAGTTATCGAGAATCCACGCGGTAAGCTACAGCTCCAAGGTGCAGCTCACGTGTATAGCACAGGTCCCACGCTGACGAATATTCGTTGTTGTGTCCGCAGGCACACATTGATCTCGTCACGAACGAGGCTAACTCGGAGAATTTCGGTGGCACATTCCTCGCTCATCTAGCCGCGAGCTTCGAGCAAACGATGACAGGAAAGGCGTTGCCACTCCCAAGCGGCAAGCCAGGTCCGAAGCTCGCCCAGTCGTTGGACAATCGGTTCCTCTACTACGCTGGACACGACATCAATCTGTTGTATGTCCGCAACCTGCTCCGGTGCGTGCTCCTTTGCAACCACAAGCGGCGTAGCTATTGAGGTGGCTCAATCAGTTGACGGGTTGCTGCAGACTCGAGTGGTACAGCGATGGGTGGCACCCACACGAGCCAACTCCGGGATCGATGCTCGTGTTCGAGCTACACTCGAGCGAGGAAGCCTTGCCACTCGCCAACAACGCAAGCGTAAAAGTTGAGCGCCATCTCGTTGGCTCGGCGGACCGCGCCAGTTCTACCAAGGAGGATAACTATTATGTGAAGGTGTTGTTCGTCACTGCCTCACCCCAGCAGATGAGAGACGCGACACCGCTTTCCGCCGATCAGGTGAGAACCATTGTTCCCTGCAATGACGAAGAGATGATATCCGCTGACACACACATAAATCAAACCACCAGCCACCGAACATCGTACCGGTCACCATTCCCGAGTGCTCGCGCGATGTTCAGCTGAGCGACGGCACTATCGACGTGCGCTGTTCGTTCGCCGAGTTCAAGGCGCTCATGTCTCGCTCGCTCAAGCACGAGTGCGTCGCCGATACGCTGCGTCCGTTTATCGACTCCATCGACGGTCGATCGTCCACGGATGCGGGCCAATCGCTTCACCTGCCCATCTTCTTGTGGATCGCGTTTGTCGCTCTAGTTGTTCTGTTCGTGGGCATCGTGATTCGCCACTTTGTGGGCGAGCGCCATCGCCGCTCACCATCGAAGCAAGAGTACGGGTCGGTGCCTCAGGTGACGACTGAGTGATCAGCAGCAGCTCCGCATTGCATGTCGCGAAGTGGCGATGAGAGTCGAATCCATCATTGCTTTAAAAGACCAAGAGAAGTCCATTTCGAAGACTCCGATACGAACCGCAGCCGTGTCATTTCAGCCATCGAAACCTCTTAAGTATCGAAGCAAATACATCCACAATTTGATGGAACCGAACAGGGGATTAAAGACTGGTCCAGCGTCCACGATTGACAGATTCTCGACTGGAGGATGCGTTGCTAAAAGCTCACATGAATGATGGAACACGATCCATCATGGGAAGACAGACCTACCTGCTCACTGGTTTCGTGCACAGGATCCACACGTCATGGCGTGATTTGCCATCAAGGCTCACTCAATTGACAGTCGGTACAACAAACAGATGCAGGTCATCTCAGTCAGAGCACACACGCAACAGATCGCTGGTGATGGGAAAGAAAATAACATTACGAATAGGAGGGTTTCGCTACGATTCGCGGTTGTGCCACGTCATCTACCGAGTCCTCGTTCTAAGCGGACTCCATGTGGGACAGCCATCGCAACTCGTACCGGTCGGCACGGTCTTTTCGCGGCGCAAGACAGACACTGGCGAGAGAACGATTCGCTTACCACGCACCGTGGAGCTTGCCCTCGCGGTCACGGAAGTTGACGTTCGACTTCTTGAGGTCCTGGATGCCAACCATCGCCTCACCGAGGTCCTTGCTGATATCCATGAGGATCTTGGGGTCGTTGTAGTGCGTCACGGCCTGCACCATCGCGCGAGCGCGCTGCGCCGGGTTGCCACTCTTGAAGATACCCGAGCCAACGAAGACGCCGTCCATGCCGAGCTGCATCATGAGTGCCGCATCAGCGGGCGTCGCGACGCCACCAGCGGCGAAGTTGACGACCGGAAGGCGACCCGTGCGGGCGACCTCCTTCACGAGCTCGTACGGCGCCTGCATCTCCTTGGCGGCAACGAACAGCTCGTCCTCATCCATCGTCGTCAGACGCTTGATCTCACGGTGCACCGCGCGGGCGTGGCGCACAGCCTCGACGACGTTGCCAGTGCCGGCCTCACCCTTGGTGCGGAGCATGGCAGCACCCTCAGCAATACGGCGAAGCGCCTCACCGAGGTTGCGGCAGCCGCAGACGAACGGCACCTTGAACTTGTGCTTGTTGATGTGGTTCTCCTCATCCGCCATCGTGAGCACCTCGCTCTCATCGATGTAGTCGATCTCGACGGCCTCAAGGATCTGCGCCTCCACGAAGTGGCCAATGCGCGCCTTGGCCATGACCGGGATCGTGACAGCCTTCTTGATCTCCTCGATCATCTTGGGGTCGCTCATACGGGCCACACCGCCATCCGAGCGGATGTCGGCCGGAATGCGCTCAAGCGCCATGACAGCGACGGCGCCGGCCTCCTCAGCAATGCGCGCCTGCTCGACGTTGGTCACGTCCATGATCACGCCGCCCTTGAGCATCTTGGCGAGACCGGCCTTGACGAGGAACGTGCCCTCCGTGGCGGTGGCGTCGGTGGACGTGGTGGTGTTGCTGCTGCCGAGCGGAGCCATGGTGTTGCTGGGAAGTGGTGGTGGTGGTAGGAAGAGTGCGAATTCTCTAATGCGTGCAAACGCACGGCGCGCATTGCAACGGCCGCACGGGTCATCTATCTTTCTCCATTGGTCACGCGACTGCGCCGGCGAGCGGCGTCGTTTGTGCCGAGGTGAGCTCTTCGACGTCATCACGAAAAAACCTCAGGAAGGAGGCTAATTGGCTTCAACTCGAGTGGCCCAAGTGGGCCACCACGAACACCATGGGCCACCATACGATTGGCTAAAGATAGGAATAATGATGATGGATTGGTTATAAACAATCTGGACCAGCCAGAGTGTTGGTGGTGGTCCATGTTGCCGTGGGCCAGGTCCTGGCGAGAGACGATGCTGGTGGTGGTGCCAGCCATCATTAGAAACTGTGACGTGTGACGAGCGCGATCATTGTGGGACGAAACGACGGCGGACTGCGGATTCGTCTCGCATGCGCGTTGCGTTGCGTTGGACAACAGCGGACAGAGCAACGAGCGATGCACAGGGTCTCTGGATGGATGCACGGTACAGTCTGAGTGAAAATTGCGGAATGTATTGATTGGAACATCACAGTGCAGTGCCGCGCTCGAGGTTCTGGCGGATCTCGACGGTGTACTTGTCGAACGCCTGCGCCGCCTTGCGGTTGAACATGCGGTTCTGGTGGTTGATGTAGTCGGCGTCCTCGCCGTCCACGTGACGCCGCCGACGGCTGAACGTCTTGCGAGCTTTGATGCGATCCTCGAGTTCTTTCGCCATGCGATCGAGTCCCTCCTGCGAAAAGGATCAGGAAAACGCGTCAGTGCATTGCTGTACGACGACCGCATGCTTGCAGTAGTTCCACACGCACCTTGTCGACATTGTCTGCTTTGCCGTAGGATAGCTCATCGTCGAGCGAAGACGACGCCACGACGGCTGTGCTGGAGGACGATTTCGATTGCTCGGACGTGGGCAGACTCACCAGGCGTTTCTTGTACGCCTTGTACAGCGAATCCTAGCAAAACGTTGGCAACGTGTGAGCCCCATACTCATCACTGTTTCGTTCGAGAGAAGGGCATCGTACTTGGTTGAACGCGTCCCAACCGAACGCAGCCTTGCGCTTCTCCTTTTGTGCTCCTTTCTTCGCTCTGACACTCGCGAGTTCCGCTACAAATCGATTACATTGAGCGATTTGGATTGCGGTATCGACACACCAGTCGCTCGAGCATCCGTACCTGTTTCCTCTAGATGTGCCTTGCCAATCGCCGCCAGCTCCTTCATTTCCTATCGATGGACCAGTCAGCACGAGTGGCGTTTCACGTCATCTTCCACTGCTCAACAAACTTTTCGTTTCTTGATCTGCTCTTCCTTCTTGGCTTTCTTGTCGCCATTGTTGAGCCGCTCATGCTCCGCAGCCACTTCCTGTGGAGGAGCCGAGCAGTCCCCATGAGCCGTCCGTCCGTCAGTCAGTGGATCGCCACACAAGCAAAGAAACAAACAACAGCACGCATCCCCTACCTTCTTGTTGTCCTTGCGACCAGCATTCACCTTCATTCGCAGCTCAAAGAGCTTTCGCTGCGCTGGCGTCATCGCTGCGATCGCATCTTCGCTGTCTGCCATGATGCCGATGCTGGTTTCGTCCAGAGCTCTACGACTGTCTCGGTCTATTGCTTGGGCAGGGCGCCACGCGCCCCAAAACAGTGTAGAGCACACAAACTCAGGCACCTGGTTGACATACGCAATCCCTCGGATATCTGATATGCTTCAAGAGGGGGATGACGCATCACCGCTTCGATGGATGGCCATTTGATTGGCGCAAGCGAACAGCTACAACATGCTGCCGATCGCTTCCACGCCACTGGAGAAAGAGCGCGCGTCGTTCATTAGTATCGGCATTCGACAAACTGAACGATGGACGAGGACGATCTCTTCGCAGAGCTGTGCGGCGTGAGCGTGAGCGCCATGGAGGACACGCAGGAGGACGCGGGTGTGCTGCGCCACGAGCTCTGCCTCGCGGTCGAGCGCGCTGTGCTGCAGACGCAGTCGTCGGCGATCGACCGCGCCATCGCGGCGTTCACGCAGCAGACGACTGACGGCGACGCCGACGCGCGCCTGCTCGCTGCGCTGCAGACGGCGAAGCTGATTTGCGAGGGCCGCTACGCCGACGTCATCCGCACCGACTTTGGCGGCCGCGTCATGGCGGCGGTCGCCGCGGGTGACCGCACGACCGACGAGCACCTCGCGACTGCTGTGACGACGCGACTCGCGGCGCTGCTGGCGTCGACGCCCGAGCGCGAGCGCCTCGCGGCGAGCTACGAGATTCTGCTGGTCGGTGTCGCGCTGCTGAACCTGTTTGTGCAAGCCAACTACACGGGTCCTGCACTCGAGGCGGCCGCGCTCCGCGACGTGACGGCGCTCGTGGCCCGCGTGTTCGCGACGCCTGAGGGCGACGACAAGGCGCTGCGCCAGGCGGCGCTGCCAGCGCTGCAGGTCGACGGCGAGATGGCGTTCACGATCTGCGAGTTCCCGTTCTTCCTCGCGGTCGCGCGCGCGATGCTGCACTTCACGGGCAACGCGGCGTTCGCCAACTGGTCCGTCGCCGTGCAGACGTTCGGCAGTCACGACGAGGACGAGGACGTCGCGCCGACCGACGCCATGGACGCGTCGCTGCGTCGTGAGCTCGAGGCGTCGCTCTCGACCGCCGCGTGGTGGAACGCACGCGCCGCTGTCGTGCACTCGCGCCTGTTGATCGCCAAGGAGCCGAGCAACACGCTGTGGTACGAGGCACGTCGTGGCTTCGTGCGCACGCTGCGGCACACAACGCTGTTCGCGGTCCAGCAGCAGGGCGAAGGCGAGTACCTTCGTGCGCGCGCACACGTCGAGTGGGGACTCGCGCAGCACTTCTTCGACAAGAACAAGCAGGGCAAGCGCAGCTTCGAGACCGCGCAGGAGATCAGTGGACTCTCGGTGCAGCTCAGCGGCTCGCTCGGCAAGCGCACCAAGTTCCAGCAGCGCAGCGTCGCGCAGATGGTGCTGCTGGCCAAGTCCAAGTACCCGCCGGTGGCCAGCGACAGCGCGTCGGTGTACGCGACGGCGATGGCCGACGCCACGGACGCCGAGCTCGGTGGCCGCCGTACGGTCGAGTCACCGGAGCAGCTCGAGGAGCTCGTGCAGCGCGGCGAGGCGGCGTATCGCGAGGTGGCGCTCGACCAAGTGGACGAGGACAACATTCTGCTGGAGCGCGTGGCGTTCGAGGACGCGACGCTCACGGAGCAGGGCAACCTGCAGACGATGGACCAGGTTATTCTGCTCGCGCGGTGTCTCGATGTCAAGAACAGCAACGCCAACGACGGTCTCACGCGTGAGGAGATGCAGCCGTACGTCGCGCGCGTGCTAGAGAACCCCAACAACTGGATGGTCTACTCGACCGCGCTGCTCGAGCGCGCGTGGCTCGAGTGCGAGGCCACGCGCCGCCGCGAGCGCGCCGTGCTGCAGATGCAGGCGCTCGTCGACCAGCACACGACGCGGCTCACGGTGCTGCAAAGCTCGCTGCAGGCCATCGAGGACGCGGCGCCGGCGCACGAGCGCATGGCGTTTGTCTACGCGCTCGCGTTCCCGCCGCAGTACGCGCTCAAGCGCGACCTCGCCGAGCGCTACTTCTCGATGGGCGTGCTCCGCAGCGCGCTCGACCTCTGCCTCGAGCTTGAGATCTGGGACGACGTCGTGCGCTGTTACCAGGTGCTCGACCAGCCGACGAAAGCGGAGGAGACGGTGCGCGCGCGGCTCGCGGTCGCGCCGTCGCCCTACATGTGGACGGCTCTGGGCGACATCACGTTGCAGATCGAGCACTACGAGACCGCGTGGACGCTGTCGCAGCGGCGGTACGCGCGCGCCAAGCGGTCGCTCGGTCGCCACTTCTTTGAGCGCGGCGACTACGAGACAGCGATCCGCCACTACGAGGAGAGCGTCGAGGTGAACCCGATGAACGCAAGCTCGTGGTTCGTGATCGGCACCATGTCGATGCGGCTGCAGGACTGGGCGCGCGGACTGCGCGCGTTCACGCGCGTCGTGCAGCTCGAGCCGGACAACGGCGAGGCGTGGGGCAACATTGGCTCGATCCACATGAGCAACGGCAAGTTCCACGAGGCGTTCGCCGTGCTGCAGGAGGCGCTCAAGCAGAAGCGCGGCATGTGGCAAATGTGGGAGAACTACGCGTACTGTGCGCTGCAGACCGAGCGCTTTGGCGAAGTGCTCTACGCGATGCACCAGTGGCTCGACCTGCGCCAGAAGCACAAGCGCCCGGTTGACCACGAGCTGCTCGCGTGGCTCGTCGAGGCCGTCGTGTTCCCGGACGCCATGAAGCAGAAGCTCGGCGCCGGTGACCACGCAGAGGAGGCGGCGACGACGGCGAATGGTGAGTTGCAGGCGCTCGGTGACGGCGTTGATGACGACGACCGAGAGGAGGCGGAAGAGGATGACGACGTTCGCGATCTGGACGAAGCAGCGCTGGCGACGGACGCGACACCGCCGCGTTCGGCGTCCAACTACAAGAAGCAGCTCGCGATGCTGTTTGGCCGCATCACGTCCATCGTCACGAATGACGCTAAGATCTGGCAGGTGTACGCGCGCTTCAACGACGGCGTCGGACGACCCGAGAAGGCGCTCGACTGTCGGCTCAAGATGTGCCGCGCGCTGCAGACCGCGCAGTGGGAGACCGAGCAGAGCCGCGTCGAGGAGCTTTGTCGTGGCGCCGTGCGACTCGCGCAGGACTACATGGCGGACGGCTCCAAGAAGGCGCTGTACGCGTGCCGGCTCTACCTGCGGGGCGTGCTGAAGAAGGCGCAGGTGGACTTTGAGAGCAACGAGGCCGTGCAGGCGCTCGCGGAGACGCTGGAGAAGGTCGAGACCGCGATGGCTGCGCTCGCATAGAGACAGAGATAGAGTAGAACGAGAGAGAATCCATCGCTTTGGATGAAGGAAGAAGCACGGGAAGCTTGGGACCAATCACACAGAAGGCAAAAAAAAGAGTAGCCATTTGATCTTCTCAAAACAAGGTGATATACTCACTCGCGTCTCACCTTGTTTTGCTTGAGTCTCCCGTCAACCCTTTTCTGACGAACAGCCGAATCAAGGTTTCCACCAATCAAATTACACCCATCATTCATTATTGACCACTCATGTTCTGTCATTTGCGCGGGCTTTTTGCATCGGCGTTCAAACAGCGCGCAACGCGGGACGAGTCACGACGGTCAGTCAGTCAGTCCGTCCGTCCGTCCGTCCGTCGACCTTGGTCGCTCGCTCTCTTGCCTCGACACTTGAGCTGGCGAGAGCGAGCGAAAGCGAGAGAGAGAGAGAGAGATGGTCGCCACGCGACACGCAGAGATCGCGCGCCGCCTCAAGCGCCAGGGCATTCGCGACGTCGCGACCGCTGGCGCGTCCACGGCCGCGTCCACCGCCGTCTCACGCTCCGAGCGCCGCCGTAGCAGCGCGCACGACAAGAGCGCGGTGCCCAACGGTCGCTCACCGTTGCGCCGCGGACGCCGCTGCAAGCAGCCGCCGACCGACAGCGGCGATGGCCTCGCAAAGGACGCGATGGCGCCACAGAACGCTGCACCTGCGCTGCCGATCCTATTGTCCGATGCAGAGATCGAGGCGTCGTTGCCCAATCTCGAGCTGCTGGAGCCCGCGACGCGCCGCTTGCTGCTGACGCTGCGTCGACAGGCGATGCAGCCGACGCCCGTGGAGTCGTTCGCGCTGCCGTTCAAGCCAGAGGAGGTCAAGTCGATCGAGGTTTGTACCAACTGTCCGTTTGTAGCTGCTCGTGTGGCGACAGTACTCAGCTCTTTCTCTTCCGATGTCTTCGGCAGAACCGAACGCTGGTGCGACACCCACCGCCATTCGGCCGCATCTCCAAGTCCATCTACCTCTCCAAGACGCTGCCGACCGCCGATCTCCCCGTGCACAAGTGCGACTGCTACAGCGACCAGCAGACCAAGACGTCTCGCCGTGGGGCTCCGCTCGCAGCGCCAGAGCCGACGCCTCCAGTCGCTCCTCGACGCCGCGGCCCAAAGCCCAAGGCAGCCGCCGCGATCATCAGCGGCACGACAGCGACGACCTCGACTGCCGCCAGGGGCAAAGGCAAAGGCAAAGGCAATAGCGCCGAGGACGCCCCGGCACGAGTATACTGTGGCGACGGGTGCCACAACCGCATGCTCTTCATCAGCTGCTCGGCCGACACGTGCTCGGCGCCGGACCCGTCGCTCTGCAGCAACCGCGCGATCAAGCGGCGCGAGACCAAGCGCGTGCGCGTCGAGTACATCCCGGGTCCCGGCTTTGGGCTCTTTGCCGACGAGACGATCGAGGCGGGCGAGTTCATCATCGAGTACGTCGGCGAGGTCATCGACGACGCCGAGTGCGAGCGGCGGCTCATCCGACACCGCGACGCGGGCGAGACGCACTTCTATATGCTCGAGATCGAGAAGGACGTCGTGATCGACGCGCGGTACCGCAGCAACGACGCGCGGTTCATCAACCACAGTTGCGACCCCAACAGCGTCACGCAAAAGTGGAACGTCGACGGACTGCGGCGCATCGGCATCTTCGCGCGCCGCCGCATCCTCGCGCACGAGGAGATCACGATCGACTACAACTTCTCACACTTTGGCGACCCGATCGACTGCAAGTGCGGCAGCGTCGCGTGCACCGGACAGATCGGCGCCAAGCGCGCGCACGGCGTGCAGCAGGCGCTGCTGCGCGTCGCGACGACGGCGCCAGCCGCGCGCAAGAACCTCGAGCTCCTGTGGGACGACAGCCAACCGCCGAGCGAGCCGCTCAAGCGGCCGGTGCTGCTGTCGTCGCTCGCGCTGCTCAAGAGCGCCAAGCTCGAGATGGAGTGGCTCCAGCTCTACGGCTTCAAGAGCCGCCGGTTGTTTGTCGGCCACCGACGCGCGACGCTCGCGCAAGGCGCAGAGATGGACGCGTTGTCCAACACGGCGACGACCTCGTCGACCGCGACGACGACGGCGTCCACGCAGAGCCCCGCGTCCAGTGAGAGCAGCAGTCCGCTGCCAGCGACGACAGCCATCGAGGCGGAGCAGAAGAAGACGGGGACGTCGCCAAAGACCGAGGACGACTGGTACGCTCGGTGTCTTCGCGGTGACCACCTCGCGACGACGCGCGAGCTGCAGAGCTACATCTGCGGCGGCCAGTTCGACTGGAGCGCGACGCTCAGTGAGTTCCCGCGTCGCTCGTCGACGGCTGAGAACGAGACGGCGACGGCGACGCTGAAGGAAAAGACGTCCAAGCGCCGCAGGTGTCAGCGGCGACGCACACTGCTGGATGCGCGCGCGCGCTTCTTCGCGGACCTGTTGGCGTTCGCGAACGGGACGTCCCAGTGGAACCGCCGCGTGGCGACGGCCGCTCGCATCGACCCCGACCGCATCTACCGCTTCATCGACAACATGAAAAGCGGACAGCAGTTCCTCAACCAGGATGTGGTGTGTTCGTTGATTGATGTGACAGAGAGAGAGAGAGAGAGAGACCGAGTCGGTCATTGACTTACTAACGGACGGATGGATCGATTGTGTGCGTGTGTTTGTGTGAGCAGAACGATCTGAATGAGGACGCGTGCCATCGCTGTGGCCTCGCGGGCGAACTCATCTGCTGCGACGGATGCCCCGCTGCCTTCCACCTCAAGTACGATCTCCACTCGCTTCTTTCTCTGTCTGTCTCTGTGTATGACTCACAGTCTCTCTCTCCCCCACTCGCCCTCTCTAGCTGTACGAATCTGGCACTCGTGCCGCCCGACGGAGAGCCGTGGTTCTGTGCTGAGTGCAAGCGCAAGGCTCGTCAGCGTGCGATGCTCGCGAACGCATCCGTGTCGCCCGTGGACGATGCGGCCACAGGAAAAGACGGAGACCCCGAGCCGACGAAGCGGCGCCAGGCTCGTGGGGCGCACGCGGCGCCCGTGATGCCGAGTCTGAAGCGCATCTTCCACGCGACGACGACCAAGGAGCTGGTGAAGCGCCGCCATCGCAAGCGTCAGCGCACGACCACACATCGGTCCTACCGCCTGCTGGAGCAGATGCCGCTGCCGACCTGGGACGACGACGACGACGACGATGATGCGTAGAATGAATCGAGCACGGAAGACAGAGCAGAGCAGAACAGAACAGAACAGAACTGGAGCGTGTGGGAATGCAATACAATTCAAGTTGGGAGCGTCAACAGAGCAACAGAGATGGACAGACAGACAGACAGACAGACAGACGGACAGACGGACAGACAGACAGACAGAGACCGAGACGGCGATGATAGTACAAATGGTATCGTGGGTGGTGCATTCTCGTTATTGCTCGTAGACGCGAGCCGGCACGGGACCCTCGACCTTGTCCTTGAGGAACCCCTCGCTGTCCTCCTTGGCGCGCTGTCTCCATAGGACAACACGTCAATACACTCGCTGTTGCGCTCATACATGTCCTCCGTTGAAAGACTCACCTTGATGGCCGTCACGAGCTTGGCGTAGGGACCCGAGGACTTGAGCGTCGGCATCGGGACGGCGCCGTCCATCTTGCCCACGAACGCGTGGTTCGGGCGCTCTTCGCCGTCGGCGACGTCGTTGCCGTACTCGTTCGACGCCTCGCTGTCCGCTGGGAAGCTCTCGAAACGATGGACTTCTTCGCCCTTGAAGCGGTACGTCGCCTTCATGCCAATCATGCTCATCCTTGCTGCCTTTGGTCTTGGTGTTGTTGGTCAAGAGGCTAATTGATTGCATTGCCCTGCAGTCGATGCCAATAGTATTGGATCCTGAAACGAGTCAGCTTAGTTCCGACCATGTCGCCCTGGCCAACTGCTTGCATTGTTTTCTGGTGACTCGACAATAACATTGTGCTGACACATCTGCTTAGCATAGTCTTGTGTTCCGGGCACTTCCAGTTCCTGCCTCAATTCACAAAAATGAAAGCCCGCAGTGATGAGATCATGCGCATGACCACGTCGCCGCCGCTCCCTCCGATGAGTGGATCCTCTGTCCGCTCCGTGTCGTCCGCGTCTACTCTTTCTAGCACATTAACACCTGCAGCGGATGGCGCACCAGGGGTCCCGACGAACGGCAGCGCGTCCACGGCTGGGTCTCCTACGACGCCGACGGCGGCTGCTGCGGCACTGCGAATGCTCAAGCTCACAGATCGGCAATCTGGGATCTGCTTGTTCACCTCTACATGGAAATGGCATCCGCATGGGCATGAAGAAGGAGTCGACGCACTTGTCCAGTCGTTTGCACAGTTTGCACGAGAGATCGATGGAGGAGGTACAACCCCCAATCGATATGCTAACTGTTTCTTGTTGACATGAACACCGAATGATGTGGTGAGCGCAGAGGTCGTCCGAGTGCATTTTGACTGCAATCCGAGTCGATTCAGCAGTGGAAGCCTGGGGAACGGGACACCGACGCCATCGTCTATGTCTGGAGACGAGCGACGCATGAGCTACAGCTACCAGGTACCGAGTTGAAACAGTCGCAGACTCCTGTTTTCATACACTTACACTAAAGTGTGTTGCAGTCGTCGACAAATGCCATGGAGATGGTAACTCACCAGACCCCTGAGGTCCAAGCAGTTCTGTTTCACGACCGTGTGGCACCTATGGTCGCAACCGAGTTACAGAGCTTTCTCGCGCTGGCAACAGTGCGCTTTCTCGAGAACCTGCGAGAAGATCTGACTCGAGTTCGACCACTGTTAACGCCAACGATGAGCCCTACTGAGGTACTGAAGTACGCTGGCGCTTCGAAGACTTGAGGGCCGTGCCAAGCTGATTACTGGTTTTCTCTCTCAGGTTACGGAGGCTGTCGCTGTCTTTGCCCAGTTCGAGGACGTGCTCGAAAAGGAACTGGTGCCAACTCTTTCACAATCTTCAGGGCCTTGATCGTTTTAGCATCTAATCGTGTAACGTGAACTGAACCTCAAGGCACTCGTGATTACGGGTTACAACAGTCAACCGCACGGCCATGTTATCGCTCAGCAGTGCGAGGGCACTAGCTCAGCCTAGAACAAGGAGGATCCTCAGTCCAACACACTCCGTTTCTTGCGATCCCGACTTGCCACAGGGCGCTTGTCTCCTGTGGTGAAGCCCCACAGCTCAACCTGGACACAATTGAATTCTTGAGAGCTGACAAGTGGGCGTGAGCTGAAGGTTTCGCATGGACCAGTCGTGCCATGCGAGAGATCGCTGTCCTGCTCAACAAAACACACACAGATTTATGAGCATGAACACACAATTTCATCGCATCCACTCCCACGTACAAGGTAGAGACCGAAATTACCGCCGCCACCCATCACAAGCGATTCTTCTGAGCACAGCATAAAGTAGTTGTTTCGACGGCTCCAACCATACTTCACAAAGTTTGCACCAGGGTCAGCTCCGTCTGGTTGTGTTGATCCTGCACGTGGAGCAAACGAAAAGATGAACGTTTCCCCATTGCCGAAGTATTGAGTTGCGCGTCGCCATTCATCCGATCCAAATCCACCGAACACGTTGCCTTGATCATCTTTCACGACAATGAGTGTTGGACTTTGGTTTTTAGCTAATACCAGGAGCGAGTGGAGCGAGGAGCCATGTATCTCAGTGCTGTACAGCAAAAACCATCGGCAGAGTTGGCAAGTCATTGGCAGCGCGTGGTCAATGTAGGCAATGTGGTCGAGTGTCAAAATGTGCGAGGGATTCAACAGCTTGGTCTTGTAGTCCTCAGGCTTGAACGCAAAGGACGGTTTCTTGCAGAATCGAGGAGGCGACGGATGACCGGAGGAAATAGCAGTTGTTTCCTCTTCAGTGGAGCCGTCGTCCTCCTCGCTGATTTGCCGCCACATTTCTTCCCACTCGCACCGTAAATCCTCGACGGAGCTTGGTGACTTCTTGAGCAGCTCATCCAGTTTTGCCTCTGTGTCGCAAAAAACGCGGGTGAAGGATGCTTCATCCGCTGGGAGTGAGCCCCAAATGTGGTCGAACATCTGTAGCATGATGTGGAAAAGCTTGAAAAAGTAGGATTCCTCGTCAAACAACTCCCAGAATGGCTCAGCTGACAGAGCAACAATGTTGATCGAGGGATGCTCAGGAGCAGGTCTGCCAAGAATGAGTCAGTAAGAGGCATCCAAACGTTATAGCTCCGCCACTTACACTAGTTTCAGCAGGTGAAGCAAAGATTTGCAAATTGCAGATGCCACAAGACCTGCGTCATAGGATGCAGAGAGCGTTGGCCGAGCTCGCTCGTACAACTTCTCAAGGAGAAGTGCGTCGTGCTTAACCAAGTACGCGATTGATCGAAGCAACAAAACGCCTCCTTTCTCGAAGTTGCCCAAGATTGTAGGTCTGTTGAAGCCATGCTTGTGCCACGCATCGACGATGCGCTGATCTGAGTCTTCGCTCACAGACATAAGTGGCTGTAGTGGCGCCGCACTGACCGTCTGCCGGCGCCCGGACAGATTGCCACTTCCTGTGCGCAGATTGTCTGAACCAGATGAGACAGCTAGTGGTAGAGTCCCATCATACAATGACGGCGACGATGCTCGATGCTTGAATGACGACGTGGTTTTCCGTGTGACAGGAGGGGGTGGTATCCGGTCCGAAGAGTTGTTCGGCGGCGATTGAGAAGATGGCTCTCGTGTCTGAACACTTTCGACGAATGCCTCCGATATTTCCTCCAACATGGTTCGATCAGCGACGAAATTGACTTGTGGCTGCATCTTGTAGAGCTGATAAATTGATAATAGTGCCTTCTTCTTTGTTTCCAATCGCTCCAATGCGTCAGAAACATGCGACCGTACATCTTGGAAAATTACTTCCTGGTGCTGAATCATCCGCTCCACTACTTGTGCTCCAACTGCCGCGAAACGTACATCATGATACTGCGTGTGAGACATCTTTCGCTGACCGGTTGTGCCAACGACGGTGGGTTCGCTCTTAAATGCGATCACAGGCGCAAGCATCGACGCCGCAAGTGAAATATCCAAGCCGTTTTTTTCGGCATGTTCAGGCAGTTGCAAGAAGTGAATAACACCGATCACCTTTTCCAAGACGTACTTGCAATATGGTGGAAGTTCTTGTACCAGACAAGTGATGTTTCGGACACTGGCCTCTTCGTCCTTCAGTCGTCCCGACGCCACGAACGCGTCGTACTTTTCGGCGGTTAGCAAAGGCTCTGGTAGATTCTTGAAGAAGTCCAAAAGCAGCGCTCCAGCTCCATGAGCATCGAGATCTGGTGGCAAAGACCCTGTTGTTTCAACCATTTCGCGCAGCTGGCTGACAGTGACATTTAGCACTGTTGTTCGAAATAGGCGTGGTGTGTCAGGATATTCATACAAAACGTCAACGCAATCCTGCACAACATTCGGGAGTGCCAAGACGGGATCGATCAGCGCGAATCGACTGTGGTACGGATTCTTGGATAGGTAAGCGAGGCTCACACCAAAGACAAACTGCCATGGCTTGATCCCTTTGTGGCGGTGAGGAAAGACCACAGCTGACACCTCAACGAATTCTTCATCCGGAGCAAGGAGTGCACCAACTTCAGCGGGACCGAACTTTTCGGCAGACACACTCACGTCTTCAGCGGCAGGCGACAATAGCGATAAGGTCGCGCTGCTGGAAGGTGGTGGCGGAGACGGAAGCACTCCGGTATCAGCAGACGGTGTAACAACATTATCGCCATCAGAAGACGCTGTAACGCCATCAGCAACAGTGATTGGTATCGTCGCGATCTCCTTGGGCAGCGTTTGTCGGAATGGTTCCCCATTCACAGTAATCGCAAATCGAACATCGCGAATGTCGATGACGAGCTGCAGAAATATGTCAAGGCCTTCAGTACAGCGCATCAACGACCATTCCTCGTAGTTCATTCGGACAACTTGCTCGCATGCCATTGAAAAAATGATCTAGACAAGACGCGATTAGACGTGGAGATGACAAATGTGTGCCCAGACTTTCTGCATACCATCAGACTTGATTCGAGCGTGTGGTTGTTAAGCGCGATCTTGATCCAGCACCGTGCCTTTCCAGAGTCAGACTACACGAAACCACGTTAGTTCGTAGTCACCTCATACAACTGGGTAATAGAGCAAGACGCACATCTGCCAGCGTTGCTGCGAGCTGGATTGCATGGACAAGCGTTGGCTCATCAAGTACAAGCGAGCTAGAGTAAAGGACATTCCAGAGCGAGACATCGCTCTGGTTTCGCAGTCCCAGTCGGAGACACTGCTCCAACGAGCTTCCTGCATTACTCAACTTGAGTCCCTGATGCGTGTGACTGACTATCAGCAAACCCGAGTGCGCTCACCTAGATCGTGGACGATTGTGTCATCGTCTGTGAAACGAGGCTTGTTCTTGATCGAGTCCGAGTCCGCCCCTGGCGCACCACTGGCTGCCTGCTCCATCGCGCGCTCGGTATCCAATTGCAGCAAGTCCATCGTCGTCTTCTTTAATCGCGTCTGTCATCATCGATCATCCATGAGACACGGTTCTCTGCACCGAGATGCGCGGCGACATGGCACGTACTAGCGCGTCGAATCGCTGGCGGAGGTGATCATCCTCCTTGTCGCTTCCATCGAGCTTGGCGGTCAGCCAGTGCGTGAGGCGCCCCAGCATGCTGTCTCTCGAAGCGTGAAATGCGTCACGATCGACGCAACGAGAACGAGCAGCACACGCAGCGCGGCGCCCGATCTCGATCAAGCGTTTTTATTTGAGGCTGCTACCACTGCTGCCGCCTCTGATTTGGGTCGTGGTTTCCCCCGAAAATACCTACGCACACACGCTCTCTCTCTCGCTTTCTCGCTTTCTCAGCTTGGCGCTGATGGAGGGAGACACGCCGCTGCGACAGATGAATGGACACAGGAGTGACGGCCACTCCCCCACTCTCTCTCTCTCTCTCTCTGTCGCTTTCCTATCGTCACTCACGAGGCGTCGATACAGAACCGAGTCGTGATGGATGCGAAATGACGGCTCGTGTCCATGGCACGCACCTTTTTTCTTGTTCTCTTTCGGGCACGGTAAAAACCACCTACCAAAGGTTCAAAAACCACGCACCGTATCTAACAGAAGCGTTACTTATGGATCCTGGCGTGGCGGGAAAGCCCTTGATGTTCAAATCGAGAGTGATGGTGTTGCCGCGCGCAGGTGCCACCCTGCGAGACGACGACACGACGACGACGGCGACGACCGACAGAAGCATCAAAGGAAAGATCGATCGATTGAAGATGGCGATGCGCTCGGATGCGCGCCGTCTTGGGTCCCCAAAGCTCACCAAGTCGCTGTTCCAGGACGACGACAGCAGCCTCTGGGACAGCAGCAGCGACAGCAGCAGCAGTGACGGCGATGACGAGGAGCACTACCACCAACAGCAGCAGCGGCATCAGCAGCAACGGCGGCGGCGCGTGTCAGGTGACCACGATAAGGAGAATCGAGTCGATGTTGCAGTGTCGCCGGTTGCGACGTCAGGCCAAAAGTCGAGCCCACATACACAGCGGGTCACACGACTGAGCGCTCGCGTTCAAGCAGCTATGTCCCTCTTGTACGCGGCAAAAGCCAGCCCGAGGACGCCGACGACATCACCGAGAACACCGAAAACGCGAAAGAAGCCGCTGGTGACCAAGCGGAAAGACCGATCCGAGTCACCGTTGCCCACCGAGCAGCAGAGTCCGTTCCCGCGACAACGTGACCCTTTCCCGGGACTGTATTCGCCTGTTCGACCACCGACTACCCCACACAAGACGCCACGTAAAACCCGTCGCCGAGCAAGTAATGACGACCCCAACTTGTCTATCAGCAGCAAGAGCCCCGTGTCCTCCCCGTGGAATACTCCACCACGTGGGGCGATCACAGAAGTCATCCCCCAGGACTGTGTCACGTCACCTCCTCCTCCAACTCCGTTCAAGACAAATGCCACTCCATGTAACGTACCCCCAAAACCATTGCGAAAGAATTTATGACTGCGCCTGATGACACCGATGTTTCGAATACTGCCGGATTGTTCACAGCCCGACAGCGACTGCTAAGTCAAAGCGAAGTTCTTCTCGTGATTCGTCATCCAACCGATCCTGAAGTACGTTGTGAGCGACATCAGCGGATTGGAAGTGGATATCATCTAACAGTGCTGCTGTAAAGGATCTCGTGACGACACCTCCTGAAGAACTAGAAACGATCTCATGGATTGGTGCAGGGGTATCGGGCGAAGTCATGAAGGTTAGTTTGTTGATGGTAGACATTTGAATACCGCTTTCCTAACATCTCGTCGCACAGGTTTATGCGAAGCGAGAACAGCGCTACTTTGCTGTGAAGAAATCGAAGCATGAGCTCCGAAGCGGTCGCGAACGGTTGGCATCCAACGCAAGGTGTTACATGCGGTAGGCGAAACTGACAGCTAAACTGTTGACAACTTCAGGGACATGTTGCTTGAAGAAAGCAAGATTGTCGATCATTTAGCATCGTCTGGTGCTTGCTTCGATCATATCCTTCGTTATTATCGTGCCTGGCAAGAGAGCGGTGAGTGTCTTTTGTTTTCATAATGATAGTATCCTGCGTGCTCACACCGAAACACTTGACAGGCTATCTCTACGTCCAAACGGAGCTATGCAGTGGAGGCAACCTTCGTGACCTTCTCGATGGTCAGAATAGCGTTCCTCTTCCCGAGGAACTGCTTTGGAATGTGCTTAATCAAGTGGCACATGGTCTGGAGGCTCTTCATTCCAATCATATCGTTCACTTGGACGTCAAGCCGGACAACACGTTCATCACATCGACAGGCGTTTTAAAGCTTGGAGATTTCGGCGTCGCCTCGAAGACGTCAAGCTCATCGACACACAAAGCTGATCTTGAAGGCGATGCTCGCTACATGCCGAAGGAACTGCTGTCGAGCACAGAGCGCCATCCGTCTGCAGATATCTTCTCCCTTGGTGAGAGCTCCTTCCCAGCAACGTTTGTTGCCTATGTGGAGTGTGCTTACGTTTCGATCTCACACAGGCATCATGCTGATTGAGATGGCGACAAATCTCACTCTTCCTCAATCGGGAGAACAATGGCACGCAATTCGCCAGTCCGTCTTACCGCCACTTCCGTCTCAGTACTCGGCAGCATTGCTTGAAATTGTCAGCCAGGTAAATCCAAGTTGTTGCAAAGGCGGCGCATTCTTCCTTCCTAATCTCTTTGCTTCATGCAGATGGTCCATCCTGAACCAAGCTGCCGTCCAACTGCATCTAGTCTCCTGCAAGACCAACGGATTATGTCTGCGAGAGACTCGCATGCACTGTTGATCGAGGTACGATCCACATTTCCACCACGACGTGTGATACGACCAACAAAGTCTAACTGACATGGACATTGCAGCACGCAAGGACCCATCAATTCGAGCCAAATACGATCCGCATGGCTAACGCTCGACGCTCCAGCATTTCGGGCACTCCACGCAAGCGCCGACTCTCGCTCACGCATATCGCTCTCATTCACTGACGCGCATCTATCAACCATTGATGAAAATTATGAAACCAATTCGAAAAATATAATATTCAATCGAGACCTTATCCCCTACACCTAACCGGTCCGTACCTGCCTCACAGCCGAACCGAACCGGTGGTCACAGGGGGACCGAGTACAGACACAGGTTACACACATCCATTGGCTGGTCGTCGGCCCCATAGCTGTTGGCTCGAGACCAGCGGCTGCCTTGGCATTGCAGTCGCTCGCAGATTCTCATTCTTGTGTGAAGGCAAAAGTACGTGACCTCATGCTTCATGCCACGCGACATCAAGAGAGACAGAGATACTGATGCGGTCATGATGTTATGTTGGTGACGCATCTACAGTGAAGTTCAACTCGGCTGTTTCCTCGTCCCGCCGCAAGTCGCGCAAGGCGCACTTCGGCTCGCACTCGACGGCGCGCCGCGTGCTCATGAGCGCGCCGCTCTCGAAGGAGCTCCAGAAGAAGTACAATGTAAGTTAGTGGGTGCTGGCGACAACGCTCCACTTTACTTTCAAACGAGTAAGCCCATGTCGGTGGCACCGAGCTCGTCTGCTCTTCAAAAGGAGAAGGACGGCTCGGGGCGTTTCACACCGACGCTTCATGGCATCGTGTGATCTGTAAGTGGCCGATCCGATGCCCCGCAGGCGAGCGCGCCTTTGCAAGCTATCTCGCCTGTGGGGGGTCGATAGATCGATCCATCGTGGAGATCCGTCCTGGAGCGACAATGGGAACAGCACGTGCTGACGTCGGCTGTGTTGATGTAGGTCCGCTCGCTCCCGATCCGCAAGGATGACGAGGTGACGATTGTGCGTGGCTCGTTCAAGAACCGCGAGGGCCGCGTGACGACGGTCTACCGCAAGAAGTTCGTGATCCACGTTGAGCGCGTGGTCCGCGAGAAGGCCAACGGCGCCACGGTGCCGGTCGGCATTGACGCGTCCAAGGTCGTGATCACCAAGATCAAGCTCGACAAGGACCGCAAGAAGATTCTTGAGCGCAAGAACCGCGCCACGGACGCCAAGGGCAAGTTCACGGAGGCCGATGTGCAGATGGCCAACGTCGACTAAGCAGCCGCGTACATGACGTGCTTTGCCCCCCGCTGTTAAAGGCCGAGAATGAGAGGACACTTGCCCACTCGATCTGTCTTCCCGTCGCTCTTTGTTTCCAATTGTACTTTTAGAATTACGTGACGAGCGAGAGCTTGCGCATCTCGCTTTCGATCATCTGCCGCAATGTCACTGCCGGTTGGTCGCTCACGAGCTCTACTAGCAGATTAATAAAGTCGACCTCTCGCTCGGCGTACTCCCGCAGCGACAGCTCCTGCATCTCGAGCTTGCGGAGTACCTTGTTGACCAGCGGCACGAGCTGCGGTTGCGAGCGCTTCACGCTTGAAAAGAGCTTCTTTTCGGTCTCGCGCGCCTGCGCATCTCGCCGCCAGGACTCGCTGTCCAGCATCGGCGCCGTCGGCGCAGCGCCAGGCGTCAGCCGTAACCGGCTCATGCGGTCGCCGTGTTTGCGCACAAAGCGGTCCAGGATCTCAGCTTTCTTTTGCTCGCTCTCGATGGACGCGAGGTACATCTTGGTGGCCAGCAGCTCCTCGGTCGTCGCTGCTTTCTCCATCAGCAGGCGGTCGTTCTCTTGCTGCAGATGCTCCGCTTCGTGCTGCGCCTGCTGCACCTCAGCGTCGAGCCGCTGCTTCCCGAGTCGCGCGGCCAGCAGCGTCTCCTCCTTCGCTGAGAGCTCTCTGCACGTGACGCACAGGCAGACAAACCGACAGACAGACAGACGTGAGCCATCGATCCTCCCCACTTGACCACTCTCCACTTGCTCTCCACGCGCGCTCACTTACCTCGCCAGCCGATCAACTTTCCTCGTTGAGTCGCGCACGAGCTTGCTCTGCGCGAGAAACTGCCGCTCGCGCTTGCGGTACTCGACGAGCTGCTGCTCCAGCGCCTGCCGCTCCTCCGCCATCGCTTGATACCGCCGCTTGAGCTCCGTCAAGCTGCCGTGCACACCGCTGCCACTGCCACTTCCACCACTGACTCCACCGAAGACTACGGCATCGCTGCTGCTCTCACTCGCTCCGCCAGCGAGTCGCAGCTCGAGCTGCACGTTCAGCGCGCGAAGCTGCTGCACCTCGCGATGCAGCGACTCGACGTCCTGCTCATAGTGCTCAAACACGGTGGCCGCAGGCGACTGGCGCTCGAGCGCGCGCAGCTTGCGCCGCAGGTTGGCGGCCTCGAGCTTGAGGTTCTCGATCTGCAGCTCGTGCTGCGCGCGGAGCTCCTCGTGGTCGCGCACGGCGTCGGCGGCGCGGCTCTCGGCGGCCTCGCGAAGCCGCTGCTGCTCCTGTACGATCGTCAGCAGCGCGTCATAGTTGCGCCGCAGCAACGCGGCATCACTCGCCTGCACGCGGCGCGCTGCATCGGCGTCCAGGCCATCAACGTTGGGCTGCGGCAGCACTTGCGTCGGCAGGTTGGCTTGCTCCAAGACGTCATGCCACGACTGGTTACACCGAGTCGTCGATGCCATGGCTGACGCCAGTGCTGTGCTCGATGTCTTGATCGTCGAAGTAGATGGCGCTGCCAAAGGCGAAGGCGATGGCGAAGGCGATGGCGCCGGTAGAGGACGTGGGGGTGGAGGCAGCGGCGCGAGCACGTGGTCTTCGTCGTGGTCCTCGTTGTCGTTCGCTGGAGAGATGGGATCCTCGATGGGCAACGGCAAGGAGCTCGACCGACGCACGACGGAGCGAGCGGCAGGACGCAGCAGCGGCGACGCAGACGTGGAACTCGTGAGCTGGATCGAGTCCATGAGTCGAGCGTAGAGATCGGAGCTTGACGTACCCGAGACGGAGCCGCTGGTGCTCGGACCAGAGCCAGCAGCACCAGGCGCTGGATGAACGGCAGCGCGTTGGGCGCTCGAACCGGCCGCCAGGATGTCCTGCTTGCGCTGCCGGAACGCCTGCAGCCACGAGGATGCGTCGGCCGTCACTGCAGGCGACGCCGCCGTCACGACCGAGTCATCGACAGGCAGCGCCGTGAACAGCGGTGCTCGCTCAGGCTGCAGTCGAGTGATGGGGCTGGCACCCGCGAGTCGGTTCAGCAGCGACTCTCCGATCGCGACGGCCGCCATCGCCTTCGCGGCGGCCGAGTCCAACGGCTCGGGCGCCCCCGTGCTCATCGGACTGACACCGCCACTAGTGCTCGCGGCGTCGCTTGGACTGGGCGCCGTCGTCGGCGTGAATGGCTGGAAGCCCAGTTGACGGAGCTCGACGCCCGCGAGGCGTTTGCAGACGCAGGCAAACCCGCGCAGATTCGCGACCGCGTTCAGCAGCGCCACGTTCTCGCGAATACACGCGCGCGAGTCGATGACATTGGCGTAGAGAAACGTCCTGGCGTTGGACGTCAGCAGCGGCTGCAAGAAGCTCGCGAGTACCATGCGGGGGTGCTGCTGCTTGCTGGGCTTCGCGTCGCTCGCTGAATCATTCCTATTGCGTGGCGACAGCGGCGGCGATCGCGACTTGGTGAGCTGCCGGACCTCGTGGAGCACGTCGTAAAACTCGAGCTTCTCCTGCACCGCGAGCGGATCCCGAAACTCCTTGAGGTCGGCGAGATCCGCGACGTGCAGCGTGCTCAGCTGACCGCCGTCACCACGGAGGAACGCGAGTCGCACGAAGAAGTGCGAGTGCTCGGCGCTCTGCTTCATGACGATGCGGTTCGTCTTGGCGGTCTGCAGAATCGCAAGCGCGGTCGCAAGCGTCGGCGCTTCCAGACAGACAAACGTGAAGCCGCCGCTACCAGCAGCGGCTCCACCACCACTGGCATCCGAGCGACTCGATGCTGTCGTTGACGACTGCGTCTTGAGCAGGTCGACGGCCGCGTTGTTCACGATGATCCAGCTACTGATACCGACGTGCCAGTCGCCGCCGTTGCCGTTGCCGCTGCCGCTGCTGCGCACTGTCGCCGGTGCTCGCAGCCAGGAGGCGCTCTCGGCACGTGGTGCTGCATGGCGGCGGAAGAACTCGCCAAGCAACGCGCCGATTTGGCCATGCGCGTCCAGAAGCTGTTCGTCGGTCGCAGCCGACGACGACGACGATGGCGATGACAACGATGGCACGACGGCCGCGGCTGCGGCAGTGGCGATGGCGATGGCTGTGGCGTCTGCGCCTGCGCCCGTCGATTTGCCGAACAGCAGCCGGAACTTTTGCGTCGGGTGGATGCCTGTGGCGATGATGTTGGCATTCAGCCCGGCGTCGCATACGTGCTCCAGCGCCGGGAGCGAGACCTCGCGGAAGAAGTCGGCGCTGTGCGTCGAAGTTGTCGACGACGAGAACACGGTGTGGAACTCCCACTCGGCGCCGGGACTATGGCGCCCAGCGCTCCCACATAATGACGCTGTCGCTGCCGCCGCGGTCGAAGTCGCTGCCGAGGTTGTCGGGCTCGTATTTCCAGTCGCGGCGCCGCTTGAACCTGTCGCTGACCCGGCGTCGCGGGAATCGCGCGCTGCGACACGCACACATCGCCGTTCTGGTTGAACGTCAAACACTGGCGTCGCGCGGTTCGCGGCCGTCACGAAGCACGACAGGTGCAGCTGCGCCAGCACGACGGACTGCGCGTTGCTGTTTCCATTGGCTGTCGGCGCCGCAATAGAGGAAGCGTTCATAGTGAGCGAGCAATCGCTCCCATGTCACGCGAGGGTCCTCGTAGTCGGGTACGGAAGCAGGCAGGACGGACGCGACGGTTCGAGTACCGCGCTCTATTGGGCATGCCGACGGTACATGCATGATGAACCCACATCATGATGAGATGACTTGGACATAGAGAGATAGATGGTGGTAACATGACGCATTTACTTCATTTTAAATAGACTGCCATCGCTTGTATCGCACACGGCGGCGGCAGTCGAGGCGCCGTGCAGTGCTGCTTGCTGCCACTGTGGCTACCGGGACGCACGAGTCGCCAGTCGCTGGTCGCTATCGGTACACTCGACAGCCGTCATCGCTGTCGATGCTTCTTCACTAAAATACATGAATCACTCGTGCGCGGGCCGTCAGGAGTGCTAATGTTGCATTTGACACGACGCGAAAAGCTCCATCGGATCCTCGTCGATAGTCGCACACGACGACGACGAGCGCATCGGAACCACGTCCATAAACTCAAAGTCACAGACCATATCGCATTCGTCCATCGCAGTCTCGTCCGAACACGTATCGACTTCCACGGACACGTTGTGCATCTTGGCCACGGCGTCGACAATGTCGTCGAACAAGCCAATCTTCCACGCAAGATGCTTCTGCTCGAGGAAGAACAGCACGCGATACGCATCCCAAAAGTGGGCGTTGTCGATCTTGCGCACGCGCGTACCGTTCACAGTGTCGCGAAAGACCTTCTGAATGCGTTGCACGTCGACTCGGACTTGACTCATGTCGACACCTTGAGCGACAAGAAAACGGAGCAGCACCAACAACTCGTGCTCCGACGGGCGGTAGTGACCGCTGTGGGGATAAATAGTCTCGATCACCCCATTCTTGATCACCATCATACCCGCCGTCTGTACGCACTCACCAGCGACAAAACTCGTGTGGTGAATACGTGGAATCTTCTTTGTCTCTTTCTGACCACCATAGAGAACACCATCACGTAGAACAAATATCCATCCTTCTTCGCCGCTCTCGACGATTTCTTGCGACAAGACGTGAAAGACGCGCCCGTCTCGAATCGTGAGCGCAAACTTCTGCCGCTCTGCGTCAGTGTCGCAGTAGAGCACGGTTTCTCGCTCGAGTTTCGTGCGCGGCACACCTTCAACCTCGATCGACTCGTCGTCCAGCCACTCCCAGAAACTGGGCGTCGCAGCTTGTCGCTTCCATTCCTTGTAGTACGCGCGCAAGTTCGCACCATACCTAATGTCGGCGTCGACAGTGATGCGCATTCAGTAATTCATTCACCCACACACAAACTGGAAAAAAACCAATACGAATGCGTCCTTACCGATGCTTGCGATCACAGACCTCCAGCCAGCTCTTCTTGTCCACCACCGAGATATTGCCGGCGCTGTAGCCCTTGACCAGTTTGGGCGAGTACTTTTTCGCGAGCTTGACTATCTCTTGCATGTTCTGATACGTTCGTCGTTTAGCCCGCATGTTCTCCGCAGTCATTGCCAGTCGCTGCCTCGCGGCCACCTCCACTCACTCGCGTCTTGGCGCCGTCCGTCCCTCTGGCTACTGCTTGTCGGTCCAAAGAGACGCGGCGCTTGTTCTACCCAATCCCGATGGATCGCTGTCGCGCGCACGATGCTGTCGCCGTCGACGTCTTGGCAATGCGGTTCCAACTCGATGCGACCGCAGCCACGCACGCACGCTACTCCACGCGAGCTCCACGAAGTCGCGCACTCGGAGACACGAATGCGTTCGGGTCGCTTGGTTCGGTTGTGTCAATCGGTGGATCGTTCGTTGCCGGCGTTCAGAGAAATCGAACGACGATACACGAACGGATTCGGGTCACCTCGAGCGTACGGCGTCGCTTCTTCTTCCACGTCTTCTTTCTTCTTCTTTCGGCCACGGTCCTCTCTCCCTTTTTGTCCGCAATGTGACTTGTCGGTTTGTTGGCTCGAACGTTGGTGGTCGGTTTGGTCGGTCGGAAAAAACACCAAACGCACACCCACCCGCACGCCAGTCTAAGCCAATCTCTTGAGTCGAAGGGAGAAAATTGCGAAATGACGCGTCAGTGTGGGCACTCGCACACCAACTGGAGCGGTCGTGGGTTGCTCCAACCCGCTGCAAAACGGCGTCCGGAAGAAGCCGAGGGTCCATCTCAACCTACCCCTTATAACTCGATGGTCCAATCACAGCAGGCGGGTGGACAAACCCTGCCCCTCGGCACCTCTTGGAGGCAACTTGACCCACCGCCCCAGTGCGCTCATTCAACCTCTCCCGTTCTTCCTTCTCCATGACCAAAGCCATCCAAAAATGGATCTCCGCTGGAATTCGCGGGGATGCCGGACGCGCGCGCATGATGCCTCTGCGTCGCGTCCGTAGCCGCAGTGTATGCGGCAGCCGTGTCGCGGCTTGGATCTGGGGACGCGACATCTCGCGCGCTGAAAATGGAGGCACCGAGACATGTCGGTTTGGCCGCTGCCTGCGCCTGACAGGAGTTGGATCAGTTTGGGTGCGCAATTGATCCGTCCGTCCGTCCGTCTTCGGCGATGCCATGCAGACTGGCGCCGCTGCGCTCACCAACATGGCGGCGATGAGAGCTTTCTGGTCTCGCCCATGTGATTGACGGACCAGATTCAGCTTCGTTGGACCACTGGACGACGCGTCGTAACGGAGCGTGGCAATGCAATGCGTGTGTATGTGTGTATGGTGTGTGCGTAATGGCTGTTTGGAGGAGATTCGCTTTTGAATCCGACGGCTGAGAAACGACCACCGACCACCAGCAATTCTCTGCTATTGAAGGCAACATGCGATGCGCTCGAGAAGCACTCACAGCACCGACCGACGGAGGCCCCAACAACGCATCTATCTCCATGAGACGGCTCGCACGCGCTTTCCGTCTGCTTCTTCTTTCTCGCTCGCTCTCACAGCCATTTGGCTTCCGACTCGTGGGTGGCGCGAGCCCTCAGATGGTGGCTCAAGTCGTGCCTCGCGCACCACCAGTCGTTGGTCCATCGGACTGGCCATGCACGCCAGCTGGCATGACGCGTGCGCGCTGGCACCAGCGGACAATCTTGTTCGCGCCACCTGGCGTCACTCTCTCGAGGGAGTGAAGCCATCCATGTTTATTTGGGTGCATGTTTGTAGCTCCTCATGCCTGATGGCGGGCGACATGGCATCGACGCTCAAGTCCTACGAGGTGCCGCAGCCATGGGAGGAGCACCAGGGATCGCTCGTCGACCGCGTGACGCAGGTCAGCGTCGAGGCGCAGCGCATCTACGCGCAGCAAGAGGCGCTGCTGCCGACACTTCACCACGACCACACCATCGATCCGGCGAGCACGGCGCACGTGCACGACGTCGGTCGCCGTGTGCTCATCTTGCGTGAGAATGCAAAGAAGCCCGACAAAGTTGCGCTGCGAATCGCAGAGCGTGAAGAGGCGAAGCGACGCGTGATCCCGAGTCGGCTCCAGGAAAGCGACGACGACGCGGAGGATGGGGACGACCGACAGGATGACACCCGCATTCAACAGCGACTGGTACGTGGTACACGTCTGCACAACCAGCGTACCATAGGCTCTGGCTTTTTGCCATCACTTACGCTGCACATGTGCGTTGCTACAGGACATTATGCTCATGGACCAGGAATGGGACACGCGGACGTGGAACAGCGCCAAGATCGAGGCGGCGATCGAGACGCTGTACGACGAGATCGAGAGGTCCGACATCGTCGCGCGGCGCGAGCTCGCGACAACGATGCTCGTGCGCCTACTCGAGACTCGCGAGGAGGCCGTCGCGTACGTCGAGTCCACCATCTCCATCCTCATGAACAAGGCGTTCAAGAGTCTGTCGCGTCTCGCGAACAAGGTCCGCATCTACCGCGTCGCCTCGCTGCTCGCGGTGCTCGCGCAGTGGTTCGCACCCGTGTTGTCACGCGACAGCGCCACCGCCAAGTGCATCGCTGTGCTGCTGCGTGAGACAGAGTGCTGTGCGCGCATCCTGCAGCACCACTGGCGGGGCGTGCTCTTCGAGCGCACGGTCCGACGCCGTGAGCTCGACCCAAGTGTGCGCGCTCGTCTGCGCTCCATGCATCTCATCAAGAACGTCGAGTTGCGGCACCAATTCAAGGCGCTTCGCGACGCCATCGGCTCCGGCGGCGTCCCGCTGGAGGCCACGGCGTCCTACATCGCCATTCTCTCGCACCTCGTGCGTCCGCCGACGGCCGCGACCGCGCAGCTCACGCCCAGCGCCGCACTCCACAGCGTCGGCGCGGACCAGAAGCGCGTGCTGAGCTCGGGCGTGCTCGTGTTTCTCGCATCGTGGATCCCGAGGGATCCGTTGCCGCTGACGTCGCCAACGTCTCTGCTGCGACGGTCCATCGCAGAGACCGCCAAGCAGATCTTCCTCGAGCTTGTACGCAGCTTCGCCGACGACCCTGCCAAGATCATTGAGCTGCTGCGCACCAACGTCGTGGACCGTGTCGTCACGGACGCTGCCGCTCAACTCGACGCATCGACGCCAAACTACGACGTCGTCACGTCGGCGCTGCAGGTCGTCGGGCAGCTCTCGCGCGCCGTGCGAATGCAGCACGACCGTTTGTCGACCGTCGTTCACAGCCACGCAGCCGTCGCGACGTCCAGCGCCGCCGCCGAGCGCGCGGAAGCTGCGTACCTGCTCTCGCAGTTGGAGCGCGCAGCGACGCAGCTTCTCGTGACATCGCACTGCACGGAGACACTGCTGCGCGTGCTGCCGCTGGCTCGAGAGGCGTCGCAACTCACGATGTGCGCGACGGTGCTGGACACGCTGCGTCATCTCGGGACGTCGGTCGGCTTCAAGCCACTGCTCGACGCGCTGACACGGCGAGGCGGCCGCTCGCTCGAACACGTCGTGCTTTGCGTCGACCTCGGTAGCGATGCTGAAGACGTCACAGCAGCGGCGAAGGCCGTCGAGCGCGCAGCCGTCGCGTTGTTCGTCGAGCTCACGGAGCATCCGGACGCCCGCGCGGGCTTCACGACCGCCGGAGCCGTCGGACTGTTCACGCGGTGGTGCGATATGGGCGTCGAGCGCACGCGCCACAGCAAGCGCTTCATGCTGGCGCTGACGTGTCTCGTCCTACTCGCGCGGCAGACCGGAGAGAGCCACATCACCACCACAACGGACCAGTCTCCAGTGGCGACACGCGTTGCGATGGCCGCGATCGCGGTCGTCGACTCGCTGCCGTCGCTCGCAGGCCGCGTCAACGCGTTCTACGACGTGTTACTGAGCATCGTCTGGACGCCGGCGGCGGCCAAACGCGCGGCGTCGTACCTGCATCGCGCGAACGTACTGGGGCCCATTCTGCTTCGGTTCCTCGCACGCGTGCAGCCCAGCGACATGGCACCGAGCGTATGGCAGGACCCGACACACCGCAGCATCAGCTGCATTGCGCTCAGTCGGTTCTTTCGCGTCGCCGCCGTGGCGCACGCGTGCTTCAGCGAGCGCACCGTGAACCACCTCGCACTCGCGCTGCAGTGCAACCGCTTGGACGCGCTTGAACGCACGTGGCTCAGTCGTAGCCGCAGCTCGTCCGACCAGCGGTTTCTGCACCACGTCGGATCGATGGAGGCGTGCAAGGCGCTGAGCCGACTTGCGCGATGCCCCAACTCGGTCGACACGACGCTCAAGCCGTCGCTCACGTCGAGCAGTGTACCCGCGCTGCCCCCCGCCGTGATCTGCGACGTCGTGCTGCGGCTCCATGTCCTCGAGGACCTACTCGCGCTCGTGCAGGTGCCGACGGACGCCGCCGAGTGGAGAGACGTCGAGGAGCTCAAGGCGCTTGCGGCCGTCGAACTCGTCGGGTACCTGCGGCCGATGCCGTTCGGCGAGGACGCACGAGAGGCGTTTCTACGCAGTGAGCACGCACACGCTCGCTACGCCATCGAGCGCCTGCAGACGCTCGTCGAACTCGCAGCTCCGTCGATACTCCACGTGTTGCGCGAGCCAAGTGTGAGTCCCGCGATGGGAGCGATGTGCTGTGCCACATTGAGCCGTCTGGCGGCGACGAACGCCTGCCGCAGCCAACTGCTCGCGAAGGGAACGCTGTCCATCGCGCTGCTGCACGTGCCCGAGGTGCTTGTGGACGCGCGAGCGCTCGCAACGAGCCACAAGACGGCTACTTCACCGTCTTCTCGGCCCACACCCGTCGCGTGCGACGCTGTCGTGAGTGACCCAGTACTGCTGAGTGTCCCGGCGTCGCTGTTCACGCTGCTGAGCAAGCTCTGCGCGATAGCCGACGGACGCGTGGCGTTGATGCGCGCGCAAGTGATGCCGCGCGTGCTCAAGCGACTTCAGCTCACCGACGCGACCGACACTGTGCGCGACCTAGACGTCAAAAGCGAGATCGCGGTGCTCGTGCGCCGCCTTGCAGCGACGAACGTCGTCGAGGGCAACACGAGCGAGCTCTTTCTGCACTTTCACGTGCTCGAGCTGCTCGCCGAGATCGTCGCCAGCGTCGCGCGAGCGCCGGCTCCCACTCAGTCCCGCGCTCACGCGCGTTGGCGCTGGCGGGTGTTGGACCACGTCGTCGCGGCGATCGCTGCGCTCGCGCAGGACGTGATGGTCTGCGTGCCACGGCTCGTGCGGATTGACGTCATGGCGCTATTGCAGCCTGTGTTTGCCGAGACGGCGGAGAGCTGCGACCGAGGCAACGACAGCCCACACGTCCAGTCGCTGTGGTACGAGATCGTCGCGATCGTCCACGCCATCGCGTCCTACCCGTTCGGTGAGTTCGACGGCTACTTACTGCGCCACAGCCACGGCGTCCTGCAGGAGCAAAGCGACATGACGGTGGATTCGCCGGTAACGCTGATGGATCGCATTAAGCGGCTCGCGTACGACTTCAAGCGCGAGCTGCGACATCGACCGAGACTTGCTGGCGACCGCCCGTCTATTGGAGAGCTCGCACGGGAGACACTCGCCAAGCTCAAGGAGAGGCACGCGCCAGCGCGGAGTCCCACACAAACGAAGATTTCGACGGTGGGAACAGGTAGAACAACTGCGTCATTCCCTGCGCTGCCAGTGTCGCCCAAGACCAAGGCAACGTCCAAAACTAAGCGAGAGACAGAGAAACCCTCCAGTCGAGATAGCCGCCGTCCCGAGAGTGCGACGCTGCTGCCACTGACGTCACCACCGAAAGACGTGACAGAGGCTTCAAACGTAAAGGAGGCCGTGTCTTCTTCGACCGACATCTCACGAGATCTCCTCTCCACACGGCCTCCAGGACCGATGCCGTCTTCAGGCGAGCCACCGCCTCACTACATCTTTGCTAGACCGAAGTCTAAAGCCAAGAAGAGCACAAAACGACGAGGAAATAATGGCGCAGACGACGTGTTCAGCCATTGCTTGATGCTGGATCCACTGTTTGATCAAGCGAGCGCACCTGTCGCTGTGGTCGCGCGTGTCCGAGAGGGGTCGCGTGCGTCGATGGACGAGCAAGGTGACAACGAGGATCTCGCGAGCCACGCGTTTTACCAGGAGTTGGAGCGTCAAGGCCACTGCGTGCAGTTCCGAGGCCGGCGAGCCAAGCGAGGCGACCGCTACTTCCCCTCGCTCGGCCGTCTGCACATTGAACAACCCGATACAGTGTTGCGATGATACCTGAATTCAAAACTTCAATCTTTGTCGCTCTCTCTCTTTGCCGATTGGGGACGGAGAGCTAGCTACCCGCCATGCAAACTAAACCAGCGACGACACGGTGCGCTCGTCGTCCGAACGAGTGCCATAACTCTTGAGCTTGCCTGCCGACTCGCGGCGGATGAGGCGCTGCGACGACGACAGCGTGCCACCAGCGCCACCCGAGCTGCGCAGCACCATGGGGCTTTGGCGGTAGACGATCTTGCCACCACGTCGCTTGCGCATGAGGTGCGTCTTCTGCAGCGTCGGCGACGCGTACATCGGAGACTTCTCGATCGCACGCGTGCCAGCGATGCGCTCCTCCTTCTCCGAGTGGTACACGAGCAACCCCATGACCAGCACAAACAGCGCAAAGCCGTCGTAGATCGTGAACTTCTGGCCGGCGAATTCGCCCGTGAGCATCGGGATCATGTACAGCAGGTCCGTGAGCGGCAGGCACACGGCCGACGACACGACGAAGAGCACGCTGCTGCCTTCCTTGAAGATGTAGAGCATGAGCTGGTTGTAGATCATGTTGAAGATGATGAACACGAGGAACACGTGGAAGACACCGATGTCGCACGAGATGTGCTCGCCGTTGAACTCGACGCTCTCTCCGAGGAAACACTGGTGCGCCTTGCTCACGTAGTCGCCGAACTGGCCCCACGGCACCGGCGGATCGCTGAACGCCTTGATGCGGATCGTCCAAATTGATGCGATGCCCAGCAGCAACTGGTAGAAGCTGATCCACGCGTTGGCGTACCAGATATCGAGATCCACGTCCTTGAGACCGATCTCCTTGTACACATTCGACATGGCCGCCGGCACGAGCGAGATGATGTACAGCGAGATCCACCCGGCGGTCGGATCCGGCATGTTGGCGGACTGCTCACCATTCAGGATGGGCATCATGTTGACGAGGCCGCCGTACAGCACAAGGATCGAGCCGAGGATGTGGCCTCGCTTGAAACGCGTCGTGAGGAACACGTACGACAGCAGCATGTTGAGCGGCAGGTTGAGCTGGTTCAGCACGTTCGCCAGGTTACCACCGATGTGCGGCGTCGGGAACGCGCCGAGCATGTTGTACAGCGTGTCCAGCAGCGCCATGATGGCGTACTTGTAGTGCGGGAACGATCGCATCTCCTCCGTGATCTCATCTGATGACAACGCAAAGCGTACAATGAGATCCACACGCGAATAACCAAACAACACCCATCGACAACAGAAAACGCACCAGTATAGTAGCGCTTGTAGCTGCATCACGGAAGAACGCACAATAATATCGAAAGATCACAGCACAAGCGTTGAGAAACAGGCTCTCACAAGATCACCACTCACGGATGACAGCAGCACTTACATGGCCACGGGGCAGGACGTCACGATGAACGCCACCGGCAAGATCACATTGGAGAAGTACCACAGGAAAGTCGTGTACTCGTACGTAATGCGCCTGCATCATTCCATCGTCACGGTCATGAGTCAGTCAGTCGCTCCGCCAGTCACTGCGCAGCTGTCGCCCCCACGTACGTGTACAACACGCGATCCACGCAGCGCGCGGCGATCAAGAGGATGAGCGCCACCGCGAGCTTGGACTCCCACAGCAGGCGCTTGATGTCCATGGCTTCAAGGAGCTCCTAGCGCGTTGCGTCGAAATACCCGAATGAGGGTGGCGGAGCAACGGAACGGAACGGAGGAGCGGAGCAGAGGAGCGGAGGAGCGGAGGCAAAAGATGGCAGGGGAGAGCAGAGCGAGAGAGCGGAGCGGTGACACAGCCCGGACAGAGTGATGGTCGTCCAGCCCTGGATGCGTGACGTCCAGGGCTGACGAGAGCCGTGACGCAGATCCACTTGGATCCAGCAACAACACGACGTCCACCACCAGTCCAGCGTCCAGCGTCCAGGGGGCGACAAGAAAAACGAAGGAACGCCGGCGCAACGCCAGCATGACACGCGACCCACCCACGCCCTGTCGCTGGATCCGATAGAAACGGGGCGCGACCAGCATGGAAACGATACTTTTCTAATTCTAACCAGCAGTTGAAGTTGCCGCTCGCTTGCTATCTTTATGCCTTGTGTGGCATTCATGCTCACAGCAGAGCGACGCTGATATAGATGGATGCGCATGCTGCTATGTATGCGTGCACGCATGCGGTAACAACGAACTTTGCTCACAGTGTGCCAAGATACACAGACACACAGTCGTACAGCAGCGGACATGGGCGCAGAGGCGATCAAGATGAGCGACAGCGTCGAGCTGGAGAACGGCACCAAGATGGTGCGCGTGCCGCTCGGAGCGCTCAAGGCCGCGATCGCAGGCGTGCGCAGCGGCGTCGAACAGAAGAAAAGGCTCGAGGCCGACATCCTGCGCGCGGACGCGGAGGCGAAAGCGCTTGAAGTCAAGCTGCAGAAGCGCCAGGACCAGTTGGACAAGTGCTCGGCGTTTCGACCGGATGCGCCGCGGCCGAACCAGCCACGCGGGGCAAACCCGAGGGCGTTCTTCCGGCAACGCTCGCGAAGTGTGCTCTTCTCTTCAAGTATGCGCGACCTCGTGGGCGAGCTCGCTGACGAGATGAATCAACTGATCGCAAGAGAGGACAATGTACGTGCGTCGCAAATCAGGGCCAGTCCACTTGTGGTCTGACTGATGAACTTGTGGATGCAACAGATCCGAGCGTTGATGGATGCGACACGAGATTTGTGCCAGAAGTCCGAGTTCCATGACGTCATTGGCAGCGCAATTCGAGCTGCGCAGAGCGTGATCGCAGCAGAAAAGTACACTCTCGGGATCCTGAACGAGAAGAAAGATACGCTCGAGCTGTTTTCAAACCCACCGGTCGTGCTACCTGGACGCTCGCACATGGAGGATGGTTGCCTTGTGGTAGACAGTAACACTACCTTCGGACGCGTTGTCCTGGTGCGTGCAACACCCAAACAATGTTGTGCATCAGCAACCGATCTGACATGTATTTCACAGACAGGGAAGCCGCTGGAAGTCGATGAGGTCGGTGAGTCTGACGTTGTCGATCTGTTTGAAGATCAGCTAGACATGCTAGAGTTCGAACCACAAGCGCTCCTCTGTGCTCCAATATTCAACGTGCACGGCATCATGGTCGGGGTGTTTCAAGTGATCACTCGCAAACGGCCAATCACTGTAACCTCACCAGCTCATTCCGTGGGGCCTCCAGGATCATCCAAGAGCGACCAAACTACAAGCGAAGTGTCAGTATCTTCGAAGACGATCTTCTCTCCGCTCGAGAAAGAGAGCTTCCACTATATTTGTGTCATCACTGGAACAGCAATCTGGAATATGGCATTAGCGAAGGCACATCAACTTGCCCAGAGTCGCATCGAGTGCCTGCTACGGCTAAACCGGAACATTTCAGCTGAAACAAACTCGTCGTCAGTGCTTGATCAAGTCATCGCAGTATCGTATGAGTTACTAAACGCCGAAAAGATCCAGCTCTATGTTCGAGATGAAGGCACTGAGGAGTTCTACATTGCGTGCTCAGGTGAAGGAGTTGCAAAGGATGAGTATCATACAGAGCACAATGGAATTGCTGGATACGTGATGCGAACGGGTCAGCTTGTGCTGACAAATGCAGCACAAGATCATCCCGAGTTTGATCCGTCGTTTGACGAGAAGACTTCATTCCATACGCGCCAAGTGCTTTGCGCGCCCGTGAAAGATGCTGACTCCAATATCCTGGCCGTTGTATGCGCCTCCAATAAAGCTGACGGTGGTGAGTTCACATCAGAAGATGCATTGTACCTCAACTACGCAGCCGATGCCGCCGGGATCTCCCTTCACAAATCGAATTTGTTACGTGAGGTCATCACGTCCCAGCAGATCACTGAGGCTAGGTTGAAGCTCACTGATTTTGTAAGCACGTCGACATCAATTGCTGAGTTTGTGAACCTAGTCATGGAAGAAGGCAAGAAGTTGATGAACTGCGATCGATTCGGGTTTTTGTTGGTCGACCAGTTGAAGAAAGAGTTGTGGATCACGCAAATTGATGGCAAAAACATTCGGATGCCGATGAACAAAGGTATATCTGGACTTGTTGCGATGTCTGGTCAACCAGTGTGCACCCGCGACGCGTACACTCACGACTGGTTCGACTCGACCGTGGATCAGAAAACTGGGTATCGCACAACAAGTGTTCTGTGTATGCCAGTTTTCGAAGATCACGCTCCAGTTAATCCCAAGATTGTCGCTGTGGCGATGTGTATCAACAAGAAGGATGGACTTCGGGTCGTTCCCTTCACGGCGACAGACACCGTCAACATGTCTCGCTACTGCCAGGAGATTCAATTTGCGCTTGGTCGTTTGTCTCTCGATATCTCGTACTACAAGGTAGTTTCCGACTGTGGAATGAACGGAATGAATGCAAGCAATCCCAATCCCGAGTCGAGTGATTCGTCGGCTATTGTCACAAGCTCTGTGATCACACCGGGGTCCCCGGAGGTAACAGAAGCAGACATAATCTCTTCAATCGTGCACAAATATTGCCAATCCAGTGAGCTCGAAGGCTTGGACGTAATCGCCGACTCCTCATCTATGCCCAACGGAGCAGACGCGTGGATGTCCTCGATCCCAATGAACGACGAATTGGTGATGATCCATGACAATGGCAACATCCTCGGCATCGGAGACGTTGACCGATGGGATTTCAACTCGCTCGACTTGTCAACAGCCGACATCCTAATTTCTGCGACGGTGATCTTCCGAGTGTTTGGATTTCTCGAAACGTTCCGAATACCGAACGATAAGTTCCAAACTTTTCTATCGCATGTGGCAACCCACTATCGCCCGAACCCGTTTCACAACTTTCAGCATGCCTTTCAAGTCATGCATGCTCTGTACATTATGATCCGACGCGAGTGCTCAGCATACTTTTCTACTGTCGACACGTTCACCATGCTCGTCGCAGCCCTTTGCCACGGTAAGTGATTTGGCCTCTGTGGTGTCCACGATTCATCTCACAGCTCTTCCTGTTAGATATTGACCACCCTGGCAACAACAACGATTTCGAAGTCAAGTCGCTCAGCCAAATGGCTCTGACGCACAATGATGACGCTGTACTGGAGCGACATCATTGCCGTGTCACATTCATCATCTTGAGTCACTCTTCAGCAAACATCCTTGAGAATCTGCCCCGCGAAAGCTTCTTAAAGGTTCGGCGACTCATTATCCATTGCATTTTGGCGACCGATATGTCCAAGCATTTCGAGAAGTGCAAAGCTCTTGAGGGATTGACGAAGCGCCACATCATGGAGAAGAAGTACGTCTTCATGGCAATCTTGCTTCATGCAGCTGATCTTTCTGGGCAAGCGTTGCCGTACGATCAAGCCATTCGATGGGGCATGCGAGTGCTTACCGAGTTCCAGAATCAAGCGAAGAGCGAGGCTGAAATGAAGGTGCCAGTTGATTCGTTTATGACGAACCTCCACCAGATGAAAACACGGGTCACTGTACAGATGAACTTCATCAATTACGTGCTTCGCCCGATCTGGCGTCCACTCGCAGCCCTATGCAAGCAGCTACGAGTGTATGCAGACTCATTGGAGGCAAACTTCGACTTGTACAAAGCCGATCTCGACAAACTAAACGGCGAAAGCCCGGAACGACCGGTGATGTACGTGCGCGGCGATAGCTCCAGAAACCTTCAAAAGCAGAAACAGACGAGTGCAGCGATAGATGCGACCGACAAGGCTGAGACTCAACAGACCTAGAATGAAACAGCTTTAGATTGCTCTTCATCGCCGACTTTGCGCCGTTTCTACAACTTTCGTGACAACACTTGCGAGCTTTTCGAGCTAACGATCGCAACGACATTACTTTGTTCCATCAGGACGTCCTCAGACGCACGCTCTCTTGCGTTGGAGAGCAGATCGGAAAGCAGACTCTCAAGCTCCTGCGAGTCGCTGACCAACTGCACGATCGTGCTGCGAAGGAATTCAGCATCCAGTTGGACTTGCTGTAGCGCAAACTTGGTAAGTTCCTGCTCTCGAATCCACTCTCCGTATGCCTTAATGACCATCTTCAGCATGCTTTGAAGAAACCACTCGGTCGACACGTCAACGTTCGAGTTGAATATCTGAATGCGCTTCGCGAAGATGCGCTCGATATCGAGCTGCATACCGCTCGCTCCGCCTGCACCCCGAGACGGCAATCCGCTGGTTCGGCGACGGAAGTCTCGGCTGCCCGTGCGACTATTCGAGCCGCTCAGGAGAGCCATGCCTTGTTCGTCGCCAAGTCCGACCGCAATGTCTCGGCCAATGCGGACTGCGTTTTCGATCACTGCGACGATTGACTCTTGGACAGAACGAGGCTCATCCGACAGCTGTACAAATGGCACCGATGTGATCGCGAGCTTTACGGGCCTGGCAAGTTCTCGACCACTCGACTTGGCAACATGCTGAAGGATCTCGTCGGAGGTCTCCCGAGTGACTTGAATCATATGCGTGACCTCGACGCCTTGCTTCGTCGGCTGAACTGACTGGCCGGAGAAATCTGCGTCACGCTGAGTGCGCGTGTTACTGGCTGCAGTGCTCTGCTGCTCAGGAAGGCACTCGATGAGAACTTCCAGACACTCTCGAATTCCATCCGTCGAAAGCTCTCGGCAGACACATGCAATGTACAGAAGAAACGGCGTCGTTGGCTCAAGCCACGGCAAGGAGACGTCCTCCTCCACGCGGGCTCCACTGGCGGACGTTGATGCCTGCTTCGCACGCTCGAAGGCGCGCTTTGGTTCCGTGTAAGTCAGCATCGCGGTGTTGAACCATTTCAAGAAGTGGTAGAATTGAGTCTGTGGTGATCGCATCGATGATAGATCAGCAACAACAACAACAAGCTGCTACATGCGAGTCAAGCGTCAACCCACCTGCACGAGATCTGAGAAAATGCGGCTCATCTCGCTGAGAATGGTGGCTCCCGTCTGCACGAGTGGCTCCATCTGGCGAAGCACTTGCTTCATCATGTCCGTGAACGTTGATGCCATATCCTGAGCAAGAAGCTGGACGCTCGGGGATTGTGTGCTTGAAGCGGCCCCCTGAACGGCAGCAGTGCTGCTGTTGAAGCTGCCGGTGGCGTTGAAGCCGACGCCACTTCGAGTTCTCATACTGTTCTGACGAGATTGGCTGGCATTCACCTGCTGATGCGCCTTCTGGAAGAGCGCGAGTGTCTCCACGCGAAGCTGGCGAAAGACCAACTCGATCTGGAACCGCACACACGTCTCTACAATCTCGATCGCGCTTTGCGCGAGGCGGCACGGCGGGACAATCGCATCGACGTCGCGAACTGTCGCCATAAAGTGCTTGAGCACCCACATGAGCACGAAATACTCTTCCTCGGCGCCGGCGAACACGTCGGGGTCCATGTCGGTGAGATCTCCGCTCTCTGCCAAGAAGGACTGCAGCTCGCTGAGCGATCCCTGTCAGACAGCACCATGTCAAGAAGTCATCAACCATAACTGCAGCTCACATCAGGCACGTACGAATTCCTCATGAGGCCGCGCGAATTGCGTTCCGCACACGCGCAGATACGCAGCGAACGTGTCTCTCGCGAACGTCGCGAACGCATCATCCGCGAAGCCCATCGACGCGCGCCCGCGTCCAGGGGCCCGCGTCTTGCTGGCGAGTTCAGGGAGAAAGTTGTCGCGATACACACGGAACACGTTCGCGAGCGGTGCCAGCACCTCAGCATTCAGGCGCTTAAGGCAGATGAGCACCGATTCTCTGTCGTCTCCGACGTTCGCGGCGGTGAACGCCTGCAGTCGCGACTCCAGGTGCGTCTGGTGCCAGTCGAGGAACTGCTGCTTCATCTCGTCCGAGCAGGCGCCCAACTGCCCGAGCAGCGACAGCGCTTCGCAGACCTGCTCGCTGGTCAGCGACGGCGTGACGAGCCGTCGACTGAGCAAGTGTTCGAGGTGCTTCATCGTCTTCTCGGCCTCCACTTGAATCGTCTTGAAGCTCGCGATGTGCTCGTAGCGACTGAGGATCCGCCGCGCGAGCAGGAACGACTTGGTGGCCGTCGCGAACTCCTCCTGCTTTACGGCGGTCGTCAGACGCTGTGGCAGCTCAAAGATGAACTCGAGTCGCTTCAGAAGTCGCCGCACACCGATGAGTTTCTCGACCTTGGAGCGATGCGGGGCGAGCGCGACGTTGATGCTTTCGCTGCGGTCGGTGATGACGTCCATGGCTTTGACGACCTTCTCGACCTCGCTTTCCATGCTGGCGACGTTCGTCTTCATCTTGCGGATCGTGTCGGTCGCGCTGATGAACTTGTTGTAGTTCTCGTACACGAGCATCTGCATGTTCGTGTCCAGCTCCTTGATCTCCTTGATCAGGCGGTCGTCCGCCGTGAAGAGCTCCTGCAGTCCCTTCGATTGCAGCAGCTCACGCACGTAGACAGAGGCGTCGAAGCCCGGAGAGTCAATATTGCGCTGGCTCTCGGCCTCGCTCTCCTTGTCCTGCATGCCGTAGTAGCTGCTGAGCAGCTCCTGCATGCGCGCCATGCCATGATTGTCGGCCATCTTGCACGGCGCCTCTGTCGGTGCTTGAAGGTCGTCCGTCCCCCCAAACTCACATCATCTAGCCTATAGCTTGGGATGGCTTAGCTCACAGGATGACTTCCTACAGCGCAAACCGCAACCTACAAATATGCGATGCTATAGTTTCGAAAAAAGAGGTTTTTATAAACGTAAAAACGGATTTTGATTGGATTCAACCAACGCATTTCGCATGACGACTGAAGCCATCCACACTGGCGGGCATCGTCCTTGCCTCAATGACACATGACAGAGACCTGCTCTTAGAATGGCCACAGCTTGCGAAGAAAGCTGCGCTCATCAGGGAACTTGACGCCCAGCTCCGTCAGCTTCTTGAACGCCTTCGAGAAGTCAGCGAAGAAGAGGTCCTCGTCCTTGGCATACAACTCGGCGATCTTGCGGAACTTGGGGTCCTCGATCACCACCATGTCCGCCGGCAACATCATCAACTGACCCGTCGGATCCTCATACTGCTGCGGACCGTTCCACTTCTTCAGCGTCCACTTGTTCTCCAACAACTGACGGAAGTACTCGTTCGAGAACGTCCACTCGGCGTTCGTCCACGGACCGCTGTAGCCACTGCGATCCGGGTAGCAGCGTCCGATGGCGTGTGCGCCGAGCAGCGCCACGATCTCGCGATCGTCGAAGCCCATGCGGTAGAACACGTCGCGCACGTGCTGCGTTGTCTTGGGCTTGGAACCCATGTCGGCGTTCGGCAGACGGTCGTCCGGCGTGCACTCCTTGCCGCTGGCAGCGTCCGGGCGACCGAGACGGAACGGCACCGCGGGACCGCCCATCTCTTCGATCATCGTCACGCCAGCCAGGATGTACAGATCGGCGTACGAGATCTCCGGGTGGTTCTTCTTCACCTTCTCCAGCGCCTTCACGGCTAGATGCAGACCCGCGTTGCCGCCGTGGTTGATCTCGGGACTGAAGCGGATCGTGCCGCCCGTGGAGCCGCCCGAGCCGTCGTGCTTGCTGTACGTTCCGGACGAGTGCCACGCGAGGCGCACAAGCGTCGGGCCCATGAAGTTGTTGTCCTCGAAGATGTCGACGATCTCCTTCTTGATCTGCTCGATGTCGGGCTGCTTCTCGCGGGCGTGGACGAGGTCGGCGACGGCGAGGCTGCCGCCGATCGTCGCGACGCCCGCGATGGCGAGAGCGACGCCAGCAGTGCGGCTCTTGGTGGATGCGGAAGCTTGCTTGGCGCTGGAGCTGGCGAAGGTGCGCGCTGCGTGGGCCGCGGAGGTCTGCTTGAGGGTGCGGACGGCGACGCGGCGAAGCATGATGGCGTGTGGTTAAGGGAGGAGTGGACGAGTGGACGAGGTGGTGTGGACCAAGATGAAGATCGGAGACTGGAGTCGAATTCTGGAAGTTTAGACTGCTCCGGTGGTGAGGGGAGTACCGGCTGCTGAGGATCGCTTCTCTTTGGGCGTGGATTTGTTGTCGATGCGTCGGTCGGACATCATCGCTTCAACAAGAGCGTTTCCGACCGACCGTCCATGATTGAACATGAAGATTGTATGGAACAAAGACTACCGTCCATGGTGAACCGGTTCGTGACTGGAGAACCGAAACCGGACCCAATTGGACCATCGGAAAGACTGGCTCTGTCCGGCGCGTAATTACACCCTAAAATGGATACAGGAGCCACATGAGCCAGCAGTGCCAGAGACACTGGGCTGGCGTGCCAGTGTGCAATGCCCATAATGATCACGCTCCTCTCCTTGTTTATGATCCCTCGAGTCCATGTCCACCCTGGATCAATACCAATAGCCTCATCAGACACGCTTTAGTTGGTCTCCAACTCAACTAATCGTAGCGTGCAGTCGCACCAGTATTTCGATGATGCAGACCATTCACGCCACAACAAATGGGGCATGTGAAGTTGCTGACGCTCAGCCTGCACTACATGCGCCGAGTTGGGACTGTGTAAACTCCTTTGGGTGCAGGAGGCAGTATCTGCAGTTCTTTCGTGTGCTCGTGGGTGATGGCGACACAGCTTACACCCGTGGAATGCCACTGATGCATGAGACTGCCGGTGGCGTCGAGGCGGTTGGAAACATAGGTAGTGGCAGATGCTGAGGTGACAAACGCCGAAGCCATCAAGCGGGCATACTGCTTCGCGAATACACGGATTGATGCCTATCGATTGTTTGCTCCCTTAGTAGAGATCACTTCGGCGGGCAGAATACAAACTCCCAACAATGAAACGATTAACCAAAAGTGTGTGCGTGTGTGTCTTGGGCTCCTTCTATTGAGCCTTATGTATCTGTACAATAGTTGGACTCTAGCAAATTCAATGATCCTCTGGGAACTTGACGCCCAGCTCCGTCAGCTTCTTGAACGCCTTCGCGAAATCCTCGAAGAACAAGTCCTCATCTTCAACGTACAACTCGGCGATCTTGCGGAACTTGGGGTCCTCGATCACCACCATGTCCGCCGGCAACATCATCAACTGACCCGTCGGATCCTCATACTGCTGCGGACCGTTCCACTTCTTCAGCGTCCACTTGTTCTCCAACAACTGACGGAAGTACTCGTTCGAGAACGTCCACTCGGCGTTCGTCCATGGACCGCTGTAGCCACTGCGATCCGGGTAGCAGCGACCGATGGCGTGCGCGCCGAGCAGCGCCACGATCTCGCGATCGTCGAAGCCCATGCGGTAGAACACGTCGCGCACGTGCTGCGTTGTCTTGGGCTTGGACCCCATGTCGGCGTTCGGCAGACGGTCGTCCGGCGTGCACTCCTTGCCGCTAGCAGCGTCAGGGCGACCGAGACGGAACGGCACCGCGGGACCGCCCATCTCTTCGATCATCGTCACGCCAGCCAGGATGTACAGATCGGCGTACGAGATCTCCGGGTGGTTCTTCTTCACCTTCTCCAGCGCCTTCACGGCCAGATGCAGACCCGCGTTGCCGCCGTGGTTGATCTCGGGACTGAAGCGGATCGTGCCGCCCGTGGAGCCGCCCGAGCCGTCGTGCTTGCTGTAGGTTCCGGACGAGTGCCACGCGAGGCGCACGAGCGTCGGGCCCATGAAGTTGTTGTCCTCAAAGATGTCGACGATCTCCTTCTTGATCTGCTCGATGTCGGGCTGCTTCTCGCGGGCGTGGACGAGGTCGGCGACGGCGAGACTGCCGCCGATCGTCGCGACGCCCGCGATGGCGAGAGCGACGCCAGCAGAGCGGCTCTTGGTGGATGCGGAGGCTTGCTTGGCGCTGGAGCTGGCGAAGGTGCGCGCTGCGTGGACCGCGGAGGTCTGCTTGAGGGTGCAGATGGCGACGCGGCGAAGCATGATGGTGTGTGGATTGAGGTGGGGTTGGTTGTCCTGTCGACTTCGTAGGAAATTGGAAAATGAGCTGTGGACAAAACCCCCGGATTCCGGAGATCATTCAGTCGACGGCGATTCAGGTGAGGTCGGACTGGAGAGATAGTCGCGTCGACGACGAGGCATGGACGGCATCGCTGGATGAAGGTCACCTGCGAACCGCATGTTTGTGGCTGCCTGTCACCCCAAATCCGACCTTGCGACTATTCTCTGGATGCCCTAAAATAAATTAGACTCCTGACATACCCTGATAGAATTGTCGATCGCAAAACCATACAGTTCACTGTTATACCAATACATCTCACAAATTCTAAAATGGGTACACTCTGTGACATGTGGGGAGAGCCATCTGAAACGGACGGACATGGGTGGCACGTTGATGCAAGCACATTGTTTCGTGGCGACCCATGACCTTCACTGACGATCCGCTTGCTTCCGCGCAGACGTCGTCGTCCTCCGCATCACGAGCACGCAGCAGAGGAGACTGTGCGGACGCCGAGGCGGAGGACTATGCCTACGTCCCGATCGGAGCGCTCAAGGAGCTCGTGCGCGGCGCTCGCTCGCAAAGCGAAGATGAGCGGCAGCTCCGGGAGCGGCTCGCGGAGAAGAGCAAGCGTATCCAGATGCTCAAGGCCAAGACACTCGAGGTAGAGCATCGCCTCGCGCAGTACAAGACGGACCACCGTCAGTCGATGCTCGCGCATGGAGGGTCGCCAACTCGGCGTTCGGGTGCAAGTGCCGAGCGAAATGGCAGTATCGGCAGCAGCAGCAGCAACAGCAACGGCCCTGGTCTGCGTCGAGGGCTTCCGCTGACGAGTGGCGCGGGTGTCGCGTCGATGGGCGCGAGCGACATCAACCTGTTGCCGGGAGTGACACAGGCGTCGCGCGCAGTTATTGTTCGCGAGCGCGTGACTCAGCTCGAAGAGGTGATGACGTCCGTCAAGGAGATCTCTGCGCAGGGTGAGTTCGAGGACGTCATCACACGCACACTGACGGCGGCACAAAAGCTCGTCAAGGCTGACAGATACACGCTTGGGCTGCTGAACGAGCGGCGGAACGTGGTCGAGATCTTCTCGATCAACGCGCGCAAGAAGAACGCAGGTCAACCCGAGAAAGAGAGCGCGACACGAGCGGCTGACGTGTCCTCCAACGTGTCCTCTGCTAGCTCGCCTGAGGATCCAGTGCCAACCGCTCGACGCCGCATCTACTCCACGTTTGGCATCGCTCCGAGTCCGAGGCGAGGCACCAGCGGCGTCCCGGCGTACATTAGCGAGGGCTTCGTCGCCGCTGATAGCGCCACGACGTTTGGGCGAGTCATCATGACCGGCAAACCACTGCACATCGAGGACTTTATCGCACACGAGAACTACGACGACCAGATCAAGAGTGAGGGCGGCGTGAGTCCGCGTGCGTTGCTCTGTTTGCCGATCTGCAACGCCAACGGCGCCGTCGTCGGCGTGCTTCAAGTCGTCTCGATGACGCCGCCGTCGACTGGACCCCGTCCATCGGTCTCCGATCCCCAGTCACCGTCACCACCAGGCACCGACGCGATCGTCGAGCGAGCCCCGTCGAAGCCGCCGACGCTGGCAGCGACGTCGGCGAATATGAGCAGTAGCCGTCGACTGCTGGGCGGTCTCGAGAAGAAGAGCGTTTTCGGCGAGAACGACAAGAAGAGCCTCGAGTTTCTCGCTGTCGTCGCTGGTGCCGCGATCTGGAATCTCATCTTGCTGCGCGAGCGGCAGACCGCGCAAAGCCGCATTGAGGGACTACTCAAGCTGCACCGCAACATCTCGATGGAGGCAGTGTCCTCAGCCGTGCTGGACCAAGTGCTGTCGGTGTGCCATGAGCTCATCGGCACGGAGCGCATCGGACTTTTCATGAAGGTCGAGGGCGAGGACGAGCTGTACATCGCCTGCGCCGCCGACATCGTGCGTGGCGAGTACGTGCCGATCACCAAGGGCATCGTGGGCCACGTCGCGCGCACGGGCGAGGTCGTGATCACGAACGACGCGTACCACCACCCGATGTTCGACCCGACGCTGGACCACAAGACGGGCTTCGTGACCAAGCGCATCCTGTGTCTCCCCGTGCGCAGCCCCGAGGGCAAGATCCTTGCGGTCATCTCGGCGGTCAACAAGATCGACAACACGGACTTTAGCAGCGAGGATGCCATCTTCCTCAACTACGCCGCCGAGGCTGTCGGCATCTCGCTGCACAAGGCGAGTCTGCACCACCAGGTCAAGACCTCGCAGAAGCTTATCGAGGCGCGGCTCAAGCTCACGACGTTCATCTCCGAGAGCTCGGACATCGAGCGCTTCGTGGACATCGTCGTGGACATTGGCAAGGACATCATGGAGTGCGACCGGTTCGGGCTGCTGCTGATCGACCATTTCAAGAAAGAGCTGTGGATCACGCCGCGCGCCGGTGGTGGCGGTCGCAGTATCCGCACGCCGATGAACCGCGGCATCTCGGGCCTCGTGGCGACCACGGGGCAGACGGTCTGTACGCGCGACGCGTACCGCCACGAGCTGTTCGACCCGAGCGTGGACCTGAAGACGGGCTACCGCACGACCAGCGTGCTGTGCATGCCGATCTTCGAGGACCACGCGCTGGCGACGACGCCCAAGGTCGTGGCTGTCGCCATGTGCATCAACAAAAAAGAAGGCTCGCACGTCGTGGCGTTCACGCAGACCGACCGTGACGTCATGGACAAGTTCTGCCGCGAGGTGCAGTTCGCGCTCGGTCGGCTCTCGCTCGACATCTCGTACTACAAGGTCGTCTTCGACTGCATCGCGGTCGGCGGCAATGCCGAGTCGAGCGCTGCGATGGCGCTCGGTCTCAAGGCGTCGTCGCTGTCGACGTCCTCCCGTGGCGCGGGCGGGGCGTCGGGCCTCGCAGGGCTCTCGGTGCCACGCGTGCTCGACGGCTACTCGGAGACCGACATCATCTCGTCCATCGTCCACAAGTACTGCAACTCGGCCGCGGCCACCGGACGAGACGCGGCCGAGGTCGTGGACGCCACGGACGCGCGCGGCACGAGTCTAACCGCGGCGGCCGCGGTGGCTGCGGCCGCCGCCGCGGCAGCGGCCACCACCGGTGCGGACGACCCGAACGGCGACGCGTTAGTCTCGGCGGCGTCAGCGTCGTCGACGGCGTCCAGTGTTCCGGCGATCGCGGCGCTCGTGCCGGCGCTGCTCCGCAAGAAACAGGAGGACGACCTCATCCCGTTTCCGCGCGAGATCGTGTTTCCGGGCGGCGCGGACGACCCGCTGGACCGCTGGGACCTGGACACGCTCGCGATGTCGAGCGCCGACATCATCGTGGCGGTCGGCGTCGTGTTCCGGGCGTACGGGTTTCTCGAGACGTTCCGGATTCCGGGCGAGAAGTTCGCGGCGTTCGCGACGAACGTGGCCAACTACTACCGCAGCAATCCGTTCCACAACTTCCAGCACGCGTTCCACGTGCTGCTGACGATGCACGTGATGCTGCGCTGCGAGTGCCGCAAGTACTTTAGCGGCGTCGAGATCTTTAGCATGCTGCTCGCGGCGCTGTGCCACGACGTGGACCACCCGGGCAACACGAACGACTTTGAGCTCAAGACGCTGTCGCCCATGGCGCTCACGCACAACGACGACGCCGTGCTCGAGCGCCACCACTGCCGCGTGACGTTCATCATCCTCAACCACAAGTCCTCCAAGATCCTGCAGCACCTCGACGACGCGCGCTACAAGCGCGTGCGCCAGCTCATCATCCACTGCATCCTCGCGACCGACATGTCCAAACACTTTGACAAGTGCAAGGCGCTCGAGAACCTCACGCGCCGGCAGCTCACCGACAAGCGGCAGCTCCTCATGGGCATCCTCATCCACGCCGCCGACCTCGCCTTCCATGCGATGCCGTTCCGCGCGGCGCACGACTGGGGCGCGCGCCTGCTTGACGAGTTCCAGCACCAGGCGCGGTCCGAAAGCGAGCACGGCATCCCGACCGACTTCTTCATGCACAACCTCGAGAACCGCAAGACGCGGCTCATCGTCGCGCTCAACCTCATCAACTACGTCGCGCGCCCGATCTGGCTGCCGCTCACGTCGCTCTGCCACCACCTGCGGGTCCGTAGCACCACCAGCAGCGCCATTCTATCCATCTCTCTGGTCGCTCGGCGTGACTGACTCACTGACTCACTGACTGACCCGTTCTCTCTAGTTTTACACGGACGAGCTCGAGAAAAACTTTGAGCACTACCAGCGCGCACTCGAGGACTGCCGCCAAAGCGAGCAGCTGCAGCAGCAGCGCCAGCTTCAGCAGCAGCAGCAGGGTATGGTCGCGGCCGTCGTGGCCATCGCGCCGTCCTCCATCACGGTCACGGCGTCACCCGTGACGGCACCGTCGACGCCGGCTCGTCCGCACCTGCAAAAGCGGTCGTCAAGTTTCTCCAACGCGACGCCAGCGATCGATGCTGTGCTGGTCGACGCCGTGCGCCTCGTGCACCAGCAGGACGCTGCGTCGTCTGCGGCCGCGCTCTCGTTCTCGGGGCCGTCATCAATGGGACACGCGCCGATGTCGCCACGCTCGCCGTCGCTCAAGCGCTCGTCGTTTTCCGCGCCGCGTCGCTCGCCACTCGAGTAGCGAGCGAGACGTATCTCTCCATACACACGCGACACGTCAAACGATTTCCTTCTTTCTCTTCTCCTTTCTGTCTATCGATTCGCATGTACGACTGCTGCTGCTGCTGCTGCTAGCTCGTCCTTAGAAGAAGACGACAACGACCGTCGTGTCGTCGTGGCGACGGCGGCGGTGCGACCCTGCGGGCAGACTCAGCAGATCGAGGTACGAGATGCCGTACCGCTCCGCCGCGCGGCGCAGCGTGCGCTCGACCAGCGCGCGACCCGCGAGCTCGGGCGTGCCCTTCTCGAGCTGTTCGCGCACGACCTGCACGGCCTCGTCGTTGCTGAGAAAGTCCCAGACGCCGTCCGAGCCGATGATCACAAACTGGTCGTCGTCGTGCAGCTCGTGCGTGCGCACCTCCGGCACCGCGGTGATGTACGGCGGCGAATACGGTGCCGCGATATGGCGTCCCGCCGAGCGATCGCCGTGCACGTACGGCGGCCCGTTGAACTCGGAGTACTTGAGCGCAAAGTCGCCGAGCGCACGCGTTGGCTGCAGCGCGCCCTTGACGTAGCACGAGTCCGGGCGACGGCAGACCACGACGTTGTCCTCCCCTGGATGCTCCCGACGCAGCCGCTCCTGCTCGCTTTTGGCCATGGCGTTCTGGTCCTGGCTCAGTGGCACGGCGATCAGCGGCTGCGACGCGCTGGCACTGCTACCGCCACCGATCCACGAGGATGACGACGCGGGCTTGCGCCCGAGCACCGCGCGAATGTCGCCAGCGTTCGCGACGTGCAGCGTCGTGCCGCGCACGTACACCATGAGCGCGCAGCTGCCGCAGCGACCGACGGCGCCGAAGCCGAGCTGGAAGGCCTCGCTCACTTTCGCCATGAGGTCGCGGTCTGTGCGCGTGAAGCCGCGCTGGATGGCGCTCGCGATGTGGTGGCGAGAGAGCTCGGGCGTCTCGGCGGCGCCATCAGCGTCCTGCGGGTTGTTCTGCGGTGTCGCCTTGCTCTTGGGCTGCAGGTGCTGCACCTCCTTGCGGACGTTCTCGATGAGCGACTTGCGGCCGTACTCGGACACCTGCCAGCCACCTGTAGGCGACGACCAACACAGCCACCATAATCAACGGAGGAACAAGAGGGTGGAGAGAGAGAAATGGAGACGCACCGTGGCCATCGAGGACGAGCGCAAAGACGTCACCGTCGGGGAACGTCTGCACGTCGTAGCGGTCCTCAATGGGGAAGTTGGCCTTGTACGTCGCGCAGCTGAAGCGAGTCGCGCGCGACGGCACGTCGATCGCCGCGAAGCGCTCGCCGTCGAGCGGCACCGAGAGCCCCGTGGTCGCGTCGTCGTCGTCGGTCGCGTAGCGACTATCGAGGGCCGCAGGCGCCTCGCACTGCGTGGGCGACGCGTGCGCGGCCGCGAGAAGCGAGAGTCCGATGCCCAGGCCGCCCAGCAGCAGCGTCGGTCGGCGCCACGACGCGCGGCCGTGATCTCGGAGCTCCGTCGTCGTCAGAGCGGCCGCGGCGTGGACACCCGTGGACGGACGCACCAGTTGCGCCGCGGACAGCGCGCTGTGGAGGCGGCGGAGACGGAGGAGCTGGCCACGCATGGAGCTCTTGTAGCTCGTGTAGCTCTTGGCTGATTCAAGCGATCCCAGATGTGTGTGGTGCCGCAGTCGCAAGAGACGGCAACACGGTGGGGAGGTTCGTATCCGATACGAACATGTGCTGGATAACAGTCTATCTGAAATCCAGAGCGATCTTCTTGAGGAGCGCATGTAGCCATCCCGTCGCCGTCCAACACAGATCCCCAGCGCTGAGCATTGACGATTTCGTGATGATCGAGAGTTGAATGGGGTGGAATATTTTCCATCGTCTCGCGCTCTCTTTCTCAGTGTGAGTATACCCTGTGCATGAGGCTGGGCGTGGCAGATTGCAGAGGCCAGTGAGAGAGGGTGCGAAAAGAGAAAGAGAGCGGGATCTGGAGAGGGGAGGGCAGGCAACAGAGGCTTCATTCACTCCATTACATCCTCCTCCTCTGCATGTCGCGTAAACTACACCGTGCACGGCAAGCCTTCTCTGTCGGCGTCTTGAGAGTCTCTCCCCCCCCCCCACGTCTCTGATCGACTACAGTCGATCCACCGCAACATGAATAAAACCGTTGGGTGGACGCACGTTTGGTCCCGCGTTGGTCGAATGCTTTAGTCCCCATTGCGTTCCAGAGATGTTAGACCACGACGACCACCAGACTGACCATCCTGATTTCCTGTCGTCGTCCAACAGCACATCCAGAGTCCAGAGTCCAGACACATAGTGGATTTCGCTGCTGTCGCCACCTCCACTTCACCGCCTCCGCCACATGAGGGCGGCCGTCGCGACGTCGGTGACACGGACATCAGCCGTTCACATGCGTGTTGTTCTCTCGCGTTCGGGTTTGTTCTCGCTGCCGCGTTCCGTTCCTTCCTTCCTTCCTTCGGCGACTCGATCTCTCTCCGACTCCTTCTGAGCTGCTCGCGTCGTGGCCGAGATCCTTCTTCGATTTTTTTTCCATCGGTCGACACTGATCGTTTCGGCGACGCCTGATGCCCCCGAACGCGCGCGGTGGTTTCTCGCCTGCTTTACCGCGGCCGCGGCCGGCTCTTGCAGAGAGCGCCTCTGCGTTCCGCGCGGGTTCCGCTGCTGGGTTCTCCGCCTTCCTCCCACGCGCGAGCGCCCCACACGACGACGGGCTGCCTCGTCCTCCCGCAGCCACATTTCCACATTTCGCCCTTGTCCCACGCGACGTCCGCGCACCACCAGAGCCCGTCGCTTTAGGAAAAGGAAATGACCAAGGACGCCGCCCGCCGCGACGACGAGTTTCTCGTGCAGCACCTCGTGGACCCGCAGGAGTGGGTCTCGGACCACGACCGCATCGCCTGCAATGTCTGCTCCCGCGCCTTCGGCACGTTCCGACGGAAGCACCACTGCCGCATGGTAAGGCGACTCGATGCTGAATGTCTGGATGGAGGAAACTCACGGTGCATTGTGTGTTCTTGCAGTGCGGAGAGGTCGTCTGTAGTGGCTGCACGCTCCACAAGAACGCGCTGCTCGCGACAATCGGCTACACCCGCGTGCGGGTCTGCATCACGTGCATCTTCAGCCACGCGCAAACGCAGAAGAGCGTGCGCCCGTACTCGCCGCGCTCGGCGTCGCCCGCGACCAACTCGTCGGACGAAGACTCGCGACGGTGGCTCAGCAACCACCTGCACTCGCCCGTTTCCTCGGGCGGCCAGGACCAGGACCTGGACCCTGACTCGCCGCTGTCGGCGGAGGACAACCAGCGTCACGCTCGTCGCGGCCGCGCTCTCGTGCACAGCTCCAACAACCAGGACACTAACGACGACGACGACGTCGTCGACCCGACATGGACGCACCCGTGGCCACGTCCCCCCGTGCCGCTCGACGAGCAGGATCGCCTCGACGCGCTACACGGACTGCAGATTCTGGACACAGAGCCCGAGACGTGCTTCGACATGATCTGCGACCTCGCGAAGGCGCGCCTCGCGTGTCCGATGGCTGCCGTGAGCTTCCTCGACGAGCACCGCCAGTGGTTCAAGGCGAGCGCCGGGCTCGCGCACAAGATGATTCCCCGCAAGATCGCCTTCTGCGCGTACACTGTGTACGCCAAGGAGCCGGTCGTCGTGCTCGACGCGCTCAAGGACCGGCGGTTCGAGTGCAACCCGCTCGTGTCGGGCGCCGCCGCCGTTCGCTTCTACGCCGCGGCGCCGATCATCGACCGGCGGTCGGGCCACGCCATCGGAAGCGTCTTCGTGCTCGACACGCGGCCGCGCGAGTCGTGCGACGTCCAGATCCTCGAGCGTCTCGCAGACGCTGCCAGTGAGAACCTGCCCGAGCATGCCGACGACATGGTGACTGCCAACCAGGAAGAGCACGTAGGCGTGCACCAGCAGCAGCACCAGCAGAAGCAGCAGGAGGTCGCTGAGGCGGCAGCAGTGCACGACACCCGCGGGCGGCGCACGAGCCAGCCACCAACGCTCGTGCTTTCTGCGCCGGTGGCACCTCTGCCGGCGTCCCACAACACTGTCTCCACTGCGGTGGTTCCCGCACCGGAGCCAGCTGCGGTGCCCGTGTCCTCGTCGTCCTCGTCGCTGCCGCTAGCCGCCGCGGCGCCGGCGTCCAACGGCGAGTCCATGGAGGTGCTGCTCATGCGTCTGCTCACGCAAAACACGGAGACGCAGCAGCAGCTGGCGAACCAGCAGCTCTCGCTCAACTCGACGCTCACGACGCACTCGGTGCAGATCACCAAGCTCATGAAGGACGTGGCGCGCATGGAAGCAAAGATCGACTCCAAGGTCAAGGGCGCGTCCGCTGTCTGAGCTGCTCGTCGGGAGTTGGGAGGTGGATGTGGTCGCGTTCGGGTCGAGTGTGTTCGTGTGCGTGGGATCGATGGAGTTGGGTACTTTGTTCCAGGGACTACAATCAAAAGCTTTCGTTTCGTGCTGCGTCCGCATTGGCTTAGACCTCGTGATTTTTTTTCTTGTGTTATTTCATTCGTTTACGGGAGAATGTTCTCGTGCGAGGGAGAACAGTGGATGATATACAGTGGACATGGGAGAACAGAGAACAGAGATAGATCTAAGCGTAGATCGCCTTCTGCTTGTTGACCTCCTCGATGTACTTCTTCATCGCGTCCTCCGCCGAGAGACCTGCAAGCAAGCCAACCGTCAAGTTGGTCTCACGACATGGGACTCTGTAGAGACTGCTCGAGAGAACGTACCCTTCTTATCGTTCCACGCGTTCCACTTGGCCTTAGCCGTCAGGTCGAACATACCCGGCTTGGAGGTGTTGTTGTCACCGACAGTCGCCTGCTTGTAGTAGGCGTACAGCGCGAGCTTCTCGTCGTTCGACTGTATCACACACACGAGCACAATTCCGTCAGCATGTGCCCTCCCTTCTTTCAGGTCCACTGGACTCGTTCACGCACGGGGTCCTTGGTGAAGGTCTTGACGAGGGCGGCAGCAGCCTCGAACTCAGCCTTGAGGTCCGACATTGTGATGGGAAGAGTAGAGAGGAGTGACGAAGCGGGAAGCGCGCTGGGCTGCTGGAAATTGCAGAGTGAGGAGATCGAGTGAGGGAATCCTGAAGGACGTGCGTGTCAAATCTCGAGCGCTGCATCACTCCTCTCTGCCGTTGTGACGATGATGGCGTCAAATAACCTCGCCTTCGAGGTTTACGAAGTGCAAGAGGAATGAGAATGGTGACGCGTCCTGCGGGTAGGTCAATGCCAGTCGACTCACCTCCAGATTCGAGCAGAAATGGCGCTGATTTGCTGAAACTTGTTGGTGATAAATAGCCAATCGGCTGGTACCAGATTAATTTGGGTTTTTGATGCTCCCGATTTGGGCATCGAATCAGACAGATTTAACAAAAAATACTGATTAATGACAAATCGCCACGTGTGGTGGGTTCAGACGACGAGGTGTCAACGGTCACATTGACACCTCCATCATCGCCCATCCATCGCGCAGTGTCCGTGACGACAGCGCTCGCAATCCATCAGACCGAGGCGCGACCAGAGGCCCATGGAGCAGCCCGAGATGACGCCACGACGCAGCCCCAACGGTCCAGTGGAGCATCATGGCGCCTCGGAGGTGCAGCCATCGCCGACGTTTGATAGTGATACCCTCGCTGCGATCATGCGCCTGGAGAGTAAGCTCGATGGAGAGGACGCCACGAAACGAATTCGCTGGGTGAGCACAGTATTCCGCTGATCTTTTCGCCGACGCAATCGCACGGGCTAACGTTTTGCTATGTGTGTGCGCGTGTGTGTTGATCGTTTGGCTGAATGTGCCATGCAGTGGCGAGTCATCCCGGCGCCATTTATGGGACTCATGATCTTCTGTCTTGCATTTGCGTTGCTTTCATTGATTGTCATCGTCGTGATGGCAGCTCAACCAAGTAGTGCCGGTGGCGACAACGCAGATTCGCCAGCATCTTCCGCGTTTTTGCTGGGCGTCGGGGTCATCAGCTCAGTCGTCGGCAGTCTGCAGACAGCTTCGGGATACTGCGCTCAGCGTCTCGGTCATCAGCTGGATGCTGCTGTGGCCCGCAAACTGCGCTCGGTCAAATCATCACCGATAAAACAGGCGTCGAGCCCCCTTCTCGCCATTGGATTCCTTCTTCTGTTGAGTGGGACGATCGCCGCGATCATCAACCTGGGAATCCTCGGCCAAAGTGTGACCGCTCCTTTTGCAGCGATGACGCTGATCTTCAATGGATTTCTCGCGTACAGTGTCTTGCATGAAGCGATCACCAAGTACGACATCATCGCTACGGTGCTAGTTCTCCTTGGCGTCGGTGTCGCGATGTTTGGGGTAGGGATGGCCCAGCTCGATAGCCAAGAGTTTCAGCTTGCAGACATCGAGGCCATCTTCGTTCGAACTTGGTTTCCCGCGCTGTACTCGATTTGTATGCTGGGAGGACTGCTGGGATCGTACGTTTGGATGCGACGACACCGACTTCAGTCAACTTCCATCGGACTCTGTTGCTTCTCAGTAGGAGCAGGTTTACTGAGTGGCTTCTCGAGTCTCTGCGTGAAGTGCACCGTCGAGATCTTGAAGAGCGCAGCAACCAACGACTCCAGCGATCTGGCGAACCCCATCACGTATGCCTTCGTGCTGGGCATTCCCGTGTGTCTTTTGTCGCAGCTCCGACTCATGACCACTGGACTTCAGTACTTCGGTGCACTCAAGTTCGTCCCACCATATCACGCCTTCATCATTCTCTCGAATCTGGTGAACGGCTTGGTGTACTTCGATGAATCCAAGGGTTATGACACAGTCTCCGCGCTGCTGTTTCTGCTCGGGTGCGTCGTCACCGTGGGTGGAGTCTTTGTTTTGTTGGCCAAGGTACCGCCCTCCCCTGACTTTTCACGAGAGTCAACGGCGGCGGTCTGCACAACACGGCACTGCCACGAAAGTCAGTCACCTGTTCAAGCTCGTGCAGTCACAACGGAGCACCGACGATCTCCAGGGATTCGCTCACCTGCTCGCGCTGTCGCATGACTTCGGTCCAAGTCTCGTTAGATGTGGCTACATTTATATGTATCGGTATCATACCGGTTTCTGTGTCGTTTCGCTCCACCAACCATTGGTTCTTGCGACCTCTGTCATCCAGTCGACCTTGCCATTGTCCCCAGCTGCTCGAATGCCGCGTGTCTGTCTTCCTGTGCCACCATGGCTCTAGCGTTCAACTTCCACCTCATTACAGTTTTCTTTGTCGCAGTGAGCCGTGATGGCGTCCCCTGATCAAGTCCACGATGTGGTGATCGTCGGTGCTGGTATGGCCGGCCTGCGATGCGCGCAGCAGCTTCACGAAAAGGGCGTCCATGACGTCGTCGTCGTCGAGGCTCGCGATCGCACGGGCGGCCGAATCATGCCAAGCACCGACTTCATCCCGGGCATGACGGTGGAGATCGGTGCAGAGTTCGTCCACGGGGCGAACACGACGCTCACTCGACTGGCGGAGGAGCAGCATTGGAGTCTGCGCGAGGTGTTCTGCTGGGCGCAGGTGAGTCTGCGATAGCCATCGCTGGCACTGCATGTCGACCCCGAGTGCACACAGTGTGTTTTCCTTGCATGTTGTACCTCGCATCGATTAATCAGCCGTTGATTCTGGCGCGTCGTCGTCACGGTTTTCGTGCGGCGGCGCGCACACTTGTTGGTAATCTTCCGGCCTTCATACGAATGCGATAGTGAATGTCTCCTAATTAGCATCTCTGGTCTGGTCGTCGTGGGTCTCCATGGCGACTGGTATCTTGCTCATCGGTGGACCAGTTCTTGGCCATCGAACCTGAGTGAGTCTCACCCAGAGGCGTCAGTCCGGACTCAAACATATACCTTCAAAATCACCACTTGTAAACGCGTAAATGCATGTCTTCATCCATCCGTACTTGCACACTGTGTGATCTCAGTCCCTTCCTGGAGTCATCCAACGTACTCACATCCTTCTGCCGCAATCTGTTCTTCAGGGCGACGGAGGACCGACCGAGCCAACGCCTGATGGAGGTATCGGATACTACTACCTGGGTGACCAAAAGCGCATGCTTGCCTACGATGATCCGGATCCCGAGTTCTGTCGCTTCAACGACATGGTGGAGGAACTGAGTGAGATGGAGAATGTCGACTCGATCCCACGAGATGCCTCGATGGCTGACTACTTCAAGCAGTGTGAGCTCTCGGAATCGATGATGAAACTCGCCGACGCTGGGTATGCCAACACGGCCGGCAGCAGTCTGGACGACATCTCCCTTCGCATCACGTGCCGCTACGAGAAGCAGTGGATCGAGCTTGAGGATGACGGAGACTACCGCATGCTGCCGACGCTGAACCGCATCATTGAGCACTTCCAGCGTGGCGTCGACGTCCGCCTGACGTGGCCAGTTGCGACGATCGACTACACGAATCCTGATCAAATCCTGCTGACGAGCAAGACTGGGGAGCGCCTGGCGTGTCGACGAGTCGTGGTCACGGTGCCAACCTCTGTTTTCTTGGATATCAACTATCTTCCGTGTCTTCCGCAAGCCAAGTGCGATGCTGCCAAGTCGTACGGCATGCGTCGAGCCGCGAAGGTGCTGCTGCACATGCGCGAGTCTTTCTGGCCGAAGAATACGCATGGCGTCATCTGCTCGGATTGCTTCTTGCCCGAGTTTTGGGTCAACGAAACTCACGGCGTCGGTCACTTGATGGATCATGGCGATGAGCATCCTGCGGCGCAAGCCGCCAAGCGCGCTCAAGACAACGCGTCTGAAGGTGCGGACGAGACTCAGTATCTAGTCACTGGTTTCGCAGGAGCCGAGTGCGCGGAGCGTCTGAAGGAGCTGCCGGAGGACGAGATCATCTCGCGCTTTGTCGCACAGCTGGATTCCATTTACGGCACCGAAGACAATCCGACGCCAGCAAGTCGAAGTCTTGTGCGTGGCATGTACTTCGATTGGGGCGACGTCGAGTACATCCGTGGAGGCTACGGCTACCCACGCGTTGGTCAGAGTGATACTGCAGCCGAGGACCTCGCGCGCAACATCGATCGCCGAGTCTTCTTCGCGGGTGAGGCGACGTCGTTCGAGCAGCCTGGTATGACTGTGCATAGCGCGATGGATACGGGAACTCGAGCTGCGGGCGAGGTGACTGCGTCTCTGGTCGACAACTGACGGCGAGGCTGTTGAAGTGAAGTGACGCTGTGATTCCATAGAATCCACGCATTCATATTTGCTTATCTTGATTCAAAATAATCTATATGCACAAGTAGAGAGAAAAACTGAGTGAGCGCTGTGAAGCCGTCCATGAGTCGTACCGGGAAAGGCCCGAGTTCTGTTGAACGCCGTTCAAAAGATGTGGAGATTGTTGTCTCGCTCGAGCCGACTGAGCACGTGCTTTCCGTACGTGAAGCGCTTCAAATAGTCGGCATTGTGCTGCACAATGCATGCGATGCGCTGGCGATCCCGAGAATCTGCCTTGTCCAACAGCTTCTGAACAACGTAGTTGCCATACATGTGCTTCATCATCGGAAGCAATGCGCACGACGACCCGTTCTCATCACTCCGCAGAATGAGGTCCACGACACCCCCAATTTGCTGCTTAGTGGCACGCTCTAGGCAAGCTTCAACCACGTTGCTGGCGTACTTGTGCTGGCTCCATTTCAATATCTCAGGGATGATAACCTTCATGACCTCTTGGCGTTGATCCGGCTCTCCATGCAGAATGACATGCTGGACAACATAGTTTCCAAACTGATCCTTCACCAAGTCGCGGCATTTCACGATGATGTCGCACACAATTGGTCGGGTCTGCTCGGGATGGCAGTGCTCTAGAATGCGCTGAATCACTCGACATCCGTAAGCATGCGTCGAGAGCCCAGCAGCATGCCCGACAATATCATCAACGATGAACTGGATATCATCTCCAGATAACTGGCTGGGGTGGCTGAATGCTTGGTTGCACTGCTTGTGCCATGACGCTGCTTCGATACACTTCTGCAGAACATGGTTGCCGTTCTGATCCACTACACACTTTGCCACGTGGCCCCTGAGCTCTTGAATAAGGAGCAACTGCTCCTCGACTTCGGTCACCTCGATTGCTTTCTGAATCACGCGACAGCCGTACACTTGCATTGCGAGGCCAACCATATCCGCCCGCATTAGGTCAACCAGAAGTCGTTGTTGTTCTCGACTGCCATGGTCGAAAAACTTCTGAATAACGTAATTGCCGAAGACGTCAGTCATGAGCTCCAACGCTTGTGGAAAGATCTCGTCAAATGCTTGCTTGCGCATCAGATCGTCTGCCTTCTCGAGCTTTTGTTGGATGAATCGGCTGCCACATTGATCTCGAGCAAACTCCACGAGGTGACCACGAATACTCGGCAAGTCCCATTTGTCGGCTTTCGATGCTGCCTTGAACTCTTCGAGAAGCGTCGTCGAGCTGTACGAATGAGCTGCAGGATCGATGAAAGAATGCCCATATGGGCGCCCAGGGAAACCCCTCAGCTTCATGGGTGGAGCGTCATATTGTGAATACCCACGTCTGTCCCGAAGGTACGGGTCATGAACAGGACCCAAGTGAGGAGCGCGATAGAGCTTGCTCGCAGGATCATAATGGTCACACAAACCGCGATATTCTTGATGATACATCACTCCCTTCAAAGGCCGGCCCCGAGGAATTGCGCCTTGATGGCTGAACGTCACCGGCAAAACCGGATAATGTGATGGTTGCAGCTGGCGGTAACTGTCATGATGAGACCATGCCAACGATGCATCGCCAAACCCGGGACTTCCATATACACCATGCATGAAGGGGCCTTCGAGTCCTCTTGGTACAGGTTGGGGAAACTGGTGGGGTGGATAGGCTGGCTGACTGTTGCTTCGATGTAAGACTCTCGGTTGCATGCCTTGAGCTTGATGGTGCGGACCCTTCGGCACGTTTGCAAAGTGACTGAAGACAGGTGCTTGGCCACGTGAATCGTCGAGATGAAGACGATTAAGAGAACTGGATACAAAAGCACTCGAATCGACCGGGTACTCCGAGGTGCCTTGCGTAACGGCCGAGCTGAACATGTCTGACGGGGTCGCAGGGAAGTCTTCTTGAACACGATCAACCAAACTCATTCCGAGGTCAACGAATTGTCCACCCAGTTGAGACTTTGCATCGCAGAGTGATCCAAGCGCATTGTGCTGAGTGTCATGCGATGAGTCAGAGCCGGACGTCACTGGTGAATTCGGGCTCATGCCGCCGTAGTCGAACTGATCGTTGCGTGCACTGCTCTTTGTTCGCTGGCTAGAAGCGACCCGCCAATCAGGTCCACCGCCGTCCGGCATCTTATCAACTGGCGGCGTATCTCCCTCGATCAGATCGAGCTACTCGGCAAGAGAGTTAAATAGAAAGATTGTGTGAGTGAAGCACACGATAGAGACGTACCGCGCCAATCTGGAATAGCCGCGCCTCCTGACGACCAAAGAACACATCGACCTAGTTATTGGCAAGCATCGTAAGTAAAGTAAGTGGCTTGTGATCATGACGAAAAAGAGTTAGGAGCTCACATTGTCCGGAACTGGAGGTGCACTCCATGAGCGCTGAATATTTCTCGTAGATGATGCCAATAAATCGGAGCGCGCAGATTCTCGAGGTTCCTCAACTTGATTGTTCTCATCCAGGGCGCGATCGCGAATCAAGAATCGAGGGAGAAGCAACTTCGAGGGTGCAGTCTCGAAACCACTCTCGGACAAATGTGTCGGCGGCGTAGAGCTAGGTCGATCGTACATGGTACTCTGCTTGGACAAGCCATCCGTGGTCCAGACGGAGCTCAACAGGTTGGTGGACAGCGCATTGGCGTTCGAGAGCCTCTCCACGTCGCATTTATTGGACGCAGCTCGCTTCCGATCGTCCTTCCCCCACTCTTGATCCTTTGAGAGCTTTGAGGCAACTTCCTTATTCGTGCGCGTCGGAGCTTGCATGTTTGTATGTCCCATGGATAGTGCGGCAGAGATGGAACAAACAAAGCACAGGTAATCGCTTGCGCGTGAGTCGGATGTTTCGGCGACCACTGCCGCGGAGCACGGGTTGTCGCTGCAGCAGTGTCGACGTCGAGGAGTTCACCGTCGGTCAGGGGAGTTCGAGTCGGCGGGCGCGCGAGACCGGAGATGTGTGAGCAGCCGGCAGGAAATTGCAGAGTGCCTGACTGACTGACGGGCTTCAGGGTGAGCGGTCGTTGCCGTTTGGCTGGCGAAGCTTCCGGACGTCGGTCCACACCCGTCCACAACGTCCACACCGACACATGACGTTTCCTTTGGCGTACCGTTGGGAGAAACTTCACCAACAAGGGAGGGAGAACGTAGAATCCCAAAAATAAATTACCCCGGAAACATTACACCGTTGCGAACTTGACTGAATTTGCTGGACCTCTGCATGCACCAGTACACGCGTGACCACCCCACCACAAAATGGCGAAAAGAGGTGTTGGAGCCTCATGAACGCATCATAGTGAATGGGACGCATGCGCGTGGCGCCATGCTTGTAGAGGCGTGAGCCAGCGTGTGAGGAGTTGGGACAAATAAATGACGGCCAAGTTGAAGTGCCCCACCGTATTTTTCCGGAGGGGGCGGAATCCACACCTGCGGACCATCATTCCGCCAACTTCAATCGGCAGGTGGACACCACAATCTCGGCCACAACAAGCTGTGGATGTGCAGCACGACAGCACCACGGAACCAACGAATGTGCAACAAAGAGGCCAACGCTGCCGACTCCACGGGCACAATACTCTATTCAAAATGGGCACTTCCTTCACACGGTCTGCACTATCGGCAGCAAGACTTACGACTTCTGACTCTTCATTGCCACCATGGCGAACGCGGCAACGCCAGCCGTCACGAGCGATGCGGCGGCAAGCGCCTTCGTGGAGAGATACCACGGGTCTGCGCTCGGCAACGCAGCAGCTTTAGCAGCCTCTTTCTGACGTTGCTCCTTCGACTTGCGCGTAAAAATCGAGAAGTCCTTCTTCACGGCTTCCACCTCGGCTGCCGGTGTCGTCTCGAAGATCCCTCCCCATGCCTTCTTCTCCTTGTGCTTTTGCTTGTTGATCAGTTTTGTCACCTGGTCCAGCAGCGTGCGACAAGCCTTATCCTTGGGGTTCAAGCGCACAGCGATGGCGAGGTCATTCTTCGCGTCTACAAACTTGCCGAGCTTCATGCAAGCCTTCGCCCGACGAAATCGCGCCTTTGACGGCCATTCCTCAAACATAACATGATCGGATAGACCCAGGCGTCCCATCCACGTGACCACATTGCCCTGGCGATTCTCGGCCAGCACCGTCAGAATGCTGAGCGCGTTCGTGCACGCAATCTCGGCGTCAACAAACGCGTCCATCTTGAGTTTACACGTGCCGATATTGAGATGGCAGCGGATCATCGTCTGGAGGATTGTGGCTTTGTCTTTGTGGGTCGCCAGCTCTTGATCCACTCGCTGCAGGAACGCCAGAGCACGCAGGTAGCTGAAGACCGCCTCCTCAAGCTCGTTGGCACGGAACTGTTCGTTGCCCTTCTCCGTCAGCGAGACCGCTTCGTCGATAAAGTCCTTGTTGCTCATCTGATCAATCGACTTCTCGGGCAACTTGACGTCCTTGCGGTGCATGTACATCTGAGCATACGCCGTCTTGACCACGACCACGTCGTCATGGGGACGGATCTCCATGATCTCGCCATCGCCGTAAGGAGTCGATACCTTCATGTACATCTTGAGATGCGGCTCGTTCGGCTCCTCCGCCACATCCTGGGCTCGAATGTAGGCGAGGTGACCCTTCTTCGCGGCCGGATCCTTGTCGAGCTGCACGACGTACATCTTCGTCTCAGACCGGAAGGAGACGACGACACCGCGACCAAACGGCGTCACGACGCGGCTCTTGTCGGGGATCGGCGTGCGCGTGACGGCTGCGGGGTGGTGTGCGTCGACTCGGAATCGGTTGCCTGGAATATGCAGCTCTGCGCGCGCGGCAAGCGCGCCAAACGCAGCTGGATGTTGCTCAGTGGCATTGATAGCGGTCGCGGTCTTGCGGAATGCCTCAATATACTCCTCATTCTGGCGTTTCTTGTGTCTCAGGGCTTCAACACGATCGTCGTGGCGAGCCTTGCCGCTGTACTCGAACGAGAGAACGCAGCGAAGAAAGCCTACAGTGCCAGATGAGGCAGAGCTGGACGAAGGTGAGCTCCGGAGGTGGATCACGTGTTCATGAACGCGCTGGTCGAGCAGCATCGCGGACGCCACTTCATCTTCCCCGAGTGTCACATCCGCGATGACACCCGCACTGCAGTTGACGGCGAACTTGATGCTGAACTGCTGCGTCTTCACGCCTTCGTAGACAAGCGTATCGCTCCAACGCGCGACATCGTCCTCGAGCTGCGCCGTCGATGTGCGAAGATGCTTCTTCGTCGACTTTTCGCACGCAGCCGAAGGCGTGATCACCGTCGACAGGAACAACGCTGGCTGCGAGTCCGTAGTACCAAGCATGGGATGCTGTGCGACAGCATCGGCAATGCCATGCACAGATAGCGCGCTGATTGTGACTCGCCCAGCAGCTTTGCCCGACTTGGGATCCACGTCGACGCCGTGCTTGTTCTGCTTCACGGGCAGGAACGCGTCTTCAAGCTGCTGAAGCTCGTTCTCATACTGCAACGCCAGCACCTCCAGCGGCGAGAGCGAGACGTTCTCCCACGACAGCGCGCTGCCGCCAGAGGAACTCGCCTGCGACGCCGACGACGACGGCGACGGAGCCTGTGCGTCGCTCATGCTGCTGCTTGCTGCTGCTTCCAGGCGATGATGTCGACGAGGCCGTCGATCAATGCCAACGTCAACTTGACCGGTGAGAGAGCGACGCGGTCCAGTCCACGGTCCCATCAGACACGGACCGGTCCGGTTCACGGTCCACCCTCTCCAACTTGATTCGATCTTGCATCAGAGTGCAGGAATGATGGTCGCTCCGCGTTGATGACGGCGAGCAACATGCAGAGCGGACAGGCAGACAGACAGAGAAGCAATCGCGGGATCTCGCGCGATGGCCGCCCTGTCCGAGCGCCAGCGCAGAGACGCAGGCGGCGAGATGCGCGTCATCTCGATCGACAGACCCGCGCGGCGGCAGGCAGCGCTGGACGCAGAGGCGCTGCGGCGCCGTGAAGCCGCCGACGTCTCGACGCCATGGAGCCAGTTGCTGAGCACGACGGCAGCGGCGTCGCGACAGTGGCAGCAGCGACGCCTCTCGAGAGGCATCGGGCGGCGCACCGGCGATCACGAGCCAGAGGTGTTCGCCGACAACGTCGTGGTGACGGCCAAGTACTCGGTGCTCAACTTTGCGCCGCGCGTGTTTCTCGCGCAACTGCGTCGGCCGTCGAACATCTACTTTCTCTTCATCGCGGTGCTGCAGTCGATCAAGGAAGTGAGCAACACGAGCGGAGTGCCCACGATCCTCCTGCCGCTCACGATCGTGTTCATCTGCAGCGCTATTAAAGAGGCGCTCGAGGATCGAGAGCGCCATCGCGCCGATGCGCTGACCAACTCGCGTGAGGTGCTCGCGCTCAGTGCGCTTGGCGAGTGGGAGCTCAAGCAGTGGGGAGACCTTCAGGTCGGCGACATTGTCAAGGTTCGAGACGGCGAGCAGATGCCAGCAGACTTGCTATTGCTGAACTCGGAAGATATCGACCACGACGATGCGCCAGCGGCTTCACTTCACGCACTTCAACACAATGACACAGGGGCAGACGCAGCGGTCGCTGTTGGCTCGCGACCATCAAAGGGCGGTACGCTTGCATACATTGAAACCAAGTCGCTGGATGGGGAGACAAACCTCAAGATTCGCTCAGCTATTCCGCTTGTCGCGACGATGGCGTCCACGTCGCGTGGCCTCTCGACGCTTCGCGGAATGATCGAATGCGAACAGCCAAACAGCCGCATTAATTCGTTCGAAGGAACGTGCACAATTCAGCTCGACGCTCAAGGAGCCATGTCGCATGGTGTCGTGGAGTCGCAAGGACGCGATGATCATCACGTGCACGAGAAGCGGATGGCACCCGATGGCTCTGTGACACTTCGATTTCCTCTCACCGCAAAGCAAATGATGCTTCGGAGTTGCGTGCTCCGGAATACGACAAGCGTCACGGGGCTCGTGATCTTTACAGGACACGAGACCAAAGTGTTTTGTAGCAACACAGAGCCCGTGGTTAAGTCGTCATCGGTCGAGCAACGTCTAAATGTCTTGATTGTCGGCATCGTCTTGATTCAGCAGCTTGTATGTCTGCTTGGTGCGATTCTCGGTGCCTTCTGGATGATCACCAAGGGAAACACGCACTGGTATCTCCAGTTTGAAGAGCACACACCGCCTCGATGGAGTATTCCTGGGTTCCCTCCGATTCGAGAACTTTTGAAACTGCACCTTCGGTATTTCATCATCATGCAGAACTTTGTTCCCATCTCGCTCAATGTGTCGCTCGAGTTTGTCAAGTACTGGCAGGCATATTTCATGGAGCAAGATCTGGAGATGTACGATGAGGTATCCGACTCTCCCGCTATGGTACGCTCATCAGCGTTAAATGAGGATCTCGGGCGGGTTCATCACATCTTTACAGACAAGACGGGAACGCTGACGATGAATCTCATGTTGTTCCGATTCTGTATGATTGGACGGAAGCATTACGGTGGAGAGATCAGAGACGACGAGATGGAATCGAAAGAAGTTGTTCCTGGTGGTGGGCATTCCACTCCTTCACGTTTTGTCCAATTCGATCCAACCGATATGTTTGCGGATCTCAGTGCTGGTGGGTCTCAAGCAGCTTCGATTCAATTGTTTCTTCGACACCTAGCACTTTGCCACACGCTCATTCCCGCCAAGTCGTTCAAGGAGATGTGCAGTGTGACAATTCCTGAGTACTCTGCGTCGTCCCCAGATGAACAAGCTCTCGTCTCAGCTGCTGCTTACTGCAATGTTCGTTTTGTGCATCGGACGCCTGTCTCGATGTCGCTTTTGGAGCCAGGTAGCTCCGAGCCAATTGTGTACAAGATTCTCAACCTTCTGGAATTTGACAGCGATCGGAAGCGAATGTCAGTAATCCTCGAGCGACCCGACGGGGTGATTGAACTCATGTGCAAGGGAGCAGACAACGTCATCCTTGAACGCCTTGCTATGACCCCTGGTCAAGCAGAACGTGTGGACGAGGTCTACAATCAGCTCTCAGTCTACGCCAAGTACGGCATGCGAACCTTATGTCTTGCTTACAAACGTATCGATAGAGATGAGTACGACAGTTGGAACGCGCGTTTTGCTCAAGCACACTCCAGCATGGAAGAACTGGTAAAACGTCGGCAAGGACTCCCGAATGCCATCGACCCGCTGATGAATGAAATTGAACAAGACCTGTGCCTGTTGGGAGTCACGGCCGTCCAGGATAAACTGCAGCAAGGTGTTCCACAGACGCTTGAGCAGTTGCAGCAAACCAGTATGAAGGTTTGGACGCTTACAGGCGACAAGATGGAGACTGCTGTGAACATCGGTTACGCCTGCAACCTCCTATCGAACGGTATGCTTGTCAAGCAGGTATCGTGCGAAGATCCCGTGTCGACAATGAAGCAGCTGCAGGAAATTCTCGACCGGCACAACGAAAAGGCGTCTCTGTCCGCCTCGACTGGCGAGTCTGCATCGATAACTTCGACTCCGCGGAGAAAGAGACGAAGGACGCTCCATAAAAACAAGAACGGCTCCTTTTGGAAGTCTCTTATCAGGATGATCACTGGTGGAAAGGCGCCATCCTCACGTGTGCGGCGAGACCGCAGAAAGAAGGGCAAACGCAGCGCTGCATCGATGGCATCGACCCAAGGTAAATCCGTTCACCACTCGCTATCTTCCACAGGTGTATACGACAGTGATGAGATGGACGACGCTGCCAGCAATGACGAACGTGGTGCGCTACTGGCAACAGGGCCACCCATTATTCGCCGACGTCGGCCGCAAGTTCCAGCCCTCGCACTGGTAATCGATGGCTCCACTCTAGAGCACGCTCTTCACCCGCAACTACGATCACTCTTCTATGAGGTCTCAAAGATTTGTCGAAGCGTGATCTGCTGTCGCGTCTCTCCGAAGCAGAAAGCGGACGTTGTCGATCTCATCCGAGACTTCGAACCGGAGAGCATCACGCTTGCGATCGGAGATGGAGCAAACGATGTCGGAATGATTCAAGCCGCTCACATTGGCGTCGGTATCAGTGGTCAAGAGGGCACACAAGCTGTCAATGCCTCCGACTACGCGATTGCTCAGTTTCGATTTCTGCAACGACTTCTATTCGTGCACGGGCGTTGGGCATATCGACGCGTTGCAAAACTCATGAGCTATATGCTCTACAAGAACGTCACGTATGTGCTGACTACGTTCTGGTTTGGGTGCTTTTGTGGATTTTCGGGGCAACCTCTCATTATCGACATTGCGGCACAAAGTTTCAACCTGATCTACACGAGCCTGCCACTCGTGCTCTTCGCAGTCTTTGATCAAGACGTCTCGTCGGAGGCAGCGGAAAAGTTTCCGCAACTCTACAAGCTGGGCCAGAAGAACGTCCTCCTCGCACGTCGTGTCTTTTGGCCGTGGATCTTGAATGGGATTTGGCATTCCCTCATTATATTCTTCTTCTCGTCTTGGGGCTACGAGGGAGACCTTGCCATTCAGCGCCATCCGACGACAAGCCCCGCGATCGAAGACCCTCAGGGAAGGGATGATGGACTGGTCACACTGGGCTTCGTTGTCTTCACCAACCTCGTACTGGTCGTCAACTTGAAGTTATGCCTCGAGACGTTTATGATCACTTGGTATTTTGCGGCGACAGTGACGGTCTCAACTCTTCTTTGGTTCGTTGTTGGCAATCTCATCTCTTCGTCAAACAGTCGAATTGTTCAAGCGATTGGAGAGATGCCATATTTGCAGAAGTCACCATCGTTCTGGATCCTTTGCATCTTGGTGATCACAATGAGTCTCCTCCGAGATGTCATCTGGAAAGTTTTTCGCCGGCTGAACTTGCCATCCACGTACCATATTCTCCAGGAGCGCGAGAAGCTCAGTCTGCGGGTGTCGCCACGGAGTGTCTTTGGCAAGCAGCGTCGCTCTGGCTGGTCGTCTGACGAGCAAGGCACGGCAATGGTGGATTACACGCAGTTGTTTCTTCGACAAATTCCCCCATTCGAAAGTGAGCAAGATTCTTTCGCACGTTCGTCTCCTTTGGGTGAGAAGCTGATTGGATCAAGTGGGATCACGGACACAGGCTCAAGCGGTGTCCGAGCGCGAGGCTCCTTCCATGCGAGTGGCAGTGGCTCTGGGTGGGAAGAAGCCGACGAACTCCTTCGATTCGGGGATTCGCTCCCAAGCACGGCTGGTTCGCTTCCACCTGGTCCAGATTCAGCACTTGCTCGGCATTCCTATCACGGGTACGCATTTTCGGAAGACGAGAATATTGACAGCGATGTGGAAGCTGCCTCATCATCGTCTTCCCCTCGTGGGGTGCGTAAGCCGCACTCTGCAAGCGTTGGTTCCGCGGACGCAGCGTACACGAGCACAGGAGGCAGACGTCTGAAGAAAATGCTCAAGTCGGTTAGAGGACAAAAGACTGCATAATTCATGGCGGAGGAGCAAGAGTCAAAATTGGATGGTGTCCACAGCGGTCTACTGTTGCTCTGTTTACGCTGACGGTGGCGTCTGAGTCACTTCCGTTTGTGCGATTGCGTCTCTCAGCGCTGCTCGGTCGCGTGGGTTCGGCAGCTGGATGCACTCTAGTGCACTTTGGTGAAGATACCAACGAGCTGAATAGTTGGAGCGCGGAACCAATACAGAGCCGATGTGGGTCGTCACGGCGCACACGTATGGACGCGCTGTTCGCTCAGGCTTAAAGTGATCACTTGCGACTGCTTGGTACAGTCGAGGCGTCAGCACTTTTTCTACTGGTAACACATCAACTTGGGCATCGTCTGGTGTTGGTGGATCTGTCAAAGTGATGTGACCGATGATGAGGACTTGTCGGAACTCATCTGGCTACTCATCGCAAGCGCTTTTATCGTCAGATTAACGCGAGTAATCTGAGGAGGAAGATTCACGTACGGGAATCCATTGATCATCACCGTCGTCATAGATGACGTGAATTCCCTCGGCAGGACTCGCATGATCAACGAGGCCTCCAAACCACGAGACTTCGTCTCTCCAGTACACAAGCACTCTGCGACCCACGAGTTGAAGGAAGGATGAAGGAGTTCTGGAATCGCACAGGAGCTGCAGCTGATGCCCAGTGGGATCAGGATCAGGCTCAACCCGCATGGCACCAACATCCTGTTGAGGAAACACTCATCTTAACAAGAATTCCTCAAGTCGCTGCATTTTGATCAATGTACCTCCCAAGCGACGTCTCCGTCATCGTATTCGATCAACCTTTGCTGTGGTTTTCTGTCGTCGATTACTGTTCCAGGGAACCACGAGTTTTCGTCCTCCCAGAAGACCTCGACTCTCTTCCCGTGGGCCCACGCCACTATTGGTTCCGCAACAAGCGACGCATCTTCGCGTCTATCGTCGGTACCATCGTCGTCGTCGTCAGCCTCAAACTCATCTGAGTACTCTTCGAAATCTTCGTCGTCGTAGTCACCCGTGGCGTCGTCCGACTCAGCTGCAGCTCGTTGTCTCGACTCGATCAATGTGTGCGACGTCTCCAAACCCACCGAGTCCGCTGTGAAGAGCGACGACACGGATGCACTCGAGTCTGACGACGTCATTTCGTGCACGACAGACAACAAGCAAATCAGCAAACTGTAAATCCTGCTGTCAGTTACTCCTCCCGTTGTGTCTTAAGGGAATCAAATTAGGTGTGTATGGCTGTCTCGTTGTCTTTGTATGTCTATCTCTTCTTCTGTTGCAGCAGGCGCAGCGCGAGCTCCTCCTGGCTCGCGACCGCAGAGCGATCCACCTTCCGTCGCTTCGCGCCGCGCTGCTCGTCCTCACTCTCGCTTTCGCTGTCGTCATCGTCCGAGGCGTCATCGTCACTGCCGTCGTCATCATCATCGTTATCGTCCTCGTCCTCGCTTTCCATCGACGCATCCGACCGCTCGTCGTCCTCGTCCGACGGCATTGCGAGCGTCGCGCCACGCGCACCGTCGTCGTCCTCGTCGTCTCCCGTGCGCTCGCCCTTGGCCTTGAGGCGCTTCTTCGTGTGCTTGGCGCGCACACGCTCCTTCTCGATGCGACGATCCTCTGCGTCGCGGGCCTTGAGCCGCGCTGCCACCGCCGCCGCGTACTCCTTCGACTTGCTTTCCACGTCCGCGAACTCCGTGTCCACGTCCACGGTCTGCGCCGCCAGTCGCTCCAGCACACGCATGCTGTTGCCCTCGTCGTCGAAGACCACCTTGGACGTGTTCACCTCGCTGTCGACGCGGATCTTCTTGAGCTTCTTGAGCTTGCGCTTGCGCTCCTCCTCCGCCATCTCCACGTCATCCACACCATCGACGGCGTCCTCCGTCTCCTTGTCCCAGTCGTGGCGTCGCTTGACCACCATGAGATCATCCTCATCCTCGTCCTCTTGCTTCTCCTGCTCCACAGGCTCCGGCGCAGCGGCCTTGCGCTCCTTCTTCATCGCGGCGAGCTCGCGCTCGAGCTTCTTCTTGGCCTTCTCGGCCTTGATCTTCTCCTTGAGCTGCGCAAGCTTGCGGTTCACGTTCTTCTTGCCGCGGAGCTCCTCGCGGAGCTGCTCGTGGTCCGCGTCCTGCTGCTTGAGCTGCTCGAGGAACGGCATGCGTGGCGCGCCAGGCAGACCGTACGACTGCGCGAAGGCCTCAAGCGGCAGCTCCCCGGCGCGGAACACGTCCTTGAGCGGCATGAGGAACACGGAGCGCACGTACGACATGAACGCCTTCTGCGCGAGCGCCTTGAGGTCCTTGTCGGCTGCGACGCTCGACGTGACCTTCTGGCGGCAGCTCTGCGTCTTCGCGGGGTTCAGCTTGATCTCCTTGATCGGGATCTTGGCGTCCTCGAGGTGCTTCTTCATGCCTTCCGCCTCAGACGGCAGCAGGCACAGCAGTGCCTTGCCCTGCTTGTTGTAACGCGCCGTGCGGCCGACGCGGTGGATGTAGTTGGCCGTGTCCTCGGGGCAGTCGAGCTGCACGACCCAGTCGACCTGCGGGAAGTCGAGGCCACGCGCGGCGATATCGGTCGCGAAGAGCACGGCTGCGGGTTTGTTCAGAAACTCGTAGTAGATCTCGACACGCTTGGGCTGCTTGTACTTGCCATGCAGTGCGCAAAGCGGGATACCGGGCTGCAGCTTGCAGAACGCGGCGTGCACGAAGCGCACCTGGCGACACGTCGAGAGGAACACAATGATCTTGTGCTTGAGGTGCGACTTGAGGAACGAGAAGAGCACATCAAGCTTCTGGTCCAGCGGGCAGACGACGAGGCTCTGCTGCAGCCCCGCGGGCGTCGCCATCGCCGACTTCTCGTGCACCGCGATGTACTCGGGCTCCTTGAGGCTCAGCTTGGCGAGGTCCTTGACCGACTTGGTCTGCGTCGCCGAGAAAAGCATGGTCTGCCGGTCCGTCGGCAGGTACGACACGATGGCGCTGAGCTGCTGCTGGAAGCCCATGTCGAGGATGCGGTCGGCCTCGTCCAGCACGAGCAGCTGCACGTTGGTCGCGTCAAAGTCGGGCGTCTGCTCCATGTGCTGCAGCATGCGTCCGGGCGTGCACACGAGGATGTTCATGCGCACGAGGCGATACTGCTCCTCCTTGAAGTTCTTGCCGCCGATCACGAGTCCCGCCGAGAACGAGTGGAACTTGCCGACCGACCGCAGCACCTCAAAGATCTGCAGCGCGAGCTCGCGCGTCGGCGAGATCACGAGCGCGCCCAGTCCGTCCTCCACGTCCCACCGCAGGCGGTACAGCTTCTCCAGCAGCGGCAGCAGGAACGCCAGCGTCTTGCCCGAACCGGTCTTGGCGGCGCCCAGGATGTCGCGGCCGGCGAGCGCGTGCGGGATCGCGCCGATCTGGATGCGCGTCGGCTTGGTGAAGCCGCACTTGGCGAGGCCGCGCTTGGACGCCTCCGAAAGCGGGAACACGTCGAAGCTGTCGGCGTCCGCGAGCTGCGAGCCGCGCGCCGGCGTCGTCTCGCGGATGCGCTGCTCCATGGCCTCGATCTCGAGGCGCAGGCGCTCATGCGCCTTGAGCTTCTTGGCCACGGCCGGCGCCTCCGCCGTGTTGGCAACGGCAACACCAGCAGCAGCGGTGGCGGCGGCGGCAGTGGCGCTCGCGGTCTTGTTGGATGCGGGCATTCGATTCGCTAGTGACGTCTGATGATGATGTGGATGGCCGACACCGCGAAAGGGCAGCGCGCCAAGCCAACCAAGAGCTCAAGAGCTCAAGCCACCAGGACGGACTGTGACCGACCCGATTACAGGGCTTTTCTTGGTTCGTGTAATATATACGTGACGAGTGGAACGTATATAACAATAGACAGAATGTTGATTATTGACGAGCCCAATGGTGGCGAAATGGGCAAATGGAAGCACACGACCGACCGGCGTGAAGCCATCTTTTGCAATCCTCAGAAGCTGCTGCAGCACCAGCTCGAGTTGGCGTTCGACGCGTTCTCGTGGTGCGATGGACGGATGACGTCGCCGCGTCGTGGGTCTCCCTTGCGCTCAAAGATGTCCTGGTGCTGCAGTACCGCCGACACCAGCGCCTTCGAGGCGTCGTCAATGTTTTTGTTCTCCTTTGCGGACGTCTCGAACCATCCCGCAAAGCCATTGGTCTCGCAGAACGCATCCAGAAATGTGCGGTCGACGTCGCCTGACAAGTCGCACTGCGGTACACAGGGATACCTCATTAGGGGAATGAAAAGAATTCAAAACGAAGCGAGGCAGCTCCGGCGAACCTTGTTGCCGCACAGAATGACTGGCAGTGGTTTGTTGTTTGGGAGCTCCACCTGATCAAAGTGTTACACGCTAGCAATGAGCAACAGCGCAGCGCTACAGTGACGTATGGGGAGATTGTACCTTCGAGTCGATCTCTTTCTTCCACTGATGTTGTCGCACAGTGTATTGTCAACGACCCATCAATACACATGCACACGCATCGAACGCTGTACTTACCTTGATGACGCTTTCAAACGTCTCAGGGCGAGAAATGTCGTACACCAGCAATGCACCCAACGCATCTTTGTAGTACACCTGCGCCGCTCACAGACCATCCAATTCCAGTCACATCTCTCCCGAGAGCACACGAACGAGCAAGTCCGCGTACCCGGTTCAGAGCGCGAAAGTGTTCCTGACCGGCGATATCCCACAGCTGCAGACGAACTGTCGTGCCATTGACTGTCACAGCCTTGAGTGCAAAGTCCACTCCAATGGTCGTGCGATGGTGCTCCGAGAACGCGTCGTGAACATAGCTGTCCATTCAATCCACACATTCATCGTCAGTACCATAATGTTCTGCTCCTCTCCCCTCCCCTCCTCTCCTCTCCTCCCTTCCGCCTTCGCCTACATACCGCTTGATGATGCTTGTCTTTCCCGTCGCTGCGTCGCCCAACACGAGCACCTTGAGCACCGCGTCTTGCGCCGCACTCACTCGTCGCTCAGCGCTCATTGTCACAGAAGCACGTCGGTCCTAGGACTCTCTCTCTCTCTTTCTCTTCCCTATCGCTGGCACGCGTCTCCGATGACACGGGACAGGCTCTTGCAGTCGCTTCAACCTCGCGGATTGTTCTTCTTCCGCTGGGCATCTCGGAACCCAAGAAACCGGTTTTCCACCGGTATGTCAACTTGTGGCCAAGCGCCACCAACTGCAAGCGTGTCACACTCCGCAGCAGAAATCCAACGACTCGTCGCAACTCCAACGCGCGATGGATACCACCACCACCACCAGTGCTAATGCGCGCAGTCATCATGGCTACGCGCATGGCTTCGCTCCCAACGTGAATGGCGCGACTACTGCGACGGCGACGACTGCAGGCGAGCACGTCCCTCGGCGACGCGCCAGCAGCGGCGCCAGTGACGACGAGGATCCGCGCCGCATCGACGCCGTCGTCATGATCCTCGAAGACGTGCTCTACGACCACACCAACTTGCTCGCGCACTACGCCATCGACCGCGCGATCCAGCAGCTCATCCGCGAGCGCGCGTTCCCCAACACAGTGGCTGCGTTCGAGGCGCTGCAGTCCTTCCGCCACGTCTTCGGCTACCGCAAGCGTTTCCCGCGCTTCGTCGAGAGCCTCGTGGCGCAGCAGCGACTCTCAGGCGACGCCGCGCAGCGCGTGATCCAGGCGTACTACGAGAGCCAGATCGCAGAGGCGCGCACGATCCGACCGTTTGATCTCGCGCGCGCCACGCTCACGACGCTGCGCGAGGCAGGGTACCGCTTGGGCCTCGTGTGCGTCGGAAAAGCGGACGTGCAGCTCGAGCGGCTACGCACGCTCGGGCTCGAGGAGTTCTTTCCCTCGATCGTGCACGTCGCGAGCAACCCGACGGTCGCGCAGCTCGCGCACGCGATGCGGTGCATTAGTCGGGAGCTCATGCTGCAGCCGTCGTCCATTCTGTTTGTCGGGCGCAAGGTCTTCTATGAGATCAAGGCTGCGAACAAGGTCGGACTCGTGACCGTGCGGATGGTGCGTTGCGTGAAGCGGACGGAGGTTGTATTAGTTGAAGATGCGGAGGCGCTCACGTGTCTGTGGTTTTGGCTGTAGCTTCGTGGGACGTACGGCAGCATTATGCCGATCGAGCAGCTCGAGCAACCCGACTACCAGGTACTTGTTGAAGCGAAACAACCATGCAAAGCTGGTGTACATATCATTAACGTTGAGATGTTGGGCTGCGAAACATAGATCGGCTCCATCGAACAGCTCGTTGCGATCGTTCAGTTGGCAGACCAACAGCTGATCAAGCCCAAGATTGTGGCGCTGGGCGGCGGAACGGGCCTCGCGGTGCTGCTCAAGGAGCTCCGACACTACCCCGCGGATCTCACGAGCATCGTCACCGGTAACGTCGTCGTCTATGGGGTTCTCCTAGTGGCCGGCGTCATTCTAAGTCGTGTGTTTGTCTTGCACTCATAGTCTTTGATTCGGGGCGACACTCGGGAGCGCTGCGCAAGTACCTCGGTATTCTGCCGCCAGGCGACATTCGCAACTGTCTCGTTGCGCTATCAGACTCAGGTGCGACACCGTGTTTGTTTGCTTGTTTGTTTACTTGGTGGTGGCGTCGTCAGTGATTGATTCGTTCCACGATGACGCGCTGCATTTCCAGACGAAGTAATGAACAAGCTCATGAACTACCGCTTCAAGGACAACTTCATGGAAGGCTGCAGCCTTGGCAACCTCTTGCTCGCTGCTCTGACCGACATCCAAGGAGGCTTCGACAAAGCCATCACCTCGATCTCCGACATTCTGAACGTCAACGGTAATGTCTTGCCAGCGACACTCGACAGCACCGAACTGTGCGCAGAGCTGGAGGACGGCACCATCGTCGTGTCGGAGGTCAACGTTCGAAGCCCCTACCTTCCTGAGCCTCAAGCAGAGTCGAACGCTGGAGGCCGCAAGAGGAAGGCGCCCATCAAGCGAGTGTTTCTCCAGAAAGATGACGTGGAGGCGTTTCTTCCAGCTGTGCGTGCCATCGAAAGTGCCGACATCATCGTGTTGAGTCCTGGAGGATTCTACACGTCCATCATCGCAACGCTGCTGGTGCCAGGCATCCGAGACGCCATCGCTCGAAGCAAAGGCGCGAAGGTGTACATTAGCAATGTCGCGACGCAGTGTGGTCAGACGGACGGATACACGCTGGCTGACACGCTCAAGGTGCTGGGTCGATACCTGGGAGGAGATGATGTCATCGACTACGTGATCGCGAACAACGTGACGCCTCCGCGAGAAGTAATGGCGTCCTACTTTTCCCGAGGCGAGACGTTGCTGTGTCCAACAGAGGAGCTCTTGAATCGTGAACGACCGGTCTTTCTGCAAGGCAAGACATTTGAAGACCCCAGGGATGAAGGAAAGTCGTTCGCAGCGACGAAGGAGTGGAACAAGACGCCCATGATCAAGCACAGTGGGAAGTTGGTCGCCACGATGCTCTACAGGATCATCGAGCAGGAGGTTCATGTGATGCGCACGAAAATGATGGAAGGCGGACACTTTCGCTTCCAATCCCTCTCACCATTTACACAGCTACCGACCGCCGCGGGTGCAGTAATAAAACCAACGCAACAGCCTCTTCGCCACGAGAGACGGACCTCTGAACGAGCGCAGGAGCGCACGAGATCGCACACAACATTAATCGCTTTGAGCGTCTTCGCTGTTGTGGTTGGGATTGCCTGCACGTGGCAACGAGGTCGGAGATAGCACTTTACACCAGAGGTGTCGCTCGAAGAACCCGATGTTAATCGTTTAATGCCCAGTACGCTCACGGCTATCTCTCTTTTCGCGCGTGCCCCCGTTATGTCTTGTCGAAGCGTCGGCGCGATGCCCACTCTTGTCGGAAGAGCTCCTCGACTCGAGGATTTCTTCAAACCCATGGAATGACACAACAAACTCACTGAACGCTTGAGTTGCGATAAATAGTGTTCGGAATTCCCGCATCTCGGGTGCCGAAGCCGCCAAATAACTCGCTTCATCGAAAAACACAGTCTTCTTGCCCGAAAACTCGTCTGTCCACACATAGCGATGGTATCCAAAGTCGCCGACCAGATCCTGCACTGCCGACGAAAACAATCGACGGACTGCAAGTTCCGGGAACTCGAATGGCTGCGGAGGAAATCGATGAGCGAATACGTGGTCACTCTTGCTGAAGTTCGGTTTCAAGCATTCGAGGAGACCCTCTCGAAGTGGGTGCATGATCTGGTCTGGTAGTTGGTGTGGAATACGACCTTGAGTGACGCAACCCTTGTCGACATCAACGACGTACACTTCATCTCCAACCCATTCGCTGCAAAAAGCCTCATGGTACGCGTCACGCGATACTCCGAAAATGAAAGGTGTCGGACAGTCGAGGTACGGGAGCATTCGGCGAGGAAGCAATGGCAAATAGACGTGGGGCCACAGCAGCGGAAACAAAAGTGCACGTAATGACTCACAAACACGCATCAGCACCGAAAGATGTGAGGACACGATGAGGAGACGGCTTTCGAAGAGCACGGCCGTGAACACTTGGAGGATTGTAGACAAATCAAGGGCGTCAAACAAAATGCGAAGCGAGTGATCCAGGCGAGGCAGATGCATCGAGTAGTTGTGGTTGATGAGGCTGGAACCTGACGTGCTCCGCACTGTTGGTGGAATTGATAGCATCGATGGCAAGCTGGAGTTGGGATTGCACGAGGTTTCCAATGATACAGACCGCGATAGCTTCGACAAAACCTTCTTGCTGATCTTGAACTGCTCCTCCGTCGCACTTCCAGTCGCTGAAGTCGGTGTTGGCGACTGCGATCGCGAGGCTGCATCAATTGCCTTCGATTCGATCACGAAGTCGTATGCTTCAGCGATGCGCTCTCGAAGCAAGTCGATCAGTGCAAACTTCGAGAACACACACACGCCATAGGGAACCCAGCGAGCCAGCTCAGCGTTGTTGCTAGCCCGGCTGGCACTACCATAGTGAGCATTTATTCGGACCTTCTCGAAGTAGGAGTTCGGAAGCGGTGGAGCTGGGCGATAAATGACGACACATGCAGCGTAAAGCTCCCCTGAAGACGAACTGTCCCCCATCTTGAAATTAAATGCAATCGGTGGTGGACACGACGGAGCATGCAGAACAACATTTTCGCTTGGATCATTGCACCAAGGAAGCAAAAAGCTTTCAATCGCTCGGTGATCAGCAAAACCACTGGGTGTGGGATCATGCGGAAGAGGCAGGCTAGCGATATGAAGTGTCGCTGTGCCTGCAGTCCGCTGCTCTTCAGTCGCGATGCCTTCGAATGATACCACTCCACAGATGGCTTCATAACCTCTCGTCGTTTCCAGAACTTCGAGCGACCGCTTACGTAAGGCATCACGTGATGCTTCTTCTGGCCAATGGTGAGCACGAAGACCGTAGCTGAGAAGTAGTCCGGATAAGCGTTGGAGATCGTCCATTGACTCAGCCTCATCTTGCGTTGTCGATGAGCCCTCCGGTGTCGCGTGAACTGATGCCGGATACAGGGCGAATTCGGTGAATGCTCGACTTGTCAAGAAACGATGGTACAACTCGAGGTGGATTAGATTGAATTTCGCGATGATCCGATCTTGCTCATGCTGCAACCTCGCAAGCGCCCGCGACACCGACCGATCGAGTTGGCGCATTTCTTCGTCTCCTGGGTAATACTTTTCGCAAATGTATCGGACAAGTTTCTTGCAGTTTCGAGCAGCCATGTCACGATCTTCGCGCGATGAAGCTTTCGTACGTGCAATTGATATGTACTCGCGATGCGCCGGTTTGAACTCATATTCCACATCCAACCAGAAGGCAATTTCGCGATGATAGTTATGAGGGAACAAGAACACCCAAAAGAAGTTTGCGAAGCGGTGGTTCATCAATATGTCCTCCAAGCATATGACTTCACGTTCGACCGATTTACACATTTCGGCGTACAGCTCAGTGCTTCGAAATGCTGGAAATGTGGCCATCAAGTCACGGCGTACACGTGTCACGATTCGATCAAACGTGCGCAACGCATCTTCCCCACCAGTTGCGATGTCGCGTTTGATCGAACGCAACTTGTCATTGTCTACCAAATCAGCTCCAATGTGAAATTGGGCACCCTTCGCGAGATACTTTGTCGCGATCTTCACACCGTAAGTTCGAAGCATGAGAATGTCGTCCTTACTGAACATCGACGATGAGCTGCTCGAAGGCTGGTTGTTGGACAGCAAGGCTCGCTCACGCAAATAGTTGGCTCGCAACGTGCACCAAAACTGTCGATATTCCTCGAATGAACACAAAAAGAAAAGTTTGCTTTGGTCAACTGGGTCTTGAAGCCAGGCTGCGTAGTATCTCATCATTCGAGGATTACTGACGGCCTCCTCGAGTGACAGTAAGCGCGATGGATCCCGATCATGCTGTCCGTTGAAGTACTCGAACATCCATCGATTCCACTTTTGCAACGTCGCAGCGCCAGGTGCACTCCCCAAAACGGATGCGTTATCGTGTGGATGATACTGATTTGTCACCGTCGCTCCTGCCTGGCCAGATGCTAGTATAGCTCGCTGCTTCGCGGCCCACTCTTGAGTTGCTGCAGATACGTGTGCTGGAGCTGCCGCTTGAAGTTGCGAGCCCGAAGCAACGCCGACACCCTTTCCCAAAAGGCCTGGGAATAAAAAGTTGCGTGCTCGTAGCTTCACGTGCTGTGCCCATCGTGATTTCGCGTTTTCAACCTTGACGTCTTGTTCCTCCTCTTTAATACTTGTCATCGGGATCGTCTTGACATCTGTGGCCGTCGATCGAATGAGTAATTCGGAAAGTTCACTGATGGAGAACTCGCGTTCTGGTTCAAACTGCTCTGACTCGCGCAGCATTTGCTCAGAGACTGTGCTTCGCCGAAATGTGCTGCGACTAGATAACGAGAAATTGAGGCTGTCCGATCGTCGTAGTGTAGTGAAGTCTCCTCGGCCGTCAGCGTAGACCGCCGTGCTTCTAGTGCTGGCCATGCTTTCTCGAATCACTTCCTCCGCTGAGATCGTGCTATCCGGCGGCAACGGTGGACCGCGTTCCATGCGGGCTGTAGTTAATCAAAATCGACCAACGTGTGAGATTAGACGCGTTGAGAGGTTCATTGCAGTCAATCAATGAATACTCACTTGATTTCGTGGTAGAGCGAAAGCCCGAGGAAGACGAGGAGGACGAGGAGGAGGAGGACGATTCAAAGAACGACGGTGTCTCCAGCGCAAGCGAGTTCATCGCTGGGCCAAAACGCATCATCGGATCGCGGTCAAAGAGCCGTGTAGACTCGGAGCCTCCTCGTCGACTGGCAGTTGGTGCGGAGGCGGGTGGTGGGATACCGAGTCCGAGCCCCGAGATAGGCCGACGACAGTTGCCGGACGGCACGTGCGACGTGCTGATACTGCGCGTCGCGGCGCGTGGGCGCGCGCTGGCGGCGCTGCTTCCCCCCGAGACGCTTCGCACGAGCCCTGGCTCGCCTCCCATGAGCCCCACGCTTCCGAAGGACCCGCGGCCGTTGCCGCCGCCGCCGTTTTCTCGGAACTCCTGCGCCATGCTCTTGCGGGGGCTCGCGCTGCCTCGTGGCTTGCCATCGCGGCTGCTGGAGGACGCGGGCGCGCTGCGCGGGGCCGGAGACTCGCTCATCTCGACGTCGGCGATGTCGATGCGCCACGAAGGGAAAGAACGCGGCGCAGAATGAATGTCGTTGGGAGCGTTGGGACCTCGTGCAGTGGACAGCCGCGAGGGTGCCGTCAGTGTCGTGTCGCCAACGTTGGTCCCGCCGAGTCCAACTCCGATTCCAACAACCTCGGCCACCACCAATGACGACGCCGCCAACAGGCTCCGCGGATGTCAGTTGGTGCCAAGGTTGCGAGCTGGTTTATTCCCTACTTGAATAAACCGTTTTTACCTCCCACCCACCCCGCGCCTCCGGGGTCGGGGATATTTGGGGACAAACAAAAAAACCTTCCACCCCTCTCAATGCGTTCCACCCCGCTCACAACTGCTTTCCACCCCACTCTGTGTTGCAGCGAAATGATCAATAGCATGAAGTGCTCGTAGTATGTATTGTTCATCCACGCCAGATTAGCACTGTTCCTTGTTGGCTCTCGCGCCAGAGCGAACCGTGGATGCACTAGTGGTACTGTGTGCAGCCTCGTTGCTCGGTCGTGCAGGACGACCGCGCGTGCTGTGTTTGGAGCGAAGGTGCGACGCAACGTATACGATACACTCCGATCGCTTTCGTTCTTTGCAATGAATCGTTGTGAGTACGCAAATGGCGCATCAAACGAGCAGTGTCTACGACTGTGGCGGTGCACCAAGGACGAAATCAACGTTAACACATCTCCCATGAGAACGAGACCACAACGTCATGGTATGCCACTTTCTCTCCTCTAAACGCACATCATGAGGATTGACCTCATGGATATGGACGGACTCTTGCAAATGTGTTCGATCAATCCTCGGAGCGGAGCGTGGAGCCCGATGACAACTACTAGTGCTGAATCCGAGAATGCGGCATGCTAGTTGTCAACTAGCATGCCGCGTTCTCGGATTCAGTCTTGCTCAACCTCTCCATGTGGCGACAAGAATCATGAAATTAACAAAATGAAATAGAACGGCGCTCATTTTTGTTGTACCACATATGTATTTATCTGAATGTAGGTCAAAACATGAATTGTGCTTCAACTATATTCTGAATTGATGGATTTGATTTGACTAAAAGGGTTAGGCGTTAATTATCCAAATGTTCCACCCACCCCAAGCTGAAAACAAATCTTCCCGCCGTTTTGAAAAGCCCGGGATATTCGCAACCCTGGTTGGTGCTGGTGTTGTTGTTGTCGTTGTCTCGCGTTTGTTGTTGTGGGGATGCGATCTGTAAAGTGCGCATGCGACTACAACCGGATTTAAGCATTTAACCAACATCAGTACAAGTACGTGGTCACTCCTTTCAAGATGAGCTCGTCTTGCGCTGCTTGATAAAGTGCCGCGGCAGCGTCTGGTGCCCGATCGACGTGATGCCGCGTGGGTGGCTTTGGATGCGACGCCGCACCCGACGCAGCTTTCCAGCGGTGCGACTCAGCTTCTCCATCAGCACGCGCGCGTGCTCCTCTGTCTGCTGCAGCTCGTCGTCCAGCTGCATGACGTTCTGCTCCCGCTCGTTCACGGGATCTGAATGCAGCGAACGCGTGATGGCGCTCACAAGCGACTGCACTTTGGCTTTGGCTTCGAGTTGCTCCGCCTCCATAAACTCGATCGCCCGCGCGTACTCGTACTCGCTCACTGGTGACGCCATCAACACGGGGACCGAGTCAGTCGAGGAGCACACCCACACTGACAAACGCATGACGCACCTCGAAGACAATACTCACAGTGCTGGTGAGTCGAACCAGCAGAGCACGCTGACAAGTGCGCAAAGTGAAACTCGACTTGCTGGCACAGTGGCGCTCGACAGACTTGCAGGTCGACGTGGTGCTGCAGGTGCACGAGGATCGTCTGGCACGAGAGCAAGCAGCGTGACGCTTTCATGGGAGAGCAGTACGACGCGTCGACGATGTTGAATGCCAGTTTGATCGCCTCTTCGAGAGTCGTGCGTGCGCCTTCGCTTGACTCGTCAGCACTCGCCGCGCTCACTAACCGCGCAATGTGGTCTTCTGCAGGAATGGTCGCATTCGAGTCTGTGGAAATCACTGTTCTGTCAGCGTGCTGTTGGCAACGGACGCCAAGTTGCATCAACTCACGAGATTCACTCGCACTGTCGACGGCTGTCGCCTGCATGTCTTTTGTTGTGGATGTCGGAACTGGTGCTGTCGTTGCAGTGGCTTCGGCTGCTGCTGCTGCTTGCTCCAACTACATAGACAGGAAGTGCATTCAGTCAGGCGACACCAGTAGAACGCCAGCCTTCTGCTTGAGCTACTCGAAGGTCTCTCTCTCACCTTGATAACGACGGGATCCTCAATGTGCCACATGAAGACGGGAAAGTTGAAGATCGGGAGTCGGTGCTCGACCACCAGTCGATTAAGGTCCTCGAGCTCCGCCGTCGAAGCCTCTTTCTTGCGCTCGTTCACCGCGATGACGCCTCGGACAAAGACTGCCTGCGGATTGGAGATGTCGGACCGCGCCAGCAGGTCGCGAAGCTGCCTTCGACTTTGAGCCGTGAGGTACTCGAGCCACCTCAGTTTGCATAGCAGTCGGCGCTGCTTCACTGTATGTTTGATACATAGATTGCAGAGAGTGAGTGAGTGGACCAACCCGCGACAACGGGTGTTTGACACGTACCTCGAACACAAAATGGGCACACTGTCGCGCTGCAGCCCTTGGCGTGAGACGCGAACACAGACGCGTATTGGCACCAGCGCTCGCTACACGGCGCCATCTTGTCGATGTGCTGGTCGTGCACGAGCCTCGAGCGACAAACCTCGTCCCGACACTTGGTCACTCGCGCACAAAAGAGTCCGTCTTCGATCTTGATCGCGTCGTAAATGTAGTCGGCAAGTGGGTCCAAGATGGCGGGATCTGTTGTTGGGAAGCGCGCCAAGACGTCTTCGAGCGAGAGCTCTGTCGTGTCGTCGCTCGATACCGTACCGGAAATCTCCACCGCATTCTCTTCAATGACATCCACTGCAGCATCCACCGCCTTCTCTGCAGTGTCAGCGACTGTGGCCTCTACCACATCAGCTTGTGCAACGCTCGCCATGGAGCTGTCGGCGGGGACGTCAGCGTTGGCAGAGTTGTTGGCAGGTATGTCTTTGGTTGTTGAGACCACTGTGGTCTCGGGAAGGGAGGAGGCGAAGCGGCGCAGGCAGTGTCTGGTCGTCAGGAAGCATCTCCGTGTCCTCTACGACCTCAAAACGCGCCTCATTTGCAGTGACAGAAGGCTCTTCATTCTCTTCCGGCTCGGCGATGATCGCATCGTGGTCGTTGAGGTTGTCCAAGTCGGCCATCTCTTCGTTTGGATCAACCACTTCCATGGCAGCATCAGACTCGGCGGTCTCTGGAAGCAGCTCGAGCGTCTCTGCGACCTCTGTGGCCGCATCTTCGCGTTTCTCTGGCTGACTCTCTGGCGCCGCAGACTTTGTCCACTCAGCAAACGAACGCTTGACGCCATGGCGGTCCTCCAACACATGGAGCCGCGCGAAGCCCCGCGCGTGCCAGCGCACAGAGCAGTCCGGACAGACGCGCTTAAGCACGCGCGTGTCGCACATGGCACAGCAATACGCCCACGGCGCCTCTCCGCACCACCCGCAGCGCTCCTCGATCGCTGCTGGCGGCGACGGCAGCGTCGTCGCGCCATCGTCGCGGCATGGTGGCGCCAGCATCATCGAGGTGCCTACCCAACGCGGTCGATTGCTGTCTTCTAACAGGTTCGTAACGGTCCGAATGCACCTCACTTTAGTGCCAGTTTGGTTGAAGCGGGTACAAGAGAGCGCGGACATGCCGAGCTCAAGTGCGAGAGAGATGGACGAGATGACGAAGGACAGCGGACGACAGCAAGTAGAGACGACAGACACATGAGCGGGAGGGGGAACGAGTCGCCGTGTGATCAGCTATCACGTCCTACTTCGTTCTACGTTCATCTCGTGCGATCTTGGAAAGAAAAAAAAAGAAGACGAGAGAAGATGCTTGACTGCGGTGTGGGCACCTCCGAATGACCAGTTCCTGAGCACACGGCCACCGAGTTCTTCATCTACGTCGCATACTTGGCGGTCCATTCGCGCGCCGTCGCGTCGTGGCGGGCACGGTCTGTTCTGTATACCTGGGCGATCTCGGGCACGAGCGGGTCGTCGGGGTTGGCGTCCGTGAGCAGCGAGCAGATGGACAGGAGCACCTTCGAGATCGTCAGCGCGGGGCTCCACTGGTCCTTCAGGATATCTAAGCAAATGCCACCGTTGGCATTGATGTTGCAGTGGTAGATACGCGTCGTGAAGTTGACCTTCGGGGGCTTGAACGGGTAGTCTGCCGGGAAGTAGATGTTGAGGAAGAAGACGCCGCCGGCGTACGGGCTGTCCTCCGGGCCCATGATCGTCGCCTGCCAGTGGAAGAGGTCGTCGCCGACCGGACCAGCGCTGCAGTTGGCCGGCGGGTCGCGGCCGAGGTCCTGCAGCTCCTTGTTGATTCGCTTCAAGGCCATGGTGATCGGTCGATCGCTTGACTGTCTGTCTGTCTTTCAAGTGGTCAACCCGTCGGTGAGGGGGAGGCGCTCCTTCTTCGTTGGCAAAGGGGGAACTGGCAGGGCGAGAAAACCAGAGCACACGCGCCGAGCCTTGTGCGGGCCACAAAGCAAGAGAACCGAAAAACAGCCAACCCGAATGCAGGGGGGGAGGGAGGAGGAGGGGAGGCGGAGCGGAGCGGAGCCAAAAGGGGGGAGCGCCCCAAAAACGAACTTGCGCAGAAAAGGAAACCCGTTTTTGGCGTTTCACGTGAGGTTTTTCGCGTTCTGGAACCTTCCACGATGGCGCACCGACCGCAGCGGTTTTAACCGTGGCATTACGTGTCGTCGCCTCAGATCTGAGGCGGTCCGTCGCCCGCCAACTGGTTTGTCTGACTCCAACGAAGCCATCACGTATCAATCTCGACGCCACGCGGGTCATTCGCGTGACTCCTGCTGGTGGTGCCTCGCCTGTCGCGACGCCTCTGCAGTCGCTCCAGTCGCCTGCGCCCGTCCCTTCGTCACCCACAGGTCCGTCCATTCGTACGGGCATCGCCATCGCCGCCGCCGTCCAAGCGGCCTCCTCTCCTCTCCCGCGTGCACACCTCGCGTCGACGACATCCATCCCCGCATTCATCTCGTAGCTCGTCGTGTTTCCTTTTTCTCCAAGAGAGACACAGAAATGGCGGATCGTTACCACTCGGCCGAGTCGCCGCGCGGCATCTCCGATGAGCGCTTCGCCAAGCTCGCGCAGGAGACGTCGAAAGGCATCTCGAGCTTCAACCAGCTCACGCGCTCGATGGCGCAAAAGATGTCGCTGTTCAGCACGCCGCAGGACTCGCGCGCCAACCACCAGCAGCTCACGGAGCTCTCGGAGAAGGGCAACAAGATGGTCTCCAAGATCAACAAGCGCCTGCAGGAGCTCAACAAAGCGAGTCAGGGACAGGGCCCGCAGGCACGCGCGCGACGCACGCAGGTCACCAAGCTCTCGACCGACTTCAAAAACCAGGCGAAGCAGTTTGAGGACACGTGCAAGCGCCTCGTGGAGGCGGAGCGACACGCCGTGGACCACATCCGCCGGTCATCGCAGTCGTTCCGAAAAGAGGAGTCGTTTGGCGACCGTGACACAAGAAGTGGCAAGCAGGCTGGTGGTGGCGGATTCCAGTTTGGTCACTACAATGAAGACCAGCTCTACGCACAAGCAAATGTCACACGTTACGATGAGGACGGTACGAGAGTCACAACGCAAGTGGGATCAAGTGTCACTGACTGTGCTGATTGTGTGTTTTGTATTCCGATAGATCTCGCTCGGCGAGAGGAGGACATCATCCACATCAACCATCAGATGCGGGAGGTCAATGCCGCGTTCAAAGAGATTGACACGCTGATCCAAGAGCAGGGCGAGACTGTCGGTACGTCCGTCAGTCTGTCAATGGCGCAACTATCTCTCGCTGATGTTCTCTCTCTCTCTCTCTCTCTGTCCGTCTCTCTCTCTCTCTCTCTTGCTGCGTATACAGTCGAAATCGATCAGAACGTGGAAGAAGCCAAGGACAACGTGCACAAGGCGCTGGAACAGGTCGAACAGGCTGACGCACGTGCGCGCTACTGTGTGTGCAGTCGCACCAAGATGATGTGCTACGGCGGTCTCGCCATCGTGCTCGTTCTCATCTTGCTCGCGGTCATCCGCGTCGCCACATGAGCGCGCTCGTACTGCGATGAGGATACAACGCATCACAGGGTGAACTAATTATTAATGACTACTACTGCGCTCCCCAATCCTTGGGCTCGTCATCCGGCAGGCGCTTGATGTGCGCCCCAACCTCTGTAATCAAGTGCGACCCTCTCCGCTCGATGCGCTCGACCTCCTTCTTGGCCTTGAAGATGCTGCCGGCCACAGACATGATCATGCTGCCGACGGAGCTCGCGCTGTGGCGCCGTCGCCGCTGGCTCCCGAGCTCCGTGCTCTCTTCAATCGCCGGTGGCAGCTTAAATGGGCTGTGCGTGCCGCTTGACGAGGACGCCGAAGGCTGGCTGACCGACTTAAAGCGGTTGCGTATGTCGACCGAGAACATCGCGGAAAACTTGACACTATCGTCGCGCTCCGACGAGTCGAAGACCACGGTGCACAGCCGCTCCTTCTCGCGCACGGCCTCGACCCAGCCATTATAGTACTGCACGCTGTCGTGTACGCGCGCCATCACTGCCTCGCCCACTGTGAAGGTCACGGGCATAATCTCGAAGCCGATCGTGTCGATGCTGTAATTCGTGAGCTTCTGGGTCGGGGAGAGCGCGTCGGGTTCATCCAGCGGCGCGATTTTGTTTGCTTGTATCTTGTCTTTCATCTCGCCATAGTCAAAGACGACGGTGTAGAGCGCGTTGACTCCCTCGCTCGTGCGGTCAGCCACCTTCGCGGAGCAGAACCGGCCAAACCGTGAGCTCCACGCGAGCACGTACTCGCCGACCGCAGCTTCATAGAGCTTCGGCGGTTCGTCCTGTAGTGCGGCGTCCTTGTCGATGATCATTTGAGATGGGAACACGTTGAATGCGATCGTACCGTCGGGAAACCGGACGTCGCACGCCGAGCTCGAGTGCTTCCGAATCACGACACAGCTTTCAACGGATGCCCGCCGGGGGTGGTCCGCCTTCACTTGGTAGCCGACCTCGACATGATCGCCTCCTGAGCCCTGCATCAGCACAGCGTTCTTCAGCGAGAGCAGATCCATGTCTTCGTGGTGAACGGGCCGCTTGCGCTTTGTAATGAGCTGCGGGGACACGTTGTACCCTGTCGAGCCGTCCGCGAAGTCGATAGCCGCTGTCTTGTTCGAATACACGCCGTTGAGCACGCCCAGCTTTTCTTCGATTTGCCCTTCGTACTCGCCTTCACAGCGCACAAACACTTGATCACCGATGTGCACCTTGGTTTTTCCCTGGCAGATGAGGTATTGGTCGTCGGTAATCTCCACGACATCGCGCTTCTTCTCCTTCATCGGCACGATTTTGTCTCCAGGGACGTTCACGAGGCGGATGCGATTCTGCAGTAGCACGTGGAACAGCCCTGGTCGCTGGTCGTCCTCCAGTGTGATCACGCCTGGTCCCGAGAAACGCGTGCCGGGGTACAAGTTCACATTCACTTTGCGCCCAGCGTAAAACACTTTATGCCGTTGTCGGAGATCATCGATCTGAGCGTCAAGCTCTTTCAGGGATGGCAGAAAGTCGAGGTCCTTTGCTGGCAGCACTTGCACTGTGATGGTCTGGTCACCTTCTGCGACAACCTCGTACTCGCCGCTCGGCAGGCGTGACTTGATGTGGCCATAGACACGAACGCCGTCGCTTTCACGTGTGTACACGACACGCTGGGTGTTGGACGCGTTCGCATGCGCTGAGGACGACGACGATGACGACAGGGGCAGTTGTGCACTTGACGGAGAGCGCTGCACAAACGGAATCTGCTTCGTGGACGATGATCGCACGAACGTCGAGGTGCGAGACGGTGGAGCAGAAAATGACGAGCGTGCTGACTCCCCCGCACCGCTGTTGCGACGGTTCTGTAGCGCCTCGAGCTCGGTCTTGCGCAGCTCCATCTTGCGAAGAAAGTCACCGACCGGGTCAGCACTCACCGACGACGGCTGCACTTTCTTGGTCTTCTTCGCGAGGTAGTCCTGCACCATTTGCTTGATGCTCTTGGGCGACGACAGGATGTTGTTCATCGATTTGCCATTCATTGACAGTCGCTCCATTTGGGACAAGGACGAGATACTCGAGCGACGTGACGCACGGCGCTTGAGCACACGAGGTCCCATGCCGAATGTCTGCGTCATTTGTTGCCACGGCGTCATGTTCATGTCCTCTTCCGTCGAGTCGTCCGAGTCGCTGACTTGCGTCGAGTCGTCCTCGTACGCCACACCACATTCGAGATGCTTCATGTCCATCACTGCGTCGTCTTCAACGTCGTACGCAGCTCGACCTGCGCTGATCTGACGAGGAGGCGAGACAGAAAAGTCGACAAGCATCGGTTTATCGCGGAGCTGCACCTCGGAGTGGTACCAGCTCGTGCTATCACCCACCAGTTCGCCGAGGTCATCCTCGTCTCGACCGTTCGCGTCGTCGAGATCGTCGATGCCGTCACCATCGCCATCGCCTTCACGTCGACGACGAACTGGTGGCGGCAGGGTTCGCACAACGATGTCATCTCGGCGGACACGATAGTTGAGCGACCCATCGTCAAAGACGACCATGAAAAGCCCTGCGCCGAGGTACGTGGCGATGTTACCCGAGTAGAAAAACGCTGTCTTCTTGTATCGCGCGAAGATTGCTTGGCCATAGCGCCATTGTCCACGCAAGGGCTCGAATACGGGTACCTCGTTCGCTGTTCGATCCGTGAGCGCTAGAATCGCATCAAGAGGTGTCGCACGTTGGCTCGGGGGCTGCGCACCAGGTGTGCGAGTTGGCGACGGAGAAGGAGACGTCGTAGTGGCGAGTGAGTTTGATTCCGGAGCGGTCATTTGGAGAGACAAGGGTGTCTCTTTTCCTTCGTCATTCTTCAAGGAGAGTTCACGAGGCTCGGGATCTGGGGCCGCTATCGCGACATCTCGATTTTCGTGCTCTTGCGGTGTTGTTGCCACATCGTCCAGAGTCGGTAATGCGTCAATAGCATCAGGCACTTCATCAATTCCTTGCTCGATAGGCGGTGGAGACTTGTCATCGACTACATCGACGATCTCAGGTGGCATGGCATTCGATACGCCATCACTGCCGCTCATGGTGACACGGCGTGGGCATCGATGGCTGGCGGCTGCACACACGATAGACTCGATGCCGAGATCAGCGAGCTTGCATGCCCCGGGTCGCGTTGGACTAATGTGCTCGCCTATCAGCTTGTCCTTTGTCTGCCACTCAGTTGCTCGGGCGACGTGGATAAACGAGAGCGAGAGCGAGGGCAAGAGGAGAGAGCTGGACCTCTTGCGGCTATTTATTGCCGGACAGTGGAAGCCGTTTCTCATCCAATCCTCACTGTCCTGTGCGCACAGACGACTGAGCCACGACGAAAGACAACCACATCACCATCACAGCTGAAACGGGGTCGCAACGTACCGATACTGCCGCTCTCCGGTCGGTCGCAGGTGCACTGCACTCCCTTGTCAGAGTCCGCGCGGACACCCACTCCAGCTATCTCCAGGCTGGTCAAGATGGCTACATACAATGTACTGTGTTGCTTGAAATAGTGCCCCATACCATACCTTTACGTCAAAGACTGCCTGCCCCACAGTGGTGCTGGCTTCATCAACCAACATGCTCGGAGCTGGTGGCGGCGTCGTGTATCTGCACGTCGGACAATGCGGGAACCAAGTCGGCGATGCGTTCTGGCAGCTGGCGGATGCGCAGTGTGCGCCCCCGTCAGCGCCATCCTCCGCCACCAAGTCGCGACGGTCGCGTCAGTTGCGCGGACAGTTTTTCCATGACGCGGCCTCGACTGCGCGCTGTATCTTGGTGGACACCGAGCCCAAGGTGGTGCGCGCCGTGCAGCGCCGGCTCAAGGCCGCTCACGCCCACACCGAACACGCAGGACGAGGCAACAACTGGGCAATGGGGTACAACTTCCAGCAGCACCGACGGAACGTCGTGCCCAGCAAGACGATGGCACCGACGACTGCTGAGCACCGGAGAGCGCTTCGTCGAGGACACCATGGCACTCTTGCGGCGGACGACCTGGCGAATGATCGACGCGAACTGGTGGAGCTAGTCATGGAGTCGCTGCGCGTGGAAATCGAGGCGCTCGACAGATACGACGGCTCGATGGTGATGCACTCGCTGGGTGGTGGGACGGGCGCAGGCTTGGGCTGCCGACTGCTTGAGACGATGCGCGACACGTATCCGCGCGCATACCTCACGACGGTCTCCATTGCGCCGTCTCGGCAAAGCGGGGACACTCCTCTGCAGAACTACAATGCGCTGTTTACGCTGCAGCATCTCCAATCGCATGCCGACTGTGTGGTTTTCAAGGAAAATGACGAGCTCTTGCGGGCTGCGACACGGTGGAAGGCCTTGCGTTCGAAGACTGCGGACACTCGTACGAGCGGGGCGTTGAATGGAGCCGAAAGCCCAGAGTATCAACACGCTCGCGTCTCGGTGCAGGAGCTGAATTGGCTAGTCGCGTCCGACGTTGCTGGCCTCGTGTTCCCACTTGTTTCGTCGACCAAGGAAGGCGCGAAGGGAGTGGACATTGTGACGCCGTTCAAAATGGGGCAACTCGTTCACGACTGTTGCCCCATGCCTGCCACCAAGTTCGTGGATGTCAGAACGGGTGTACTTCGGGACTCGTCCTCCAAGCTGCGCACGAACGAATCCAAGTCACTGTTCCACGCCCTCAATCCGAAAACACCAGCAAGCGGCGACTCGGGCGACGCGCTTGACTCGAACGCTGCTGTCATGAGGCTCATTCGTCACACGACGCATGGACTTCCACGTCAACATGCTCTTGCAGCTGCTGCGGTCATTCGCGGTTTTGAGCCAGAGACGAAGCACCGCAGGCAGCTGGAAGATTCACTTACCGCTGCTTTACCGACTGCTGAGTGGAGTCAACCGATCGCAGTGGCGTATTCGTCCGCTCCATCGTTTCCATCGCTCGGAGCTGGCGGATCCGTGTCTCTCTGTGTGAATAACGGTCATGTTCGAGCCAGTGCGAACCACTTCCTTGACCGAGCTCGCCGGCAGTTTGACGCCAAGGCGTACGTCCACTGGTATCGGCAACACGGGCTGGAAGACGACGACTTTGTGACTGCATTCGAAAGCTCTGAACAATTGATCGCAGCGTACGACGAATTGCTCGCATAAACGTACGACCGATTGATTCCGTTAAGCCGAAGCTGCGGTCCGAAGCTGATGAAGTTGCAAAATCAGCGACTGAATCTCCGACTTGGATGCCTGCCACTGCATTCGGTATGCGTCGTTCTGCCGTGTCATCAAACACAGACGTGCTTCCATTTGTTTGCGCTCATCGTCATCCAGAGTCCTACAGAGCGCCAACCAAATGATCACGTCAGTCTCGTACCCTTGGTACCCACCACTTGCTACCGACGCTTACCCTAGCGCGACAGCCTCCGCAAAACTGGAGTGGAAATCGAACAGTGACTGCTCAAACGCCTTCCAACGCTGCCGTCGTGCATGCCAATGCCGGAGTTTGGCTTCCAACTTGTCAATTGTGGCATCCATTGCGAGGGAATTGTCAAGATTCACCGCTACACCTGGGTAAGCGTGATAATTGAGGGACTCGACCACTTCAGACGGTTGTGAGGCTTCATAGAATTGCTCACGGTCGTCTGGCATTACCAGCGGCTCGATAGATACAGGAAATCGGAAGCCATATCGATGATTGAGCTCTTGAACTCGACTGTCGATAAGCTCGTCATTTTTCTCGGGTTTGTCGATGACGTCTGAGCTGCCATCAACAAGGATCTCCAATGGTTTGCGTGGGCGAGGTCGTTCTCGGGGAGCTATATCCAGGTCCAGCACAACCCTCTCCACAGTTCGACCTGGTGCCGATGGTCGCGTCTCAATGCGCGGCATACGAAGTCGTTGTGCCGTCTTTGCGTGGGAAACATCCTGAATCCAGGGCGAGACCCATGGTATCGGCTTAGACACCCGCGGAGTTGTCTCACTTGATGGTGATTCTTGCCGATTTTGAATCTGACGTCGAGCAAACCAGCGCCAGTGGCGCGCTATTGCTCGCACGCGTTGCCATACCCGCGCTGACTGATTCGCTTGCGACCGTGCGAAACTCTGGAATCGCTGTTCTTGCAGAAACTCGGATGCAACGATCCAATGGCGAATACCATCCCGCAGCAGTGCTTGGTGGCGGTAGTCCATTGCGCCACGCAACCGTTCGCGTTGCATCCGTTTGTTTATCACGTACTTTTTCCATGCTGCGAACGCCTCACGCTCCCTCGCCAATTTCCACTGGACCAAAGCCTTTCGTGTGCTTTCTCGGTGCGCACGGATTCGTCGTACGTTTCGTCTCCACCGCGAAAAGCATTTCCTCTTCACCCGCAGAGACCGGTGGCAAACTGCACGATTGGTCATTACTTGGTCCCATCGTTTTTCGTGGATATAATCGACCCAACACGCGAACAATCGCTGTAGTGTCTTCGATTGATACTGTCCTCTCACATTCGCACTGATCAGACGGCGTGCTTGCTTCGAGCTGGCGTAATCATGCCATTTGTGAAACAATTCTCGCAGTCGCTTGGCAGTCCTTGTTCTCGTGAACGAACTGAGCCGATCAGTCAAGTTTTCGATACGCTTACGCTCCATGCTCGTGAAATCTTTCCACCGGACCACCGCTTTCATCATTTGCTTCATGGCAAGCTTCGACTGGAAAGCAACAACACGCTGCTGGGTTGCATGCCTACGCTGTTGGAATGTCTTCATCGCTGTAAACACCTTATGTTGTAGTTGCTTATGATAAAGTTGGACAGCTCGATGCTTACTCGATTGCTGGTGGTGTCGCATCGCCACAAATGTTTTCCACCACTCGAGGCTTCGGCGCTTGATACCAAGCTGGCGGCGACACGCGAGTACATCAATCGAGGCATCAATAGATTTTGCGTGTTCCATCTCGAGCCAAAATGCTCTGAAACCCCTCCGAAGAAGCGAGAGATACCGAAACCTCACTGCCTGGCGTCGCTTCTTCTCCTCCTGTTGCTTCCTCGTGTTGATAACGCGCCACATGTCGACGACCAGTCGCAACAACTTATCATCACGACGGGCGACCATCGCGTCGACTGCACGGAGCTGGCGAGTGAATTGGGACCAATGAAGAAGCGCGTCTTCGACGGTCCGCTGCTCTCCAAATCTCCGCAATATATGTCGAAGCCCACACGCTCTGCGCTTCACGACTAGCTGTTGCTGCCAGCGCCGCCACATTTCATGGAGGAGACGGGCATTGCGTGTGTTAACAACCACTGCAGCTTGTGGTTGGAGCCTCCTTGCATCGTTGTTCCGATTTAATTGCTGGTCACACTGATGCTTCCAGGCAGAGAAGACCAATCGGACGGCAAGACGCTGCTGCCAGATGCGGAACGCGGCCCGCAATCGATCTCGTCGGACATGTCGTTCAACGATGACGACCACTCGCCGCTCACGAGTCTGACGCTCAGCAAACTGTGCGAGACGGTCGAGAGCATTCCGCGTGAGGTGATAGTACCGTAAGAAGTAGGCTTGCTGACGTTGGTTTCGACGAACGTGCGTAGCTTCGAGGTTGACCCGCCATCGCTTCAGCGCTTGAGCGAGGCGATGACGCGTTATCTTTTGTGCCAGAGTGGCTGAGACCTTCAATCGATCAGCCATGTGCCGCCAGCGCTAGACATCCATGACATGAGATCCTGATCAATCAGGGTCATATAGAGGAATATTGATGTTTACCTTGAAGTACTGACGTTGAGAGTGATGAACCACGATCTTCTTCAGACAACTTGTACGCAGCTCCACCTCGTACCGATGCTCGGGATCGAATGAGCCGTTTGAGTCGTTCGGTTGGTTGATGTTCGATGTCTGCAACGTGCGATCGTCGTGCTGCACGCGGATTGGTATGCTGTGACCCCAAACTGTGAGGCGCGGAACGCTGCTGATGACCGGATCGTGATCCTTACGCTGCAGCGATAATGCAAGCGGAACCGAGGCAGCGCCGCTGTGCGTTTGTGACCTTCGAGCGACGAAAGCTCGATTCGTTTGCTGCGACCGCAATGTGTCTCGCCATCGCTTGAAATACGAACGCACAAGAGCCTTCGAACCGCACACAACACGTTAGCTGCTGGTACCGGAGATGACAACGACAGGCCTCATGCACACACCTGTTCTCGTGTAGTCTGCATCGCTTGGACCAAGCGTCGGCGCTTCTCTTCTCTCGTATCAATAATGAACGCTCGCCATCGACGGAGATAGATACGCTGTTGCAGTCGAGCGCCGACACGACATGCTGCGATGTATCGCTGCAAACCACAAGAGAAGAAAAAACAGCAGACACACATACACATAGTGAAGCTGAGTAAAACGGAGTGGCGACACGAACTGAAACCCCACAGCACCTGCCGCACTCGCTTGCGCTCCGCCGTCACGCGCTTCCAGCGCTGGAAGGCTGCGTCCAGTCGCGCGTAGTGCGCGTGGTGGTGCGCGAGCCGCTCTTTCTTCCAGAGCGTCAGCGTGTCGCGGTGGAACGCCATCCATTTGCCCCAATCGCTGCTGCGCTCTGCTGCAGAGCTGCTCGCGCTGCTTCGACTGCTCGCGTGGTCCTCGCCGCCGCCGCCGGCGGCGTCGTCGTCGTCATGCATCTCGGTCGCAGCCATGATCAGCAGAGCTCTCTCCGTTCGAATTGATGCCATCGTGTTTTGGCGCGAGGCGGAATACAATCGCAACCGGTCCTGGCGATTCATTGGTCAAAATGGCTCCAACAAGGTTTCAACCAATCGTCACCGACCGACGGCGAGCACCAGTGCTGGTCCAGTTCGCGGTCTCGTGTTCTCTCGCGGTCGTCCCCGCAGTCGAGTTGGTTGCCATTCGGACGCTGCGCGCCCAGCACGACGACTCGTCGGACGAACCCATCCGCGATCCGATGATGCGACCGCACGATGATCAGGTTCCTGACGACCACACGCACGACGACCAAGATCTGCGCGTGGTGACGCCCCCGCTCTCTGTATCGGCGTCTGTATCGGCGTCTGCATCCGCCTCCGCGTCAGCGTCTGCCTCTGTCTCAGCCTCTGTCTCTGGAGACTCCGTGTCTGGCTCCGCGTCGCCGTCGCCCACGCAATCGCCCGCGACGTCGCCGCGCTCGCCGATGCGGCGGTACTCGGCGCGGATCCGCGATGTGGTGCCGTTTGAAGGCCGGTTCCCGTCGTGGGAGGCGTTTGACGTCGCCCGCAAGGCGCACTGCGAGAAGACGCACACGATGTACGTGTGCCGCAACACGGTCAAGGTCGACGTCGCCAACAAGCGCCGCCGGCTACAGGTCCCCGAGTCGTGGGTGTACGACCGCAAGGTCTTTGTGTGCACGCACGGCTACAAGCGCGTGTCCCGCTCGAGTGGGCTGCGGCCACGACAGAAAGCGCGGTTCACGGGCTGTCGCGCGCGCTTCACAGCGGCGATCGCAAACGAGATTATTGATGGAAAGGACGTGCTTTGTATCAAGATTGTGAACCAGGTCAGTGATCTCGTGCATGGGATTCTATTGAACGTTCGGTGTTATCAACTCACGTTTGGTACCCTGCACGACGCAGCACGTCGAGCACGATGATCATCCAATCAGTCTGGAACAGTGGCGCAACTACTCGCAGAACCGAGCATCTATCCTTGATCATCCGTATCTTGCCCACGAGACCGAAATCATGCGGCGCATTGGGTCCAACAAACGAGAAGCTCGTGAGCGAATCGAAACGTTGTCGGGTCGTGTGTGCACAATGAAGGACATGCACAACGTTTTTGCCCGGTTGAAAAGGAAGGACGAGTCAATTCGGTCAGGCACGATTGCTCCAGCGATCACTATCAGCCCGACAGCAGTCCAAGAAGCTGTCGCGAATGCCCCCGACACCGGTTTAACCACCGTACCACCAGCTCCAGCTTCGACCTTGTGTCCCGCGACAGTTGTAGCAGTCCGGGTCGAGGCGGTCCTACAACAATTCGTTGACGCTCACGTGGAGAATCATGTCAGCATCTTGTCAGCAGACGACGGCTCCCATGAAGCTATCTGCGTAGCCAGCAAGGTCATGAAGGAGCACTACAACGTGTTTCCAGAACTCTGTCTCTTGGACATCGCTACATGTCACGGAACCGATATGGATGGATACCAGCTCTACGGCTTCATGTCCATGGATACGCTGGGAAACAGTCGGCCCGTCTTCCTCGCCCAGACTATTCACATTTCGATTCCTCTGCTCCATCGAATCTGTCAAGACTTCAAGCGGACGCACCCAAGATGGGGGGATATGAAACTCGTCGTCATGGATAAACTGCTCCCAGACGTAGTGAACGTGCTGCGCGAAGAGTTTCCAACCCTCCGTGTGCTGTTGTGCCAGTTCCACGTGATCAAATTCTTTTCTGCACTGGTTACGCAACCGGAAATGGGCATAAATAATGTGGAGATGCAAGAGAACGTCAGCGAATTGATGAAGGAACTCGTTTTTGCCCATAGCGAGCGATATTACGAAGATGTGAAGGGTGTCCTGATTCAACATCTCGATCATCGATACGATCATCCGCTGGTGCAGCATTTGGACCACCACTGGGAGCCATATCGACGACTGTGGGTATCATACTGGCGACTACGTTCGCTGGAGTTCTCAGCGTTTTTCTCGAAGGGTTTCGAAGCGTTCTGGAACCCCCTCAAGAACATCTTTGAGCGCTCCGACCATCTTGGCAGCACTGCAATCGCTGCTGCACAAGCAGGGGCATTGGACACTGCGCGAATGATTGGTCACCCTCACTCGGTTGTTCCCGGGTCGCACGCCAGTGCGATTAACTGTCTCTCTAAATGCTTGTCGGAAGTGTTCGCAATGATCAAGTTCATCGAAGAAGAATGGTCATCAAAATTATTGATGATGGAAATGACGAAGCCCGTCACTGAGTTCAGTGCTGGATCAGTGCTTCACTTTCTTGTGAATTGCCTCAGTAGTTTCGGTGTCGGATTAGTCAGCACACAGCTCGTGACGGCGAACACAGGAGTGGGGGGATCAGTGACCATCTTGAAGGGTCGTGCTGCAATGATGCGGCCCACATCAAGTGTGGAGGGCGGAGTTGATCCCATTGCCGAAGATCCACTTGCTGCGGAGGGTACAGTTGTCTACTTTGACAAAGCCAAGAAGAAGAAGCACGTGATGAGGCGCGACTGCAGCGGGTGCGATTGCGAGTTTTACGAGGTGTACAAGCTGCCATGCCAACACCTCATCTGGTATGAGATCTCGTATCTCCACCACCGTCAACTGAGCATGAGTGCTGTCGATCAACGATGGTTCCTCCGGACGTTTCAGATTCCGAAGCTGGCAAGCGGAAAAGAATCAAACGAGGTACGCTTTCCCACTGGGGTTCAGACGCCGTCAACAATCATATCTAACACCAACGAAACAATTGTGACAGATCGAATTCCACATCGTGTGAACTAATTCTGCAGGCGGGTTTGATGAGGCAAACGGAGCACCGCGGATTCGGACCACGCCACTCAGCAAACAGGAAGTAAACGCTCAAAAGCATCTCCGTCAACGATTGCTCCGCCGTTGATCATCGCCACGGACGACATTCCAAAAGCATAATGGTTAATCAATCATCGAACGAATATCTTTGCTGCCAAGTCGCACGAAGGAAATCTGGACACCATTACACACCACATCAAGCGCTCTTGATGAGCTCCAGGGAGTGGAGTACTCTCTCGTGGGAGACAACAAGCATCTCATACCACCACGCAATCCTGAGAGACCCTTGAGATGATGATCGCAGTTGCGAATGGGCCATCGTCGGGATGATGATGGAATGTCGACGTCGACAGGCGACACTTGAGCAACCCACGGCGATGTGTAACGCTGAGCGTTGCCAGCGTGTCCACTTGACCTGATGAGGTGACGCTTGCCGTATCGAATCGCACGTGAGCCAACCCACATCGGAAACCGGAAACGTGACGACGATGACTGCTTTACTGTTCTACAGTTATGCGTCGTGGGTCTCATCTGCGCTCTGACTGTCGGAGTGTCACGAGCGAGCCATGACGTCAAGATCCGCACTGACTCATTTGCTCGCAGATGTGGTGAGTCCGCCAATCGCGGAAGGAAGAGCACATCATAGGGAGCCCTCTCCTCCTGCTTCTCCCTCCCGCTCTCCGCTTCAAGCAGACTGCTTGTCTTCCTGGCTTGAGAAGCGTCCACGCGAAGTGGTCGTGCGACGGGAGCCTCCTCACGTGATGAGATGATGCCTCAGCAAGCGCTTGACTGACGCTCACGAAGAAAGCGAACAGTGAGAGCAATCACTCATCAACGCGACCTCATGCATATGGAATCGAAGTTTGATAACCAGCGCCACCAGGATTGGTGCCCCCCGTCGAAGGAGATGCCCCTCTTTCGTCGCACACGATGACGAGCGATGCCTCGTTCATTTTACATACCCTTTGCTGAGGCATCGTGGCTTCACGCCACAGCTCCGTGACTCGGGAGATCGTGGTTGTCGAGCGACCGCAAGGATGCGACTCGCTGGAAAGAAATGGCGTTGGCTGGCGGTTTTGACGGACAGGAGTGTCGCGAATGTGCTCTTCGCTGACAGCACTGGATTGCCACCAACACTGCAGAGGCAAACAACAACAACAGCGCGACGCTGCTGCGTCCGAGAGCGAGAGCGACAGAAGAAAAAGAGGCGTCAGGTGACTCAGGCATCGTACCTGATACCGTACTGGTGTACTGCAGGGGGGCACACTGGTCGGTCTCTGCTTGGGGAAGAGGTGCAGAAGCGCGAGAAGTTCTCGCCGAGAACCCACCCTGCACCGCACCGCCACGACAGAGACTGAGCAGCGCAGCTGCCAGCGTTTTGCTGAGGCGTCGCAATGGCGTCGCGTGCCACCTGCTGATTTCCGACGGCAATGGGGCCTCTGGAGCCTCTACGCTACGCTCGTAAGATTCTGTCTGCAATCGGACGTCCGCGAGTGGCGGCGATTCGTCGCCATCGTGCTCTCGTGGCACGAGTCAGGTGGCTGTGTCGTGAGTGACGAAAAGAAGATGCCACCCGCACCGCAGCCAGCTGACTGGCACTGCACTGAGACGTGCTGTGCGATCGCGAAGAACGTCGCGCACGCACGAGAAGATGAGCTCTCGACGTGTCATGCGTTACGAGGTGTTCATCTCCCCTTCATTGACACAGACGCACACGCGCGAATTTTCCCAGCATCACGAAGAGAGTGATGCAGCGACCCGATGGTCATGGCCGCACCAGATTGTCGGGAAACAGCCGGCTGAGACCCAGGGCCAAGCAAGGGGGCGGAGCAGAGCGTGAGGAGGGCGGACTAGATTGACTGGGAGTCCTAGGCCCAGACTGGGACTGGGTCGAGGTTGAAGCCGTTTGGCTGCGCGACTCATCGTGCTGCAAGCAGATCAGATCAGCACGGTCCGCTGCCAGACAGGACAGTCGCAGTCATCAGCAAATAAAAAAAATATGAGGCGCACTTTGCGGGTTGCGTTGACAGCCAGACAACCAGTCACCTCATTTCCCACGCGTGTGCCCACTCTTCACCACTTCCTCTCCTTCGCAACGGCGACCGTCGACGGTGTTCGACGACGCGGGCGGTCAATCGACCTCTTACAGCTGCGGGCAGTGACGCGACATCACTTGGATGCGACGAAACACATCCTTTTTTCACCAGAAGTCAATCAGTCGCAACAACACAACTCTCTCACCACACGACTGAGCTCTACTCGACGACCACACGCGCGCTGCGACCAGCAGTCGTGGTCGCTCGCTTCATTTCTCAACGTGATCGCGCCATGCGAAGAGAGAGCATTCCAAGTCTCTGGGCAGACCTGTCCGTGGCGACATTCGACGCGACATCGCCATCCAACCAGTCACCGACGAGACAGACGCCGACGGGGACGTGGACCGAGGAGGAGCACGACCGATTCCTTCAGGCCATGAAGCTGTATCCTGCAGGACCGTGGAAGGCGATCGCAGCGTACGTCGGCACGAGATCAGTTCGACAGGTGCACACACACGCGCAAAAGTATCATGAGAAGCTACAGCGACGGCAGCGCGGCCTTCGGAAAACTCGCAAAGGCACCAAGACCCGGTTCAGCGGCGCTGGTCATCGTGTCGAGCTCACGACTGACGGCAAGATTCGGAAGGAGATGGATCTCCAGACAACGTCCTCGGAGCGTGGAGACTCGGCGAATAACTCGCGGGCGGCGTCCCCACTCGGGTCCCCGATCGACAGACAGTTTCTCGCGGACCGCATTAGTTTACCACGGATAGATTCCATCGCAATCAACGGCTTTCCAACGTGCTTGTCGACGAGTGACGAGGGGGAGATGAAGACGCAGCAGGTCGACGGCGCGGAGTCGCACGAAGGATTACGTGAATCGGACTCCATGCTGCCCAGCTTCACCGAGTCGCTGGATTTCCTGCTGCGGTACTATCTCGTGGAGTGCGGTGAGGACGCGTCTGAAGAGAACACTCAACCCAGTGTGATCGTTTGACGTTTGCTGTTTCTTTCAGACACCACCGTCAAATGGTGACGTTCTGGATCGCGATGATCGCCCGCCCAAGCCGAAGGATTCAAGTGATTCCTTCACACGTTGCTGTTATTGAAGTCAAGTCTTGCACATGGCCCAGCCATGTACACCCATATTGATACTGCCATTCCCCCCATCACTCGACCTCGACGGAGGACGCCCCCGACCACAAATGCCAACATCGACGATTCATTGCAAAGAGAGAGAAGGATGATGCGCCCCTCGCACGAGTTGCTGGCCCACATCATGAACGGAAGACTCGAGTTTTCTGCCTCTCTCCTCCAGATCCGTCAGATTTGTGGGCACGGTACTTCAGTAAAAAAGAGCGAGACTACCAGGTGTACACACCAATATGTGTTACATTGCTGACGAATTGGATAGTCAAGTCTTATAACACTCCATTCCACAATAAACTACACTGGACCTGCCAGCTCATACAATAAAGTCGGTTCTTGCGCTTGGCGAGATCGATGCCCACGCTGTATAGCCCCGAGGGAAGGAAGGAAATGACGGGGACGCCGGGTTGGTGCGTCTCGGTCGGGAGTTCAGCTCTAGCCACGCGTCTTCGTTGCTGCACATGGGGGTTGGCCATTAGAGACGAACCCCAGCGAGATGCGGACATGTGTTGGATTGTGGAGTCCTTGGCAATAAACTCACGGGTCTTCCAGGAACAGCATCAGCGATTCGTGCAGGTCGCGCTCAAACGAAGCGTCCCAGTGCACGAGACTGGAGACGGGTGTGAACGGCAGTGGGTCGATTTGTTCGAGCGCCACTGCCAGTCGAATCTCTTCTGCGGTGATGCGTGCATCGATGGCCATCATGCGGCTAAAACCACTGGGCGATCGAGGCGATTCGAGCCCGCTCGCTCGTTCCAGGCGCAACTTGCGGACGATGGAGCCCGTGGTCGAGGTGTCGACACGATGTTCCGGACGAGCGACACGCTTCTTCTTCTTGCGCAGCCCGCGCTGCTGTCGGAAGACCTTTTGCTGGTACTTTTGTGCGTGCGTCTGCACCTGCTTGATCGAGCGCGTGCCGATGTGCTCGGCGATGAGGCGCCAGGGACCCTGCGGGTACATCTTCATGGCGTCGAGGAAGCGCTCGTGCTCCTCGGTGGACCAGATCCCGCGGGCGATCGGCAGTCCGTCCTCATCGAACGAGCAGGGCGAGGTCGGCGCCGCCGCGGGGGTCGTGGATGCGATCGAAGACATGTGAGTAGGAAAGAGGAAATCTGGGAATGGGGACATGCGTCATTCGTGTTCGTTTTCTTCGAACCGACCGGAGCGAGTGCCAGACAAGCCCATCTCTCACTCCGAGTCTCGGGGTCCTCAAGCTTCAGGCCACGCACGGCAGAACGTCTCAGACCTTGAACCAAGAACGCGAGCGCAAACATGCGTCGCCGAGTGGAGCCATGTCGCTGAAACGGCTGCCGCGGTGCGGCGAGACCAGCTGGTCACCGGGAACTTGCCTTTTGGCGCGAAGTCGGGACAGCGTTGCGCCGAGCTGCACAACACTGCCGCATTCCAGTGCTCGGAAGCGTGCGACGTCACGACGGTGGGACAACAATGAGAAGTCGTGAAACGTCGCGGACGTCGGTCAGTCGAGAGAGCGTGGAGCGCTGAGGCGACTGACTGACTGACTGTCGCAGCACTTTAGGCACACTGTAGACTGTCGAGTTGTCGAGTTGCGATGGAAGGAATGTGCGGCTCGCCCCCCCCACGGCGGTTCCACTCATACGTCCACTCGACAAAAGGTCGTGCAAAGCGGTCGTTGAGTGTGTGACCCCTGCAGGCTGCAGCAGAGCTGCTCGAATCTTACGATAATCTCTCTCTCTCTCTCTTTCTTTGTTGTTGCTCTCTCTTGCGTGACACAGATCTTGAGAGTGGTCGCGTGCTATTCTGCACTTTTGCTGACAGAGAGAGCAGGGCGTGCAGCAGCAGCGCAACAGTGACAGCAAACAAGCTGGTGGGTTTGCCCAATTGCGCGCCTCGTGGCTCCTGGTGGTTCGTGCCCAAACCGGATCTTCACGCACATGAACATCCTTGTCCGGACGTGTCCACCGACGGCATGGCATGTCCACCTCGCGCGCCGCACGCGCAGCTCCCCATGTTCTGCAAGAGGCGCTGCAGTCAGAAACCGCGCGACTACCAGTCCCAACTCTCTCCGACTGAGACCATGTGCTTTTCCATTGTGTGGCCCGGCAATTCCCCAGCTGGGGCGCTTTGTGGCTCCACAGCTTAAACACAACCGCGATCCGACTGGATTAAAACCCCCCAGGGCAGTCTCGTCACTCGAGGGATGCGTGTCCCAAGTCGGCGAGGAGCGAGGGGTGGGTCTCTCAATGGTTTCCCCACTTCAGCTCGCGTGCGTTGATTACCGGTCGAACAGACGGCCAAGAATACAAGCATGCCATCCATGTGCCAGATGCCTCTCAACTGGAATGATGCCGGATGTCCGGAGCATGCCAGCGTGCCAGCGTCCGGCTCACGTGACTGGAGTACTGTATGGGTTCGTCGTGTGCATTCCCATTGCGGGCGCATCCTCCAGCGCCTTTGAAAAACGCGTGCCTTGAATATATGAATGTACATGGAGGCGTGTCGATGGCACCTGGAGGATTCGTCTTTCGCGCAGCGCATCATCGTTCTCGTTTTTTGCCCCCCATCTTTCATGCATGGGCTCCTCTGGCGTGACCGCTGCGCGCAATTGCCTTGTAGACGTGCAGTACCACCACCACCCTTGTCCAGAGCACAGCGTCTCGCTGGATCTCAGTCGGCGCAGGTGGGGTCACCCATCCAGCAACCGCGACGCCAAAGCGGAATCAGGCAAATCCTGATCGATTCAGAGCACGCGTTGGTCTCATGAATCCTGTTTCCGTTTTCCAACATGCTGCTGGCGACCGCGTCCACGCGGCTGCGTGCGCGGTGTCAAGAACTCACGCATCGGCACCGTGTTCGAGCACCGCCACGATCACGGTGTGCTCCGGTTCCAGTTGATCGTGCAGTTCGTGGCGCAAGAACGTTCTCGCATGTCCAGCTGGTCTCCAGCGCTGCCTGCGTGCTCTTGGTGGTCGATCCACGCGCGATCATGCCTCATTTGCTCTGTTCATCGAGAGGCGCACGCATCTTGAGCCAGCGTGGCGCCAAGCAACTGTCGCAGTAAAGCGCCAGCGCCATCGCGAGGTCTGTGTCGCGCATCCGGGAGCGGGAGCGCTTGCACTTGCACGCGCGCCAAATCCTCGCGACGGAGTGTGCCACATCCCCATATGATCGCGTTTCGCGCCCAAGCGACATGCCTCACCGAAGCGACACGATTGGCTTCTTATGTTGCGTCAGGGTTATGTTGCGCGGTAGGCGGAGTGATGGTCCAACGAGTTGAAGTGCCGCCGTCAACGAACGGCGACGGAAAGATGAGCCCCCCGACGTTGGACATCGCAGCGTTGTATGAGGGACTTCTGTCAGTCGCCAAGGAGTCCCCCGGCATCGACGCACTACAGCAGCATCTTGAGCAGCTCCAGCTCAGTGTAAGTGTGTGTTAAGTTCGGCGTAGCGTCGATCGCTTCAATGACCTCGAAGGCTTGTAGCGCCCATCAGCTCAGGAGCTCTTGATCCGAGCAATCCAGCAAGACCATGACGTACGCCGGTCCGAAACTTGCACTGGTCAACGACTTCATGGTCGCTATGTCGTAGGTGCTCGTAGAAGCTGTCATCGCACTCGGGATATGCAACGTCAACGCTATCGTTCCGAAGGTACGACCTCGGTCTGATCCGGTAACGTTGACTGCGCGCACTTCAATCATTCAAGTCACAGGACGGCAAGTCACCAATGCAAGCTGCTGCCGCCCGCAAAAACATCGTGAGTACCGCTCATTCGGCATCAGCTATCAGTCGCTCGCACTGTGGTGAGGCAATGTTTCATGGATTGATGCAGAGAATTCTTCGATTGCTGCTTGGTGCCGGTGGAGATGTTCATCAAAAAGACAAGAAAGGGATTCGTGTCATTGACTCGCTCTCATGGACCGAGTCAATTTACCCCGTGATTGCCAATCCACTTCAGAACAGCATCTTCAAACTGGAGCAACGAAACGCGGAGCTTGAGCGATCCGAGCTGGCAGTTCGGGAGGCGAGGCGCGTCACTGACCAACAAGTTGTGGAAACTGAATCGCATGTTGTTACCACGGCGGACGAGCTTGACGCCACACTCCGGTACCGTAGGAGTGTCGAGGCGAGCATTGAAGGGGCCATCGAGTCGGTTCACCACCTAGAAACGGACAAAAATGCCCACCAGCCTCGAATGGGCCAACTGCGACTTGAAATTGAGCGCACCAAGGTCGCAATATGCACGCTGAGTGAGAAGGTAGTTGAGCTCAACAAGTACAGCGAAGAGCTATTCAGCGAAGTTCAAGAGCTTGAGCGCGTGCACGACGCGCAACAAGCTCGTCAGGAGGCGCTTAACCGGGCGACAGCCATCAAATGCGAAGCCGTCGCAACGATGCGTCGCTTCTTGTCACACAAGAACGCACTGGAGAGATATGCGCGCGCTCTTCCGTACCTCTGTCGCGATGAAAGAGTCGCCAAGCGTCTGCTGATCGGCGGTCTCCAAGACCAGCTTGTCCAGGTGCTGACGTCACCCCCGGCACAACTTCCAGCAGCTACCCTCGGTCAACTGTGCCGCACAGCTTGTCTGGTTCTGCTGCAAGGGAAGTTGCACAGGGGTGACGCTGAACTCCAACAAGCGCTCACGCTGTGGCCTTGCCGTTCACTGATTGGCGCTATCAGCGAGAGTGCATTGCGGTGCATCGACGCTGATCATCTATCGCTTGATGCAGTCTGTACGGATGTGCTCCAGCTTTTTAAGGAGCTTCTTGCATCTCCCGATTTCTGCGATGCCGACGCTTCAGGTACGCGATGTATCAATCAGCCGCCACACAGAACAGGAAGCATTACTGATACCGAATGCGTCAGAGCTGGCAAGAATCGTGAGAGACACGTTGATTGGGTGGCAACGGCACCCGGCACTCGCCAATCTACAAGGTCAGGGCCGTGAAGTCTTCCAGTCGTTGGTGGGTCATCAGTGACTCGGAGCAAGTGGGAGCAAAACCAAAGCACGACCAAACAAAAAGAATACATACTTTCTCACGCATAACGGTTTGTCTGTCGACCATTAGCTATCGCTTGGTCGCGCCGCTGCTGTGCATCGCGAACAGCCATAGATAAAGTGTTAGGAAAGTCATGCCCGCCACCGCTTCGCAGGCGCGCGAGGAAGCGGCTCGCTGGGACTGAGCTTACGTTTCTTCGACATCGCTCGCTTGTCCACCTCAAAGTTGAATTCGACTGGCGTTGTGAGCTGTGGGCGGCGAACGGCAGGCACGCCAAGACCACCGCATGACTGCAGCGCCTGGACCACACAAGAAAAAGAATCGACGTGTCAGCACCCATCTGAAGCACCAACGAGAGCAAACAAATGGGTACCTTTGTGAAGCTAGAGGGATCTGAGAGGCCGCGCGTCGTCGCCTCGTGATAGCGTTGGTTGCGCTTCCGTGTTTCCTGAACCTTCTTCTTGATGGCAGCGATCTCGCGCAGCTCGCGGGATGTCCGTGTTAGCTGAGGAGACCGCGGTTGTTTCTTCGGTCGGCGCTGAAACTTGGGCGACTTGGGGATCGTCAGTCGCGGCCGACGACGCGGCAGGTTCATCGGCACATTCTCTTTGTCGTCAACGGCACTGAAGAGGTCACCACCGGCGCGTCGCTTGGTCGTGGAGCGCGCGAGCGACGCCTTTGTCGGGCGCAGCAGTCGCGCGTTGGCCTCGATGGCTCGGACCTTGGCGACGCGTGGAGGGCGCCCGCGGAACACAGCGTCCTCGTCGCCATACGCGTCGTTTGTGGAGTAGACCACCGTCATCTTCTCTTTCTCTCACTTCTCTGTCTCTCGGAATGATGGATGAGAGAGAGAGAGATCACCTTTCTCGCGAGAGCTCTGGAGAACGAGAACAAAAAGACGGGGAACATCTTTTCAAACGTTCAAACTGCAGGTTTTTGATTTTCAACCAATCAAACAACTTCATTTCGCTCTGTTTGACCTGCACGCCAACAAGTCAACGAGTATTGGGTTTCATCCATTACGATTGGTCAAAATGGCTATGTAGCTATTCGCGGCCACTTCAACACATCCACTACATCATGAATCGCCATGAAAGGTGCGTGCGTGATGCATGGATGATGATCATGCGCAGCGCGGGGATTGCGTAGCACCTAAGTCATGTTCCCACAGAGTACAGGCCTCAATGCAGTCTAGGCCTCAAGCCAAGGAGGTCGCTGCGGTCGACCACATGCACATCAAGATCCCCTTGAAGCCACAGGAGAAACCCGTGGCGCTTCCCCCCAACTTTGCGGATGTGCTCCGAGAAGAGTACGCGATCAAGTACCTGCAGCGTCTTGGAGCGAGGCCGACAGCAGAAAACATCGCTGTCGTCCTGAAGGAGCTGCCGTTGGAGGAGTGCCATGTCGCGACGGCATGGAAAGCGCGCGGCTCGCTTGCGGACGTCGTGACCATCGATCTTTACTCGAGACAGCAGCAGATCGCACGGCTGAAGAAGCGAGAAGATGAATGTGCGCGGACATTAGTGCCACGGTACGATCATGCGGGTCTCCGATTGCAATGCCACAGTCTAATCCGTCTTTCCCACACAGCAAGCCACCTCCGCTTGAAGCCCCGACGCCGGCCGACTTGCTGCATGCCAAACCCTTCCGAGTCGGCACTGTCTGCATGTCATTCGACGACATGAAGCAGCAGTATCTTCTCCCGTTCAAGCACGGACGCCATCGCGAAGTCGACGTGTTGACTCGGTTCGGCATGAAGCACGACGAGCCGCTGGACTTTGTGCATATCCCAGCCCTCGCGAACGCTGAGGGCGCTCCGACGCTCAAGCTTCTGGGACGACGTGCAACGCAGCGGCGTACAAAGTGCATCGAAGAGCGCTGCGTTGCGATCGACATGCGGCTCGATCTCATTCAGACCGTCTTCAAGTCGTTCGTCGATGTACTACCTCTCAGCGCTCTCGGGATCCGCGGTAAGCGAGAGCGCAAGGTGCTGGACGACTGCTTCTTCGACGAAGCGCTGGAGAAACTGGCGGCGGCACTGGGTCGTTTCCTGTACCTGGAGGTCTTCTTCAAGCTCGGATGTCTCGGCGCTGCTGAGTTTGTAAAGAGAGCGACGATCACGTCCTATCACGCGACCGCACCAGCCGAAATCGAGGCCTTATACGTCACCGTCGTGCGCATCTTCTCCAAGATAAAGCAGCGAATGGAGTCACTCGAGCGCGGACTTGCGCTGTATCTTCCTTTGATTCTGCTGGCGCTGCGCGTCTGCATGGAGACGCTGTACCGCAACCAGTACCCGCTAAGCTTTGGCATGACGGCACCGACAATGCAGTACATTCTGATGGCGATGGACGAGAAGATCACGCAGCTACTGGACCCCGACGAGCACCTGAGCCACATCGGTATTCTCGAGACGACGTGCGAGTCCTCCAAAGTCAAGGCGTCGCACTCGTATCAAGCCAAAAAGCGCCAGTCGCGGCTTCGCGACCAGTACTTCCAGACGAGCGAGGCGCTGCACACGATCTTTCCCAATCCAGTCTCCGGCAAGAGCCGCAAGATCCTCAAGCTCCGCGGCGGCGCAGCGATCGCCAATTACCCCGTGCCGAGTGCGCTCGGAGACGACGCTGGGGCCGCCAACCAACGCTCGACATCGCCTCGCCAGGGAGCGCACACGTCGCATGTTGCGACGGTGGCGACACGATTGCGCTTGCTGCACGTTGTGGAAGGTCGACGAGATTCGAGCATCGACCGAGACGATGACGAAGATACCAGAAGCGATCCAGTGTAACAAGGCGGGGCACTACAATGCCCCTACGTGTATTTCGTTCTTGGTATCCATGTAACAATCAATCACCTGCTCGATCGAGATTCTTGTGGGCTGGTTCGAGAGTTCGTGTGCTTGTGTGTGTCTGTGTGCGTGTGTGGTGTGTGGTGTGTGGGTTGGTGGGAGTGAGGTTGGCTCGTTGTAGTACAAGAGGACTGCACAGCTGTGTGGGATGCTTAAGCCGTGAGCTTGGACCAGAGCTGCTCAATGTCGCCGCGCGACTCGGCGACCCACATGCGGCCGTCCTGCGTGATGAGCTCGCCCTTCTCGTTCAGGAACAGCAGCGTCGGGATGCCGCGCACGCCATACTTCTGCGACAGCGCGTTCTTCTCCTCACGCGCCTCGAACGGCAGCGCCAGGAACGGCATCGAGCCGTAGTACTCGTTGAACGAGGCGTCGTCCTGGTCCGACGACACAAAGATGATCTCGGCATCCTCATGCTCCTCCTTCAGGTCGTCGTACGTGGCGCCGAGGAACGGCGTGAACGCGCGGCACGGCGGGCACCAGTGCGCGCTGAAGTAGATGCCGACGACCTTCTTGCCGGCGAGCACCTCCTCCGTGGGCTTGAGGCCCTGCTTCGTGAGCAGGTTGGGGCCGAAGAAATCCGTCCAGACCATGGTTGATCGAGTGATTGATGGCGAGCGAGGAAGCGGGGACGCGCTGCGAGCTGGAAGGGAATTTGGATTGTGATCTCCGCATCTTCGGTTTGCTTGTCGTTGGGAGCGGGTCGTGGTCAGGGTGGGTGGGTTTCGCTGGATCGACCCGCGAAGTGGGACCTGGTTCAACCAACGACAAAGATCCATTCGACGACGTCGTTCGTTTACGTCATGCTTATTGGTGTTTTCAAACCACAGTTGTCTTCACCACCTCCACCACAACACCTAACACAACAAAAACGACCATGTCCGCTCGACGCGGGTTTAGGTCAAATGGGGTTGACATTTGGCGGGTCGGGTCGAAGCGCCTCTTTTGAACCCAGAAGGACCGCCACGGTTTTTGACATGGCTGTGGGTGTTTGTTGTGCGTGGCGCCACTGGCGCGACATGATCGACCCGCATGGCTTGGGGGTTGATTGCATGCAGCGTGGCAAGGAACCATTGGGTCCATCAACATGTGCACGCACATCAACGCGTGTCGTAAGCGATATGTTTTTTCGTTCTTTCTTTCTTTCTTTTCTCCGATAGCAAAAGCCATACGAAAACCATCCTGAATGCAATGGCAACGCGTGTTTCCGATTCCAACGGGTACAATTTGTGTGCTGAGGAGTATGTGCTGCGCGTCTCATCAGCGTGGTGCAATTGCCGAAAAAGCTGATCAGATGCATGCACACGTTAGATCAATCCAAAGGATGGTTCGGGTTCGTCATGGACACCAGATAGACGTTCCGTCCAAAATTCTCTGGACTCTGGACAAGCGGTGTCCGTGAGTGAGGGTCAACGGGATATGGGGCATGGTCGGTCACAGCTTCGGGTTCATCTCACACCAACGAACGAGCTGTGTTCATGGTCCACGGTCATGGAAGAGGAGCAGTGGCCATGGCCCACGCCCTCGGAGCGAGAGAGACAGACACGAAGAACAAGAGCCACGAAAAGACAAATATGCGGGACGCCGTTGGCATTCACCTGTGCTGCTGCTCTATTCACTGGCCTGCTCCGGCGCCTTCGCGGCGTTCTCGCGCGCCAGCTTCTTGGTCAGGAAGCGGTTGAGCGGCTTCTTCGACGGGTCGTACTCGCGGAGCACGACAGTCAGGTGGGAGTGCGGGTGGTGCATGATACCCGAGCGACCACGACCCATGATTCGCAGGCGCTTGAGGTAGTGACCCTTGTTCACGAAGCACTCGGCAACCTGCAGGTTCTCCGGCTCGATCTGGTATTTGATGTCAGCGAGGTTGACGGCGTTCTGCACGGTCTTGCGCACGATCTCGGCCTTGCGCTTCGGCGAGAACTTCATCTGGAGCAGAGCCTCGTTCGCCGGCAGACCACGGATCTAATAAAACGAGCAATTGAATGAGAAAACGTGAACGAGACACAAACATTTAAACAAATATGAGCGGCAAACATACCTGCTGCGCGAGATACGTGAGCTTGCGCGGGCTGTAGCGGATGTTCATCTTCATGGTCTTGACCGTACGGACGTCGTCACCCTCCGTGGCGTCGAGGAACGCCGACGTGGCATCCTGCGTCGCCTCCGCTTCCGTGGAGAACTGGTGGAGCCCACCGAACGAGGCGCCCGTGGCGCGAATCGCCGCACCGCTGGTGGCGGCGCTGCTGCGCAGGGACAGCGAGGCCAGTTGCGTGCGCAGAGCTCCGAGCATCATCGTGTCGCTCCCTTTGCCGTCGATGAGACCCAACCAAATCAACGCCCAGACGAGTGCGCCGCCACACACAAAAGGCACACACCGCCAACCGTACAATCGCTCTCCAGACCATAGATAAACTTTTGGAGGTACTCTGTTATATAACCGATCAGTGTTCTTTACCTCCTGCTACGTTCGCGCAACCTGTCCATGGCGAGCCACCGGACATGGCTACATCTTCATGTGAATGGGTTGGCGGTGCGCGACTTCTTGTCCGATATCCAAATGCGCAGCTTCTCCAGGTCTTCGCCCGCTTCGAGCTCAGATGAGTCGCCGATCTCCACACTGCTTCGGTCGGAATCGTCCGGAAGCCACTCGATGTTGACCTCAATGTCCGTTCGGTTGGAGACAAGAGGCATTAGGTTCGAGACAAACCGCTGGCGCGCTGCCGGTGGGAGGTGCGGCACCTCGATCCCTCGCACTGTAATCTTGCTGGCCGCTGTGCCGCTGACGATGTCCGCGATCCAGTTGCCCATGTACTCAAACTTGTCGGGCCGTCCCTTGCAGATATCACGCCGCAGCGACAAAAGGAACTCGGCAGTGAGTCGCTTGCACTTCTTGACGAGCTTCTCTTGCACGATCGCCTCATTTAGGGCTTGCATAGCGTCAGTGTTTTCCATTCCGTGAGTTCCGGCGTCATAGCATTCACTGCAAAGGTTGTAATTGGAGCATACGCTGCAGGTCCACAATGGGCCAGCGATGGGGGAGACACCGCAGCCTTCGCAAGACGTGTTCTTGTGCACGACCGACTTCTTCCGCTTGAGCTTTCCAGGCAATAGTGAGCTACCATAGCTAAGCGCAGAGCTCAGCTTACCACCAAACGGTAGAGATCGCCCCGTCGGCTTCGGCTGCGATGGTTCACTGGTGGGTTGATCGTGTGTCGGTCGTGAGAAGATGATTGTGCGGGGCACTGGCTGCGAATCGAGAAGCTGCTGCAGCTCCTCCGCCGTTGTATGCGCTTCGACATCGTGTCCGTTCACACTGATCAGCACGTCACCAGTGATAACACCGGCACGAAACGCTGGGCTGTCTCGATCGACCTGCGCGACTTGGATAGAGAGCTCCTCGGACGGTCCCGACGTCCCAATTTCCGTGGTAAACCCCAGCACTTCCTCGCTGAACGTCACGCGGAACAAATTGAGCTGTTGATCAGTCGAAAGCGACCGTGTCGGTGTCGTCGACGACGAGTGCTCCGACATCTCGGAGGACGACCGTCGTTCGGTCGGGAGAATCGACTGCGATGCAACATCGCTGACAAAGCGCGGCGGCTTCGCGTGCACGTCGACGCGACGAATTCCATGAAGTGCTCGCACGGAGTTGTCATCGCCTGCGACGCTTGGTCCGATAAAGCGGTGCGACGAGTAGGCTTCGTCGTCAAAGTCGAACGCCGATCCCGCCGCACCGAGCGGCGTCCCGAGCTCGTCACCGCTCGGGAGATCCTCATCGACTTCCGTATCGTCGGGTGACCCCATCGCGAGCGCCAGTGGCTTGTCGGCGCTCACGTGCGGCTGCGTCGGCGCTGTCGTCGTGGACGTTGGCGTCGAGGCGTTCTCCATTGTGGTCGGCGGCATTGTGGCGGCGGTGGTTTCGTCCATGTGCGTTTGTGTGTGGACGGTTGTGGACGGCGAGGTGGATAGATGGACCGACCGATCGATCGATCGCTGGATGGATGGATTGATGGATGGGGTCGATACGCGTCCAGAGTGGGGAGGCGCTGGATGTTCTGGGAACGAGAGATGATCTCTACAGGCGCAGAATCGACTCTGACCGCCGGCGGAACAGAAATCAGTGGCGTCAGGCTTTTGCACTTTCGCCTGTGGGTTGCGTTTTGGCTTCACACTGGACTCGCTTGACGTCCTTGCGTGGAAAAGAGCGAGCAGTGGGGAGTGGGGCGGCGGCGGAACTGAACCAAATTGAACTGGCGTCGTCCGGAGTCCTGTGTTTCGGTTCTCTGGGGGCTGAGCCGTTGTCGTTTCCCAGGTTCCTTCCTCTCCATGTGGGGATGCCTGCTCCGTCTCTTTCCTGCCAGAACACGGTGGCGACATCCCACACCACAATAGGGATGCTCCCTGTCAACCCACCTTGTTTTGACACCTTGACGACGGCACCTGCAGGAACAGGCACTCACGGTGGTGTGATGGATGGCGCGAGCTGTTCTCATGCCGCTCACACGCGCATGTTGAGACACGAGGAGGTCGTCGCGGTCGCTCGCGCTGTTGTCACAAGCAGTTTGCTGGACAACTGCAAGGTGTCGCCAGGGTGCGTACGACGCCTGCATCTTCCACGGAGACCCGCGCGCCGAGCGACATTGCGATCGCAGAGATGTCGCGGAAGCGTCCTGCGTCCGCTGCCGCGTTGTCGCACGACGCGGTGGCGCACCCTTGGGGGGGGGGGGCGAGCGCGATGACCATGGAGGGCAGCCAAGCCTCCGTCCACAGTCAGGTACTAGTGTTCAGTATAGGCCCCCGACGATGTCCAGTTGACGCCAGGATGGTGCGGACCGGCGTGTGTGGACCGGCGATGGCCACGTCCACATGCGCACCGCTCATGTGGTGCATGTGGGCGCTCCGCTTCTTTACGTGTGGCACATGCGTGGGGATTTTGGCGACGCTCTTCCTCCTTTACGCGGACACTGTGAGTGGATGAGAGGCGAAGACTCTTTGGTTTACATCATGTGCATCACATCGATCGATTAACGTTAGTGGCTCTTACGCGACGACAACGCCCACGTCACACATCCCACAGAGTGACCGACTGGCGGAGGAAATGACATGTCAGTCCCATGCTCAGCAGTAGAAATAGTAGCCGTAGATGCGACCGAACGGACACTGGCTGTGCAGGCGGTACGAGTACAGGCGCCAGTACCAGAGCGGGTAGCGCCAGCCATAGTAGCCGCTGCCGCCGCCGTAGCCCGGATAGTAGAAGCGCGAGCGATAGTAGTCGTCCATGTCGCCGCCCTGCTCAGGCGTCGTCGCCGCACCCGTCGTCTTCTTGGGCGACCCAATGGGCTCCTTCTGATCGAGCACGATGAGTCCCGCGGGCAGCGTGTCGGCCTCGGTCGCGACCACCTCGTCGTCCTGCTGGCGCAGCACATTCGACTTGGAGATGGCGACGTTGTTGCTGTGCGCCACCGTGTTCTTGTTGAGGAGCGCCGTCGCGTCGTTCAGGTGTGTCTGCGACGCGATCGCGACGTTGGCGCGGGGGTCTTGAGCGACGGCAGAGCCGCTCATAGCGACAGCAGCGACCAAAGCGGACACGAGGAAGCTCGAGGTGTTGACCATACTACTGTCGATCTTGAGCTGTGGGCTGAAGAAGAGAGACTTGAGAGACTTGAGCTCGAGGCGGCCGATGCGCGAATGACTTTACGGCTCCGTTGGAGTTCGAGGAGGCTGTCGATGAGCCTCGAGCCATCACCAGCGCATTTCCAGGAGATTGATTCGCAAGCCGCGAAAGCACTGTTCCGAGCCCTCGTCGTTCCGTTTCCTTCCTTCTCCCACAACGCGAGCAGCTCCTCAAGATCAACGTCATTGTGCGATTGTCACTCCAGCGCCCACACCAACAACGCCTTCCTCTACAAGTCGACAACATGTTCGCGCCGTCGCCGCTCCGTGTGTGCTACCTCGCTGTCGTCGCTGCGTTCTTGGCAACGACTAGCTCAGCGGCTGAGCACGATGAGCAGCTCATGACTCGCATTGCCACGCAGTCGCATCTAAACGACGCGACGGCGCTCATCAACAAGAACACGGTCGCCGCTGACAACAACCTCGCGATCGCCCGCAGCAACGTGATCGCCATGCAGAACGACGCGCTTGAGGCCAACGATGTCAGCGCCGGCGACGTCCCAACGCTGACGGGGGAGCACGAGGCGCTCGTTGGTCCGCATGAGACGGAGGGCGGTGCCGCCGGCGAGATGGCAGAGCAGTACTATGGCTACCGCTCGCGCTTTTACTACCCAGGCTTCCGTGGCGGCTACTATGGCTGGCGCTACCCGATGCCGTACTGGAACCGCTACGGCTATCGCTACTATGGCCGCGCGTGTCCGTTTGGTCGCATGTATGGCGGCTATTACTATTGCTGAGCAAGAGTGAAGAGATGGTAGTAGTCGTATCGCTGTCGTATTCACAGAAAAGAGAGAGATACGAGAGCTTGGCATGCGTTGCGAGAATCATGATCAAATAGATGGCTGTGATGTTTCGAGCACTTGGGCTCCATCGCTCGCGATCGCTCACTTGGATTCTGCGTGCAGCACGATCTCACAACGTGTCGTCCACGTCGTCGTCCGCGTTCTCGGTGAGATGTAGCGTCGACCGCTTCGCTAGACCCGCGCGCATGAGCTCGCCAAACTCCTCAAAGTCGATGCGGCCGTCGTCGTTCACGTCCACCGTCGCGATGAGCTGCTTGACCGTCGCCTCGCTCACGCTCTGGCCACCAAGCACGCACAGCACGTGCGCCAGCTCGCTGGCGCTAATGAATCCGTCGCCATTGCTGTCGAAAAGCTGGCAAGCAATACAGTCGATCAGTCTACAACGAGGCAGTGACGGCCGGTGTCAAAGACAATCAATCCTCTCAAACCTTGAAAGCAGCCCGCAGGTCGTAGTCCGTGAGCTCACCACTGCAACACACACACACACACAAGCTATTAAGAACATCCTACCATCTCCTTGTGTGTCGAGTCGCCTCACCGTCGAAAGAGCCGCTTGTTCATCATGGCGACAAACTCGAGGAACGAGATCTTGCCGTCGCCGTCGGTGTCTGCGTCTCGCATGATCGCCTCCACCTCCGTCCTTTCACAAGAATCACAGAGTCAGCCCCAGTACGAAATCGTCAAGAGCGCCATGACACTCCTCACATGCTCAGCCGTTGGCCCAGCGCTTCAAGCACGCGCATGAGCTCGCTGCAGTCGATGTAGCCCGACTCATCCTTGTCAAACAGCGCGAACGCCTCCTTGAACATATCCATGTTGACTGTCGACGTCCGCTGCACGACGACAGGTTCCTCAGGTCGCTCTGGCGCGTTCTCCACCGCAGGCGGCAGTCGCTGCAGGCTCATCATGACCGTCAGAATGTTGGCTCGTAGTTGTTGCAAGCGTTGGTAGCCCAGCAACCGCTCTGCGTGGCCGTCACCGAGCGGTGTCGTCGACGTCGTCTGACCCTGTAGCCACGGGTGCTCCAGCGCCTGCTTGGCGGTGAGCCGTGAAGACGGCGTGGGGTCGAGCAGCCGCACGATTAGGTCCTTGGCGTCACTCGAAAGTCCCTTGAACCACTCGTTGCTGACGTCGAAGCGGCCTTTCGCGATCTCGCTGATGATCTCGGCGTCCGAGCGATCGCCACGTGGGTCGAACGGGTGTACGCCCGTCAGTGTGATGTATACCTGACGCATTCAGTCAGGAAACAGATACATGCAACGAGCGAGACGCATCGTCAAAGCGTACCAGCACACCAAACGCCCACATGTCGACGCCAAAGTCTTGCGGTTCGCGACGGATAATCTCGGGCGCCCAGTACGCTCTGACAAAGAAATCAACAATTCCTCAATGCTCCCATTTGACCACTAAAAGGAATGCGTTCAGCTCGTACATGGTGCCACTCGGTTGGCTCTCGATGATCTTGTCGCCAGGGCGTTGACGGCGACTGAGTCCAAAGTCCTATGCAGTGGGAAGCACACTGTTAGCAACACACCAGTCATAAGAGAGAGAGAGAGAGAGAGAGAGAGAGAGAGAGAGAGAAGCGAAGAGAGCGATAAAATGTGAGTGAACGTACAGCGATCTTTAGATCGGCGTCTGATGAGCGATTCGTGAGCAGCACGTTCTCTGGCTTGAGATCACGATGGCTACCGGGGTGCAAGTCATTTTGTTAGTGATGTGTAGTCGGTCCAAGGAACAAACACCTTGTCAGGGAAGCTGGCTTGCTTCCTTAGATCCCTTGGGTTGTATTGAGCTAGTTGTAGAATGAAATCCTTCCTTCTTTGCTACGGACTCGGCCTAGGAGGAGCGCCTCCGCTACCAACCCACGAGACCCTCCCTGGGGAGCGCCCACGCTCTCGACTCCAGTCCTGGCCGAGGAGCACCTCCTCGTCCTCTACACAACTGCACTCACCCAGCCAGCTCGTCCTCGCGCCTGCCAGTGCGGCCGCCTGCTCGTCCTGGTCGGCAGTCGAGTCCCGGCGGATGGATCGAGTCTTCCATCCTCGACCCACCACACCGCCCTTCCAAGACTTGATCCGTCAGCCTTAGCTTCGATGATACCATAACCCGAAGTAGAGTTACACCGCTTCGAGTAACCTGAAGTGTGCGGCATAACCTAACACAACCGTTACGGGTTATATAACCAACTTCAACTTCGAGGTCACTTCAACTTCGAGATGGCCTGTTGGAGGCTATGGTCGCCATGCACTGCAACGTACTGCTTTACCATCACCGGGATATCCTTGTAGAGCGACTTGAGGGACTCCCATGAGTCCTCTATCGGCTCCAACCCCTTCCATGACACTAGCATCTCGTGCTGGCGCTTACCGGAGTTCCACCGGTGCTGGAGCAGCTTGGCAACCACGAGCACGATCCCTTGTGCAGCCACATGCTCCACGATCTCCTGCGTCACTTTGAAGTCCTTGTCCGCATAGAACTTCAACCGCGAAGAATGCACGTCCTGCTCTGCACCAGTCACTAGATGCTTCACGCGGAATGAGTGTTCGTCTGCGCCCACCACTTGGTAGGGCCCGATCCATGTTACCAGTAGTTTGTCGTTGTACTTTTGATCCACACGGGACCGTAGCACATAATCTCCAACGTCGACATTGGGCTTAGAGACGGGGCCTTGGTTCCGTTGGTTCCTTCTCGTCTGCATGGCTCGAGCATCATTCATCTTTCGGTGCATAAACCGGGCGCTCTGTCTCAATTTCTCGAGGTTCTCCTCGATATCTCGTGGGTGCGATCTGATTGCTACCAGCTGCTTTTGACGGCTGTCAAGGCAGAAGTCGAGAGGGGACATAGCCGGGAGCACACAGAACAGTTCCACTGGGGCGTGGTTGCCGAGAGAAGGGACAGGTGTGTGATTCAGGTTTGCCTGGAGGATGGGGACGAAGAAAGTCCAGTCCTTAATGTCGACCTTGTACTCCAGACATAGAGCCCGTAGCACTTGCACCACGTCCTTGTTGAGTCGCTCCACAGACCCATTGATCCACGGCGAGTAGGCTAGCGTAAAGCTTTGATTGGCCCCCAGCCGCTCGCTGACTTCTTTCATGACCTGATTCTTGAAGTGAGAGCCGTTATCGCTGATCCAGAGACCCGGTGCTCCGAAACGGCTATGCCAGTCAAGTATGGCTTCAGCCGTGACGGTACTTGTCGGTGTCGCGCACGGGACCAGCTCACAGTAGTGCGTTGCATCGTCCTTCATCACTAGTAGATAGGCGTAGCTTCCAAACGATTCTCCTAGGTGCAGGTAGTCCCAGTGCAAAGCTTCGTTTCGCTCCTTGCTTCTAAATGTTTCGGCCCAGGGCCGGCGCAGCACCCTCCCCCCTTTTACATGATGGCACAGGAGGCAGCCTTTGAGAAACGAGTCAACGCGCTTGCGCAGTTGGGCAATCCAGAAGCGACGCTGGACGACCGCCATGAGGGTGTCTCGTCCTCGGTGTCCTTGCGGTCCGCAATGAGCGGTGACAAAGATGCGGTAGGATAGTTCCGAGTCAGCGTCTGGAATCCATATCCGATCATCCAGGTACCAGAGGTCGTGGGCACCACGCTGCACACCGCGCGGCTTGTCCGCAATATATTTTTGCTGACTCGAAGCCAACGCACAAATATCTGGCCAATCAAAGTCACCGTCCTGAAATGGCCGAATGGTCGTGGCTGGTGCCGCGGTACGGTCGGGTACGTCAGTTACTGCTGAGCCATCCGCGTAGTGACGTCGTGCGCGCCTCACACTTTTCAGAGCTACGTCCGTGGTGCGCTTGGTCCCGGCCCACCTGGACACCATGTCGGCCCAAACGTTCTTGACCCCATCGATGTGCTCGATAGAGTACTTCATTTCAGTGAGTTTTATCGCCCAACGGAGGAGCTTGCCCTTGACGTGCTTTTTTACCTCGTGTGCAGGTGCGAAGACATGTATGAGGTTGCGGTGGTCGCAATACATGCGAAATCCCTTGGGCCGCAACAACAGGTACGTGAGCTTGTCACACGCACATACAATCGGGAAAGCTTCTTTTTCAATGACACTCCAATGCTGTTGTGCCCCTGTGAAGGATCCCCCCATACACACCAAGCGTTTATGGTCTTGGTCCTCAATTGGAGCTCCTTGATGCCACTGACGCACTTGTGTCACAATGACAGACCACCCCACGTCTGACGCATCCGTCAAGAGGCATGTCTCAGCCTCCGGGTCCGCGAATGCTAGGCGCGCACTGTTTGCTAACGCTTCTTTCACCGTGTCGTAGGCTTTTCGCTCAATAGCAGTCAATGTGATTGGTATCCCTTTTGCAATCCGCTTGGTGCGCCGTGTCGCCGTCTTCATCACCAGAGCAAACTTCTCCTGAAGCGGGCGCACCTGCCGCGCGTAGTCCATGATGGAGCTACGCATCCAGTTGGAGGAACACAGGAACTGCTGCAGCTCTCCCGCAGTTGACGGATATGGCAGGCTCGTCAACGCCTCGATCCGTTCTGGGTCGTGCCGGACTCCGTCCCCGTCAATGAGTTTTCCACACCATTTCACCTCGCGTTTGAACAGACATGACTTTGTAGCACTCATCTTGAAACCGAAACTATCGGCCAGCTTCAGCAACTCATCAAGCTTTTCGAGGTACGTGTCAACGTTCTTGCCGTACAGGAGCAGATCATCTATCCAAACGAGCAAGTGTTGGTACAGCAACGGCGCGAAACAGCGCTCCATTGTAGCCTGGAAGTACAAGGCTGCGTCGGAACATCCTTGGGGCACACGTCGTGGTGTGTAAACTTTTTGGTGCGTCATGTACGATAGCACCTCTTGGCTTTCTTCATGTAAAGGCAACTGCCAATAACCTTTGATGAAATCGAATAGGCCAAAGCACCGCGATCCAGCCACCCGCTCAAGGTCCACGTCAAGGTTAGGCATTAGACCGGCGAGTGGTTCCACTTGTCCGTTGACCGGTTTGTAGTCGGTCGTCTGACGATATTCGCCACCACTTTTCTTCACAGGTAGCGCAGCGCAGGCCCAGCGGGCATCCGGGTTCTCGTAGACCCAGCCAAGTTTGACCAACGTGGCGTTGAAGTCATCCAGGTAAAGCTGGAGCTCGGGGGGGTACTTGCGAGCCTTTGCCTTGTAGGGTCTGGCGTCTGCCTTCAATCTCACTTTCAAGGGAGGGACACGTGCAGGCGGGTCGTCTCCCAACCGAACTCGCCACACATCATACGCGTAGACCACACTCCTCAGCCTGTCGAGTCTGGATCGAGGGAACCTCTCCCCGAGAGCTCGTGCAATCATTCCTTCCACTGCCTCTTGGATTTCGTTGTCACCATGCCCCGCACCGATGACTGGGTCTTCCGCGATCCCGTCGTCTGCATCCTGCTCGGACGACGCGTGGAGCTCCAGTTGCCTCTCGACGTCGATTCCCAGCATGGCGAGGACGTCACGGCCGAGTAGGAAGTCTCCCTCTCCGTCAACCACCAGACACGCGATCGGCGCGTGGATGTTGACGGGTCCAGCTGCCGTGCGTAGCGCAAGTGACAGGTACACGGTCTCTCGGACACTCATCTTCTGCCCACCGACCAATTCGCATTCGATTGCTTGTTCGAGCTGATGCACTTCTACGGACGCATCTTCTTTTTGTAGTTCTTGAACATCACATCTAGACACACACGACTTGAACGCGCCGCTGTCCGCGCCATAGGGTACATCGAGGACACAATTCAGCTTCAACACGGGTTGGTCTTCAGGCAGACACTCTGTAATTCTTTGCACCCGTGCGTTGCCTCCCTTTGTTCCCGTTCTGAAACTGCAGCGAGTCTGACGGAGCTGTCTTTCCTTTCGCCAGCTCCGGGCAATGGCTATTATAGTGGTCACCGCCACACTTGAAGCATCCAGTACTCGGGCCCTTCTTCGTCGAACCTTCGGCTTGCTCTTCGGCCACATGGCGTTCTTTCTTCGTGTGGTCACGTCCATGTTTCCTGCCCCTGTTGCCAGCACGCCCGCGGTTGCCCTGCCTGCGCGGGGCGTCTTTCGACAACTTGGCCGGCGGCAACTGCTCGTCGTCACCATTCGAACCATTCCGACCTCTCTTACGGCCCATGGCACGCAACGCGTTGTCAATCTTCTCCTGCTCGAGTGCTTGAGCAGTAATCAGCTTGACCAGTTCCGGTACGCTGGCCTTAGCGATCACACCTTTCTCATTGTACTCGATCTCGTTGTTGACCCTTTCTTTCAACCGCGCAGGCAGCGAGTTGATCATCACCTTACACTTTTTCTTCGCACCATCGTCGCCCTTAAAGATCGCGGCAAGGCCATTGGTACGAATCACCGAGTTGCACTCGTGCAAATAGCTGACAATCCTGGCCGGAATGTCACTGATGGACTCATCCATCTTCAGGTCGCGCAGGAACAAATCCTTGATGTCGGGTAGAACCTTGTTCATGAAGCTCTCGACGGTAGTGCGGACCCAGTTCCACAGGAACTCTTCCGTCAACGTGTCCTTGTCGACGACCCAGACTCCTTCACACAGGGTGTCGAGGAGGGACTCGTCGAACGAGTTGCGGACGGACACCATCACTGTGTCGATATCTTCGCGAGTCGCCTAGCATCGAGTCAGAATAGCCCCTTCTTACTCATGTCGCAGATCCACCCAGCGCGTCATGCCACTGTGTGAGATGTCGGTGATTTTTGGTGCGGCTAGGTACGAGAAGATGGGTTGTGACACCGTCGGGTGGGCGGTCTTCGACCCGCGAGCTCGTGCCGTCGTCGCTGCTCTTCCTGCAGCGTGGGTGATCGTCCGGTCTGCTTGGCCAGCCCGCGTCAGTTGCTGGTCCGGCCTCGCATCCGCGTTCGAAGCTCTGGCGACGTCGTTGCCACCACCTTGCTGCCGTCCTGCCGCTTGCCCGGCCGACCGCCTTGGCCGGAGGATCCTTCCGGAGCCGGACGCACTGCCTGCCAAATTGTTGTCCGTGGCCACGTTCATGGCGGCACGCGTCTTGTCTCCTTCTTGTTCTTCTTGTTTGAAACCTCGGCGGTTGCTTTTCAGCTACCACTAAAGTATACTTTGTAGTCGGTCCAAGGAACAAACACCTTGTCAGGGAAGCTGGCTTGCTTCCTTAGATCCCTTGGGTTGTATTGAGCTAGTTGTAGAATGAAATCCTTCCTTCTTTGCTACGGACTCGGCCTAGGAGGAGCGCCTCCGCTACCAACCCACGAGACCCTCCCTGGGGAGCGCCCACGCTCTCGACTCCAGTCCTGGCCGAGGAGCACCTCCTCGTCCTCTACACAACTGCACTCACCCAGCCAGCTCGTCCTCGCGCCTGCCAGTGCGGCCGCCTGCTCGTCCTGGTCGGCAGTCGAGTCCCGGCGGATGGATCGAGTCTTCCATCCTCGACCCACCACATGATGTGAATGCATCCTCAGGCGTTGACAGCGACGAACCACACGCCAAGTGTGTGCAAGTACTCGAGTGCTCGACACACGTCTCGCAGGAAATGACTCGCGTCACGCTCTGAGACGGAGCCCATGTCGACGATGTAGTCAAAGAGCTCACCGCCTTCGACGAGGTCCATGAACATGATGGTCTCGTTCTTGGTCGTGAGCACATCGTGCAGTGACACGATGTTGCGGTGCTTCCCGACATGTCGGAGGGTCTCAATCTGAGTGGAAAGGACGATAGTAATGCAGAAGACTGCTGCTTGCCTCGATGCAAGGGGAATAGAACCCTTGTGCTCACCTCTGTGGCGATGTCATGAACGGACGAGTACTTGGGGTCAAAGATCTTGGCGGCCACGAGCTGCTCCACAGTCCTTCGTGAGCCCCATCTACAAGTGGACGACTCCGATCTTGATGTGCAGGTGACGCACCTGGTTGGTCTTGGTATCGACGGCGAGCCGAACGACCGAGAATCCTACAGGGCTCCATATAGTTGATTCAGTCGATCGAATCCATGATCCATTTGCATACGGCACAAGATGATATCGTACCGCCACGTCCGAGTTCCTTGTACAACGCATAGCGCCCACGACGCTCAGGGCCTTGCGATCCCAAGAACCCCTCGCTGTGAGCGAGACTGCTGTGCCGGTGCTGATCATCGAGAGAGGCGTTCCACCACAAAAGAGCGCCACCCATCGCGATGGCGCCGGACGAGATCGCGTTAATGGGCGCAGAGCTGCGTCCCGGCGTGTTTGCAGCCGATGATGCTGTCGTATTGCATCGATGCTGCGCGCCGTTGATCAGGCGGCGCATGCGCATTGCCGACGTCATACTGCGGATCCTCATCGTCATTCGTGTTGTCGCTGGCGAGCTGGTCAAGAACAGATACAGAAGGACGTGTACCGTGAATCAGGTACGGGGTGGTTCAACTTGTACCGGATTCATGGTACACGTGATGGAGCAAATTCTTCAATGCCTCGGTTCATTTGGGAGCTAGTTGGTGGCCTCATCGTCATGGGCGGATCATGGAGTCAGTGGCTGGATGACGGCACCTTCGACAAGGAGAAATGGCTGAACCGAGAGCAGCACAAGGCGTTCTACGCTGCGTTGAAGCAGATCATCGCGACACTGGAGGCGCACGACGCCGGAGCTACCAGCGATGGTGACACGGCTCGAGCCTCGAGCAGAGGTCTTGCGCAACAAACAATCAGTGACCGGTGCTCAAGGTCGGAGCGTTTTGACGTCCAAACCCAAAGTTACAATGCAGTGCGTCGGTTTTGAAACGCTGCTCGCCTCACCTCGGTGCGATCTCAATAGACAGAACGCTGCTCCGTCATTTGTTTACGAACACTAGTCGAAAAGACGCCAATCCCAGAGCCTGCAGTGTTGACGCCCAAGTAGTCCTCATCTCGCGCCCTGCATCGCGCGCTGCACCCAGAGATCGAGACATGAATCCGTTCATGTGCAAAGGGGCAAACACTTGCTTTTTTGTAGATTATCTGATATAGATTCAATCTAGACAAGCGATCCCGTCAAGCCCGCCTGCGTGGCTGTCGTTTCTGTGCGATCGTGTGGTGTCTCTCGACCAGTGGGAGTTTCGTCATCAACCTCTGAGTGCAATTATTCTGAAGTTCATTTAGCATGGGGCCGAAAACATTCCCTGTATGTGGTGGTCGGGGGAGTACGCTTCGACTGCATGCGACGTTGCATGCAGCCTCCATCGTGACCAGTTGCAGCCGCTTTCGGTTGTTTCTCCGAAGATCGCCTTCAAGAAAGAGACCGCCGCGCAGCCATGCGATAGTTGGCTGCGTATGAAACCCACACGAATTGGTTTCAGCCCTCCCGTCCCACAGTTCGCTTCATTTGGTGGAGCGGTGCGGTCCGTCGCGGCGCAAGAATCACCACGAAAGCCGAGTTTCGTGAACTGAAGCTCCCTCACTTCGTGTCTGGCAGCCTGACCCCATGACCGGATCAGAACAAGCCCAAGACGACACAAGCAGTAGGCCCGCGACCGCCATTGGCCCCAAGATGTCCACAATTCAGCCGGAGACCCCTCCAATCGAGTCCAACACACCTGCTGCTCGCAAGGCATTCAAGTTTGTGGAGCTTTCACCCGTCTCTTTTCGGCTTGCTTGGCTCGGTATCATTCTTCTGCATGGGCTGTGCGCGTTCTACTTCATAATGATGGCCAAGATATACGGCAACACACCAGGGTCTGCCCTTGAAGTGTGCCTTGTGGCGTTTCACGTGGGAATGCCTATCGAAACGTACGGAACGATCAAGTCCGTACATGCTGTGTTCGCTGCAATCCATGTGCTGCTCGGTCTTCTTATGTTGGTGTGGTCGGTTTGGACGAGACGCTTCAGCTTCGGTCCTCTTCAAGAGCTCACACTCGGCATGCCTACTGGGAGCAAGGTGCTTAGTGGCACTGCTTCAGCAGCCAAACGGCGCTTCTCCAGCCTGGTCTCCAGAGGCTCAAATGATGCTGAGCCAAGTGGTCACATTAGCTCGTTCGTGTCGCGCAGTTGTCGAGCTGTGACGCTAATCGCGTCTCTTTTCTCTCGCCGAGGGTTCTTCGGTGTCGAGAGCGACCACTTTGAGGAGATTCTCGCCGTCCGAGAGATCGTCGAGTCGGTGCTTCAGGCGTACCAAGCGTATCGAATGAGTCATCTTCTGGCTCGACAGTGGCTCAACAGATTCTACGTCGGGATGCTCGTCGTGAACTGCTGGATGGTGCCGATCGTGCACCTGATATATCGAAAGAACGTGTTGCTACGGCGTGCGCTCAGTCTCTTGTTCGATGCTGTGCTCGATTTCACGGCAGCGATGGTCGTGCCGACAGTATTGCTGTTCTCATATTATCCTGCGTTCGACACAGAAAGCTGGGGATTCCCTTACTTCCAGTGGTATGACGACGCCTGGTTCGTTACAATCACAACTGAGGCTGAGATCATGCTGGTGTCGTCGTGGGGCGATCTCTGCAGTCGCTGTGTGTTCTCGCTTGGGTTGATCTCGTGTATCGAGAGCACGAAGGAACTTCTCGGCCAGGATCCGTCGTACACAGCGCGCGTCAACAAGGAGGCAAAACATCAGCTCTCACTGAACGAATGCAAAGCAAGTGAGGTGAAGCCGGCTTCTTCACCGCGAGTATCAACGACACGCCTTCGCGTTATGTCATCATTTCGCCAACTGCGCTCCAAGTCATTACGCCGTGTGCTACAGAGTTTCCAGATTCTGTGTGCGTTGCTTGGCGCAGTGGTTATTGGATTGCATTTGCAGGCGGAGTCGGCTGCAAGGCTCGACAATTGCTTGGTCCAAGTGAATCCGTGGCTCGAGCGCAAGCCCGCGTGCATGCTGATTACATGGGACTGCGAAGCCAAACATCACATCGGCGAAGCTAAGGCGATCACGACAGAATGGTCCAAGTCGATGGCAACGTATCCTCGACGCATGCTCATTTTGCACTGCCCGCAGCTGGAGATGCCACCTCTAATCGCGTCGTTCCGTCATCTTGTGGGCATGAAGACCTACAACTCGACCATCATGACGTGGAGCAAAGAAGCAGCCCTGACTGCCAGCAACCACCCCAACGCGATTGCCGTGTACTACATTCGTACCAACCTCAGCACCACTGGCGAGCTGCCACCTGGTTTGACGACCGCGCCGTTCCCTCCAAAGCTCTGGGACATCCAATTCGCGGTCTCCAATCTTCACAAGCTACCTGACGATCTCCACACCAAATGGTCGCCATACATGTACTTCGTCTGCGAACTCTGTCAGTTCACGTCGGTCCCTGCAGTGCTCCATCGCATCATGCCGTACTGGATAACCTTCGGTGGCAACCCCTTCTCAGCTTTCCCGTTCGATATCTTCACGATCCCAGGGCTTGTGCACTTCGGTTTTGCCCAAGCAGCAATTCCTTCCCTCGGATCACAAAATGAAAGCTTCCTTCAAGATACTACCGTGCGCTACGTCACCGTGACCAATGCAAACGTGACGTGGCTCCCACGATGGCTCGACAAGTTCGCGACGCTGCCTCGCTCGCTGTGGTACATGCCGGCGCTCGATCTCACACGCACTCCTATATGCGATGCAATCAAGCAGATGCAGGCCGGCACGCTGGACCGGTTCCCAGCGGCGTGGACAGCCAATGTGCCGGCTGATCAGGTGTCCAGCTACATGTTCGTCGTGAAAGAAAACGTCAGTGCCTTAACTGGCGTCGTCGGGTGCACAAGTCAAACACCCCTGAACTACCCATTGGAGCAGGACGACGGTCTGTACGAGTTTCGCGGCGACACGTGATGAGCTGATTTCGATCGCCAGACGCGCAGCGCGGCGGTGCGGTTTCCGCCAGAGGCGGTCTCACTTCGAGCTCATGGCGAAGAATGCTTTGCAGGTCCCAATTAGGTCAGATCACACCAGTGAAAAACGATCAAGATGTCATTTTATTCCAGGTCAAATGTTCTGTCATATCAGTGCTCTTTTCCTCTCCACAACCAACACACGTTGGAGTGTGTTTTACGTGGCTTGATCCCAAGCCGGTCGCCATCCACTTCGCTACGACAGCCGACCAACCTACGCTGTGCTCCAGTGGCTGGTTTAAGGCAAACGCAGCGCCGCTAACCGGAGCAAAGCGATGGCGATGCGCTACATTCGTACGTGTAGCTGGCGTAACATTCTTGGCTGCGTTTTGTGTCCAACAAGCGTGACCGGACTTGACCTGGAGTAGACTCATCCTTGACTCTTCCAGGTACAACATGGTTCAACTTGTACCAGATACATGGTACACGTGATGGAGCAATTTCAATGCGTCGGTTCATTTGGGAGCTGGCTGGCGGCCTCATCGTCATGGGCGGCTCATGGAGTCAGTGGCTGGATGACGGCACCTTCGACAAGGAGAAATGGCTGAACCGAGAGCAGCACAAGGCGTTCTACGCTGCGTTGAAGCAGACGATCGCAACACTGGAGCCGCAGGACGCCGGAGCCGCCAGCGATGATGACACGGCTCGAGCAGAGGCGCAGTACGTGCTGGAGAACTGGGCACGAGAGGTCGCGATGCTGTACGACCGAGTCGGCGACTTTCCCTTGATTCTTCCTGTCCATGAGGAGCTGTCTCCTAGTGGATTTGATACGAGTCCTCAAGCAGGCAAGCGCTCGGCGGTCGATGACCCTCCGCGTTCCCAGGAAGAGCTCGCATTACGAGCTACGTGCGGCGACCGGTTCAGTACTTCCGAGGCCGTGCATGTCGCGCTTCAGACACTCATGGAGCGCGTCTCCCGCGATGAGCTGCTGCTACTATTGAGCAATTATCCGCGAGCAAGCCGATTATTCATCTCCCAATGCGTGGAGGCCCGTGCAGACATTGAGACCCCATTCGAGATGATGCGTGTGCAGCGGAAACCAAACCAAGCAGCTATGATCGTCGGCAAGCTCGCGTATGGTGAAGAGTCGTTCGTGAAGCGCCGGCAGCGCCTCGAAACAATGGCTGCGCTGCTGCAGTCCGCGTTGACCGCAGACGACGCTCGCGCCAAGAGCTCATTCAACCTCGCGATGACGCTCGAGTCGCTCGCTCTCATGGACTACCAGAACAAACTCGAGAACCGCCTTGGTATCGTTCATCTCGTCGGTGCGTCACTGATCGAGACCGTGCACAAGCTGCTCGTGCTCATCCCCACGCAACCAGAGGCACTGTTGTGCGCAGTGGACGTTGCCGTCGAGTTCGCAGTGTCTCCTCAGCAGCTGTGGTACGCGTTTGTTAAGATCCTCTCGCAGACGAATCAATGGAGGCTGCTCTTCGCGCTGGCCCGGGCTGCGACTCCACATCCCCCCGTCGGCTTCACGCCACTCGCGGAGGCGCTGGTCAGCGAGAAGCGATGGGATCTCACGCCAGAGCTGATCGCTATCATTCAGGAACCCGAGGAGCGAGCTGAGATCGTGACGCTGCTCACGAAGCACATGCCGAGTGACGCAGACGCCCCCATGCCGCCACCACAGCAACCTGAAGAAGGTGAAGCAGCCTCATGAGCAGCCAACAAGCACACGAGCATGACGTCACTACTCGCATGTAGACACTCATCGTTTCTATTTCTATCGGATGGTGTTGTTGAAGTTGCTCGCCCCAGATGGGGCGTGTTCTTACGTGGTAATTACCATGTTGAGCCTCTTGCGATCCAACTGCAACATGTGCCACTGTCCTGCTGTCGTCCACACTGCACTCGCTCCCTCTGCGTGTTGTCCGGAGACAGCGGAGACCGGAGTGAAACCAAACCCATCCACAGCCGGCGGATTGCAAAAGGGGGCGCGTCCACACCGGTCCGTCCGTCCACCCAGCGGCCACGCACGCGATCCACAAGGCACAGGCGCTAGTCTCCTTCACTCGCTCATTTCCGTTCTCCTCTCACGTCTACGGCACTCGCGATGCTCCGCCTGCAAGCGACGATTCCACGCGCGCTCGCGCTGCGTGGACGCCACGCCAGCGCCAGCGCCTCCGTAGCCGCAGCTCCGCTCGGCCGTCGACTGCTCTCGACGCCGGCGTCCATGGAGTCGCTCGCGATGCGCGCCATGGCCACGGCGTTCCGCCAGTACGGCCACCTGGAGGCCGACATCGACCCGCTGCAGTTGCGCACGCCGGCGCCCGTGAAAGATCTCGCAGCCGCGCAGTTCCAGCCGCTGCTCGCGCAGACCGCGACCGGTCAGACGACGTACGACCGCCTGCGGGCGGCGTACTGCGGCAAGATTGGGTTCGAGTTTGAGCATGTGACGTCGAGCGCCGAGAAGGAGTGGCTCGCGGCCGCCGCGGAAGCGTTGGACACGCGGTTCCCAGTCTCGCCGTCCGATCTGCGCAACGCCTACACGTACATGCTGATGGCGGACGTGTTTGAGAACTTTATGGCCAAGAAGTTCTCGTCGTTCAAGCGGTACTCAGGGGAGGGCGCTGAAGCGATGCTGCCGGCAGTGAACACGCTCTTGCAGGCGGCTACGACCTCTGGTATCTCGGACGTCGTGATCGGTATGCCGCATCGTGGCCGTCTCGCGCTGCTCGTGTCGCTGCTCGAGTACCCGGCACACAAGCTCTTCCACAAGGTGCAGGGCAACTCGGAGTTTCCCGAAGGCATTCGCGGTGTCGATGACGTGACGTCGCACATTGCGCAGTCGGTTGACAAGCGCTACGGCGACAAGTCCGTGCACGTCTCTCTGCTGCACAACCCGTCTCATCTCGAGATCATCAACCCCGTGACGACTGGAAAGGTCCGCGCTAAGCTGGACAGCGGCGCGAACGCCATGGCGTTCATGCTGCACGGAGATGCCGCGTTCTCGGGCCAGGGCTGCGTGCCCGAGGGTCTCTCGCTGTCGCAACTCCCGAGCTTCACGACCAACGGCTCGGTTCATCTCATCGTGAACAACCAGGTGGGCTTCACCACGACCTACAAGGACGGACGCTCGACCCGATACGCGTCGGATATCGCGAAGGGCATCGAAGCGCCGGTGCTGCACGTGAACGGCGAGTCCGTGCAGCATGTCATCCAGGCGACGCGTCTGGCAATGGAATACCGCAACACGTTCCACAAGGACATCGTGATCGACATGATCGGCTACCGTCGTCACGGGCACAATGAGGTCGATGAGCCGCGATTCACGCAGCCCGTCATGTACAGCGCCATCTCCAAGGCTGGTCGCTATCCCATCAAGTACAGCCAGGAGCTGCAGCAGACGGGCCTGGTCTCAGCGGACGGCGTTCAGCGATTGTTCGACAAGTTCAACGGACACTTGGAGCGCGAGCTACAGCGCGTGACTGTGGACGGATACAAGCCGACGGAAGTCGATGCGTTCAAGGGCAACTGGTCTGAGATCTCTCAGCCGTCTCCTCGCGATTTGTACGTGCAGCCGATTTCTGGCGTCGATGTGGACACGCTTGTGCGTGTTGGTCTCGAGTCGGTGAATGTTCCGGACCACCTCAAGGTTCATGACCGTTTGCAGCGTAGCCACATCGAGGCACGCAAGAAGATGCTCTCTGCTGGTGGCGCCCCAGAGGATATTAAGGTCGACTGGGCTACGGCTGAAGCCATGGCGTTTGGTACGCTTCTGCAGGAAGGACATGGAGTTCGTTTGGCTGGCCAAGACTGCCGCCGTGGCACCTTCTCACACAGACACGCCGCATTCACTGACCAGGAAACTGAGGATCTCTATTTCCCCTTCCAGCACATGGAATCTGCCAAGGCTCCGTTCTTCGTGGTGAACAGCAACCTTAGCGAACTCGCTGTTATGGGCTTCGAGTACGGATACTCGTGGGAGAGCCCACGCAACCTCGTGCTCTGGGAAGCGCAGTTCGGTGACTTCAACAACGGTGCGCAAATCGTGATCGACCAGTTTCTGGCGTGTGGTGAAAGCAAGTGGATGCGTCAGTCGGGATTGACTCTGCTTCTTCCGCATGGCTACGATGGTGCCGGTCCGGATCACTCAAGCGGGCGTCTCGAGCGCTTCCTTCAGCTTGTTGACACCCCAGCGCTTGATCACACACCGCTCAAGAAGAAGGACGAGGAGCAAGGCGATGAGCACTGGCGCGAGTATGAACACGACACCAACATGATCGTCGTGAACTTGACGACTCCAGCCAACTACTTCCACTTGCTGCGTCGTCAACAGCTTCGTTCATTCCGTAAGCCACTTGTCGTGATGGCTCCCAAGACACTGTTGCGCTTGGCAGACGCTACGTCGTCGCTTCAAGAGATGGGACCAGACACCACGTTCGAGCCAGTGTACTCGGATTCCTCCATCACGAAGCCCAGCAAGGTCAAGAAGGTCATGTTCTGCTCTGGCAAGTTCTATTACGATCTCGTTCGTGAGCGTAACAAGCGACTGGGTGACAAGGCAGAGGAGGTCGCGATCATCCGCATCGAAGAGCTCGCTCCGTTCCCGTTCAAGCATGTCGTCGGAGAGCTACAGAAGTTCGAGCATGCCAAGAAGGTGGTGTGGGTGCAGGAGGAACCACTGAACCAGGGTGCTTGGCTCTACTGCCGCTCGCACCTCGAGAAGGTCGTCCAGAAGAAGGCGCTTCCAATCGAGTATATCGGTCGCGAAAGCCTTGCGGCATGCGCCGTCGGTCTTTCGAAGCGCAACACGCAACAGACGCAGCAGATCTTTACGGAGGCGTTTGGACCTCTCGAAAAGTGAGTGGCTGTACGATCTTCGTAGCTGCTGGTGCTTGCGAATCTGATGCCTGACTTGCTCCCCGTCGATGCGTAACTCAACAAGATGATGATATGAGTGTTGTTTTTTTCGTGTTTCACGTCGCCTCGCATTGCGATAGCAGATTCATGATCACGCGGTCGCACTCCAGCACTTGATTCCTCAGTCCTTCTTCGTCGTCTTCTTCTTTTGCTTCCACTTTTGCATTTTCTTCATCATCGGCAGCGTCGCAAGCAGAGCCGTCCGTCCATCGCCTCAATCGAGGACGACATCGCTGTCGTTGAGGTCGTCGTGAGCGCCTCTCTTCTCGCTCGAGTCGGTCAGCGAGAACACGGGCGAGTTCCCACTTCTCGCGCTTCAGACACGAGAAAAACAGTTGCCACTCAACACTCAGTCGCTCGATGCCGTCACTGGTGCCATCGAGCGTCGAATGGCTTGCCACGACCTCGTGGACGCACGGGTGAGTCGCTCGTGAAATCCCAGGCACTCGTAGAGTCTCCACCTCTTGCGCTTCCTCTGGGCGCGAATTCAAGTGACTGGGCTCTTGGTGTGATGACGAAGACTCTGCTCTTGATTCTCCCTCAGTTTTTGGTGTATGGTCTGCAACTGACGATGTTGACAAAAATTGGATCTCTTCAGAACGCGCTTCTGATTGAGGCTTCCGTGCCATGACCACGAGTTGTCGCGAGTCGTTGTCATCGCATTCAACCTGTGCTTCTTCTTCTTCAGCATCCGATAGCTGAACAACGGTCTGTCGAATCGTCTCGTGACTGTCCAAGACATTGTAGGTACTATTGACTCTGCCGACGACACCATCTCGGTCATCGACAGACTCGCTCTCGTTGACCAAGTGCTCTCCATCTCTTTCATCCCGAGTGAGCTCCGATTCGTCGCTTTCGTCACTTGACTTCATTTGTTCTGGAGACGTCACCTCGCTAACTTTATGGGACTCAACAGAGGCATCTTCCTCCGCACTGGTGGCAGCCCACGCTGCACTAACGCTATCGATGCTGGCTTCACATTTGGCGTCGTGAGGGTCGCCTTGTGCATTGGGGTCCGTCGGTTGGTTCTGATCGGCATCACACACGGCGTCGTCAACGTGGGCTACCTCTTCGTCCTCCTCTTGATACTCCACTCGACCTTCCTCTTGCTGCACCTCTTGCTTTTCCAATCGAATCTCCTCCGCTTCATCCTCCCCTCGATCATCTTCGCGCTCCTCCACTTGATCCTCCACTCGAACCTCCTCCTTTTGATCCCCGTTTTGCTCAACTCCTTGCTCCACCACTTGTGGCTCCTTTTCGTCGTGCACACAAGCCTCCTCCTCTTCGTCTTCCTCTTCGTCTTCCTCTTCGTCTTCCTCTTTGTCTCCCCCTTGGTCCTCCGCTTGCCTCTCCGCTCGAACCTCCTCCACCTCCTCCTCTTCCTCCTCTTCCTCCTCCACGCCCATTTCTTCCTCCACCTCCTGATCTTCCACTCGAGAAATCTCTTGCTCCACTCCTTGCTCCACCTCTTCTCTCTTCACTGCATCCTCCTCTTGCGTCTCCACTCGGTCTTCTTGAGACTCATCTGTCTCATGATCTTCCACCTCCTCGTTGCCCTGCACTTCGTCTTCTACCACTCCCAGTTCCTCCTCCTCCAGTTCGTATTGCTCTTCTTCCACTGACTGCTGATCCTGTCGCTCTTCCTCCAGTTGGTCTTCACCGCCAAACTCTTCCGCTTTAGCGCCATCTTCACCCTCAGCAATATATTCTTCAGGCACATAATACTCGTCGTCCTCATTGGCCGGCGCCGCCCACTCTGCTTCTTCCTCAGGAGCGACTTCTCCTCCTTCGTTGTCTTGGTCGTACTCTCGAGTCTCGTGCGCCGCGTACTCGTCGTATTCCTGACTGAAATAGTTGTCTTCTTCTGCATATCGCTCGTCTTCTGTGTCATCTCTTCTCTCTTCATAGAGTTCCTCTTCCTCTCTAACCGCGTCTTCGTCTTCAAACGACGCTCGTCGGCATCTCTCTCCCTCTTCTTCTGCGTCCACACTCACACGCGAGTGTGTCGACTGCAGTTCAACACGAGAGTCTTCCAAGGAGACACTGCGATCATTTTGGCGCTCCGTCTTCTTTAGCGAGTTGAGTGCTGTCGATGGCGAGGGACGTGGAGGAGAGTGAGGAAACGTTGGCGCAGCAGGAGGCGCCGTCGGTGCTTTGGACTGCTTGCGAAGCCCCAGTACTCTCGAGAGGCGTCGCCTCCACTTCTTCCAACCCTTGGGTTTTCGTTGCTCTGGTCTGCTACCATCCGTCGATGGCGATGATGTCGGCGGCGTCACTGCTGCTGATGGTGGTGGTGGCAGTGGACGCGAAGAAGGCATCCGACTGGTAGCAGACTCTACACGTCCACTGACGTTCGGTAGAGACGTCCGTGGCATGATGCTGTGGCCAGAGTGAGAGCTGCATGCATCGTGTGCTGTTGCAGATGCGGACACACGCGACACAAGGCTCAGAATAGCGTGAAGAGATACACACACAGAATTGATTGTCGTTCCGAATGCAACCAATCCTGCAGTCCACATGCAGCTATACACGCACACACGCACACACACACGCACGCTTTCGCGCACACACAAGCAGCAGTTAATGCGGATGTCTCCATTGCGTCAAGGCGCGTGGTAGACGATTGCGGACGCGTAACTGACTGACGAGTCCGAGCGCCGCTGGCACGCGCTGCTTTGCGCGTACTGCACAAACTTGAGCGTGCAACGCAGCGACTGCGACGCCGCGATCGTGTGCAGCAGCACCGAGATCGGGTGGCGCCCACAGATCGTGTTGCCCGTCTTCTCCAGATACTCGGCGAATCCACGCGCGTCGAGGCGCTCAATCAGCTGCAAATGGTCCGAGTCACTCGTCAGGATGAGTGTTGCTTTCCCCACAGAGGAGAATGGACAACGCTGCTTCGCACCTCCATGCCTTCGTGGTCGAGGTGCTTGATGTACTCGTGGATCTCCCCGAACGTGGCGTCATGAGGCTGGTAGCGGAACCTGAAGAGCGAGTCCCCCGTGAGAGCGTGAGGGCGATGAACACGGGGGATTCTTGATGAAACACGCACCGCGCTCCCCAGTGGCAGAAGTCGGAGCTGATCACAAAGAGGTTCGCGTCGTCCTCTAGATACGGAGCCAAGATGCTGCGTAGAGACACGAAAGCATGAACCCCGCGATAGAGAAGTGGATGATGACTGCTGGCTCGTACCGTCCGTACTCGGCGTCGGCAGCACGCTTCGTGTCGCCCACGAGAATCGGCACCGCTGTGAACGCGCGGCTCTTCATCACCTGCACGACGAACGGCAGATGCATCTCGATGCTGTGCTCGTCCTCGTCCACCTGCAGCGACATGCGCTCAAACTTGCCAGTCGCCAGGAGCTGCTCGTTGACCTCGCGGTCGATCGCGATGTTGCCGAGCGGCGTCTCGTACTCGTCTGCCGACGTGAGCGC